>JAVTVJ010000030.1:1200000-1902500 GCA_034509425.1 Eopsaltria australis
CCTCGGGATCAGCAAATCCCTGCTCTGCAGAGGGGGTGGTCACACACGGTGAGAGCAGAAGGAGCCAGCAGGGACACTGCCACATCTCATCTGGCTGCACTATGTGACATTTGCAAGGCAGCTGGGCTTAGCTGCACATTTTGTTATTTTTTCCTGGATGGCGAATGTGTGGGAGAGAAAATGGTTTATTCCAGAGGTGCTGGGCTGCTCTCTGAAACTCTCTGAAAGGAGGCTGTAGCCAGGTGGGTGCTGGTCTCTCCTCCCAGGTAACAAGTGGCAGGACCAGAGGAAATGGCCTCAAGTTGTGCCAGGAGAGGTTTCATTAGATGTTGGGGAAATTTTCTGGATGGGTTGTCAAGCCCTGGAACAGGCTGGCAAGGGAAATGGTGGAATCTCTGTCCCTGGAAGAGTTCAAAAAATGTGTAGGTGTGGCACTTGGGAACAGGGTTTAGCAGTGGGTTTGCAGTGCTGCACTGGAGCGAATTATCTTAGAGGGCTTTTCCAACCTTAATTGTTCTATTTTATGTTTTTATATCTTTCCAACTCACTCAGTAAGCACTGGCTGAGCTACACAAGCTCAGCTTCAGAACGGGGAGATGCCACATCTCAAGTGTCCAGGCTCCAAAGCAATTACACAAGAAATACCAAATTTGCTCCAGATGCTCTTCACATTCCCCTTCAGGTCATGCTACAGAAGCATCAAAAACTGCACAGAATAAGTTGTGACACTGGCTCACAAATGCCCTTCATGGTTTGCAGTGGCAGCCTCCCATCAGGCCCTGATGAGCTGGGGACTGTGGAAATGCACAGAGTGGCCATCCCTGACTTGCTGAGCCTATGAGCCCTTCCAGCCTCATTAGTGGGATGAGCTGGGAGCTTCAGACTGAGGCTGATTTGCACAAAGAGCACAGGAACGTGCACATGGTCCTTTCACAGCAGAGCCAGCTGTGAAAAACAGTGAAAAATACACCTGACTTTTAGGGGAAGCAAATACAAGCACAGAGCTGATCACGCCCAGTTTTGAATCCAGAAACATCCAGGTCCTACTCCAGACCCCAGTTTAGGACAGATGGGTGTCTAACACTGTTTGCATTTTAGAAGGGTTTGGTGGTACAAATATTGCAGGTGGGCTCCTGCTCCTGCACAGAAGAGCTGGTGGAGATGCAGAGTGGCTGCAGCTGGGACTCTGCTGCTGCTCCCAGCCTGGTTCAGTCCCAGCTCTCCCCAAACCATCACAACACCTGCTCCTTCAGGCACCACAAGGTGACACAAAGCACAGCCAAGCTGTGGTGACATTGGAGCTGCTCAGTCAACACTCAGCTTTCCTTCAGGTGTGCTGGGGTGTGAGGCATCCCCAGCCCTCGAGGGATGGTGACATCCCTGCCTCAGAAGCCAAATTCTGTGTTTACCCTCTGTGCTGCCTCTGCTCAAACCTGGTTTGCTGGAACGAGGGCACACCGACAGAAAACAAAACAGCCTCCTTGCTGTGCAGGGTCAGCTCCTAGAATTAATTGCTGCAGGATGTCAACAAGATAAAATTCAGCAGGATTCAAGACAGGATTAGACAGTCCTGTGATCAGGAACGTTTGTGCAATGCTAACTGGGTCAAAGAAATACAAGGGAAATTAAGCGTTGTGCTTCCCTGAAGGGCTGAGCTGGTACCAGCTGGGTTTAGAACAGATTCCTCCCCACCTCCCTTTCCCAGTCTTTTTATAGCAACAAGCAAATAGCAGGATCTATTGCAATGTGTCTTCCCTTGGAATAATAAAGCATTGCTCTAGAAAGTCCTCGAGACCAAAGTGATGACTGATCCATGCTACAGCACTCAGCAAAACCCTCCCCTTGTCATTTTATAGGTAGAAAATGAAAGTTTCCCTTTTCTGCTGCCTCTGAGCTTCAGATCAACAATTTCTCAAGAAGGGAATGAACCGCACAATAAACTGGCTGCAGATGAGCTGCTTGTGTCTCCACCCTGAAATCCATTTCTAAGCATAATTAACCAAATTAATTATGTAACTGTACAATAGTGTTAACCAGAAAAACATGTGGGGTAAATAGCTGGATCCAGAAGCCAACAGTGATATTGCAGGGAAGTGTCAGTGGGATAATGGGAGTGATGGTTTCTGCCACCAAAGAGAGCAGAAGAGATTGGGTCTTGCAACAAGGAAGAAAAGGAGCAAAATCCTCAGGATTTTGGAACAGAGTTCACTCTCCAGGCCAGCAGATACTGCACCAGGTGCTCCAAGGTGGGAGCTGCCATGGAGGTGGAAGGTGGAGGCTGGACACCCAGTATAACCTTTTCCTAGGTTTTATTTTTCAGCAGAAAGATGCTGACAAACATCCATGATCTCTGCACATTTTTCTGACACGCAGAAGCGCTCCTGGCACAATTGGCCAGCAGGCACAAGGCTCTGCATGTGACAGCAAGGGCAGCACAGCTGCTCCGAGCACATCACTTCATTACCTTTCACTGTCCTCAACAGCAGGATTCTGAGCGCAAAGTCTCACTGAGGCTCATGCTGGCAACAGAAGATTAGCTGCTGACCTCAGACAGGCAGCAGAAATCTTTGGATTCTGTGCCCAAAGATGAAGCCTCTTTCTTACAATCCATTGCAAAGGATACAGGATAGAAAAGAAAACATGTCAGCATTTAAATATTACCCCACTAGGCTTGGCAAAGTTTGTGATGCCCACTGTATTCAAAATTTTCATAGTATCATAGAATGGTTTAGACCTTAAAGACCATCTTATTCTAACTCCCTGCCATGGGCAGGGACACCTTCCTTCAACTAGGTCAGGTTTCTTCAAGCCCCATCCAGCCTGACCTTGAATATTTGCAGGGATGGGGCAGCCACTGCTTCTCTGGGAACCTCACAGGGAAGAATTTCCTCCTAATACCCGATCTAACCCTGCCCTCTGTCAGTTTGAAGCCACTCATTTCCATATTTGCTGCCAAATTTGACAAACAAACCCTCCCCAAACTGCCCCACATTTTGTTGCATCCAATACTAATTCTAGCAATTTAATTTCAAAAGGAAATTCAGAATGTTTTTATTGTTTCCCTTTTCCCTGCTCTTCCAGAAATAGCAATGGCTAATATGGCCTGTCCCACTTTGTCAGACTCCATCACCTGTAGGGGCTGTGAGGTCCCAGCTATCAAACCAAACACTTAATTAGCCTTTATTAGAATTCTTTCCTTTCTCACCAGCAGTATCAAGCACCACATTCACACAGTAGTTTGTCACTCATTTGGTTTTTTTTTTAGAGAAGTGTTTTTTTGCTTTGAGCACAATAAAACTGCTGGACTCAGATTTTACTGCTCCTGGTACAAGCACTCGTGTCCTGACCCACATGAGCTCCCAAGGTCTCTCAGCTCCATTGTACTTCAACAGACAACACAGACTTCTGTATCTTTATGGATCAGGGCCTTTGCAGGTATATTTAAGAAGTCATTGCTCTCAGAACCTTGTATAGAATGTTCCAGGCCAGCAGTACAGTACTTCTAAAGTCACTGTGAAAACAAAGCACTGCACCACACACACTCCTTTTCCTGGGAACAGGAGGGAACCAACCCACCTGACAGACTGAATGGACATTGCTCTCCTCTCCTGCTGTGGAGAGAAGCTCCAGGCAGGACAAGGCCATGGATCTGTGCCCTCCTCAGACCATTTGATCCATCTGAATCCAGAGCAGTTTTACCCTTGCTAAAGTCCTTCAGCTCATGGGATGAGATTCTCACCTGCAGGGCAAGAGGGAGCAGAACCAATCCTAGAGTCTGAGCTGGGGACTACAGGTGTGACCTGCTCCACCACCCAGACACCCAAGACCTTCAGCACCATGCTGGCTTTTGGAGTTATTTTTGCTTTCTGTAGAACGGGAATCATTCCTACTTAGGGGAAGAAGATTTGTAAGATTAGCCAAACATAGAAGAAAAAAATAATTATATAGAAACAGATTTTTCAGGGCCAGCAAAGAATCACAGAGGTAGAAGAGGAACATGTGCTGCAGTGCCAGGTGGTTCTTTCTCTCTATTCATTTCACCAGTTCCTAAAGGACGTGAGCAATACACGGACAAATGTAAGGGAAAGGCTGGCTGACTCCTGAGGATGATGTAACAAGTTGAAACTGCAGTTTTCACACCATCGCATCGAAAGCTTAATTAAATTGTACAGCCATGCCAGACATTTGGCACTGGACCCAGCAGAAATGCAAACTCAGTTCAGTGGAATGTGAATCCTGTGTTGAGTGGCACAGGTCAGACACTGCCCTCGTGCCTGCAGGGCTCTGGGGGTTAGGACAGGTCTCAGGCCTGTCCCCATGTACAGGTGATAACTTCATTTTCCTGTACTCCTGATTATGTTTTCCCAGTGAAAGCCCAGTGGAGTCAATGGAAAATTTCCTGTTGGCTGTTTTGGGCCAAGACCCGAATTCCTACCTGTTGTCCATCTCCCTCTTCTCTCTTTGATCTGTGGATAAATGACTCCACCTGAGGGAGAAAATGTTATACAGGGTAATCCCAACCCTTCCTTAGTCTATTACCTCAATTTACACCAGAAATACTCCTAGTGTACAACCTGCAAGCATCAGCAGGCACAGCCCCCACTAACACAGGGGAACAGCCTCTCAGAGAGCAGCTAAGGCACTAAAAACCTTCAGCTGCCTCACTTAAAACGTGGCAAAGGACATGAAAATACATAAATTTGTGAAGTCAGAAGCTGAAGATCAAAGAGCAGTTTGAAGGAAAAGCGTGTTTGATTTGATCTTCTCTCACTGGGCAATGCATGTAGACTTTTTACTGGGTGTAGCTGCTATTACTGAAAACAGCTGGAAAACTGTCCAGCCATTAACCCAGCACTGCCAAGCTCACCATGTTCCCAGGTGCCACAGCTAAACATCTTCTAAAACCTTCCACCACTTTTCTGGGAAGCCTATTCCAATGCTTAACAACCCTTTCCATGAAGAAATTTTCAAGGGAAATCTAATATTCAATCTAAACTTTTCCTGACAGACCTCTTGTCCCGTTGCTGGTTACCTGGGAGAAGAGACTGATCCCTACCTGGCTACAGCCTCCTTCCAGAGCTGTAGAGTGTGATGAGGTTTCCTCTGAAGCTCAGTTTTCAGAGGTATAAACCAAGGCAAACATCCACTATCTCACTGGGTTTCCTTTGCACAGTAACCAGTAATTCCTAGTTCTGAGACTGCAGCAGCTGCTCATGGCTGGCAGCACAGGCACCCCATGAGCCACGGGAGTGCCCAAGGGGAGCAAGACCTTGGTTCCCAGCATCCCCACACCGTGCTGCCACTGGAGCCTGGCATGTTCCCAGAGCCCACAAAACTGCACAGAAAACTTAAACTAGGAAAAAAAAAAAGCCTCATGAAGTTACCAATGTGTTACTGAAATCTCCGTGGTCACTAAAACCCAGGAGGATTTTTATTTTTATATTTTGTAGTGTGTGCTTTTTTACAATAAACATCTAGCATTTTAAAATAAATCAGTACTGTCCACTGATACACCGGGAAGATTTAACCAAAATATACTGTCTTGTCTTTTAAAAACTGTTGATCTGTGAGAACATTAGGCTTATTTTGGAATAAGAAAGTATTCAAGTGCACTAAAGATCCCTAAAACTAGCTTAATTAGATTTACTGCTTTCCATACATGGCAAGGGAGCATTTAGAAAGCAAACAATTACTGCCTTTGGATTAGGAAGGGAGGATGAAAAGCAAGAAAATAATCAGAACGCTCATCTTTAGTGAAGTATGGCTTCTCCCAAAAGGTCAGCCCTGGTATAGTTTTGTCCTTTCCACTTACCGTTTACTCTTTCTCCTCCTTTCCTCTCTCTTTGGGATCAATTCCACAGATTTTAAGGTTACTTTGCTTCACCAGTGCCAGCAGAAAAGACGAGCCACACAGTCAACTGCTCTGATTTGGGAGATTCTCATCCTAGAAGGCCCAAATCCAACTTTTTTCTATCACTGAAGAGCCAGTGGACACGGGGCATGAAGGACCAGTAACCAGAGTCTGTCCAGAGAGACTGTGTAGTCAATTCTATTAAAATAGCAGCAGATATTTTACTGCAAGGTAAGCAAAGACACAATTTCTTTGACCTGGCTGAGGATGACAGGACACAGGCTCAGCTCAGCCTTTTACCTTTGAGGGAGAGATGCTGTTTTCTTTCTATATTCTCTGACAAGGATGCCAGCCTCTTTGTTAATTTTGACAATTTCCCTACAAACAGCTCTCCCCCGACTTATATATCAGGTTTGCAGATACTATTTAGGAACTTGTAAACTCCAATCTGGCACATGTAACAACTGTACTCATCTGAAAACATAACATTAAGCAGATTAATACAGCAAGGGAAGGACCTATTGAATGATTTTGTCACCGAGGACAAAGTAGGTCCTTTTCATTCCCATCGTGACAGCTGGATTTATAAATCCAATATTAATTGGCATGGATGTTACCAAACCAACTGCTGCTACTAGAAAAGGTTCATCCCTGGGCCTGAATTCCCACAAATGTTCTTCAGAATAATTCTACAAGCCACATTTTGTGCATGGCACTGAAACAGCTTCAGGCCATGTGCAGCTGAAGTCTGTGTTTCCCACACCATCTAGTGGCAATCCTGCAAATGTGATGGGAATTAACATCTCCCCCTCGAGACAAAACCAAAGAGAAATCAGTGCTAGGCCTGCAAGGGACTCATCACGCTGCTGGGGAATTACAGCTGCTTCAAGACAGCACATTTTAAACCTACAAACAAACTGAACATTCTGGGGCCTGTGGTATTTATGGGAACATTGAACTAGATCATTTATTTCATAGCAAAGCAGCACCAACATGCTGAACATGGGCTCTGAAGAGGGCAGTGGTGCCAGGAGAGGTCTTGGGTGCTTCAGTGCTCCACACACACAAGTGTGCTCGGGTGTCTGATGTTTGCTGCTGCCAGTGATGGGAACATCACACAGACGTGGTTACAGACACCAAGACAGAGGCACCCGCGGAGAAAGAACGTGGTATGAAAATACACCAGTGACAAGAGTTTGCTGAATCTCATTCCTGGAAAAAAGGTTGGGAAAGTCTTCACTTTGTTTCCCTCCAACAGTAAATGGAGTATTTGAATCCTTTCCTGCTGTCAGATACCAAGTCTACTTTGTGCTTCTGGAGCAGTAAGAGGAAGGAAGGAGTGGGGCCTACAGGACCGAGACAAAACCTCCACTGCACAACTGATCTTACAGACTGACCTGGAAGGTCAGAGGATGGCCAGCTATGAGACAAGGGGTTGAGCTCTGAGTAGGTTTGGACAGGGTTCTCCACAAGCTCTGGAGGCATTTCTGATCGTGCCTTCACTTTGCAAATCCAAACCCAACTGCCTGGAGCAGGTTTCTGATGTGCAGGTCTCGAAAGCAGCAGGAAGCACAGCAAGGTCTTTCGGGGATTATCAAGTTCCTTATGTTTCCATTATACCCTTCACACACTTCACTCACTGTGGCTGCATGTGTAACCCTTGAGGAAGAGCTTTAGGGATGAAAATATGAATTAGACTTCAAGAAGGTTTGAAACAGATACTGGATTTATTGGTCAGCTATGAGTAGGAAAATACATTGGTAAAGAAAAAGAAGACCCTGTATATAAATATAATACTAACTAGTTAAAATTTGACCAAGAAGAAAGTTCCACTGAAGAGAACAGTAAAAGCCCTTGTTTACCATCAGACCATATTCAGTTTCCCATTTATCTTATTGAAGAGCTGCCTATAGACAAATGCAACATTCTTTGAGCTTAGTGCAGATAATGTGCTGGTTTTTGTTACATGAATGGTAAACAAGAGTTAGTCCAGTGCATTACACATTATACAGAAGTACTGTGAATAAAGACTAAGATATTCTATTTTAGACACTACTTAAACATACCAAGACACTTAAGTGTTACAAATTTATGCAACCAAAAGAAAAGAATAGCAGTTAACATACTAAAAAATACTGTGTCCGGCTGGATGAGAAAGGCTTTGCTACTGAAGCGGTTAACTGAACTTTTCGAAGTTTTACAGTGTAATTAGTTTTCTTTTTCCCCCTCCCCCACAATGGTGTTGCAATTATTTTGTCTTTCATACAGGTTTTGCATGGTTGAAAGAGCAAAGCATAAGCTATTTTCTAAGCCTGCTCTTAAAAAAAAACCCTTGAGAGATTTGCTGAAGTTCCATCAAGGATGCATATACTGTTCTTAAAATTAGTTCTGTCAAATGTTAGCCAAATTTATCTTTAATTTAAATCTGCTAAAAGGACAAAATAATTATAACACACACCAATTTGTATGCTCTTTCCCCCCCTACCTGTGTTATGTTAAAAGCAGTAACTTGTGGTATTAGTCTTGTACTCTAAACAATTGTTTTAGTTAAAGGTGTAGTTCAATTTACACTTTGACACCCAGAATTCTTGGTAAATGTAAATAAAACTAGACAAGATATGGCAGAGTGTACTTTAAGTGGAAAAAAGCCTGGTCTTACCTAAATAAATCCTTTCAACCCCAAGGATGTTCAGTGACTTTTTGCTATATGTGCTTTTACAACAAGAACACTGAAGGTACATTATGGCAACACCCAAAACCACTTCGAATAAAAATATTGCAAATAACCATTTCATGTTAAAAACTATGAAGCAAACATTTTGATTTTGTGAAGACATGGTTTATTGCCTTATTCTATGTTATAGCTGGAAATTGAGACTTTTGAGTTAGATTTGTTTGACACAAGAATGTATTTTCTTTGAAAGCTTGACAAAGTTTGTATCTCAGCTCTGTTTTGGTGCCATCTGGTCTTTCCCTATTTTCAAAACATTTCTCCTTCCTTCCTTCAGCCCCCGAGTCACAGCTGCAGTCCAGTTAAAACCCAGTGAAGTCAAAGGAGTGTCTTCAATGGATTCAGAGGGTTTTCAATCAGGACCTGATGGACTACTATAAAAGCTGGAGGAAATGGTTATTCAAATGGACCCTTAGACCATAAGGTGACTAAGCAGGAACAGTTGTGTCTCCAAAAGCACAAGGGGCCATATTTTCACATGCTGTCATAAATTCAAATATTTTTTAAGACTAAGCAATAGAGGAGAACACATACTGGATAAAGCTCAAACCTTTAGAATCTAACAAGTGCACTCAAGCTCCAGCATCTATTAAAGTAAATTATCCCCCTCTAAAAAATACAAAATGAGTAAGTGCTTCCCTTCCCTTCCCCTTCTGTAAAGCTTTCTGGACTCCTTACACAATCCAGATATCAGAAAAGAAAAATAGTTTGCTTAGTCTGACAAGCTAAATTGGCTCATCATTATTGGAAATTGTCATGATGTACATTACCAAGACATCATTAAGGAAACATGAGTAAAACACCTTTTATTCACACTTTACAAAAAAACCCCAAAAAACAAACAGAAAAAAAATAACACTACGCATTAAATCTACTACAGCAATACTACCAGCATTTCAATGTACTGATTATAAACTGGACATGTTTGGTGTTTTTACAACTAAAACCAAAACAAGATAACCCCAAGAGATCAGGTCCCAGACAAGGATTCAAGATCAAAATTTCTCATATTGAAAATTTAAAAATGTACATTTTACACATCCGAACTGTTTGTAATTTTCACTTTGAGCTTAAAACAGAACGGTTTGAGCACACTTGTGTGCTGACTACTTTTCAATAAAATTTTGAATCATTATTACCAATTCATTCTCTTATATATAAAAAATTCACAATATTTAGAAAGTTTTCTCTTAATGCTCAGTGTCCTTTTGCTTCCCTGCCCGCAGCTGAAACAAAAGCTGTTTAAGACCAAGCTCTATCTCCATTATTAATTTTTTTTTTACATTTACTATTCAAGTTGTATTAGCTTAAGGAGATGATGAATTCTCCCTTTTTTAGGATACAAATAGACAAGTTAAATTTGTAAGCTGTTACATACTTGGCTTCATGACACAAATGGCACTGAGGGTACACTGCAACTTCAGTCTTGCTTGACACTTTAAAATAAGACTTGGTCACTTTAAAATATGATCTGAAGAATTGTCTTTGGGACCTGTATTGAAAATGCATTTATTTTACACTGCTTCATTAATAGAAAATGTAGGGCTAGGTTCTTATCTTCAAGGAATTATACTTTCAGAAATTGAGGAACACACAAATGAAAGAGAATCCACATGATAGTAACTCTTAGTGGGAAAAACAGCACTGTGCAATGACACTGAAAGAAGCAGTGCATGGGCATTAGAAGCTAGAAACTGTGTACCCATAACCTGAACATGTTCCAAAGTGTGATATTCAATGCTTCACAAAGGAAAAAAAGATGCCACAGCTTATACAAAAGTATCTTCATAAAATTTTCACAAGTGTTAACATTATTTAAAAAAATAAAAGAGGATGCACAGGATCTCTCTGCATGCACAGGCAGTGCTAGTTGAGAACAAATTTAAGCAGGCACAGTGGAGATAGGACAAATATTTAAAACAGAAATGAAGAAGCTGTACACAAGTATCCCTAGATTTTACTTCAAAAGTTAGAGATGAGAAAAATGTCTGAGTGTATACACATCAGCAATAACTTTCAATCCATACAGGTCTACTTATATTCACTGCTCAGCTTATCTGTTCTGCGAGAACTCTATGCCTCTTTGTTTTTTTAAATTCAGAAATAGAATGTATTTTGTTGTCTCTGTAAGATACTAAGATTTTATAGGTTTGGATTTTGAAAGCAACGTTCTCAATTGAACATAAAAAGTAGTATAAAAGGGCTAACGAAACCCTAACAGTGCAAATCATTAGCAGAGAAAACCTGTGACAACCTCTTTTACACGCTGGCCTTTATAACACATGAAAACAGATAAAAATTTAGCCTTAGTTTACAATACAATCATTTTCCAAATCTGATTTTTCTTTTTTTTTTTTTTAAAGTACAAAATCTCATAAATCAGGTTTTCTGTTGTTCATATACAATCAATAAAGGCTAAATTCAAATTCTATATTTTACAAACAAGTCTGAAAAAGGAGGGAGTGAAGTACGGAGAATGTTCTGTGGATGTTCCTACTGGCCTCAAAAAAGTAGTGCTACAGATAACTGTGCAAAGAGAATACACTGTATAACAATTCCCTATTTCAAGGCATGAGAATGTCACGTTGGAGCAAAGAAACAGGAAGGTTAATTGTAACGTATTAAAGAAAGGTGCAAATGCACCAATCGCTGTGGAACAGTATACAAAGTATATTGGGCTCAGAATTGTGTCTGTTGATAGCACCTGGCTTTTACTATGTCTTTAGCAAATAATTAGATTTAAGATTAAGATTATTAAGAAAAAAAATCCCTGTTGGCCATACCTCACTCCTCTATATTCAGATTTTACAATTGTACAAGTTAGATTGAGGTTGCCCTCTAAAATGTATTTGACTACCTCCTGCCAGGGAGATGGATTCCATTTACAGGAGGCAGGAAAGGCAGCAAAAGCTCCAGTTGTGCAAAAAGTGAGAAGTGGTCAGAAGGGATGAGTGGATGTGGACAACCACTTATATTGTTCTCTATTAACCAATGATGATCCAAAGGTCCGAGAATGCCAAGTATGTTTAGCTGAGGTTTAGAGTAGAAGATGTAATCAATAATACCCTAAAAAAAAGAAGGAAAAAAAGAAGATTATTGTTAGTATTTATTCTTGTCTCAAGTTATTCCAAACAAGAGGTGGGCTCAGTGTTGTGAGTAATGAAATATCCCATTCCTTCTCTATAGCACATCATCAATTTAGGAGATTTCTTCTTCCTGTATCCAGTGGGATGCTCAATATAGATTAGGAAAACAAAAGAAAAGGCTACCCTTTATCACTTCTGCTATGCTTCTGTGGGTTTCAATTTCCAACCTCCTACAGAGCTTCAAATCACATTTAGCTGATATTGAAGAGAAAAAAAAAATCTTTGTTTTCCCTGGGCAACTGAGAACTGAGAGTTTTCCAGAAGCAACATGGATTATTTCCTTGCAGTTGACAGCTTAAGTGCCCCTGTCATTTAGCTTGGAGTATTAAAACACAAACTCTTACTGTTTACAGGGAAGGTTAAGAGCACCCCAACTCTTGCAAAGCTATTGCAAGTTATTAAAAAGAATATGGTGGTTTCTAGGAGACTCAAGTGTTGGGCACTCTAGTTTGCCATGCTTGAAGTATAAACTTGGTGAACTTTGCTACACAGATTAATTTATACAACAACTTCATAGAGAAAATCACATTATTTACACTTGAAAATGGAAAACTTTTCCAAAATGTAAGCAAGTCGTTACCTTGAAGTCAAATGTGTAATTTGTATAAGGCATTAGACCATTCTCATAGGCACTCTTCAACTTGAAACCATGCGTAATCCTTCCATTTGTTGTCCCATTTTTTCCATTACAGCTGAAGTTAGTAAGACTTTCATTGTATCTCAGTTCCTTAAAATCTTTGTGGTTTGTTTCCACTCCACCAGTGCTCAAGTACTCAACAACACCTGTGAGGAGACACGTTACAGACAAGAAGGTATTAACAAGCACTCAGCAAATAAGTGTGTGTAGGTACTTGCAGTCAGACATGTAACTTTATGGCTTATATAAGCAAAACATTAACAATACACAATATTGTTATATAATCAACAGGAGTTCTTTTAAAATACTGCTGGGCAATGTGTATCAAGAGCAAATGTCACCTAGAATAAAGAGACGTGCTTTGATTAGAAAAAATGAGAAGATTAATAAGGAATAGATTGGGAAGAGGAAGATGAAAAAAATCAGAAGTAAAATTCTATCAATGCTAGTTACTGGCTGCCTCTTCTTGCTCCTATGCTCAGGTCCTGCCATTCAACATTCTTCTGCTAAAGTGTTGCAAAAAAAGCCAACTTCTGAAACACTAATTATAAAGACGTTAACTTTAAAGAGGCTGCAAAGCCAAATTGATTAGATTTGTGTCATAGAAAACCATGACTGTGCCTCAATTTCAGAATAGCTGTGTTTAAGTTCTGGAAGGTAAAAGAAGCAGTTAGTTGTTCACAAGACACAACCAGACACTGAACTGGTCATTGCAATCACCATTAGTGATACTGGCCTTCCTGGCATCAACAAGAATCACATTTACATTACTGCTGAGCAACTTCTCCCTAGAACCCTAACAGATGCCAAGATGAGGCCAGAAGGAAGGGGACCAGGAGTGGAGATTATATTGAACAACCAGCAGTAAGAAGGAAGGATGGCTCTTGAGTGCAGCACTTCAGCTGGTACCTGGGAAAGCCAAGGTGGCAGTCACTGAATGTGTTCTTTTCTTGCACTTTATAAAGTTGCACCAAGTCAAGAAACAAAGTTCCATGTTAGTAAAGAGCTCTGAAAAGTCCCCTTCTGAAGGGGGAATTGAATTTTAGAAGTGCTAAAACTTTACAGAAAATGATTGCATGGTAGCAAATTTAAAGGTAAAAAATTATCTTTTCATGCTTAAAATTAAGAAAACCCAATTATCAGCAACACACTCATATTTCCAGTTATTTCTGGAAGACATTTTAAAATACAGGAACAAAGAGGAAAAGAAAATCGAAGTGGAAATGCTTTTGAAAGACCAGACACAGCTCTACTACAGCACAGGCAATAAGGTCACTCACAAATGAAACAGTTCTACCTTCTCTCTCTTCCTTCTCTTCCCTTCACACCTCTAGATCTTATATTATCAAACAATGCATTCTCTAAGTTCAAAAATTAAATTATTATACACTTGAAACAGTCTAAAGAATAAGAAGTAGAACTCTTACCAGAGTCTGGTAGAGAATTGAGATCTGCACACAGTACAAGTGGAATGGTTCCAAGTTCTCCCGAAACACCAGGTTTGAGACTACGAGAAGCTTTATCAATAATGTTCTTTACCTCGGACAGGAACATCATAGTCTGAACCAGCTTCACATCAGAATAATCTGGGTCCCAATGCATATGTGCATTAGCTACAAGAACTAGCTGCTTTTCCATCCCAAGATGTGGCTTTCCAGCTAAAATTTAAAATCAGTTATTTATTTAAAATCAGTCAGCAACAGAAAACACTATTACAGAAATGTAACCAAAATGTTTGAGGGGACAAAAAAACACCAGTATGACTTTAAGAGAGTTAATACCATTTGAATGAAGAGGGTCAGATAACTCCTCTTACATTTACAAGTGTTTTAGTTGATATAAAGCATTAGGAATGATATTTCACATTCAAGACCATTAACAGACTATCTTGTTACATGTAATGCTTTTGTATTCACTGAAAATTAACATAAGTAACAGATAATCCTAATTACAGGCAAATAATGTTTTTCTAAAAAATTACAGCAGCTTTCCTCAGGCTATGACAGCAAACAGGCTCTGTTCATATCTTATTAGGCAGCAAGCTCTGAATTCTAAGTTATCCACATTCTAAGTTACCTCTCTTGCTAGAAGTGTTTCTTAAAAGGCTTGTTTGCTACAATCTGAATTAATAAAATATCGTTTGGATAAATATAACACAGGTTGAGTGGGTTCCCACTGTGGTACTTATAAAGCCAATTTACATTTCCTAAATTAAGAATGACAGGGTAGAACAAACAGGTTGTATAAGCATGACAGTAAAGAAAATAACAAGTTAAAATGATGCAGATACATGATCCAGAAACACACAACTAACACTACCTGATTCTTTGATATTTGTACATAATTTTAAGAAAAAACACTCAAAACCAAACAACAAAATCATTTAAACTCAAATCTTTATATATTTTTTTCCTTAAAAAGACAAGTGGGGAGAAAAACCCCCTCATCATTTAAGCAATATGACTTTTTCCCAAAATGCTCTTTGGAAATAAATTTGTCTGAACATACAAATCTGCAAAGCCAAATTCACCTGCAGGACCTAGTTTCTCTTGTTTATGATAACAGAAGTATTTTTTTTCATTTACATAATACCATCTATTTTTAAAATAAATGAAATGGGACTTACATGACATTTCTATCAATTCCTTTCGCAGTTCTAACAGAACAGCAACTCCAATGTTATCTTTCGTCATAACTCTGTTCAGCATAGCCTCTGAACCTTCTGAGTTTGCCATTGCTAGTTGATTGAACTCAACAGTATGCTTTTGAACCAAAGTAAATCTGAAAGAAAAACATCATATATATGTTTTTTCAGCAGGCAGATACAGTAGGAAATGTCGGTAATTCTCCTTTTAAGCAAAGCTCAAACACATTTATGATCTTAAAATCTCAGTCAGTCAAATAATTTCATAAAATCCTAAACTGAAATCAAGGGATATAGTTTTCCTAGCAATTTTTATGTAGTTTATAGCACCTTAGTTACAATTAAAAGATTTTGCTGAGAGAGAGAGAGACAGGTATTTTAGAAAAGTCATGTCCGTTCCTAACTCTGGATCTGTTCCTAGTTCAAGTATGCAGATTTAACAGAGAGGGACTAAATAATTTTCCAAGCCACTAGGTATCAAACCTGGCACCTGCATTTACTTGTGGATACAAAGGAATGGAAGCAGGAAGGGACATTATAAACATCACATCCAAATTTGTACAAGTGCAATGTGACACAACCAATAAGTGCTGCAGCTCTTAAATGATTGGGGGTTTTTTACAGAAGTGTGCAGTGATACCTTGTCATTTGCTTTACCAAAGGCTAATGTATCAAAAAAATCAATGTCATCTGAGGCCTTATTTCAGCAATTTGGGGGGATTATAAATTCTTTTACTCAGAAAAACAAAAAGCAAGAAAATCTCCTTTATTTTTCATTATTTCCTTCATTTTTTATTATTATCACCTAATGGCTGGGGGACACACACTCAGCAAGTGAAGGATAATTTAGTGAACTCCCAACCAGCATGCTCAAACAGAATGAGATCTCATTCAACTCAGTATTTCAATTTATTGCAAATTCCACACAGAATGATCTCTTTCATACAAACTGCTCTTTCCAGGGCCAGGAATGCTCTGTATGAAACCCTGCCTGGCTACAAAAGGGCAGTTAAAGCCAAACTGTTTGAGCTATAGACCAACCTGAGAAATTATGTAAAAGACAGCAAGAGACAACAGAAGGTTTAGCAAACCACATCACTTACTTTTCTGTTTTGAAAAATATTGCACAACCATCAACATGTTTTCTTTCCTGTTCTGACATTGTCCTAGCTCTAGATTTTGGACTGAAGAATCCATTGTAGCCACGTTCTTTCAATTCAACCAGGAAAAAACTGTAGTACTGCTCCGTTTCAACCTCCTGTAAAGTTAGGCAGCACAGCATGAATGTATTCCATATTTGCAAAATATGGAAGACAGATACTATTTAGACTCTTCAGAAGTGTAAATCACTTTCAAATTAGATTTAAGGGGAAAAAAAAAATCTAAGAATTAAGTACATCAGAGAATGCAAATTCAAGAGCAATATCCCTATTTTAAGAAAATATAAATGAATTTCTGTAATCCCTGGAGTTATGATTATCTCAAGCCTCTTATTTGAAAATGTGTCAATTACAGCCCCACATACACACACAGGCACAAAGACACCCCCACGAACATTGCTTTGATCAGGGGCTGCTGGTTCCCACTCCAACTGTGGGGGCTGAGAGCCGCCTTTTGATGTCAAGCAACAAATAATGTTCTAAACATCGCTTCTTTCCTCTTTTGTTTGCAGACGGTTTTGAAAACAGACCATTTACTATAAACACACTTAACGTGAAGAAACCAGCACGTGGGAACAGAAAAGGAAAAGAAAGAATGGGGTATTTTTTACCTGCAGACTTATGATGTCAGCATTGCAGCTCAGTATTTCCTGCATAATGGCTTTTTTTCTGTATTCCCAGTTCAAGGCCCAGGATGGACAATAGCCATACAGCTGCCGGGTGGCATATTTGTCACAGAGGACGTTGTAACACATGACAGAGAACAAGGCTGCAGAACAATAATTTTACTTACACACTGACAGATTAAAAAAAACATATACAATTACGTTCTTGACTTTTGTCTTGTGTGAATTTATCAATTCACGCTTCATTTGTTTCAACCAAAACACAGCATGTGTATCTGTGCTAAAAAAAATTGTTAGTTCTTCTAGGGAGACAAATTACATGTTTGGACTTATGGCAGCTGTCTTCTAGCAATTAATTAGGAAACAAACACCCCCCTTTTATATGGTTAACACAGTAAAGAGCAGAAAAATGTGTTTTATGCTAAGTGGTGCTGTACTGTGAAAAGCCCAAAACAAAGTAAGTGTATTTGAACACGTATTTGCCAGCTACATAAAGGTCTGCAAGTCTGCAATTAGATTCTTTAAAATCTACCTTAATTATTGTCACCACAAAGTGTAACGGACCCATAGGCAGGGTGAGGATCCTTTCACACAAAGAAAAAGTGCAGGCCAATTAACCCCCTAAATATTTCCACTTCAAAAACCCTTTCAGGCATAGGACAAGAAATATCTCCTCTCTATTAATTTGAAACAGGAGTAATAATGAGACAGTCTGGGGCAACATGGCAGGTAATGCAGCAGCATGGATTTGGGGGGTTGTTTGGTTGGGTTTTTGGGTTTGTTTGTGTTTAAAAAGCACTTTAAGAATTTGTAGTACAACGAGACACTTAGAAGCTCCTCTCAAACACAGCAAAAAGAAACAAGACCATCGTTTGAAGATATAGAGAATTGAGGAAAAGGATCTTGGGCTGATTGGGGTCAAAGTCTAGCATTTTGGAAACAAATAAATAGGTGACAGCAAAATAGAACATCATGATCTTTGAAGCAATCACCTTAATAATAGGAGAAAGTAATGTACATCAATCCTGAGAGAGGACACTGCAATAATTGAGAAATACACTAAGATTTTTTTGTGTGCAGGTAAATAGAAAAGATCGTATTTTAAATAATTTATGCAGGAAAAAAATTAGTGAAGAATTAAACATGACCTAAATCCCAACAGCAAGAAAAATGCTGAATCAAGGATGACACCCTGGTTACTTAAAACAATTCTTCATTTTTTGGAAATCATGCTCAGATGCTTCCTTTTTTTAATTCTTCAACAAATGTTAAATTAAGCCTGTTATAATTCCACTATTTAACTAATTGTGGACAACAGTTTCAATTCCTGTGAGGGGGACATTAATTAAAAATAAATTACTTTAGAGTAAAAGATGGGTAAATCTGGAACAGGTGCTCCAATTGGGACTTCAGCTGCTTGGTCAGCACTGCAGAGATGATTGGTTAGTTTAAGCATTAACTTTTTTTCTGGTAAAGATCAATAGCTTTTATTAAAAGGAAAACAGAAGAAATGAGAAATCCTTGAAGTGTTACTGTACCTGTTGGTCTTGTACGGTCTGGTTCTTGCAACATAATCCAAGATCTTGGAGGTGGCTGTTCTGTCGAAACTGTGGGAACATTTTAAAATAGAGATACAACAAGTGATAATCACATTTATTTTACGCAGCAGAAATAAATGTTTTAAGAATGATCACTTACTTCTTTTTGCAGTACCTGCCAAATTATCAAGCAAATAGTTCAGTAGCCTTCGTGTCCCATCTGGTTCCTGATACAGGTTCAGAATATCCTGTGTAAGTGGGTTTCCTACAAACCAATTCACAGGAATACTGAATAAAATACAGAGAACTATTGCAGACTTGCATATCAGTGTTGTAAGCTGACATCTTGGAAACAAGATCTACTATGAACTACTTTGGGGTTTCAGATCTCAGGTCTTCAATCCCACAAAACCCTGGATGTGCAGACAGCCCTAGAGAAGTTTAATAATATTCCCTGCTGATTCTGCTGTGGGACTGAACACCACAAGGGTGGTCCTTGGACTAAGAGCAGTGAGGAACTGGTGTGGTACAACAGGCAGAGCTGACGAGCACAAACATGGGAGCCACCTCTGCTCAGTGTGAAACATCCACCAGAAGCTGATCTGCCAGTCAGATCTCAGCAGAGACTCTGCCATCTGCCAAACATAAGCAGATTGCAAAAGTTGTCATGGACAGCACACACTGCAATTGCCCGGTTTTAAGGGGGAGATAAACAGACTTGTGAGACTTAACAGTGTTTAGAGGTATTGTATCTCTCAGTGCTTCTGATTTAGTGACTCAAAATTCCCCAAGGTCAGCAACTTTACAGCTAGAATCCATACAGTTCAGAGGAAAAAAATTGGGAAAAGACTTAAATTGCTGCTTGCATAAACAGCACAGTACCCTGCAGCTGTACAAAGCATGTTCCCTTTCTGGCTGGAGATGTACCACAGTTAACCACAGACTATTTCTTAGTTAAAGCAGAACTGCATTCAATCCCCATGCAAGCAACAGAAAGCTTCTGCTCACTCTGCAAAAAGAAAAGCAAACCTCTTTCTATGGGCACTGCTCTGCCAAACCTGTTATTTTTCTAAATAATCCCTAAGTAACAGTATTTATAAATGTGGAGTGAGCAGCTACATCTGGGATTGCTACTCAGTAACATTTTATGAACTAGCAGGCTACAGCCATTACAGCTCAGCAGCAGTATCACTAAACAAGCACAGATACCAAGAAAAAAGCAGCAATACCTTTCAGACCCAAAGTCTGCAACTGGAACAGTTTTCCCAGCTCAAAAGGTAAAACTCGTAACAGGTTGTTATTTAAATGTAGTTCCCTGTAGACAGAGCAAGAATCATATGGGGCTGAAAACAGAGCAATGTTTATCTGCAGCAGTACAAGAACTGAATTAAAAGAGAATCAATATAGTAGCAAACCACAATATGGAAAAATTCAGAGACTAAACAGCAATGATTAGGGAAATCCTGCTGTACTCAGACAAACACACCCAGACAAAACACATAATGTTGAAGTACAGAGGAAAGGAGCTGTTTGGAGAGTTTATCTTAAACAGTCAGACATTTTGGGAACATTAGCAATAATTAAACACTTTAGTATCTACAATTGACGATGCAGTAACAGCTCAGAAAAACCAGACCATGAAAACAGGTCAGTTGTGATTAAGAAATAAAGGGAAATTATATCCCTGAAACCAAATTTAAAAATCCAGGATCGTGGCAGCATGATTACAACTATGGCATTACCATGCAGTAGTCATCTACAGCAGTAATCTTCTGTTGGTTTGGGTGGTTTTTGTAATTTCAGTGGTAAGACAAAATATGTGCTTTGTAAATCACAAAACCAATATACAGACAGGAACAGAATTCATATCCTGAATTCTGCTATCCCAACAAACTGGGCAGAGAAAATAGACTTGTTAGGAGCTTTTCACTTTCCTAAATGAATTCCCACTAAGCAGGGAAGACTTCCATAGAATCAATCAGTATAAAGTTGCTGCTTCAAAGTGTTTACAACTTAGTGCTTAGAGACTTGATGAGTATTTTTGGACAACAAAAAGAAAAATAAAAAGAAAAAAAAGAGGAAACCTGGAGGGCAAGAGTTAATTTAACTCTTGTTGATTTCTAGAGAACAGCACTGGAAGGTTTCAATGGCTTTCTTGTCATAAGCAGCCCTGAACTGACCCCAGGATTTGAGATGTGGCATCAGCAATGCCCAGCACAGGGGGACAGTCACTGCCCTGGTCCTGCTGCCACACTATTGCTTATCCAGGCCAGGTGCCATCAGCTTTTTCAGTCATCTTGGCACAACTGGCTCATGTTCAGCTGCTGTTGGCCACCCCCACCAGGTCCTTTTCCACCAGGCAGCTCCCCAGACACTGTTCCCCAAACAGGAGCACTGCTGGGTTGTGACCCAAGTGTGACCTGACTGAACCTCACAGAACTGGCCCTGGCCCTGGCCCATGGATCCAGCCTGTCCAGATCTCTCTGCAGAGCCTTCCTGCCCTCCAGCAGATGAACCCTTCCACCCAGCTCTCTGTCATCTGCAAATGTACTGGGGGTGCACTCAAGTTCTTTCAAGCATATCAAGAGAATCTGTTTTACAGCTGAGCTTTCCAAGATAACATGTTACAGTGTTTATTTTTTCCTCCTTTTTCTGCAAAGATCACAAATGCTACTGCTCTGACATCTCTTATTTCAACTACTTGCAGTAAAAAGGGAGATGAAAGGAGTCTTGGGTGAGCTCTACAGTACAGACCAAACCCAGAGCTCCAGATGTGGGAGCTGGGAGAGCTGTTATCAGTTCTCAATGTTGAGAGCACAAATGATTTCTGTGGCTCAGGATATCAGCAATGCCCAGGGTTGAATTACTGTTAGTTTGAACAAGTTCCCAGAATCCAGGGGAAGTGTCTGCAGCAAGAGCCAGCCTGAAACACAAAACCCTGGCCCAGCTGGGACCTGCAATGTGCTATCACATGGGATGTGCTTATGGCTTTTTCTTCACTTTCACCACAGTGAAAAAAAGCCATAGAGCAGCTGCAATTACTGAGGAGCACAGTGGGTTCATACACAGCTTTTCACATCTAGAGATCTGGGCTCAAGTGCTGTGTTTTGCTCATAAATAGAAAACTTATGTGATCCTAGACCTTAGCTGTACATTTAACATTTACAAGATTTAGCCTTCTCTGCTCAGAAGAAACTTAAGACCTGCAAGAGCTGAAGCTTCATAGAATCAGGCAGAATAAATCAGAAATGTTGGGAAGAAGGCATAATGACTTGACATTACTGATGATTCTGCACTGCTAAGCTATCTCCATGTCACAAGTGTTACATTTACAAAACTGTTTTAAAAAGAAAAAGACTGAAAGGAGGCTAATGAAGTACAAAGATGAATTTGAGACTATTCCAGTAAATTTAGGGTTGCTAGCTCACAATATCCAAGGAACTGGATAAAGAAGGGAAGAAACCTGTTACTAATAACTGCTTTTAATTGAAACAGTAATGCAAAGAACTAGAGCTAAGAACAGACTCCTCTCCAGTTGAAAGCAACTATACAACATGCCACAAAACAGAGCTGCCAATTATGTTTCAAAAAGCAAGGACCCTTTGCTCAGCCTCCAAGGTTGAGACTTGAACTGCTCTGGAATTTGAGCTTTTAGCACCAGTTTAATCAGCTAGTTTAATCCTCTCCAACAGAGCGGACTTTTCTAAAGGGGAGGAAAATGCAATGACAGATATTTCTATGTGCAAACTTGCTTTGCTTCCAGTTTATGAAAGCTGTGCTGGCAGTCCCTTTCTCTATCACTGTCTTTACTTCTAATAACATTCATGTTGCTTTCGGACTCTGTATGTTCTGGATTTGAGAAAGCTGTTCAGAAATATCTTCAAAATTAATAGCAATGAAGGCAATTACTGGCAAATGTCTAATAAACCTAAGATAAGGGTCTTCCTTTGGGTCAAGGGCAACAGACTGTTGGCTGTAAATATTTAGTCTTATATAAATAATTTATGTAACAGTGTTTTTACAAAGCAAAATGCTGCAGCCTTATGTACAATCTAAATAGGCATAATTATTCATATTTCACTTCCAAAAGGAGTTTTCATTCCATGCTAACTTTTTACATCTTGGCATTGCAGAATTGAAGGAAAAAAAATCCCTGAAAAGTTGTTATTAGAACATTTTTTTCTCCTCCCCAGTTTGCACAGGAATGCAGTTACATCACAGCAAAGGTGGGGAGGAGATGATACTAGACATGTTGCAATTGTTATACAATAAACAGAACAAGAACTATTGTTAAGTATAGTTACTAAAGATGAATAAAGAGGAAAACATTGCAGTTAACATGATTATAAATGTTTAATCTGACCTTTTTCCTACCTTACTATGAGTTAAAAACAATTTTTTTTGGTGCTTCACTTACTCTTTCATGCAAACACCACATTAAAGACTTGTAAAAGAATCTGAAAAGAGATGCCTGAGAGGAAACCTGACTTGGAAAAATGTAAAATAGGTGATTGCCATCAAACCAAGCACTTCTGAGGCTCATTCCGTGCTGTCATACATCAGAAGAGGAGATCACAGAAAAGCCAGTATTGCTACAGTTGCACAGCCCACAGCAAGCATTCAGGGAGGCAGATAAGAAGGGAGGAAAGGGGAATTTACTTATGCTGAAATTTGAACTGCTGCTACAAAGATAACAAAATAACAATTTTAACTCCCCTCAGGATTTCCATACCTGAGTGACACCATGTTTCCGAGCTCTGCTGGTAAACTGCGGATTTTATTAGAGGACAAGTCCAGATATACCAGATTGTGAAGCTTGGCAATGTCTGAAGGAATACGGGATAAGGAATTGTCACTGAGATGCAAAGCTGTCAAATGGGTCAGTGTCCACAATGATGAACTTAAGCTTCTCACTTTCCCTGTGGAAGAAAGGTACACGAGAAAACAGAACATTTAAAATACACAGATATGGCAATAATAGAACGTTTTTCAAGTATGCATGGGACAGGGGAAGTTGGGGGAGAGTTTTGCTTGGTGTTTTTTGTGGGTTTTATTGTTATTGTTTTATTCAATGAAAATTCCATTAATCATGGATTCTATAGATGAAAAATTTATCATTGTGTGAGAAAATGCAAGATATTGCCAAGGATGCTTGAGATTGTTTTTACCAATCCATACTTAAGGCTTAAACATCTGTCTTTATCAATATAGTTCCATACAAGACAAAACATATTTACTAGCTGACCATGAATTTATCATTAACAGAGGTGTAAGAAAGAGATTTTTTTCAATTATAGTTTATGTTGAGATGAAAGATGGTGCTTTGGTTCACTCCTCATTTCCGCACGTCTTTCAAACCAAAAATCTTTACTCTATGGCATTAATCCAGTCAAGAACAGATAGAAACACTATATTTAGGGTGACTAAGATGCTTAGTTGAGAACGTGGATTTCCATCTGGCAACTAAAAGCTGTATCAACTATTGCCAGATATTTTAAAAAAGGTATGATTTTTTGGCATAAACTGAAGGGTGGAAACGTGGATTTGTGTGACAGAATCAAGATTTTTACACCGCCGCATGCAAGGAATGTGAAATATCATCAGGTCTCAAAATATTTCTTCTCTCCCAAAATTTTTTTTCCCCCTCCAGGGTAAATCCTTTTTTGATTTATATAAATCATCTCAATGTACCAAAAGCATTGGGAATATCATCACCAGTTTCTCCAAGGCAAAAAGCTAGTTGAAACAACTTCAAAATCCCCACTGTGACTCATCAAGGTTAGCAACGGGGTCTGGTCAATATTATACCAACACACACACACTTTGTAATTCCTTTCTGTAGATGATTTTCTTCAAAATAAAAAAATTTGTATTTAGTGGCCAGGGAAGGCTACACTGAGACTTGTGTACGTGGTACTCAGTCCCTGGCAGCAAAATGTTTAATACTGGTATAATCCCCAGTGAGCTATAACAAAACAAGGGGCATAAAGAAGCCTGTAGTGAAAAAAGCATGATTTAAACGAGATCAGTTAAAATATTTGTGGCTTTCTCTATGATACCACCAATTATTTTGCAAGGAAAGGACAGTGTGAACATAAATGAAACAAAAACATTTAACACTTTATTTTGCAAGGCAAACGCATACAGTTCTTAAGGGACTGATGCTCCTCTAATGCTCGTTAAGAAATCTTTTCAAAGGTTTTAAATACAAATCGATAGTTCTTTGCATTTTTAAAACTGAATTAACACCTCTTCCCCACCCCCAATGCAAACAAGTGACTGTGATCATAGCAAGCCCTGTAGCTGAAAGGATTTCCAATCAACATCCCTGATCCAGGCTCTGCACTCCAGCACCTCCCTTGGCGGGAATCAGTCTGTAGTGAGATTACCAGGCATGAAAGGAAAGAGCCATCACTTAATGCACTTCCTATGCAGAGCAGCAGATGTCCAAGAGGATTCCAAGCCTAATGCTGATATATAATGCTGATTCCTGAAGCAGCATTTAACTAGGTTTCTGCATCTGTAACCTTCAGTAAAGAATGTTATTCACATGGTGAGGGCACGTGGTACTGGAAGCAAGGCACAGATTCAGTGAACTGGATGGAAAGATTCTTCACAATTTGAAGAACTGTTTATTCCTTCTTCCTTCTTACAAATTTCTCTACTGAACAGTCATTTACAAACCCCACATGGCAATTTTCACGGCCGCTCAAAGAACCTCCATATGTCAACAAAATCACAGCCTAAGTTTAAAACATCACAAAATAATTTTTTAATTCTTAGAATATTTGTTTGAATTTCCTTGTAAACACATTTTTTGTAGCAAACCCAGGGTTTACTCTACAAATCAGGAGACACTGGTGGTCCACATCAGTTGAAATACATGCTTATGAATTCTGAGCATTATCCTATTTTTCAGAAAAGATTCAGGAATCCAACAGCATCTCAAAGCTTGCACAGATTGTGGAGGTTTTGGTGTTTGTCTTTAGTCTTAAGAACAAAGTAGAATTTACAACTGCTTTTAAACAGAGAACTTTTGCTTCATGGACTAATACATCATTGTTACATTACTTACAGTAAGAACACACCACTCTAGATCAACCCCTACTTTATCTCTTCTCTTTGACAAATTAGGTCTTAAATTCATGCTCTCACTCACTTCATCTTCTTAAAACACAAAGAGCTCCCATCCATATCCTCACCTTGACAACTTTCCTATACATGGGGATTTCCCACTTGCCCCACCTCACCCCTCCTACAGCTCCCTGAGTTATCCCAGCCCCAGCTCTTCCCACCCCACAGCAGGCAGCTACTATCCCTGGCTGTATTCTGCTGCCTCACTTCAAGGCAGGTAACTCCACTCCAGACTTGTCCAAGCCCACACTACTTGCAGTGAGTTCATAACTCAGACCATGCCTCAGTTTCTTACCACTTATTTCCAACTCTGCCCAGTGTGATTTCTTTCCATTGGCTGCTTCCTCTGAGGACATAATTGTGTACATCCTCCGTGGATCAGGTGGATCGTACTTTTCCTTGGGCATTCCTGTTGAAACCAAAAGGCAAGTAATTAATTGAGATATTATATACTGAGAATTCTTTCAGTTAAATTTTGCATTAGACTTTCGTAGTAAATACTTCTGAAACCCACAGGTAATGTGCCCATTCTAAAATGCCACTGAATGGAAAACACCGCTATAAAACAGAAAAACAAAGATTCCTAATGCTCCTGGAATGGCAGACAACAGCCTGTCCCCCCACCAGTAATTTACCAGAATCTGAAAAGCAATTTAAAAATTGTGTTCCACCACCTTCCATGGCTAAATTGTGCGTCACTCAAAACCAACACATCCCACTGCAGGCTCTTGTTTCTTCAACAATGAAATGTCAAGAAGAGTTCATCACCACCACTGGGATCTCCCTCATACTCCTAGAGAACACATTTGCTAATAACTTTGATTATCTGTCAGTTCCAGGTTTACTGCAATTCTCAACTTTTCACACAAATCAGCATGAATAAAAGAATTAAGGTTTCAAAAAGATCCTCAATTCTTTAAATCTGCAAAGTGATAGGTTTTAATCCAACCTTCACCATACTCTCTGCAATCTGAAAATATTGCACCCAAGGTAGGTACTTCTATAACTTTCTTCATCCAGGTATTTAATACTAAATTTTAACTTCATTTTTCTCACTCTCTTTCACACCATTCCTGATAACTTTGTAAGAATCATTTTTCTAGGTTCTTTTTACCATACTCAATCATGCACCATGGCACAGAAGCAAACATTCCCCTCCAACAAACAACAAGCTATAAATCTATTTCTATGAAATAGAGAAATTAAACAATGCTGGCTCAAATCACACTTAAAAACACATTATAAGCAATATTATGCAATTATTCAGCAAAATACATTACAGCAATATTATAATACTACCCAAACCCACACAATAAACAAGCAGCTACACTGGTCAAACTTCTAAGGACATCTTCCTACCAGGCCTTTTAAGGCTTTCTCATTTTTTCATTTCCTGAGATGAAGTGAAAAATGTTGTCATTATACAAAAATAATCAAACAATAACTCCTAGTAAATAAGACTATCAACCAGACTTATAATCTGTTCACTGATTTTACTGAAAAATGTTCACTCTGCTTGTTAAACGAAACAACAGAAATCCACCAAAAACTTTCTGGATAACTATGCATTTTAATTAAAGCTTTAAGGTATCACATGCTTACTTTAATGTAACAGCTCTTTTACCCAGTCACACCCCTCCTTCCCTTTCCCACTCCCACTACTGGTCAAAACCAGATTTCTGCAGTGAAAAGAAATTCCCCTTTAAGAAGTGAATTGTGGGTAAAAGGATCAGATTATAAATAGCAGCTGGGTGAGGCTCCTTCCAGAGTGAAGGCACTTGAGTACCTAGGGTGCTGGTATCACCAAGTGTAACACTTTTTCCATCAAACTTCACTAATTAAATGAGAGAAGGGTGAATTATAATCACCAGAAAGGTCAAAACGTAACTTTTCCCTGCAATATCTATGCAACTGGTGCAAAAATACATATCAAAGTAATGTACAGAGCATCCCTTCTGAAATTTCTACGCATAATTATATATAATTCACAAAGACCACGTAGGAATGCTTCAGCTTGTCAGAAAACATTTACCTTCCTCAGACATTTACTGCTTTCTCTTCCTGCCACTCCCTGAATTAATAAATATGTTCCAATTTTTTGAGAAGCAGGTATAGCAAAGACAGAAATCTCATTCAGTACAGAAACATGAACACTCCCCAGAGCACACTCAATCACATGCACTAATTAACAGCTTTGCTGGTACCAGCAGTGTATCACTGCTCACTGCTAGAAGAGGATGACATACTTTTCCAGTGGGTTTTGTGAATGTACGCTAACACAGTTAGAGATTTCAGAATTTGAGGATTTAACACTGGATCCTGGTGACCCTGCACTCCCAGTCCCACCATGGCACCACCATCCCTCTCAATAAACTTCCTGGTCTCATTGATTTTCCCTCTCTCACTACTGCATTTCTCACAGGATGAGTCCCCGCTCTTTAGAATTACCAGGTGCCAAAAAAGCAGCAAATGCCTGTGAGCCTCCTGGCTGAAGGAGCTGCTGCTGCCTGAGAGCATCACGGCCATCAGCCCCATCAAGGATATCATCACATCAAGCATTAGCACATCTTCATCTATCACCTGGAACTCAAAATTTCTCACAAACTGACAGGAAGGCTAAATTTGGGTTGTATCTCACAGGACTGAATAAAATACACGCGCAACACCTTGAACTGCATTTCAAAACTTCACAGCATGGAGTAGCTCAAGAAAATCAGTCTCTTTTACTGTCTCCTTTCTCCACCTCCCCAAATCCAAATTTCGCACCTGCTGAGCTGCTACAGTAAAACATAAAAGCTGAGGTAAACATCAGATTAAGTGATAGAATTTTGTCAGATGAAAGCAATTTTTACTAAGACCCATAAAATAGTCTTGAACATCCTTAGAACCATTGATAACTGCAGTTTTTAACAATCATAATGGTAATTTTCAAAAGAGCTTATACCACCTGTAATTTTCACTTCCACCAATACAGATAGTGGAAGCACCATGAATATTAGGCTGTTATTGCATACAGTAAATCAATTTGTAAAGGAGAAAAATTTTTAAAACAAAGATATGACATGGATTCCTGGAACAAGCTCCAGACTACATAAATTTAATGAAAAGGACATTAAAGTATGTTTGAATGCAAACAAAATTGTTTACTATCTTGTACCAGGTTATTAAGACTGTCATTTTACTAGCTGTAAAAACAGAAGAGCTTGACAGTTGAACTGAGTGTGGCTGCCCACTCCCACCATGGGTCACTCAGTCCCCAGACAGAATTAACACCCCTCACCCCAGAGAAACTGAGCCAAGCAAAGCCAGTGAGGTCAACAGTGCACAGGGTCTGACACAGGGAATTAGATCTCAAGCCTCCAGTGCAGACACTGCTTTAAGCCCTTGTTTGCACAGAGGGTGCTGAGAGACAGGCACTGGGACAGGGTGAGGGGAACAGGGACTGACAGCCCCTTCAGGGAAGGGTGACAAGGATCAGGAGGAGAAGGAAAAAACCCCAAGGTTGTTAGGTCAAGGGAGGGTAACCTGCTGGAAAAGAGCTGACCAAGCTGGCTACTACAGCAGGAGGGTGATGGAGCTCTGGCTCTGGCATCGCTCAGAACAGACCACTGGACACAAAGCCAAATGTTGCCAGGCCGAGCTGCACCTGCCTCGAGTGCTGCCTGTCTCTCCAGACTACAGCCATGACTGCAGCCAGGCCCTGCAGAGCCAGGCTGGGCACTGGGTCTGGCACTGTCCTGGACAATGGCAGTGTCACCACCAGCACCATAAGCTCCCGAGGCGCACTCCCAGCCGCAGCACCAGGGCCACAGAGGGCATCACAGCAGGAGGAGCTGGTGGCCTAGAAAAGGATTTCCTGGAGACCCATCTGGTTTAGATACACTGCTCCCTGCAGAAGAATGAAGGGAGTTCAGCTCATTGCCTGACAAGATATTCGGAATGACAGGTGTCCTTGACTATGGACACGTGCAAAGTGGAGGCTGGACTATGAGGCAGTTAATGTTCCAGGTGACTATGGAAACTACCAATAAATAATGGTTTCTTCAAAATGGAGAAATGAGTCTGCTCTGAGTGACAGGGCAGGAAAGAAAATGACATTTTTTTTCCTGTTCTACCCTTCTGCCATTTTTATGAAATTGGAAGATGGCAAGGAGGAAGATTTAAACAAAATAGGTAGGAGAGCAGTTATTTTGAGACTAAGGTTTCGGAGTTTTTTAAAGCACCAACAGAAAATACTACAGCAGTTCTTCATTTCCTGAAATGCTTTCTACAATACCATGATAAATTAACTCTATTTCAAAAAAAAGCTGGAATTTGTGTGTTCAGCTGTTACTTGTGATATAGGAAGGAAAACATCTGCATCAATTCAGTCACCTCTGTGAGCAACAGTGTAGATCACACACTACAGAGCAGGCAGAACTTGTATTCAAAATCTGATGCTTAGGACATATTTATGCAACATTTTTTATCTTTTAGTACACTTAAAAACATGACAAACAACTAACAAACAAAAAGCAAGCCTTTTACATCTGCCCACAGTGGTAACCAGTGAGGGCTAAACCCAGAAATGTCTGGGGTTTTTTACAACTTGGTTGTACAGAACATCACTTTTCCTGTGCATAGCAGTGCAGCAGTTCAAAGACAAAGATCTTTTATGGACAAGCTACAGGCTCTTCAAAATACTGCCCAACAGTTCTTCTGCCAAATGAGGAGGATTTTACACCATATAACATAGTGTAATACACCCAACACGCCCTGTGACACACCAAGTAACTCTGTCACTCACAAAGTTACTGGAAGAGATGCTAAAAGAGGTAATTTTCTTTAAAAGTATTTTTTCACCCTGAAATATTTAGGTTGGTTTTTTTTTAATCTGACCTGAAGAGGTGGTCTGAGAAGCCTCATTTGAATTCAGTGAGTCCAGCACGAAGGAAAATTTTCTGTTTTAGAAGGGCTTGAATGTTTCCATTAAATCGTTTTTTTTTCTTTCCTAGAGCCTTTATAACCATGCAAAGCACTCCAACACCGAATTTTAAATACACCACCAGTTTCAATAAGACCACTGAAATTACCCACATTCATTGCATAAGCACTGAAATGCTTTGTAGGGCCATGATGAGCCCATACAAAGTAAGTTGAACCAGGTCCTTTGATCTGAACCCACACATCTCACACTTGGAGAAAGCAGCATTGAGGCTGCAGTCTGTTTTCCAGTGATAACTGACAGAATTCCTGAACTCTCCCATCCAAAAAACAAAGGGTATTTCTGCAGCTTGGCTTTGCCACTGCTGGGGTCTGGAGCAGATGTCCCCTCTGCATTCCTGCACGCTGATCACCTCCCCTCCCCTCTGACGTCTGCAGCTCGGGCTGCTGCTCCTCTTCCAGCTCTCCCATGGTGATGAGCCAGAAGGTGACTTCACCTGCTGCATTGTGTTATGATTCTCTCCACTCAGTTCTGTGCTGGAGAGATACAGTTTGTGACAGGGCCAGTGTGTTCCTTAGGGCTGTACAAGCCTCCAGGGATGTACACTGGGAAAATGTACATAATAAAACAACCGGAACAATCCTGACCTCTGCAAGCATCACCTAAGCACCACAAACACTTGAATGAAAACTGTGTAAGATGAGAAAAACACAGGTATGTTCTGAATCTCTTCGAGCAAAGCTCCAGCTGAGAAGCTCTTTTTTTCTATCAAACAAGACTTGCAGGATCTGGGCTCTGCAGGGAAATTTGCCACAACATCCTCTCTCAGAAAGGAAAACCTTTTCCCTCTAGCTGGACCCTACCAAACCCACACATCCATTGTAAAAGCTCTAAATACATTTTCAGCCTGGGATCCACTTGGGAACATCTCAGATTCACTATTTCCTTAAGCTGAACATTTTGCATCTGAAAGCTGCAGACATCAAAGGTCAGTTGGGGGCTCTTATCAGCTTTACCAGAGTTTTCCATGGGAATCTCCCATCAAGGTACTGTATCTCCACCATAGAGGGTGGAGTTGCTCTGATTACTAATGCTCTCCTTAGCCCCATCTATATTTAAGAGCAGGACACTGTGAGGGAGTTCCTGCCTGTCCTGGCCAGGAGCCAGAGAATGGAACCTCTGACATCCCATCAGGGAGCCAGAGCTGATGTACAGCCCTGTTAAACTAGGGCAGGGCACAGCCTTTAACCTGCTCACCCACCAGCAATGGCAGGAATACTGTGCTCTGTGCCAAAATTAAGTGAAGCATCACTTTATTCTCCGGGCATGCACATTTTGTCACTTGGGCTAGAAAACGGCACCAAATGGCAGTCAAGGGACGCATTTCAGTATTACACCATGTGAACCACCACCGAGGGGGTCGAATGACAGGGCTTCCCAAATCAGAGAAACTGTACCAGCTCAGCTGGCCTTTCAGACTGAAGTGCCTCTGTTCCTGAATGAAGGTCCGTGACTTGTCTCTGAGAAATTTTATTTATTTATTTTTAAAGCCAGGACTGAGAAACAAAGTTAAAATCATTTGCACCACTAAGCAAAACCAGATTGCCCCAGTCCCCTCCATACTAGTGTTTATTCACAACTTGGGTTCTTTTGCTGGGAGGCACAAAAGACACCACACAAAGGAAGGAATTTGCCCTGGACCTTGGTCCAGCCCCTGATACCATCAGCCCCAGGTATGAGAGGATAGAAGGGAGATTGAGGTTTTAGGTCCTGTTTACAGAGCTGGGCAGGATTCTGCACATCCACATCCCTTCTCCAATTAATTGCATGTTCCCTGCTGTACTGAAATTAAATAATAAAGAACTGACCAGCCTGCTGGGGACATCTCTAATAAGTGAGCCATCTGCACTCCTACAATGGGTGGTTCCTCCCACGTCACCACAGCGAAGGTTACTGGCAGGACACCCAGTCTACTTCAGGACTTGTTCCCAGAGCTTTCCTATCATTCCATCCTGAAGGGAATTTTACTTACACGCTCTGATATTTCTGCAAGCACCACCCTTTTGAAGCATGTTGCAATTACACGTCAGAATTTGGCTATGTCTGACCAGCAGGTTCATATCAGTTACTACTTCTACACTCACTAAAGAACAAGTAAGTCATTGCTAGCAAACCCCCTTATTCTCCACTTACAGGATGATTTACTAAAGAGTTGGGCCTTTTTTTTGTAAACTTAACAAAAAATGCAACGTCATTGAGGAGCCATTTTTGCTATTAACAGTTACCATGTGATTTACCAACTACTGGGACACAGAATTAATACTCGCTTTTCTGGAAAAGCTGGAGAGCTGGCTCAACTACAACTCTGGAAAGCAGGAGGACTGCAGTGGTAATTCATCTTCTAGATTATCCAGATGAAAATGAATGAGGTTTTTCTGGTAAAAGTTTAATGAAACAAAAGGTTATATTGCCCCATAAAGTAATAAGCACCTGGCTGAGACAGGTTTGCACTGAAAAACAGATGACACAGTGACTACAGAACCAATTTAAACTACTCAGAAGTTCTGGAAGATTTGGAATTCTGGACAGTTCCTTGGAAAATTGTTACTTTTTCTAAATTTAAGTTGGGAACAGAATCCCAGCCTGCTGCTGCAGAAGAAAAGTTCTGGCTTGTCAAAATAAGACCTAAAATAAACACAATTTAATTAAATAGCTTATCTCAATCCTGAGAAAACCTAAACAGTTCAAAGCAAGTGGAGCCAATTTGAATCACATATTCCTGTGACAGTATCCATTTCCTAGGGCATAAAATGCTGGCATTTCTGCCGTCCCTGCTATAAATAGATATATACAGATATAAGAGATTAGACAGCCAGCTACACCTGGGAACACGGGCCACGTAGGAGGGTTCAGCCTTCTGGCACTCATCAGTGGGCTTTGGCCCAGGTCTGACAAGGAAACAACTCAGTGGTTATCCCAGTGGCCAAACTGCAGGTGGTGTTGTCCACATGTGGGCGTTTTTAAGGGCAGTCTGAAAGCAATTATAAACCCAGTCAAACAAGAAAGCTGAGGTTAGATTGTCTTAATTTCATTTACGACATGTGATTGAAGCTCTGCTTTTCAGGCCACAGTAGACTGTCATAACATGTCAGTTAATTATGTAAGTCCAGTTATTAAAAAAACAAACAAGCTTGCACTTTTATTGGAGCTGAAGTATTTCCAAAGCCAGCAGTAAACAAAGTGTCTATTAAATAAATCTCAGGATGAATGTATTATTGACACATGGATTAACTGGGCTGAATATTTCAAAACCACATCTGTGCCTTTGCCCATGCAGACGCTCTCACCAGGCCAACAAAAAGTACTGTCTTATCACAAACCCTGCAGGAATATTAGTTTAAAAATGCTTTCATTGCTCCTGTTGCCACTCAGCTTGCAGGGCAGAGGGATCTGTGTATTTTGTCTGCCAGCTGGAGGGTGGACTCAGCCCTGTCTGTCTGACACGCTGCCCTGGCTACCTTCACACTTCTCAGGAGGATTTTTGGTTGGAAGAGTGTGCTTCCTTTCAGCAGCCCTGGGAGCTGATGCAACCAGTTTAATTCAGCTTTAATTCAGGTCTGCAGAGTCTGCCTGAGCTCGCTGCTGTTCCCAGCCCCGGTGCTCTGCTGGCTCAGCACTACCTGTGCAGTTCCGCAGGGAAATCACCCAGCAAGGGCTGCAGCCAAGACAGGCACTTTCATAACACAGTGAAGGAGCTCATGGAAGGAAAGTGTCTGTCGAAATGTCAAGAAGAAAAACTTGCAAAGGCGCTTATCTCTGGGAAGAGGCCTTCCCACTTTCCATTTCTAGAAGACCTACAGAGAAGCTATGCAGACTTTCTTTAAAAAACCCAAAAGTGATAAAATGCCATGTGCTAAACCTGCTGTCCATTATTAGAAAGAGCAGGGTCCCCAGCAGGGCCTGGCACCCACAGTCTCTCCACAGTCCCAAGTCCCAGTCTGGCCCCAGGACACTGAGAGCAGCTTCAGTTGTGTAGGCACCCTTAGGGAAAGGACCAAAGACCAGCTTAGAGAGAGCTTCAGTCCTCTGACAACTTATCCATAATCTTCATGTACTGGACCTAGTACACAAGTTCTTATCTTGGTCCAACTCAGTAAGTCATCATAAATACTGGCACATGCACCAACACGTTCCTTACCACACTTTCCTTTATGTGTCTGCAGAATTCTTACCACATTTCTTTGTTTCATGGGGGAAAACACGAAGTCACCACACAAAACACTATTTCTTAGTTTTACAACAGAACTAAGGAGAGGGAACTCAGCTACTTTAAATGAAAACTGGACAATGAGCTCATTTTCAGCATTCCTGCATAGACCTGATTTAATCCTTTTCTGTTGCTGTGGTGAGCAAACAGAGCGTGCCCGGTGCATTAGGCAGCTCTCTGTGTTAATGTATTACCTACAATTATTTGTAGAACAAAACGGAGACCAGTGGAGTCAGTCCAGGTACTCACCATTCACTGCAGCCAAAGGGCTGCCAGGAATCATCATCTTCCCAAAGTCCTGATGAAGAAAGAATTAAGGGAGAAAAAGGGTTTGGTTCTAATTGTTGTAAACAGAGCCACATATGTGCTGAACCCATGGTTACACATAAGACCTTACAGGAGAAAAAACATGGAAAAAAATTCTGGATGGATCAACAATCTTTGATGCAGCTGTTTGTGAGACAAGAGGAAAACCAACGATGAAGGGCCCTGGGCATCAATGTTAGCCATCTCAAAGTCTTTTTGCATCATATCACTGGTCCATGTATGTCTCTAAATCCAAAATCTCTGCCTTCCTAGAGCACCATTTCTAGATACCTAAATGCTTGTTAGCATTAGTGTTGCTAGCTGAAGGTCAGGATGTTACAGAACTCATCGCACAGCTGATGCTCTACCCATCTAGCCACATCCTGGCACTTCACAGACTGGTTTTACTTCAAATTTAACCAACAAGCCTGAAAATGTTTTTCCACAACCGTGCAGAAACAGAAAGCCATGTCAAGAACAGCCGAAGCACTCAGCTGGCTGCACCATGGAGCCATGACTGGCCACTAAATCAGAAGAAACCATTGATCTGGTCCACTATAGAATTTGGGAAGAAGTCATGTTCCTCATCAAAACAGGATTCCTTATTAGTTTTAATTATTCGTCACACTTATTACTTGTTCCTAAAAGCTTTCATTCCTGAAAGTACTCTGCAGATGAATTGTGATTACTGCTGCACTGAAATTCCTCTTAATCCACAGGACCTTTGCTTTGTCAGACAAAGCTCCTCTGTTGGGTGAGCAACTGTTAAAACTTCTTTAAAACAATATTTAGAAGTATTAATGGTCAGAGTGCGCAAAAAATATCTGAATACTTTTTATATTCAGCCATTTTGATGCCATTTCCTTCCTCTGACAGGTGATACACATCAGATGGTGCATGGCCAACCCTGGTGGTGATTTAGTTTAGCGTCAAGCCTTCCATTTTTGTAGGTGTTGGCTAAACATGGCCTTTGTTGCCAAAATCATGTGAAAGATCTGTCTCTGAAGCAGGGTTTTTTCTGATCCCTGACTCTGCAAACTGATCTATGCAGAGAGATACTTTTGTGGAGCAGCATTTAAGCCAGATCAATGTGCAGGATCCACATCTAACCCATCGATATACTCCAAAATATCTCAAGCAATAAAGCTGCACACATTATTTGTAACACACAGGACATGACTTATTGTATATTCCTGGTCTCCTAACCATGGCAAGATGCTGCACCCTCATGTCAGAAGCCATCACTCAAATTGCTTTGGCACATTCTGGAAAACCCCAGTCTTCCAACTGAAATTGCTGCCTTGCTCAGGAAAGGGGAAAGCTCAAAGGACACTTTGGAGATACTGGTATTATAAAATGGAACAAAAACTTCAGGAAGGTCTTCGGGTAGGGAGCTCCTTCACTTGCAGAATAAAGGCTGCATAGCAGAAACATGAACTAGGATGCACAAGAGAGCCATCCAAATATCCGGGCTGTGATCACAGCGTCGAGTTGGCAGCCTCCATAAAACAACTAACAGCATTCCCAGTCTTAAAAAATCCAAAGTCAAATCAATCTCTTCCTGCAGATCTCCACTGTAGCATAAATTGGAATCCTAATAGCAAGTATTTTAGTCCTAAAATAAACAACTGTATGTATTTACTGCTCCTAGTCCCTCCTTGATTCATACACCAGAAAAAGGCCTCCAAGGCATTAACAAAAGGATTCATGTTGCAGTCTCACAAAAGGAAAAACTGAGTTGTTGCCAATCTTTTTTTTTTAAACAAGCACCATCTTGGAAGTGCAATTAGTAGCTGAAAGTACATGTTAAGCATTTAAACACCTTCTTCTCTGGGACCTGTCTAAGCATTTGTAAACTCTTCCAGACATCAGCTGCAGAAATTGCTCCATGTAGAAACTGAGTGCAGGTCCCCAAACTTGTGCCAAGATTCCCTTGTTGAGTGGACTTGTACAACCCAATTTCAATGTAAGAACATAAATTATGTCACTTAACACAATGCTAATAATCTTGCAGGGTATTGTACAATAATCACACTTCCAAGTGTGAAGCACCAACACTTTAGAAGGAACAAAACAGATGAAACCCTGCAGTGACTCAGTTTGAGCAATTTATGCACAAAGCTTTCAAAATTACACCATGGAGAAGGCTAAATTTAGACTGGAATCAGTAATGTCAGTATTTTGACATGAGAAGTAGTGTAAAACCTCAATATATGGATTAAAAACCCCAGATATTTTGTATGCAGCTGGGCACGGGTGAACCTCTTCCTCTTGCTGCTAGAACTAAAATCTGGTGGTTGGGTCTGTTAAAAATATTCTTGTGGTGTTTTAAGGTCACCTGGTAGCTTTTTAAAGCTCACTGTACACAACAGTAGCCTTTCAATAATATATATATTTCCTGACAACAAAACCCCTATAGAAATAAGTGTCAGTTCTTGTACATCCCTTCAAATCTGAAGACTGAAAGGCATCCTCATTCCTAAAGATTCTCTGTAGAATCTTTGCCTAATGCGGCCCCATTTGGGACTGGGATGCGATGGTCAGCCTGCACATACACAAGTGTACAAAAGGACATGACAAAAATAGATAATAATAATTTAAAACTCGACAGTCTGTCAGCAAACAGAACCAGGGCCTCTGCAACAGGGACTGCACAAGTGGATGGAAGAATTCTGGTTCAACACATGGGGTCTTGGGCATGGTGGTGAGCCAAACAGCATGGCACACTGCACTACAAACACTAATAGGTAAGTTTTTTGGTGATAGATTAGCAGAACCATTTTTATTTATAGAGCTATGTTTTCAAATATAGATTCTTTTGTTCCCATGTTTGGAAAGAATTCTTAGTTTGCTCAGCCTTGGAACCATTTTAAAGACAGTGGTTTCCATCACGAACATTGCACTTGGTTAAAAGAATGTCTTTGAATATCTAATACTGCCCTATCCTAAAAAGGTGCCATGTTCATTTAATTTGTGACTCTTCATCATATGTTTTCAAGTCTTCATGTATAAAATGGCAAATGTATTTACCTGCCCATGCAGTATTACAGTTTCATCTATCTTTATATTTCAGTTCTTCCTCTACAATTCAAGCACAGTAAGCAGCCTGAACATGAGACTGTATTCAGAGTTCAACTTCAGAATGCAAACAGAAAAGAGATGCATGGCAGGATCCTTTTTAAACATGGGCTGATCCAAGCGATTCAGGTGAAAAGTGAACAAAGAGTTAATCCAAACGCGAAGGGCTCCATTTCAGTAATAGCATGAATAAACCCCCACAGAAGGCTCCATTGCTAGCAGCAAACTCCACAGAGTCCAGATGAACCAGCAGGAAGAACAGAGGGCGGATAATCCTGTAAAATTACCCCAGTGGAAATGTTGATAAATTCCCAATTACGAGACCTGCTCTAGAATGAAAAAAAAATGCGAGATACAATACAATTACCAGTCAACACTTGCACATCTTTGTATTTAAGCCAAACAAATACCACAGGTATTTCTTAATCCCTTGGATTTTGAATTAGTTACCCACTGTGGTGAAATCTAGATTATGAAAATAAACCCCAGAAATCAAATGAAAAAACAGGCAATCTCCAACTCTAGTTACAAAGCAAATATCCATCCATGAAGTTCTATTTTCAGTGATACAATTTTCTGTGCATCTGTGGAAATACAGATGGCTGTATTAAAAAACAAACAAACAAAAAAACAAAACAAAAAATAAACCAAAACAAAAAACCAACAAAACCTTTAGCTTACTGCATTTGTTTTGAATGTATTCCTTATACTACACAAAGCAAAGCAGCAGAGAATCAGGTTAGAGGAGACCTCCAAGATCATCGAATCCAACATAGGACTACAACCTAGTGGGTTCTATATGAATTTTTAATGTTTCTGGAAAATTGCTGATAAAATACGTGTTCACGATAGATATCAAGAGAGACAGGTGCACTACATATCTCCTTTTCTAAAGCCTTGTCTGATCCCAGGCTTATCGCTCTCCATAAAATTCTGGAGGAGAGGCTGTCCTGCGAGCCCCATGACAGACCGGGGGGTGCGGGAGCTCCCTACCGCCCGCTCCCCCGCGCGATGCATTCCGCAGGCAGCCCGGGCGCTCGTTCCCGTGCCCCAGGCGAGGCAGTGACCCCTCTCGGTTACGGACCGACAGCCGGGCCGCTCCGACCCCAGCCGGGCCCCTCCGATCGCGGCCCGGCCCCGCGGCCCCCCGCCCCAATTCCTCTGTTTATCCCTGCATGCGCCCGTCCCGCGGCCTCGCGCGCCCGCCCCCCGCGCCGCCCCATTGGCCGCTGCCGCTGCCACTCACGGCCCTCGCGGCTCCGCATTGGCCGCCGCCGCTGCCACTCAGGGGCCCGCGCCCGCCCCGCCGCTCCCTCCGCCGGAACGAGCGAGCGGCGCTCCGGCCCCGGCGCCAGCGCGGCCGCGGCTCCCGCTGCCGGCGGGGCGGGGAGGGACGCGAGGGCGGGCGGCTGCCGCGGCTCCTTCCGGAGCAGGCAGAGCGCTCCGCTGACAGGCAGCCCTGCCGCCCCTCGGTGCGCGCCCAGCCAGGCGGATCGGCCTCCGGGGAGGCAGCGGCGCGGGGCGCCGTGCGCGGAGGGTGGACGGGCAGTTCCCCCGATTGATGTCATTTCCCTCTGCCTTTTGTTTAATTATTTTAAACTCAATTGCACGGTGAGGGAAAAAAAAAAAACCAAAAAAACAACAAAACCAACAAAACCTACCAGCACCAATAATAACAACAACAACAACAAAAAAACAACTTCAGGCTTCCAAATGCCATTATACTAATTTCTCTTAATTGCCTTCCCGATGCAAACAGAGCCGGGCTCCTGCGCGGCGCCGCCCGGCTCGGCTCCCTCCCAGCCTCCTTCCCTGCCTCCCGCTCGCCCGTGGGCGCTCGCGGGGCTCGGGCCGGGGTGCGGAGCCCCCTCCCCGCCGCCCCCGCTTCCACAGCCGCCGTTCCCCGCCGCCTCCCCGGCCGCGGAGCCTCCCCCGGGCGTCCCCGCAGCAGCGACTGCCCAGGCCTAGCACACCCCCCCGGAACCCCCCCGTGCCCAGAGGGGCCTCGGCCCCCCTGACACCGCCGAACGGCGCGGCGCGGGGGCTTCTCCCCGCCGAGCCCGGGGGTCCCCCCCTGGCCGAGCTACCGCCGCTCCCCCCCCTCAGCGCACTCCCCCCGCAGCGCTGCCCCCCCCCGGGCAGAGCCCCCCGCTCCGGGCCGGGCGCCGGGGCCGCCCCTACCTGTGGCTGCAGCATCCCCGTCCCCCCGCCGCCCTCGCTCCGCCGCCTGCCTGGCTCTTTGTTTCCTGCCGCGGGCCGGACGGGAGAGCGGCTCCCCCCCGCCTCCTCCTCACACTCATTGAAAGCAAACAAGCATCATGGCGGCGCTGGCGGCGGCGGCGGCTGCGGGCGGGCCGGCCCCCCTCCTCCGCCTCCTCCTCCTCCTCCTTCTTCCTCCCCTCCTTCTTCCTCTCCTCCTCCTGCTCTCCGCTCCGCTCTCCGCCCCACCTGCCCAGGCCGCCCGCACTGCGCGCACGCTCCGCGGCCGCGGAGGGAGGCCGGGGAGGGGGCGGCAGGGCCGGGGGGGATGCGGAGGGAGGAGTTTGGAGCGTGTTTGGGGGTACGGCCGCAGGAACGCGGCGGAGGAAAAGTGGGTGAAAGTAACGAGGGGGCTGCGGAGTAAGGCACGAAACCCCTGCAAATGGTGTATGGCAGGCAAGGGGTTCCTAGCGGGAGCCCAAGGAAAGCGGATGCGAATAGTCACTTGTTTGGAAAAGAACTTTTGAATGCTCCTGCAAAAGCCCAAATGGGGAACTCAGGCTTGAAGTGGATGAGCTCAGACACGGTGCGGGTATTAGGCCACACGCTTTTTAAGAAAGAGAACATTTCTTCTATGTTTGTGTCTTTAATGGCAAACCAGTGCCTCGGATCCTTGCTGTGACACACGCAGAAGCAATGTTTACTGTGAAATGTCCCCCAGAATCGCCAGCAGCACCTTTCTGAAATTCACGTTGTGGCTCACGTCATTTTCTCCCATGAACTGATTATTGGATGCAAACCAAGATATTTAGAAAGATAAAGTATGTTCTCATTAAGTGTTATTATTACTGTCCCTGCACAACAATATTTTATGATGAGAGATGCCAAGTGAAATGATGGTAAGGAAGTGCCATCCATGGTGTAATATTAGCAAAACTCCTAAATAATGACTTCCAAATTAAGGATTTAGTCAGTTTTTCAGAGAATTAAAATGCTGAAGCATTGATGATGCTACACACCACTTCACCCAAAGGAATAGTGAAGACAAAGACACTGTCCCAGATACAGAACCCTGTTTCTGATCTGGGAAAGCTGAATAGGAACTGAGGCCTCCATTTAAGTATAACTGGAAATGTAGCTGGAAATAAATGGCACTCACACTGTTGTGCAGTGAGGCACTCTCTTTTAAAGTAATGTGAAAGAGGATGGTACCTGGTCCATCTTCTGAGGAACACCACCCCCACTCTCGAGGCCAGTGCTTTGGAAAACGTGACCCTGGCACACTGCCCGCCAAACCTGCTCACAGAACGTCCACCATGGAAAGGCTGACACTTGGTTGGAAATAATCCTGCTATATTTCAGATTTCTGCTCAGCCTTATCATATCATATATCTGAAATGCTCTTGGATGATAAACTATCTCCTCTCCACATGGTGCAGCCCTGTGCTGAGATATCTGAGCCTGCTCCATTACGGATGCGCACGGGCTCCGGCAGAATGCCGTATCTGCTTCCCGGGCTTGGCTGGCTCTGGAGAGCTGACAGTCATTCAGAACTAACTCGAGTAGCTCTACATGTCATTCTCCTGCACTGCATGTCTTTTCTTTCCGATAAGCAGCTGTCCTGCACATTCTTCAGTTAATTCTTTCTGGGTCAGATATGGCCTCAATAGACTATATCATTTTGCCCAGAGCTAATTCTCCAAAAGCAGTAGGAAAGTCTTTGAATACGTTGCAGTATTTTCCAGGAATTGCTGCTCAGCAAAGAAAATTCAGTTGATCATAAGTCTCTCAAAAAATGCTTGCAGGGAACCTTCATTCCTCAGGGATGGATGCTGGGGTAATATTACATTAAACATGGAAAGGTCTACTGGCTAAGGCCTTCAATGCTGCAAGTGGAGAACAAATGGCAGAAAATACTGTAAATCTCAAAAAACTGAGATAAGCAAATGAGAATATTAGTGAAAAAAATTAAAAGCAATTAAAAATAATTCTGTATTTTTGCCCATTATATATACTAGCAGGAGATCATAGCAATTTTGCAGATTTCGAGTTAGTGGATTTTATGATGATGTTACAGGTTATTTATAAAAAACCAGCAATATTTGAAGAGCCTAAAGTTACTGCCTTTTATGTCAATATTTTTTAACTGCCATCTTGTGTGGTTTGAAAGAGCAGAATGAAGTAAAAACAGGTATGTGTGGGGGTTTTTTTAGAAACTGTTATGTTCCACTGAATTTCCTGTGCAGAAGCGCTGTTGCTCATCTGTATGTCTGATTAACTTTTGCTCCCTGAAAGTGTTATCAGACCTGTAACCAGGCAAACAGCAGAGCAGATGGCCAGTGCCAGTATCGGTGTTTCTGGTCTGGGTGCTTAATGAGATCTGAGAGTGTAACATGAGCCTCTTTCATTTTGTCTGTCTCACATGGCAGATATACTTGGTGCAAGTGCTCTTGTTGCTCAAGGTCACAGATTCATCAATCAAAAGAGAGTCCTTCCCATTAATCTTTTACCTGCCCATGACAGTTCCATACATCTCAGGAGCTGCCATGTCACACTGAGTGCTGTTGTCCTGAGGTTGGGACAGTAGTGCTGTGAAAGACAATCAGGTTAAGCAGAAATTAGTCGCCATTTAAAACACATTAGATGTACTGTACTCTAAGTTTTCATTCATTAACCCTAAACCAAAAATGCCCATTTTTTTTTTCCTGTGGAATAAGCCTGCAGTTGGGCCAAATCTCCCATCCACACAATCCATGTCCCACACTATGAAGGTGACTGTCCTACAACATTTCTCACCTTACACTTGGAGATAGAAGTATTTGCTGTGAGTGGTTTAGAAAATCTCAGCACTCCCATCATCTCCTCTCTGCGTGCCAGAAGTTGGAGGCTGGGCCATTTGACCAAGACTTTCAGCTGGTTCAAGGTCCTGGTACCTCTGTGCACCGACAGAGGGATGTGAAACTTGTGGTAGAGAGTTGTGTTTGTGGCTGAGAAGTGGTACTTTTTTGCCTTATTTAAATTGCTAAATTTGGTGAAGATGCACTCTTGAAAAATCTATATGCAGTTGCACAGTAGAGGCTTATTTGACTTCTAAGTTCTTTGTAGTAAAGGACACATCCTTCATCCTGCATGGCTCATACATCACCCCATCCTGAGGGAGAGCAGGCACAGAGGTGTCATGGCTTTTGGAGTCTCTTGTGTCTGGGGTTACAGAAGAGGTGACCAAGGAAAGGTTCAGTCCTAGCCACTCCCTCACTTTCTGTGCCCAGGAAATGTGACAAAAGCAATGTAACTGGAGGCAGGAAAGGAATCGGGGAGGAGAGCACAGTTAGGGTAAAGAAGGGGAGATAATGAGGAGGAAAGAAGGAGTAACGGAGATGGAGAGGGATCCCAAATAGGAGGGCAGAGCCTAATTGTGGCCCACATTTTCAGTCTGTGTGGGTATACATACAGGGATCTGAACTGCAGGATGGCTTCCATGGCTGTTGAGATCAGTGGGATAGCTGCTCTGAACATGGCATATGCCTAAAATGACAGGTAGTCAGAAAAATGAGGACTTGGAGCACTCATATTGTGCTTCTGAAATCATTGCATTTTTAATGATTTCAGCCTTAAGTTTTATGGCCTGTTCTCCATCTACCGAGTGAATGTAAGAGCATCTTCTTTCACAGCTGGATAGTAAAGATAAATCTTTGATGTTTATTGAGCATTAAAACTACAGTGAAAGCTCCATACAAAAAGCATTGAGGCAATTAATATTCCTGCTTTCCTCTGCATGGAATGGAGTTCAGTGGTTTCCAGAAACCTGTATGTAAAAAGGTAATTGAAATCTCCCTTTATGCATATCCACAACAGAGATGAATTCAGGAATTTTAATCCTGGGATGGCACAATTTGTAGGTAAGGGCTTTGCAGCCTTAGAATTATTTTAATATGTATTGTTAGACAAAAGTGGAATAAGTACTTTGAAAGAAACTGAATATGACCAAAAACTTTCTTTCTAGAAATATCTGCATTTTAGTAGGAAGACTTCCACAGTGAGAGAAGAGTTTCTAACTCCTTTTTGCCAGTTATGGATACTACTATTTAACTCTACCACCACCTGAGGTGCTTGAGTACTATGTTTAGATAATTCTTATAATTATTTAGATATTTGATAAACTGTCAGGATTGTAGCAGTTTAAAATGTGCGTTGAGTCTTGTTCTCTACCTCAAGCCGGCAGGTCTGCGGAGCATTGAGTCATTAATATTTTCTAGTGTGTGCATTTGTGCTATACTGTAGCAGAGATGTAAGAGATCGAAGAATGCCATAATTCTTACTTGTCCTAATCAAATATTAAAATCTGAAGGCTATTAAGAAGCTGGATTTATGAACCATGATGTTGTTTACCTCGTTGTCATTTTTTAGGCACAGGATGATTCTTGCATGTTTTTGTTTCTAGAACCGCCTCTCCAACTCTTGGTCACCTTTCTCCAAGAAGACAGCCATCTTTTCATATTAGAACTAAGTTAATAATATGAAAGAAAATGTTAATGGTATGATCTGCCTGCATTCATTACATGGGCAGAGCTCCTGGTTGCATTCAGAGCTCTGCAAAAAGGCCACAAGGCTTTGCCTTTCACAGCAAAAGCTTTTATGTATGCGAGTGAATAGAGCAAATTGCTATGAAATACCTGAATGCCCAGTTATGGAGTCACAACTGAGAGGTTAAATGCCAAATAATGGTGTTATTGATGTAAGATGGAAGGATTCTCTTTAATGGAAAGCCAGTGTTCAAACTACCCATCCAGAATTTTGGTGTTTTCTGCTGTATCCTCTTCCCTTTGTACCCATTTTGGCGGCTTTTTCCCCTTCCTCTGTCAGCATCTTGTTTTTCATCTTTATTCATCGTCGCTTTCTATGCTTTTCTCTAGCAACAGAAACATATTTACTTGCAAGCTGATCCCATCTGTGCTCCCGCATTGTAGAGCTTCCCCCTGCCGTGGCACTGCATGTCTGATGGAGTTTCATACAACGGGTGGGAAGCTCCAACCTTCCGGAGTGCCAGGATTTCACACCGTGGATCAGGCAGGCAGGGCACTGCCGACTGGGCATGGGTTTGTTTTTTTTCAAAAAAGAGGGTGGGCAGTTTTTCTTGTGTAAGAAAATGCAATAATACTGTAATCATTCGTCACCTGACGGGTCGCTGAAATGGAAGAGTGCTGAACTTTTAATTTAATTGGGTCTCTCGTGCTTGCACTGCTTCCTGCTCATGAACCAGAATATATGAGGACTATAACTCAAATATACACTAAGCTGTCCCTGCTGCAGTCTCATCCCTTGCAAATTAAGTAGGATCAGGACTCAAAAGAGATAACTAAGGAGACCTATGTCCTGGAGGAAATTACCGTGAATTACAAAATGATGGTTTCTCTCTTAATAAAAAATGAACTAATGCTCCAGTGTGACACTATGGAACTCTTCAGTTTATAAAGGTACTGTCTTTCAGGAAATATATATGTTAATCCAGCTGTCATGCATAAATTCTCATTTGGGGCCTGATCTAATTCCCATTGAAGTAGGGATGGACTCAATCTACTTAAATTTCTCCATGCAGTTTCACGGCTTTCCACTATCTTCATCTGTTGTATCACATTACTGTGTGTGGGTAGAGTTGCCACATTCCACCCATGACACAACTGTTTCAGTGGCAAGGAAGTGATACGTGCATATGGTACACGCAGGCTTTACACAAACCGTATGCTTTCAGACAGCTCTCTGTGCAATTGGGGGACTCTGAGAGGATTCCTCAAGAAAAAATCCGTTTGCTACATTATTAGAAAATGTAGTAAACTTTGTTTATTATCCTCATGACCTTACTTTTGATATTTGAGGGACAGAATGAATGATTTATTGTTTACCTTTCGTAAATTAGCAAGTCAGATTACTTATTTTGAATAACAATAAAATGGTTGCACAAGGATTTTGGAATGAAGCTCTTTAATTTTATTATTTACTGTGTCAAACCTTAGGTCCAAATTTTGCTTATTTAACAGCAAGCAACTTCATAAAATTTCCAATTACAGTTATACATAGTCTTCTTTATGGAATGTGTTTCACATTTCCAAGATGTTGAATGTCCTCATTGCTGAATGTTTTGTATAGGAGGTTATTATTATTTATCTGAAGAATTTTGGCTGAGGGCAATCTCTGGTGGGGAAAAAACCCTTCAGAGAATTTATAGAGTACGCTTTAATCTTGAGATTATTATAGGCCTACTATTCTTGTTTTGTTTTTCTTTTTATTGGTGATTGCAAAAAAAAAATTACGAAATGACTGAATAAATTTAGCTGGTAGGTGAGTGTGGCTATTTCTTGTTATCTCAATTGAAAAAATACTTTCCTTAGGACATTATGTTTGAAGAGAGAGAGGACAACATAGTATTGGGTCAAACACCAGCACAGCCAGAATAATGAAATATGAAAACTTGTCAGCCTCTCATGGAGCTACAGATTAGATCCCTCTCCTCCTGTAGGGTCAGATCCAGTCCTTTGGGACATGCTGGAATAGGATCACCCAAAGTAGTGTGGGCATATCCATGTGTGTGAGCTGCTCACCACAGGATGCTCCTGCACTCAGAGGAGGCTGCAGTACCTCGGAGCTCTAATTTCTTTTCGAAAGCTTTGAAGGCAGGCGTTGGAGCTGAGGTAATAAAATGGAAGAGGCTTGTTTCCAAGCACTGACAGACCTCAGTGAGCTGAAGGAACGCAGGGTATTCCCTGCTGCGAAGGGCGGGGGGTGACTCAGTGTCTGCAGCCATGCTGGCTGAAAGGCTGCACCACGGAACAGCTTCTGCTCAGAAGAAGGGTGAAAATCATTGCCTGCTTCCCAGGTGATCACTGCAGGTGACAGGAAGAAAATTTGTCCAATGTTCACAGCTGGTGATTGGTGTGGTACATTAAGGGCTTTTCTACTCCTTCCAAAATATTAAGCACTTTGAATAAATGCCCCCAGGAGGGACAAAATGCCGAGCTGAACAAGCTGCTGATCTGACCTGCTGTTGTTTCCTCTGTGTCCAGAATTGTTGGTCTGCAAGATTAAAAAAAGGACAAAAATTTGTTGGATAAAAAAATCAAAATGTTTGAGCCTAATGCAGCAGGCTTAGGCTAAATCACGTTTCCCAAAGTGTGGCTTTCAATATCGAGCCTACTCCTGAGGAACTGGCAAATGCTCAACGAGCACAACACGGAGACAACTGGCAGCCTGAGTAATTTTCGCATGTGATTGTTGAATGTGACAGATTGAGAATAGCAAGGAGTACGAGTTCATGCTATGAGAGTGAAGTAACCCAGCATCCGCTCGCTGGCTCGAGCCTAAGAGAGATGTGGAGTGCTGTGGCAGAGAAATGCCATCGAGGCTTTGGAAAAATGGATTTAACACACATGTTGTTTTCTTCCTTTGCTCATTTTTATTTCACCATAGAATGTTTCTTTCTTGTCTTCATGGCAGATGGAAAGTAAAAGAAAAACCCTTGACATGTTTGTAAAGCCTGGATTGACATTGACTTATTCGACTTTTTGCTTTTTCTCTGATTACCTTTTGCCTTTCTACTTACACTGATGCTGTATTGGCCTTTTTATTCTTTAGTAGTTACTGCTCCAGCATGTTGGCTGTACAGGAATGGTTTCAGATAAAACTTGGGTACACTTTCTTATGGAAATGATCCCTTCCAAACCAGCCTGGTGGGGTTTCGTTTCAGAGCAGACTGCAACAGGCTGGGGGAGTCCAGGGGAGTTACCGATGGAATATCTGCTGCAATCCAACCTTCTGTTCAGTTGATCGGAGTATTATATCTGAGTCATTTATTAATTGAATTTAGCCACACTTTATTTTCACACATGTTCTTGGAAAGGGCAACTTCTTCCCAAATTCTTATTCAGAAATGTTTGACGTGTGGTCTCTGCCAGCACAGCTGAGTGCTTCGGCTGTTGGGGACATGTCTGTAATGTGTTCTGCACTGGGCTGCTGCTGGAAGTCTGCTGCTCAGCTGTGTAACATTGTATGTGAGGGATTAGTTCATTTAATCTTCATGAAACAACGTGCTTGATTAATTAGTTGTAGAGGTGTTTTGAGGGTTTTGGTTGAGAGACACCATGGACCAGTGATATGATGCAAAAAGACTTTGAGATGGCTAACATTGATGCCCAGGGCCCTTGCCAAAACAGGAGCCTCTGCATAGGTTGAGAAGGATAAAGGAAGATTGTTGATCCATCCAGAATTTTTTTCCATGTTTTTTCTCCTGTAAGGTCTTATGTGTAACCATGGGTTCAGCACATATGTGGCTCTGTTTACAACAATTAGAACCAAACCCTTTTTCTCCCTTAATTCTTTCTTCATCAGGACTTTGGGAAGACGATGATTCCTGGCAGCCCTTTGGCTGCAGTGAATGGTGAGTACCTGGACTGACTCCACTGGTCTCCGTTTTGTTCTACAAATAATTGTAGGTAATACATTAACACAGAGAGCTGCCTAATGCACCGGGCACGCTCTGTTTGCTCACCACAGCAACAGAAAAGGATTAAATGCATTCTTTGTGTTCGTGAGCTCTGGGCCCTTATTCTTGCCAGCCCGAGGTGATTTATTGCTTCAAATCTGAGTTGCCAGTCCCTGGTGGGGACGTGTGGAAGTGAAGTGACCTGTGCAGAAATCGGTCTATTTAAACCCATATTTATTCAGTGAATCGTTTGCCTTAATGGCTGTTTGTGACAGCAGCTGCCTGTCAGGGATGTGCCAGTGGGTGATGAGGGACCCCAGGGGAGCACCCAGGACTTGGATGTCTGGAGTTGCCATTGCTGTTTTCTCCCTCTTGGTACCTCCATGTCTGACCATGGATCTGACACCACAAGAGACTGCACCAGCCTGGGCACTTTTCTGACATTCCCTTTAACCTCATCTCCTAATTCTCTCCTCGATGCTGCTGTTTGTTCCTGAGAATTCAACAAAATTCCTTCTCTCTTGGGTGACTGATGCCTCTGAGCTCCCTAAGGGTGGCCCTACATGGACTGAAGCTGCTCTCAGTGTCCTGGGGCCAGACTGGGACTTGGGACTGTGGAGAGACTGTGGGTGCCAGGCCCTGCTGGGGACCCTGCTCTTCCAAATAATGGACAGCAGGTGGTAGCACATGTTCATTTTATCACTTTTGGGTTTTTTTAAAGAATTAGACTTTGCATAGCTTCATCTGATTTTCTAGAAAGGGAAAGGGTGGGAAGGCCTCTTCCCAAGAGGATAAGCGCCTGGCTTGCTTCCAAGTTTTTCAGTTTTTCCACAAAAGCTCAAGCCCCTGACATTTCGACAGACACTTTCCTTCCATGAGCTCCTTCACTGTGTTACTGAAAGTGCCTGTCTTGGCTGCAGCCCTTGCTGGGTGATTTCCCTGCGGAACTGCACAGGTAGTGCTGAGCCAGCAGAGCACCGGGGCTGGGAACAGCAGCGAGCTCAGGCAGACTCTGCAGACCTGAATTAAAGCTGAATTAAACTGGTTGCATCAGCTCCCAGGGCTGCTGAAAGGAAGCACACTCTTCCAACCAAAAATCCTCCTGAGAAGTGTGAAGGTAGCCAGGGCAGCGTGTCAGACAGACAGGGCTGAGTCCACCCTCCAGCTGGCAGACAAAATACACAGATCCCTCTGCCCTGCAAGCTGAGTGGCAACAGGAGCAATGAAAGCATTTTTAAACTAATATTCCTGCAGGGTTTGTGATAAGACAGTACTTTTTGTTGGCCTGGTGAGAGCGTCTGCATGGGCAAAGGCACAGATGTGGTTTTGAAATATTCAGCCCAGTTAATCCATGTGTCAATAATACATTCATCCTGAGATTTATTTAATAGACACTTTGTTTACTGCTGGCTTTGGAAATACTTCAGCTCCAATAAAAGTGCAAGCTTGTTTGTTTTTTTAATAACTGGACTTACATAATTAACTGACATGTTATGACAGTCTACTGTGGCCTGAAAAGCAGAGCTTCAATCACATGTCGTAAATGAAATTAAGACAATCTAACCTCAGCTTTCTTGTTTGACTGGGTTTATAATTGCTTTCAGACTGCCCTTAAAAACGCCCACATGTGGACAACACCACCTGCAGTTTGGCCACTGGGATAACCACTGAGTTGTTTCCTTGTCAGACCTGGGCCAAAGCCCACTGATGAGTGCCAGAAGGCTGAACCCTCCTACGTGGCCCGTGTTCCCAGGTGTAGCTGGCTGTGTAAAAATATTGTATGTCTAATCTCTTATATCTGTATATATCTATTTATAGCAGGGACGGCAGAAATGCCAGCATTTTATGCCCTAGGAAATGGATACTGTCACAGGAATATGTGATTCAAATTGGCTCCACTTGCTTTGAACTGTTTAGGTTTTCTCAGGATTGAGCTATAAGCCTATTGTAATTAAATTGTGTTTGAGCTTTTAGGTCTTGATTTTGACAAGCCAGAACTTTTCTTCTGCAGCAGCAGGCTGGGATTCTGTTCCCAACTTAAATTTAGAAAAAGTAACAATTTTCCAAGGAACTGTCCAGAATTCCAAATCTTCCAGAACTTCTGAGTAGTTTAAATTGGTTCTGTAGTCACTGTGTCATCTGTTTTTCAGTGCAAACCTGTCTCAGCCAGGTGCTTATTACTTTATGGGGCAATATAACCTTTTGTTTCATTAAACTTTTACCAGAAAAACCTCATTCATTTTCATCTGGATAATCTAGAAGATGAATTACCACTGCAGTCCTCCTGCTTTCCAGAGTTGTAGTTGAGCCAGCTCTCCAGCTTTTCCAGAAAAGCGAGTATTAATTCTGTGTCCCAGTAGTTGGTAAATCACATGGTAACTGTTAATAGCAAAAATGGCTCCTCAATGACGTTGCATTTTTTGTTAAGTTTACAAAAAAAAGGCCCAACTCTTTAGTAAATCATCCTGTAAGTGGAGAATAAGGGGGTTTGCTAGCAATGACTTACTTGTTCTTTAGTGAGTGTAGAAGTAGTAACTGATATGAACCTGCTGGTCAGACATAGCCAAATTCTGACGTGTAATTGCAACATGCTTCAAAAGGGTGGTGCTTGCAGAAATATCAGAGCGTGTAAGTAAAATTCCCTTCAGGATGGAATGATAGGAAAGCTCTGGGAACAAGTCCTGAAGTAGACTGGGTGTCCTGCCAGTAACCTTCGCTGTGGTGACGTGGGAGGAACCACCCATTGTAGGAGTGCAGATGGCTCACTTATTAGAGATGTCCCCAGCAGGCTGGTCAGTTCTTTATTATTTAATTTCAGTACAGCAGGGAACATGCAATTAATTGGAGAAGGGATGTGGATGTGCAGAATCCTGCCCAGCTCTGTAAACAGGACCTAAAACCTCAATCTCCCTTCTATCCTCTCATACCTGGGGCTGATGGTATCAGGGGCTGGACCAAGGTCCAGGGCAAATTCCTTCCTTTGTGTGGTGTCTTTTGTGCCTCCCAGCAAAAGAACCCAAGTTGTGAATAAACACTAGTATGGAGGGGACTGGGGCAATCTGGTTTTGCTTAGTGGTGCAAATGATTTTAACTTTGTTTCTCAGTCCTGGCTTTAAAAATAAATAAATAAAATTTCTCAGAGACAAGTCACGGACCTTCATTCAGGAACAGAGGCACTTCAGTCTGAAAGGCCAGCTGAGCTGGTACAGTTTCTCTGATTTGGGAAGCCCTGTCATTCGACCCCCTCGGTGGTGGTTCACATGGTGTAATACTGAAATGCGTCCCTTGACTGCCATTTGGTGCCGTTTTCTAGCCCAAGTGACAAAATGTGCATGCCCGGAGAATAAAGTGATGCTTCACTTAATTTTGGCACAGAGCACAGTATTCCTGCCATTGCTGGTGGGTGAGCAGGTTAAAGGCTGTGCCCTGCCCTAGTTTAACAGGGCTGTACATCAGCTCTGGCTCCCTGATGGGATGTCAGAGGTTCCATTCTCTGGCTCCTGGCCAGGACAGGCAGGAACTCCCTCACAGTGTCCTGCTCTTAAATATAGATGGGGCTAAGGAGAGCATTAGTAATCAGAGCAACTCCACCCTCTATGGTGGAGATACAGTACCTTGATGGGAGATTCCCATGGAAAACTCTGGTAAAGCTGATAAGAGCCCCCAACTGACCTTTGATGTCTGCAGCTTTCAGATGCAAAATGTTCAGCTTAAGGAAATAGTGAATCTGAGATGTTCCCAAGTGGATCCCAGGCTGAAAATGTATTTAGAGCTTTTACAATGGATGTGTGGGTTTGGTAGGGTCCAGCTAGAGGGAAAAGGTTTTCCTTTCTGAGAGAGGATGTTGTGGCAAATTTCCCTGCAGAGCCCAGATCCTGCAAGTCTTGTTTGATAGAAAAAAAGAGCTTCTCAGCTGGAGCTTTGCTCGAAGAGATTCAGAACATACCTGTGTTTTTCTCATCTTACACAGTTTTCATTCAAGTGTTTGTGGTGCTTAGGTGATGCTTGCAGAGGTCAGGATTGTTCCGGTTGTTTTATTATGTACATTTTCCCAGTGTACATCCCTGGAGGCTTGTACAGCCCTAAGGAACACACTGGCCCTGTCACAAACTGTATCTCTCCAGCACAGAACTGAGTGGAGAGAATCATAACACAATGCAGCAGGTGAAGTCACCTTCTGGCTCATCACCATGGGAGAGCTGGAAGAGGAGCAGCAGCCCGAGCTGCAGACGTCAGAGGGGAGGGGAGGTGATCAGCGTGCAGGAATGCAGAGGGGACATCTGCTCCAGACCCCAGCAGTGGCAAAGCCAAGCTGCAGAAATACCCTTTGTTTTTTGGATGGGAGAGTTCAGGAATTCTGTCAGTTATCACTGGAAAACAGACTGCAGCCTCAATGCTGCTTTCTCCAAGTGTGAGATGTGTGGGTTCAGATCAAAGGACCTGGTTCAACTTACTTTGTATGGGCTCATCATGGCCCTACAAAGCATTTCAGTGCTTATGCAATGAATGTGGGTAATTTCAGTGGTCTTATTGAAACTGGTGGTGTATTTAAAATTCGGTGTTGGAGTGCTTTGCATGGTTATAAAGGCTCTAGGAAAGAAAAAAAAACGATTTAATGGAAACATTCAAGCCCTTCTAAAACAGAAAATTTTCCTTCGTGCTGGACTCACTGAATTCAAATGAGGCTTCTCAGACCACCTCTTCAGGTCAGATTAAAAAAAAACCAACCTAAATATTTCAGGGTGAAAAAATACTTTTAAAGAAAATTACCTCTTTTAGCATCTCTTCCAGTAACTTTGTGAGTGACAGAGTTACTTGGTGTGTCACAGGGCGTGTTGGGTGTATTACACTATGTTATATGGTGTAAAATCCTCCTCATTTGGCAGAAGAACTGTTGGGCAGTATTTTGAAGAGCCTGTAGCTTGTCCATAAAAGATCTTTGTCTTTGAACTGCTGCACTGCTATGCACAGGAAAAGTGATGTTCTGTACAACCAAGTTGTAAAAAACCCCAGACATTTCTGGGTTTAGCCCTCACTGGTTACCACTGTGGGCAGATGTAAAAGGCTTGCTTTTTGTTTGTTAGTTGTTTGTCATGTTTTTAAGTGTACTAAAAGATAAAAAATGTTGCATAAATATGTCCTAAGCATCAGATTTTGAATACAAGTTCTGCCTGCTCTGTAGTGTGTGATCTACACTGTTGCTCACAGAGGTGACTGAATTGATGCAGATGTTTTCCTTCCTATATCACAAGTAACAGCTGAACACACAAATTCCAGCTTTTCTCAGTCAGGACTGATAATTGCCTCATACATATCTTAGTAATATATAAAAAGTAGATTTTGAAATGTTATGAGGGAACTGAGCAATTGTCATTTTTGCCTGCACCACAAAATTCTCAGGAATTTTCTGTATCCACTCAGATGCTCTAATCATGCTATCAGCTGTGAGATAAAGATATGTGAGCTTCAGTAGGTATAACTGGCCCCAGAAAACAGGAGGAGGTGTGGGTGCTTCCTGGAGTAGCAGAGGTCTAGTTTGAAGAAAGACCAGCACTGAATGCCAGCTCAAAGTCATCCTTGTTCTTCCTTTGCTTATTTAGATCTGTTTCTTCCCTCTAATCAATAGCTGCCCTTACAGCATCTGACTGTGTTACAGATGGTCCTTGTGCACTTAACAATATTAGAAAGGGGGCTGTGCTGTGCTGTTTCTCTTTGGCACCCTTCCCAGAGGGAGTAATTGCAACTCCAAGGGACTACTCCTCACTTCCAAGCATTTAAAAGAAAGGATCCTGGATGCTCATCTCTGGAAAACAGCAGAGAAGCTGAACTGGAGAACAAGCAATTTGAAAAGAAATTATATAAAATATTTGCAGTTGGCTTTCTACAAACCAGGTTGCCTCTGCCTTTGGTGAAGTGCCCCAGGATAGTTGCCCAGTGGGGTATTTTAGCAGGGTCCTGGGGGTACTGGGGTCCCATTTCCAAGAACCAGCAGCAGCAGGAGCAAGGTTGGTGTGCCCTGTGGTTTGGCTGTGCCTGCAGTGAGGCACTGCAGAGCTTCCCCACAGAGCTCCTTCGAAAGTCCAGCTCAGCTGTGCCAGCCACAAAGCAGAGCTTACTCAGATCACTGGGTTTTCCGCAATTGTTCAGTTGCTTGTGAGAAATGGGAAGGAAAATCAACTCTGTCATCACAGCTGCCTTTGCAGGGAAAGGGGCGGGGATGAGTTTGTGACCTGGTTACAAGCATTTTATAACTTAATAGTAATTCCTGAGTTCTTCATCTGAAGGTAAGATGATCTGGGGATAAAAACCTATTTTCAGCCAACAGTCTTTCCTTGGGTTCTTTGTACACTTTTAGAAGTGTTTTGATTCATGCACATGTGAACCCATCTGCCAGGGCTTTTATAAACCAGCAGCCCCCTCTTCTCTCACCATCCCCTTGTACCTGCTCCTGCCCTTCACTGTCCTTTTCCAAAAGTGATATGGCTTTCTCCTTCCCCTGCCTCTCTCCTGGCTTTAGTGCCTTGATCCCCTGCCCTACTTCACTCTGAAGACCATGACTCCTCACCCTCAGATCCCCCTCTGATTTCCATTTTTGAAAACCACTCCATGTATGTTACATGCTTTAAAAACATGAATATGTTTTGTGCTCTCCATCCTCCTGGCTCTCATCGTTTATAAATTTGCAGCTCTCCAGAAGAGCACACTCCTCAGCACAGCAGGACCCTGATTTGATCCTAATTGTGGCTGCTGGGCCTGAATAGGCTGTTAGTCAGCAAAGTGCCCTGTGCACACAGCGGGTGCTGGGAAGTCTGAGATGTGTGACCAGATTCTGTGCCAGCTGTCACCTCCCTGCCCCGTGCCCTGCCAGACCCTGACTCACCTGCCAAGGGAGGGCAGGGGCACACAGACACCAAACCCATGTGGGTACAAACCTTTGAGAGCTGAGAAGACCAAGTTTTGATGGTCTAAACTCAGGACTAAGCCAAAGCTCTTTTAACTTAGTGACCACCTAAAATTTTTCTAGTGCAAAACATAGCCCATTATACAAATTTTGCATCTGTAAAACATTGGGAAAGAGTACACAGACATTTACAATTGTGTATTCCAGACCACTTAACAGTCCATTCAACCTTAAACAATTGTGAGCCCCTGATTGAACGCCACAAGAAAATACTCCTTGCAGGTCCGGAGCCCTCTGAAACCTTGCTGCTCTCTCTCCCAGGGGAGCAGACAAGTTATCTCACAGGGTTACACAATTCTTGTTTTGCATCGATGCTGAGGGTCCTGATGAGCTCAGCTGGCTGTGCCCCAGGCTGGGGCTGCCAGAGCTAAAGCTGTGCAAACCTGTGGTTCCCCCAGTGGAAATTGCAGCCAGATAAGTCATCTTCATTTCGTATCAGCTGGGGTTCCTGCAATGTGTAGCTTTATTCTGATAATATTAGCCAGTCATATTCTGATGGTTGCTTTCCTGATGGTGCAAAGGTGTAAGAGAGCAAAATTCCCTCTCACTCACCAACGTGTACAATCCTGCAGAAAAATAACCTGAGATATGAAGTTGTTTATTAAAATATTTTTTAAATTGATGATCATGCATGCTTGTAGTTTTCTTGCATTAAACAAGTCACTTATCTGTAGGATGATCCCTTTTGTGTGCCATAGTACCACAGAACTCGGCAGTGCTGGTGCTTGTGGCAGTTTTGCTGAATGGTGAACAAACAGAAAACTCAACCTCACCTCCTCCAGAGCCACCAGCAACAGCCTCTGCTCTCTATCAAGCTGGTTGGATTTAAACTAGTGACAAAGTATGGGATTTTTCTGTAGCCTTTGAACAACCTTCCTTTTTTTAATGTTTATATTTGTACCTGCATGTGGTATCTGATCCATAAGACAAGTTAATTGAAAGCCTACTTTAATCATTAAAAAAATGTGGGAAATAGCTGGAGGGTGAAATATCAGGCTGGGATTAGGAGGCTAAAGCTGCATTTTACAAAGGCAAACCTTGTGCCTGGCAATTGTCCTTGCAATGCTGCGAGAGCCGGAGGCGCTGGGTTAATTCCCAATACAGCTGAGTTCTAATTATCCAAACAGATCAGGGGAGCCAGGAGCAACTCATCCCCCACTAATGCCCACAGAGCCACTCAAGGCAGAGTGTTTGCGTTCCCTGAGATGTTGGGGTGCGTGCAGCCACCACGGGTGGTACCTCACTCAACATCATCTCTTACCTCAGTGATATTCTGAGGGATGCTGGGGTTTGTTGGCTTTATTTAAAGGTGGGACATCCCTTTATTTAGGTAATGCAAGTAGGACATAACTCACTCTGAGGTAATGGAGAGCAGGGTTTGAAAGGAAACCAGAAAAATTAGGTTCCTGCCAGGGAGCTTGTACTCTGTAGGCAATTTTCCTTGTATATTCCCAGAAGGACAAATCAATAGCTCATGATCACATCAAGCTGAAGGTTATCACACTCATTTATTTTAAATTGGCAGAATAGGGTGTGGTGTTTTGAGCCATGGGTGGAACGTGGATTTTTGGGTGTTTTCCTGATTTATGATTGGAAATACTTAAAAAGCAATTTCTGTTTTGCAGAAGAATAGCTATGTCATCTTCCTGTGAATAACAGGGTGTTCACATCTCCATGGTAATTGGATGTGATAAAATAAACAGATGTTCTGAGGTTCTACAAGAAAAGTCCTGTGAAGACTGAGTTTCAGTGCTCCTGAGGCACATATATCCCTTTGCCTTCACATTTCTCATAAATAACAAGGTCCACTGTGAGGCATGCTACAACTTATGGGAGAAGAAAATACAAATCTGAAGAGAATTATGGCTGGAAAAATTTTCATTAACTTTTTTTGAAAAATATTGGAGAAGATTTTAGGAATAGAGCACTTGACTCAACATGCCTACCCTTTAGTTCCCTCTGCCCTAATCCTGTCTTCAGCTTTCATTTCATATCCTAATTCATTTCCTCTTTCAGAAATGAATAGAGGTATCTCTTAAATTCCTCAGGCTCAATCTCTTGCTCTCCAAAGGCTGCAGCAGCACAGCAGTCCCTCAAGGAAGAATACTCTGATAAACACCCTCCTGCCCAACACAAGCCTGTTATCTTTCACCATCGTGTTTTCCTGGGCACACACACACACACAAACCCACCTCACAATTTCAGGAAGCCCTAAGAGACCACAGCAGTCAAATGAATTTGAGCCTTTATTTGAATAAATGTCAGAAATTGTTGACCTTCCCGGTTCAGCTGCAGAGCCAGCTCCTGGGGGGGTCAGGGCAGCTTGGGGGGACTTTTGGGTCTGGGGAGGTGCTGCTGAGGTTTTGGGTTGTGTTTGCTACACAACAGCAATGGAGAGGAGGGGATTGCTGCTGTCTAAGTCAATATATTCTTGTTGATATTTCACTGATGCCTAAAAGCCCAATGTGAGAGTGCAGCTGATTTGTGCTCTGTGCTGCCTTTGGCTTCGCACACACTCTGCTTTGCCAAAAGCCTTCATGCCCTAAATGGATGAAGCAAAGAGTGGGAGGGGAGCGTGGGGCAGTGGGGAGAGCTCCCCACCCTGCCTGGCAGGTCTCTGGCTGTGCTGGAGCAGCACCAAACCCTCCTGACTCCCAGCCCAGCATCTCAGCCACAGCTTTTCTTATCAATTTTTTTGCATTCCTAATGCATTTGATGGACTGCAGTTGTTGGAGCACCACAGATCTCCTGAGAGGCTCTCTGATGTGTTGGAAGGTTAAAGTGTAAATAGAATATTTTTGAAGAGCTAGCCATATTCCACTGATAAGCCTGAAGGAAGAAGGGTTCAGAACAACCCAGCCAAAGTCACTGCTGGCACATGGGGTGTCCAGTAGTTTTGGGAGTCAGATTTCCTCTCACTTCATATAAATGGTAGGGAAGACAGAGTTTTGTCCTTGAAGAACAGTACAAAGAGGTATTGAAAGTATATTCACCACACTATCTATCTTTAAGGCACCCTTTAATTTAAAATGCATTGTTCCAAGTTGTTTTTGCTGGAATAATTATAAGGTGTTGGAGTTTATCATCCTCTTGGATGACAGCCATACCTGGAAAAAAGCACTGAATAAAAGCCACGTTAGCAGTTAGCCCTGGGCTGGTTCCCACTGTGAGCCAAGCCCTCTCTCTGGAGCTCAGCTGTTTGCAGTTGGCAGTCCATTTATTTAAAAGCTGTTAAAATACCTAAATATTTTTTCCTAGGAATTCAATGAAATTGAGTGCAATTAATTTCCGCATTTCCAGCAAGCAGTTAAATTATTTTTGTCCCCCATTAGCTAATAAAGCTCTTGAGATGGAAAGCTGCTTTCCTGCCGCAATGAAGCAATATTAATATTTTGCTCTTAAAAAATCAGTGTCCATCTGAGGGCCACAAAATATTTAGCAAAGGTGGATGAGGTGGATGACTGTATGGGTTGGTATGTGTACACAGACAGACACACACACACACATACATTTATATATGTGTGTATATATATATATATATATATATATATATATATGCCATCTGCCATGGGCTTTTCTGTCACACTCTCTTGTCTTTAACTGCAGCCACAGCTGGTTCCAGCTGGGGTGAAAGCTGACCCTCACCAAGGAAATGTGGTGACTTCTAGACCTCCAAATTCTTTAGGGGTAGTTTGAAAAGTTTGAAAACATCTATTCAATCTCCTTCCTTGCCTACTTCCATGGTTGAAAAAAGACTGGGAAATTTTAATTATGCTTTTTACTAAAAAAAAAAAAATCCTAAAAAATGAGCAAGCAAACAACCCCTCTCAGGTCAAGCTGAGTGTAAGATTTATGAGGGTGAGTTGGGGGGAGATAATTTTCTTGGAAAGTTTCAATTTCATTTCTAAGAAAGAAGAAAATGAATATTGAAGCCTCCATTTGTTCTTTATTTTTTTATAATTAAATATAATGGTGTTTTTTAGCCAACCGTAAGTCTAAAAAGCCCAAACAATAACTAACACGATGCAGTCCTGGGTGCCAAGGAAAATCCTTTCTGGCTTGGGTAAGAGACCAGTGAGCTCTGGGCAGGCGCAGGAGCATGGAGAAAGGTCAGGGCAGGATTTCTGGAGAGATTTTTTCCTCTCCAGGAAATCTTGATGGGAAGCCCATGAGCTCTGGATCTCTTCCCTTTATCCAACCAATAACTCAGGCTCTCAGTCCCCAGCCAAGTGTCTGTCCCATTGACAAGGTCTTTGGCCCCATCCTCGGTGTCAAGGGACTGGTTCCCCTGTGGCTGCTGTCAGCTAAGCCTCTTCACGCCAGCTTGGGAGCTTTATCCTCTCCTGCATTTATCGTCACTGTCCTCTCCTCTTCCTCCTCTCCCTCCTCTCCTCTCCCCCGACACTCGCCAAGCCTGGCCTGGCCTCCCCTTTGTCAGAGCCCTGAGATGCTCCTTCTGCTCCAGTGCAGGAGGAATGTGACCACACACACTGAAATCCAGTTTGCCGTGGCTCCATCCCGTGGAGGAGGATTTGCCAGGGGAGCAGGCAGTGGACAGGCTCAGTCTGGAGCCAGGGAGTGTCAGCCCCGTTTGCTGAATGACGTTCCGAGGGGAAAGTCGCGTGATTCTGCCTGATGTCAAATGACAAATCGTGGCACTCTAATGCAAAATTGTTTCCAGTTGCTTTCCAGCAAGTGAAATGAACCCAACCCAAAACCACCCATGCAGGAGCAGATGAAGTTGCACAATGGAGCGTTTAACACCGGGGGATTTCTAAAGTGAGAAGATAAGGGGATATATCACATCTAATTAGGAAAGCAAGAGTCAGTTCAGAGATTTAGACTTAGGAGCAGCAGTGAGTTTGGAAATAAAACAGACCTCTTTCAAAATATACTGTAAGATCCTTTGCCAAACCTCTATTCTTATTCACCTTTTCAGTGAACACTGGCCTTTTTAATTAAAAAGGGAGCCAATTACATTATTATGAACTGTTGACTGTCAGTAGAAGAAGAAACATCTGTCCTGTGTTAACTGAATTTTCAGGATTTTTTTCCCCAAAATACCTCTTTTTATAGTCTTTAGCTTTATTAATACTATAAATGCAATAAATTGTATCAATTTAAATATCCACCAAAATGAGCAGTACACCTGACTTTTAATAATCATGGGTGTAAGCCATGGAAGAGAAATCTTTATGAAATGCAGTGAAATTTTTATGAAATTAAGCACAGTCACTGGAAGCTTTGCCATTAATTTTGCTGGAGTCAGCTTTTCCCTTCATTCAACTTTCAACTTTCATTCCTTTCTCCAAGCATGAGGATCTGTACCTTGCTGCCACCTGGACCTAACCCAGGCTGGCCAGGCCATCCCTTTCTTTCCATCCACAGGTTTATCAGCTTCACCAAACCTGCACCACCACCTCCTTTCCCCACTGTTGCTTTGCTGAAGGCAAGTGGAACCCAAAGCTGTCCTCAGGCCACCTGCCTGGGATGCAGCCAGATTAAAAGGAATCTCAGGTCTGAGGCCACACCTGCACCCTGCAGAGATCAGCATCAAGACTTGGCTGTCTAAGCACTGTAAATCAGGAATTTGGCAGTAACACAGACACCAATTTCCTGAGGTGGGCAGGAGGATTTCAAGCTGTACCACAGCATCACCTGGTGCAGGATGTGTTCCCCCATCTTTTGGCAAAGTTATGGTCCCCACCTCTCCCTCACTCCTTCCCTGGCTCCATCCCTCCCATCCTTTTCCCCTGCAGCCAACTGGTTCCAATACAAGAGCTGACTCACCCTGAGCTGCTTGGGTGCTGTATAGTAAAAGCATTATGGATATTAGCTATCCTTCTTGGATTTATGTATAACTTCCAGCAATGCTGGCTTTATCAAACTGCTAAAATAAATATAAATTTAAAATAAAAATTTAAAAATATTACTTCATTTCTTCAGGACTTAACAATCAACACCTTCCAGGGTATGTCCTAAAATGAAGAAAAAGACATGCTCCATAACTAAGGAATCAGAGGTTATATGGATCACGTTGGAAAATGGGTGGTTCTTTCGTGTTTGGTACCCATTCTTCAGTGCTGGGTACAGCAGGAGAAAATGGCCCAAAAGGCTCTTACCTCAGAGAAGATGCTCATTGTCTAAAATCTAGGAGAGCCTTCAGACTTTCTGGATAGCAGCACATGTTGCTACACATGCACAAAATGCCTGGCTTGGATATTTTATTTAGCTTGGTTTGTTTTCTAGTTTCCATTCAGGCCTTGGAACTGGCCTGTTTTTCACACCTGAGGCTCACAGAAGGTCTGTAGATCAGTGCTGGACATGAGGCAAGGGGCAGGAGATGGCTGGCAGGGGAAGTGATGCCTCCAGAGTGCAAAGGGTAATTATTTATGTAACCAGAATGTCACTTGCTGGAGCAGGGGCTGGAACAACAGGCCAGAGCACTGAGAGCTGTCTCATGCTGAGGGAATGGTGCTCCTCCAACAAGTGTTGAACTGATGAATGTCTAAAGCAAATGCAGCCTCTGCTCTGCCTCTTGTCCCAGGGCGCTGACCCAGAGCCCGCTGCAGCCAACAGGAGTCTTTCCATCAACTGGAACACACTTGGAATGGAACCTGAGCTACAGACACACTAGATCTTGTGCACAGAGAAATAATCAGAAAAATTCAGTTGGCTGCAGTTGTTACCAACTTGCATGTTTGTGGATTTGTCTGGCCGGACACATGGTTAGAAGAAAGAATTAGGACTGCACACAGATCCCCCTAGAGAATTAACTTCCCTTATTCCTATCTGACCAAACCACCAAAGCCAACAAACATCTTGACACCAGACTCTTTACTAAGATGTTTGTGAATCTGCAATGGAAATGAAACTCGAAGGGCCAGATTCCATTGCTGAACTCGTGAGGGAGGACTGGCCATGTATCAGGGGAAAAAATCTGTTTGAAGAACTCTAGGTAAATCTATCTTGTCCACAAAAATCATTTAGCTGGAGATATGCTCAGCCAGTTGGGGCTTGAGAGGTTAGGATCCTCACTCCAGCTTGGCCATGAGCCCACTGGGTGATCTGGGCAAGTACCTGTGTTCTGTGTGGCTCATTGGAGGCACTTGAATTATTCCACAATTAGATGTTCCTGGCAGTCCAGATGCTTCACAGCTATTGGATTTTTTTTTCCTTCACACTTCTGGGCACTCTGTAGAGAAATCTTGCATAACAGAGACTCTGGAGGCACAAGTCAAAAGCAAATCCTGGTGTTGGAGTGTCTCCAAGCCTTCCCTACAAACCTGATACTTCTGCTGACAGATCTTTTTGCTTATTCCCAGTTTTACATTCACTTAACCTGTTTTAGTCCATCTACTGGGAGAAATTGTTTCTTGATGAAGAAAAAAAAGAGGGTTAATGTATGATGAAATAATGAGGGTGCTGGGGGAGCAGCCCTGACTCAGAGGGCTGTGGGAGTGTGTTACTCACTGGGAGCACAGCCTGACTTCTGTCCCTGCTCTTCCTTGCTTAGGATCAAGCTGGACACAAGCCAGCATATCTGCAATTATTGGAGGCTCACCTACTTGTGCTAGACTTGGGCTTGCCCCAGTGTTTACATGGCTGGTAAAGATCCAGTTGCCTTTTTTTCTTCTCTTGAGCTTTGACAAATCACAGTCAGGAGAAATATTAATCTGAAATGTGTGTACTGAACCTTTGATCGCCTTGAGCCAATGAGAAGCTGTGATTAATTTTAATCCTTTAAATGCGCAAATGCAAATCCAGAAATCTGAATTAATATATTTTGCTGGCCTCAGTAGAGGGTTGTGAAACAGGAAATTAAGAGCACAATAACTTAAACAAAAGCTTATGAAGAAATAATGGCAGTGGTATGGGTAATGAGTCAGAGCGAAGGCTGGGCTGTTCAGAGGAGTCTGTAAGAGTAGGGTACCAATTATGGTGGGATTTGGGGACCTATTGCCCCTTAAGTTTCTGGAAAATTCCAGCTTAAAGCCACTGCCAACATTTTATTGCAAGTTTATATCTTCATAGTAAAAATTCCTAATAAAATTAGCTTTCCTCTGACCTTGTGCTAAGTCCCAGCAAGGGCCTTTGCCTCTGGGTATTCCTGGAGTCTCTTGTCTGCAGAAAGGACTGATTTGTGTTGCATGGGAGGAGGAGAGATGGTCTCCATCATCACACCAAGAGATGCTGCAGTTTAATTGCTTCTTGTTACTGCTACTGGGCAGCAGCCTCACAAAATGCAAGATGTAAAATGTGTCCGGTGGTTTTGATCCCGTAAACTCGGGTTATGCATCGTCAATTGATCTCTAGTGTCATTCATCACATTAAAAAGTGACATAAGTATTATTTATACATGATGGTTACCCTACTAAGTTACTTACAAAGATTTAATAGGTGATAGATGTTTCCATGAGGAACAGGTGTCACAAGTGAGTACAGTCATATGAGCAATAAATAACGAGTCATAAAAGACTAACTCAGTAACAACAGATTAATCATCATTAGCCCTCTCTGGAATATTTATAATTGGAATCAGTTCATTAATTTTCTGCCTACAAGCACCAACAGGTTAACCAGCCACTCGTAACACTGAGCAACACCTCTGGAAGCCTGATCCTGATGCTGTTTGTAATCCCACGGGACTGGAAATGACGTCTCTCCGAACTCCCTGACCTGGTGCTCCTGGTGCTCTGTGCTGGGCTCCTCCGTGGCTACCACAGGCAGGGGACGTCATCTCACTAACACATTCCTAAAAATACCCAAAATATTGACTAGCCTGTGTGTTAGTCTGGGGAGGAATGAGTTTGGGAGGCTGTAATGTCTCTGTTTCTCATGCTGCCAGTCTCCACTGTCTGTAGGAGTCTGGGATTCTGTCTGAGCCTGTGGAGCTGAGGAGCTGTGTGTGTGAAAGAGAGAGAGAGAGCCACTGCCGGAAATTCAGCATCTGGAATCCATTGTGCCACAGTCATCCTGAGCTGAGCTAGAAGCCAGAAGAGTCTCAGACTGCATGGGTTCATTTTTTTCCTCCGTGCTTGTGGGATTTTTAAAGTGCAGAGAAAAACTCAAAAGAAATCCAAATCCCAGCATCTCTAATCCTCACAAGTTGACTTCACATTCTTTGGTTTTAAGGGTCAAATTGTGACCCTTGCACAGGAGCCAGAGAAATCTCCCTCCTCCTGCCCTTTCAAACAGCACCTACTATTCCCAGGCACACTGTGCCCACAAAAGCCAGCCTTGGAGAGCACTGGCCACAGTTCCACACTGCCTGGAAAGGATGTGCAGCTTGATTTCACCTCTTCACACCACTCACATGGAGGTAAACAGACCACACAGGGGGTGGAAAACAGCTCCTTCAGAATCCCACGTATATCTCCATCATCCTTGTGCTGTCTCCTTGTTCCCTTGGGTGAATGCACACCAGGAGGAAGGATGGAGAGCAGAGGGAGGAAGGTGGCATAAAGGGTGGGTGTGGGTTGCATTGTGCCGATTCTCATGAAGGGCTCAGGGACCCTCAGTTTATCCCAGAGGCCGTGCCAGCCCCCCTCTGCCCCCAGAATGCCAGCAGCACATGGGGATTTTTACTCCTCTGGCATTGCTGAGCTCAATCTTGCTCTATTTTAGAGAGAAGTTTCTCTCTGAGGTTCTCAGAGGCTGGAACATGACAGCTGCATGCTGCAGGAGGCAGGAGCCAGAGCCTGGATTCAGTGGCCATGCCCAGAGGCCAGAGAATACAACAGGACACTGAGAGAGGAGCTGGAGCATCAGTGTGTGATACCTGTAGGGCTAAAGAACAGCTGCCACCTCCTTGGCACATCCTGCAGGGGCATAAATCTGGGAATAAATAATTCCCCCTTTGGCACAGTCCCCTCCTGGGGAATGCCACAATTTGTGGTGCAGGTAGTTGGATTCTTTGCCTGTTGGAGGCTGTTCCAGAGCTGCACTGCTCAGGTGGTGCCTGATTCTGAGCCTGGACTGGTCTGTGGTCACTTAACCTCATCTGTTCCCCTGCCAAAATTGCTCTTAGATAGCTCTTCTCTCTCACAGGCATTATCTTTCCAAGTATTTATAGAAAGCAATCAATGTCCATTCTCACTTGTGTAGACTGAGGATGTCACTTCTCAAAATCTGTCTTTGAGGAACTCCCCAAGTGACGTGAGCAGTCAATAGTTCCTTTTTCTGCTGCTGATTTCCTGTTTCCCTTTCCCATGCAAAATCAATGTTTTCTCTTTAGCTGGGGAAATTATTTTATCAGCAGTTCCTTATTAATACCCCTTTCCCCCAGTTTCTTTGGTTTTCCTGGTGATACCTAAGGAAAGCCTTTACTGAAATCGTGGTGAGATCTGCCACATTCCTGTTCTTTAGGAAATCAATCATTCCTGTTCTTTAGGAAATGAGATATCAAGGAAAGATTCTGAGTGTAACTGGTGCTACCTTTGATAACTTGCAATAGAGGTTCATCCTGTTTTTCTACATCTGAATGTGGAATGAGACTTCAGACACATTCAGGTGCTATAATGGTTATTCCATGTATGGAATGCAGCAATTAAAGGTAGAGACTGGAAGGAGATAGATGTGGACATCTTTCAGAAGATAGGTAAAGCATCAGGAAATGAGGTTTAGAGCAAAATGAAAATGCTTTGGTTGTTAAATTTAAGAAAATCCTCCATTCTGTTTGGTTTTAAGCAAAAGAAAAATCTGTGTTCCTTCTTTTGGGTTTTCTTTTGATGTATGACACATGTCAAGACATATCAGTCTTGACAGGGTGTATAAAACTGTAGATCAGATAAAGAAAACCCTCCTCTAGAATCCACTATTTCTGCCTTTCTCTACTTGCTGGTCACGTTTCCTTCTCCTCTCTTGTGAACTGCCAAGCTGGGAGGTTTGGTGCCAGCTGGTGGAGAGCAAGGAGGACTGCTGCAATGGAAAACATGAATCCTCTCACTTCAGAGCAGCAAAATAAGCAGCAGGAGCCTCTGCCCATGTCTGATGAGCCTCTGGGGATTGGAAGGGATGTGATCTGCCCATCACTGGTCAGAGCTGCTTTGTGCCAAAGAGAGATCCAGATTCAGAACCCCAGGAACCACGCTGGGTTCAATGTGGGACTTGGAGAGCTCAGCCTGTTTTGCCAGCCTGGTGGAAGTGCCATGGGAATGTTTTTTGTGCCTCTTGCATTCTGCTCTCCATGCTGGTCACTGTGGACATCCTCTAAAGCAAATCACTGGTGTGGAACATGACAGCCCCACACAGCCCAAAGAGCTCTTTCTCTGCAGGCACAAACCAAGGTTTGCTCCTGTGTCCTCTTGTGAACATTTTAAATGTCATAAAGAACCAAATAGTGTCCTATTACAATCCTGTACTTTATTGCCTTAAAACCCCACAGCTGTAGGAGTAAAAGTCCCTCCCCCCACCCTCCATACTCTAAACTGACTTAGTGATTCAAATATTCCTGAGCTATCAGCTCCCTTGATCCTGCCACAGAATTTATGCCAAACTCCAGCCAGCAAGTGATCACTGAGGGAGGCTTGAACTGAGAAAACAAATAAACCCTGGTGCATTCTGAAGAGATGCAGATTTTCACTGTGGATGAGCCTTGACAACATACATTATGTCTGCATTCAGCAACAAATCTGTTATCTCCTGGCCTCAGAAATATGCCACAGATGCAAGTTACAGAAAAGCAGCTGCTACAAAAAGGGGATGTGTAAGTAGTTACCATCAAAAAAATCCACAAACCTAAACAAATGTGAACTACTATAATGTCTCACTGCTTACCACAACAGAGAAAGCAAGTCTGGCTTAGAGGGGAAATGATGCAAAGCACTGCTCTCCAAATCAGAAACATCCCAGCAAGACCTCCCATAGCAACAAAAGGATTAAAAATAACAGAGAGAAAACAGGACAGGGCAGCCAGCATTACCTGGGCTGCATATTCAATTTAGAATCCCTCACTGTTAAGCTGAAAACGTTCACTGTTATGCTGAAAACATTTGCTGATTAAACCACCTCCACCCAGGCGCTGTCAGGAGTGGCACTGCAGTTGTGGTGCCTCCAGCATCCGTGGGCTGATTACATCACACTAAATGAGTTCTCCTAGACAGGGTCTTCAGAGCACAACCCCAATTACTAAAAACCCCAAATTCTAATCAACCATGTAGTTCTGGTTTAGGAGAAGGAGCTAGCTCTGAAACTGAAAAGCTGTGCATTTTAATTTGGCCCCTAGGAATATTGCCTGCTGCAGGGTCAGGCAGGGGTTGTTGTGTTACATGAACTGCCATGTGAATATGGGGCTAGAAATGAAGTGGGCCCTCAAGCACACAGGAATTGGCCATTTCTCACTCTTTGAGCAGCTTCAATGGACGCGGTCAACTCTGGGCTATGAAATGTTGACAGAAAACAAATGCAGTGAATGAGCTTTTTGACTCTACCTGGTAAATGATAGATCTTCAAAGAGGGATAAGAACTGGACTGTACAGAAATTCATTAAGAGTCAACATACAACAGATGGTGTGTTCTGAGTCTTGGGTCTTAAAATCTTAAAATGTAGCCAGCTACTTGTGCTCTTGGCTTTTATATTTTCTTTAATTACTTCAAACCTTGTCTCTCAATAGACATTTCTGTTACAAGCTACTACAGGGATGTCCCGGCCCCATTCCTGGTGTGGCAGTAGGGTCTCAGACTATATTTGGATATTGGAGTTTCAGGGTTGAAACTATTCACTAATTATTATTTTGGCCTCTGCAGTGGCATATCGGGCTCCAACATCTTGGCTTCTTCCACTTCAGAAATCAGAGAGTGTCTGCCTCCCAGCCATGTAATGGTTATGTGCCAAGGAGCTTTCTGCCCAAGACTTTGTGGGCACATGAAGTTTACAAAATGTAAAGAATAAAATTCCATTTAGCATTTTCTCCTGCCTGTCTACCACACTGACTCTGTAATTGGTGAGCTCTTTACCATATAAAAAGAGGAGCTTTTGGAAATTCAGAGGAAAAGCTCCCCAATTCCCCAAAGAACCAAAAATGGGAACAACATATTCTGAAAGTTCATCCTCAGCAGCCAAACTCTGATCCAACACAGATGTAGTTGAATATTGTAGATGGAGAAGATTATCATTTTATATATTGTTTCTCTTGCTTTATCATTCTCTACATTTTTATGGGCTGGCCACATCTTGCTCCATGTACGACAGTAAACACGTATGGGAATGAACACTGTTGTGCAAAGTCTTTTTCTGATCTCAGCAATGGGAAGATTTCATCCTGGGGTTAGCTGTACAGCATTCTAACCCGCACGCTTCTGATTCCTGGGTATTATTCTATTTCCTGATAATAAAAGTATGCAACCCCAGTTTATTGCTCTCCATTTAACAAAGGAAATCAATGTTTATTTTGTATGTCTGAAAAGTACAAACTCAATTAAAGGAATGACCACTGAAATTCTGGATCAGGACCTTGTACACACATTTAATCACATGTGTGGGAGAAACCCCCCCAAAAGAATGATTGTGCTGCCCATCGAGAACGATGTCAAAATCCATTACCTTCAACAGGAGCAAGAACTGGCCAAATCTCCAAGTGCCTCTCCAGGCTTAGGGTTGGCAAGAAAATTCCAGCATCTGCTGCAGGATCCTGACTTGTGCTGTGCACGCAGAAATGCTCTGTCCAGAAGAGCCCACATCTACAAGGACCCCCTGCTGCAAAGGGCAGCCAGCTGGATCCGGGTACCCAGCAGAGCATAGCTTGGATCCCACAAAGAATTCATCCATCTCTGTGGTATTAATTTTACTGTCCTTGAGCAATGTACTAGTGTGGGTAAAGGTCACAGCTGAAAATGGCCAGTCCTGCCTGGTAATGCTGAAGGGGGATGGCAGCTTGGTTGTGTATTTCCCATGCATAAATATGGCAAGTTACAAAACTCCCTAGTGCCAGTTATTTAAAATATTATTCACAAATTTTAACCAGGCCTCACTCTAGCAGCTCTATGTCTGATTTTTAACACATGAAAAAAGTTTTTTGCTGGGACAGTCTGCATCTTCAGCACCATCACTGGTAGAGCTGAAGTCACTGACAAAATTTTCAGTTGTGTCATTTTCAGTGTGATTTAGGCACGGCCACTTTTGGATGAAAAAGACATTGGAGGGGAAAAAAACCCTACTGGGCGTTGCAGCCATGAGTGACCTGTTCACTTCCCTACTGCACACGGCTTGCGTAATTTGATGGTCAAGCCTATTGAAACTACACAACATTCTCTGTTTTTCAATTTCATGGACAGTGATGTAACTCCAAAACAAGCAATGATTAATGAAATATCCTTCGTCCCACCCAAAGCAAGAAATGTCACGCTGCTCCAAGCTTTGCTATTACACTGCAAATGTCTAATAAAATGTCTCTAGAAGAGCTTCAGTAGTGCTGTTTCTGTCCCAGACGTGGCAGCTGGTCTCCTCTGCCACAGAAAATTCCATGTGATATGGTGGGGATGCTCTGGGTACATCTGGAGAATGGTTCAAGTGGTTACAATTGGGTAAATGGTTCCTTGCTCAATATCCTCTGTCATTATATCTGCTAGCTTTAGTGTTTTCTTTAAAAACCAACAAAATTGGGTTATCTCATGCAAGGCCACAGCTGAAAAGGAAGTATCAGAAGAGAAAATATATGAATTTGGAAATTGGTCTCGTTGTGGAAAGGTGACTGTGTCATGTCTCATGCATCAAAGGCTTCCTCATGCCTGTCTGCTCTGGGAGGGGTGCATGAACCCCACACCAGGAATTCACACAGAAACCTCAGAATCTCAGATAGACTTGTTCACTACTCAGCTTCATCATCTGTCACCCTCATTAAACTAAAAGTATCACATGAACCAGGAAATCACTCAGTAAAGCTTCCTCTACATTAACCCACACTGATGGAGTGAGAGGTGAAAAAGAAATAGAGAAGGCTAAAGAAAAGCACAGCAAATGCAGAGGCGAAGTTGCCGTGTGAAATGTGTCTGCCTCCAGGGTCACGCAAATCAACAGCAGATGTTGGAGATAACCTCTTGTGGATGGAACTTGACATGTCAAAGAGCAGTTCTGCCCTACAGACCTTCACTTCTTCCCCCCTTAGGAGGGTAACAGGAGATCTTTCTGTCATCCAGTGGAATTTCTCTTCCACCACGATGCTAACTCTGGTAATTCAATACATATCAGCCTCTGAAACTGATACACACCAAGGGGCTGCAGAGGTAGGAATCCCTGCAAGCTCAGATACTATTTTGGGGATTTATTAGGACACTTCCATGGGGCAAAAAACTGTGCTGAAATGTTCACAGCAAGAGGTCTGCTGTGGATGGGGTCTGCAGCAAGAGGTCTCCTGTGGATGGGCTGCTGCTGTGCATGATTTGGGAGTTGGGGTGAATGGGGCTCACATGCACAAGATTGATCTCTCTGCTGGTGTCCCAGCTCTTGCAGGTAATATAACTACAAAAACGGGTTTTTAAAGGAGGCAGTTGGGCTCTAATCCCTCACAGCAGAGAAAATGTGACCTGAATGAAGCTGGCAAAAAAAGCTTTGCAAAAGCTCAGTCACTCAGCAAGTTACTGGGATGAATACTTTTGTCACCAAAAAGTGGCAATTAATTCTTCACCCAGGGGATTTCTGTCCTCTCCTCCTCCAGGCAAAAAATTTATATTCTGGTATTCCTGCAGAGTGCATTGCAGGGATATGACAGAAACAAGAGAGGTATTTTGGATTTGATTAGCCCTCATACAACGAAGGCATGGAAAAAAATCAAGCCCAAATAAAGGTGAAACCAAAGAGGAATTTCTTCAACATCTTCATCTTTCTAGAAACAGTTTATCATTTTCACTCAGCTGCAAGGGGCAGCCCCAGGGTGGTGGGTTAGCAAGCAGGAATGTTTCCTTGGAAAGATCACCACTGAAAGGACTAAAAGAAACCCAAACAAATCAATCCACCTGAACTGCTGCAATAACCTGGGCACACCAAAGATCTAAACTGAATCTTGAGGTCTGTTCTAAATGAATCCTTATTGTATCACAGTGCTGCACTAGAGACACTGGATAAGGCTTCCCTCACCCTCCATCATTACATCTTTAACACCACTATACTTGTATGAGTCTAAAAGACCTTTATTCCCCCCCAATAATTTTAATAAATTTTTTCCTTCAGAGGTTGAGTTTCCTAGTTATTCTCCTCCCTGCATAATGAAAAATACTGTAGTAAGGAAGAAAATGCTCCTGCTTATAATGAAAACCACATTATGGCAGAGCCCTGGGGACTGGCTGGGGGAGGTGGAGGCAGGGGGGCTCCCTGGCTCTGCTCAAAAGTATGATCCAATAAGTCATTTCCAGGGTAAACACATAAATCTGTCCATCTTGAACAGAATCCAAACAATCAGAAGTATTCCCTTGCCTTATTCAAAACATCTCTGCTGCTACTGAGGAAATAAAAGGAGTGGATAAAAACAAACACCCTTTGGGGGAAGCTGAAAAAGAAAACACTCAGTGTAAATGTTCAGATGGCCACTGAGTAACTTTGCTCAGAGGTAAACTGGCTGCTGCTGATGCTCCCTGCCTCACTGGTGGTGTCATGCATGCCCTGATGTTGTTCAGAGTGCTAGGATGAGATATTAGGATGGATGCCCCAGAGAAAAGAAAAAGTGGGATGGGATGGTTTCCCCTGCAGCAAATATGGTTTAGCTAATGTGCAAGTCTGGATTTGTACAGAAAGCAGAACCTACAACAGCAGCCTGTTTTCATCAGCGTGCCCTGCTGGGGAAGTGTAAGACTGGCTCAGTTGAATGGTAAAGATCAAGGAGAAAATTCTTTTCATGAGGGTCAAAACTGCTTGTAATCTGCAGTGTCAAATTAAAAACTCAAATCTGATAGACTTTGCAGTGCAAATGAAAGCTCTTGAGCTCTCATAATGCAAGCTCTCCCACCCCCAAAATCTAGATCTGTGTGTAATGTAATTAAGAAGTCACGATCTGCTACAATTACTGTCAGGTATGGCTCACCCTGCTGTAAACCAGTGTCTCTCTGAGGAGATTTTCAAACCTAGTGCTATTGTCTGCTATCTTCTTTGAAGTATTTTTTATCTTTAAAGTCCTTTCCTTCAGTAAAGGACTCCTGTCCTCGTTGTTATCTGAAACACTTTATTCTGCAAAGGCATGATGTTCTTAGAGAGCTGGAGTCACAACGAAAACACCACGTGTTAAGAGGGGTTTTCATCTGAGTAGTGATTCCAACTGAGCATTTACAAATGGTGATACTTGAAATCACCTCTCCAACTATCTTCTAGGATTAATTTCTGCTGCAGTATCCAAAAACTGCCCAGTTTCCTACTGAGGTGATATGAACAATTCTAAGTTTTCTACTTCAGGTCTTCATTAGGAGCACTGGGAACAAAACACACTTTTCAGCTTTAACTCACTCCCAAATTGTGCTATTCAGTTATTTTCCTTAGAGGCCCTGTCTTTAACCTCTGCTGTTAGTTTAGCCCAGCTACACTTTGAGTTTGTTTGTTTAGGCAGGTTTATAACCCAGTAAAAGGTGAGCCAGGTTCCCTGAATTGTGGCTGTAGGCAGCACAAAGGCAATCAAGTCATGGCCAGTAGAAGTCAGGGAGATGCCACCAGTCAGTTCATCCTTTCTGTGTAACAAGCTGGACTCTGCTCTGAGGATCCACAGCAACACAACTACAGGTAATTTTCCAGCAAACACACAGAGGAGACTGAATATCTCTGTGGGTCTTCTACAACCCTTTGGTAGCTGCAATTCTAGTAGTCAATTCTGCTCATCAGCCCAAATCTGCCTATTTTAATGTAAATTAGCCAGAAGATGGTTTGGACTTTCTCTAGGTTATATTTTCCCTTCCTCTTGCTCAGTTTGACGCCACTCTTGAGCTTCTGTTCCTTGTGCGAGGTTATGAAATGTGGTTCCCAAAAGTGCGAGTTCTGACGCTACAACACAAACGGGTCATTGGTGTCCTGGTACAGCCCCTTCCCGCATTAGCTCAGAGGGATGTGTCACTGGGACACACATGATCCCGTCACTCCACTCTGTCCACACACAGGGCAGACAGCAGAGTGAGTAGTAAGGAAGGAATTAAAATTTTTATGTCACTCCCCTCACTGGAGAGAACGTTTAGAGGCATTATTGGCATAGTCATGCGGAGTGTTTTCCAGACTAGATTTCACCAAGAGACTTCAAAACAGTTTAAGGACATAACTTTAATATTTAGATGATTTTGCAAGGAACAGATTAATTCAGCCTTGCATTAGAGCTGAAGAAACTCCTAGCAAGAGTAGAATAAAGCCCAACACATTTGGTGCAGATGGATCCTCATTTTCTGAACTCTTATGGCTCCTGCAGAAGGTGTCAGGGAAATGGTCACTGGTGGGGAGCAGAAAGCTGAATCTGTTCTCCTACATCAAGAAGGAAAGACAGAGCACCCACAAAAGGGTGGAGGGCAGCTGGGCACTTGAGGAGGGCATGGGATGGGTGTGGAATGGTTATGTTACGTACACACGTCTGGGAGAAAGTTCACAGCTGTTCTGGCAGAGGGAACTCTTCCTTGTCTCAGATACACAAATCAGCTCAGAGAGACCTACTGGGCATCTGCTTTATCATCTGATCATCTTTCATATCAGGTCATTCGTGGGTAGTTTGATGTTTCAGTGGGGTTTATTTCCCAAAGGACATCCTTTACTCCTTAACTGTGCTCTTCCCTTGTGTAACTTGACACGTGGCTACCAAGGGCTGAAAGTGCTGCTGAGTTGTTTTTAGAGGCTCAGGACTTAAACTCCCAAGTTGCCTAAGCACAAGGCATTATAAAACCAAGGAAACTGGTAAATGAGTATTTTTAATGACCTGGACTTTAGTGACTTCCCTACATTTATATATTAAAAAATCAATGATGGAGCATGAGATTTAAATAGGCTCTGCTAAAGCCCATTTAACCCCTCAACCATCTTCCCCTGGTCTGACTGGTGCTCTAGAGCTAAAGGAAAATGCCACAAGCTTCGTTCTAGGGCTTACCTGGAGACATCCCTAGGTAGAAAGTAGACTTGATAGGTATTTCATGTCCCTGAAGGGATGCACTGTGCTTTCACAGCTCTTTGAGAAGGTCAGGAAATCAGCTGCTCAGAGCCTGTTCTGAACAGTTCCCAGACTGGGAACTCCAACATCTGGGCTAGGGGGATTGTGCTTCAAAGGAAAGCTGTGAGGAGTGGGGATGCTCCTACTCTGCATCCATTGATATTTCTTGTCTCTGTGAAAATTGCTGTTATATTTCTATGAGATGACTGCTGAAACTCTGCATGCAGCTGCTAACAGTGTGGTGCTGGGGGATATAATGCATGTGCTAAGCCATTTTCTTGGAAGCTTTTTAGATATCTAAATACAGTCTGGAGAAGGAAATTATTTCCCCTGAAGATACCTCCCTTTTGATGCCTTCCCTCCCAATAGTGTTCTTCTGATGCCTCATTTTGTGGAAAGAAGCAGACAGGTTGCAAACAGACAGGATACTGCTTCACCACAGAAGACCTGGTAAAATGTCTGTGGGTTTAGTTTCATTTTGAGCAGGATTAAAACCCAGCTTCTTTCTTTTCCTGAACCAAAGCATAGAAAGCAGAGGAACCACAAATACTGGGAATGAACATTTTCATAAAATCAGAGTCTGATCTTTGCCTTATAGTGTTATTGCTCTTACAATTATGCCCAAATAAAACACAATCTACTGGCAAACAATACATCAATCTAAAAGGGAAAATGCAACTAATATTGGTTGATAGTTTATTTTATATCTAACTGTTCTAGCAGAACCATTATATCTTGGTTAGCTTAGGATGGCTAATTTGTTTTTGAAAGCAATCTCCATCTGTGTAATATGTTTTGTTAAATCTAAGCCAAATTTAGTAGAAAGGAATTGTATTTTTGCATACCAGAAAATGATATATTTCCTGGTAATTTTGCAGACATGCCTTTTAATTTTCTGCCCCGTGAACAGTGCTCAGATCCACTAAAAGATGGACCATGTCAGTCATTACTGAAACCTCTAAGTTATCAGTAAATGCTATTAATGAGAGGTGGTCCTTTAATAAAAAGGGAACAAGAACTGGATGTAGCTTACTTACAGGGGATACTCCTTAGTTCTTTCTGTTGCCAAGAGGTCAAAGCTTTTACTGCACTTTGGCACTGTTTCACTAGCAATGCCCATCACAGGGCAGTAGGAACAGGTAAAGAAGAGATGGGTACTGCAATTGCTCCTTTACTTTTGTTGGCTGCAAAAAAAGCATTGTCTCCTCTTGGATGTGTTTTCTCAAGTGTAGAATAACGCACCAGCAAGAACTGCAAGGTAAGAAGAGTCTTCAGAAGCAAAATTCATAAAGGGCAGGCCCTGCCTGACTAGATCATCTGAGAGAATTCTTGTATGGAAAAATGAAATATTTCATTACCTTTTGTTTTTAAGTGTGATCTGAGAGGTGAGAGAAGGGCTCTTGTGACTGGGACAGAGACACTACAGATGCTCCATCCTCAGCATCACACACTGCCTCTGGCTTTCTTTGGGACCTTTGATAAGTCCTTCATCCCATGGGAAGGAATAAGAATATTTATCTCCTCAGCAGATGTTTTGCCCTTCTAAAACCAAATGCAAATGTTGACTTGTAGGTGCTGTGAATAATCTGTTTTACATACAGCTCTGCTCATTAAAAGCCACAGGCACAGATCTAAGATTGCAGCTATAACAGGCAGCCCTTGTCCCAACCCCAAAGTGCATTTACTGCCCCCAGCACTATCCTTCTGTGACTGGGAACTTCTAGCAATAAAGACTTGCTTTCTTAGGAATTTTCCTAGAAGCTGGTTGCTTATCTATGGAAAAGTGACAGATATGAGCATAAACAGACACACAGGTACTGGATGCAAATTATCAGTGGGAAAAGATTCCCTGAGGCCAAAAGTTAGGCTTGGATTTAGCCAGCGACCACCTGGCACAGAGCTGATAAGAAGCAATTAAACCCAAGAATCCACCAGTCTGAATAAGAAAGGAAAAAATAGGCTTCATCTATTTATCCCAACTTATTTTAACTCAAGGGATAATCCAGAGAGTAACCCTGGGGCCAGGCTCAGGACCAGCAAAGCCACAGGCAGGTGGTGCAGCAGGGACAGCCCATGTGCCACTGCTGCTCTTGAGCACTCCCACGAGAGCTGCTCCATTCTGAGCCAGCTGACAGAGAGAGGCCTGATGGATGCAAAATTCACAAATGCAGTTCATGCTTCCAAAAGCTCAGATCTCATCCTAACTCCTCAAACCATCTCACTGGAGAATGGAACTAAGGTTCCCAAAGCAGTTGTGTATTTGGGATCTTTCCTTGAAAAGCTGGTGCTCTCCACCTGTGAATTAACCCAGCTGCTGTAGATCAGGTAAATCACTCTGTTGTGTGGCTGAACTTCTCTTATTCGTGGATGACCTTTAGACATATTTTATTTATTTATGTAGTCAGCACCAATTGTACCTGACTGGTTATGCCTATGAAGGAGAAGTGTTTCTTTTGTTGTTTGGTTTTTTTTGGTGGGGGTTTTTTTTGTATATTTAAAATCAGTCAATTTAAAGGATAAGAAAGAAGCTTAAGTTGGTCAAGTATTAGCAGGTTTAAGGCAGTGAATAAGCTGTGGTTTACACCATTAACAGAGTACTGCTCAGAAGATTTAGTATTGGGTTTTTTATTTTGCTAGTCAGAAAAATAACCAAAATAATGTTTATTTCTGTTCATGGAAATTTATAGGAGCTTTGTCCCTAGGAGGAAAGATGATGTGCTCTATTCAGAGTTGTGCTTTTTCCCAGCCTATCTGGAAAAAATATCTTCATGTAGGCTGTAACAATTGAAGCACAAGCTATTTATGCCTAGATGGGTATTTCTGACTTGAAATATTTGACAGGCTCTATGTTAAATATCTGGTTTCAGTTTCTAAATGTCTGTCTCAAAGCCTCTCTTTCCCCTGTGCCTTATTGGAAAAAAAAAAAGCTGTAAGAAAGGAAGTGAGGGAACTTGAAAATTAAAAACATTCTAGGAGCATGTAGGAAGCCTTCCACGGTATCAGCTCTCCTTGCCCTCTGATTAGTGCATTGATTTTGCTGTATTTATTCTATTGATCAATTAGTTTCTGTTTCTTTAAAAATTGTAAATGTATCTAGGACTTTTTAAGGAAGAAGTTGACATTAGGGATGGAGCTCCCAAAAATACCAGAATCAGACTTGGCTGAAACTTTATTTACTTCACAATATTTGCCTCTGCAGTTGATGAGGATGTGTTTAATGGGCTGAAAGTTAGAAGCAATTGCTTCAACTGTGTCTATCTGAAGAAAATTTAGTTAGAAACCACATTTCAGAGTGAAAAAATGAACCCCTGACGTATTCAAGAGGAGCACCAGGCTGCCTGGTGTGGTTTGTGGTGGGAAGCTCTCTTGCAGGCAGGGGCTGGCTCAGGTCGGTGCCTTTGCTGTTGAGTCTCAGTGATGATGCCCAAGGTGTGAGCAGGAACTCTGTGCTTCTGGAGCTGGAGCTTCTGGTGTCTGCAGAAAGGCGGCCCTGAACCTCTCAGAGTCACTGAAGATCCCTCAGTGTCTTTCAGAAGAGGACAGGGCTCAGTGCTAATGCTTTAATCAGGTTCTTCCCATCAGATGGTGCAATGGGGGGCCAAGGCTGGTGGCTGCTGTTTTTGCAGAGGATGCTCCCGGGGCCAGCAGCACCTTCAGGGAGCACTCCAAGCTACTGCCCTTACACTGCACACAGCCATGAGCAGGCTTGGATGTCCCTGATGGCCACAGAGCCGGACAAAATTTGTCTTGTTGGCAATGTTAATGTAACGGTTTGGTTTGAGAGGCACCATAAGCTCAATGGACCCTCTAGAGCACACACCCTCTGTCTCCTTGGAGCTGCCTGGACAACAGCAGAAACTGAGCTATTTGACATCAGTAACGTGCAGCATCTCAACTTCTGCCTCCCAGGCTGGATGTGAAAGCCCTGGTAATGTGCTTTGCCATCCCCTGGCTCTTTACTGTAAGAATTTTCAAAACCAATGCAAGTGGATCACCTATGTAACCTGTCTGCTTAATGTGATCAGGGTAATGCTGCTGATTTTTGCAAAGGTAAAGGTAAAGCCTTGCACTGGACCTGGTGGGTTTCTCTGCTGTTCTTCAACAACCCTGCAAATCTAGGGGTGTAGAAACACAAGTAACTGCAATATTTTGTTACCCTTCATACAGCTGTGCTTAGTTGTTGACAACATGACTTGGGAGAAAGCAGATGGTTTTGCAGTCAAGAAGTCTGGAATTCATTAGTGGAAATTTTCAGACGTGGGTTGTTTTTTTCTTTTTTTCAATTATTTTTTGGCTTAGCTACAAAAAGTCAAAGCAAACAGAGCTGAAAATTCATCGTGAGGGGTGTTAAAGAGTTTCTTTGCTCTCTGTCACCAAAGAAGTGGCTGGACAGGAAAATCACTTGGAAATTACTTTTTCTTTATTTGCTTTATTTGTGACATCAAACCCTTTCCTGAGAAGAGAAGCTGTTAAGAACTTCTCTGGAATTCAGGTTTATTTGTAGAACACCAACTAAAGCCTGCAGTTGTACTAACCTCAGAAAGGAAAGGGGAGGAGACAGAGAAGTGATGTTAATTTATTCACTGAAGTGTTCAAACTGTGCCGTTTTGCCCCTCCAAGGATCTTTTTCTCCTGCTCAGGAATAGAAACTACATAGCAAATGTTAACCTGTGACATCCTGACTCGAGACAGGAGTGGATTGGTTTGAGTTTGTTTTCTAGGCACTTAGTGAGAGCAGACTGGGGCATTCCAATACTGCAACTGTCTGGAAGAAGATGGAGGTGGAATTTGTTTGGCAGGAGTGAAAAATTCTTTGCCTGAGTGAAAGCACAGGAGTGCTGAGCACTCCCGAGGCAGGCACCAGCCTGGCTGCTGGTCTGGCAGTGCTCTTGGCCAGGTTCTGCCTTGAGCTCTCCCTTCTCAGAGTCTCATATCTGTTCCTTCCACTTTGAAGGTTTTTCATCCATTCCCACCACCTAGATTTGTTGCTCCGGGCTCCCCCTCTTTAGGGGGACAATGGCATTGTCTCAGCTCCTGACAGCTCCTTTCTAGAGTGTTTTCCAAGAGATCCTGCACTCCATGCCTGCCCCAGCATCCACCCTTCCCTGATATTCTACTTCCCATTATCCTTCAGACAGCAAATATTTCCTATCTTGTTACACTCCTCTGATGCTGAGCCCTGCGAGAGCCTGGGCTCTGCTCCAGGGCCAGCAGCTTTCTGACAAGCACAAGCAACACCGTAACAAATAATGCAGCTTTGGAGAGCTGCCTTTCTATAAGGAAAGGGGAGGTGGAGAGCAGAAACAGGCATGTGGAACCTTTCCTGCTAAAATCTTTCAGCACACCCTGTGGATCTGCTACAAAGGATGTTTCAACATGAGCTTCTGAAAGCTTCCCTGCTCGTGAATCACGGGGTGGTTTGCACACACCTCAGCCTGGGAAAGCCTTCAAACCTTAGGTAAATACAGGTGAACAAAACTGCATTGCCTGGGTTCAGAAGTGTTAGGTAAATTTCTCTGGAACTGGGGGAATTGGTTGTCTAAAAAAAAAAAAAACTTAAAAAATCCCTGTTCCTGCTTCTCATCCTTGGGCCTCTTGGATTGCCAAGCTGGGTGAGGTGTTACCCTCCCATGCAGACGGGGAAGCAGATCTGGTGTGTCACAGCAGCCTCAAAGCAAAGTGATGTCATAAGAAAACTTTGCCCCAGTCCAGACAGGATGCTGACTCTCTCCAGTTGGACTAAGGACCAGCTAAGCCCCTGGCAGCCCTCCTCTCAAATCTAATACGTAGAGAAGGTGCTGCAGCTGGTTATTGAACATCTGTGCTCACACTCAGACAGCCAGTAAACAATGTGACTAAGACACAACGAAATTGGAATTTTTTTTCTGTAAACTGTAATGTGTAATTATGGCACATGATAATTCCCCATTTCTTGGAAAAGGGAAAGATTCCTATCTGGGATTTTCTTAGTATGACACAGTTCAGGAAGCAAATGACCCTTCACAGAATTCACTGCAAAGCTAAAGTAGCAAATTTCTGGTCCTTGGTGCCAAGGATGCTGTTTCTTGTGAAGTGACATCTTCCCTTTGGTTTCCAACATGGAAATTCTTGTTGTAACACCAGTGGCAGATGCAGGACAGATTGTGAAGCCGCTCCTTCTGCCTTCTTTTACTGCTGCTTCTTGTAAACGAACTCAGAAGAGATGTGATATAAAATACAATGGTTCCTCATTTGAAAAATTTTCATGAACTTATGATATCTTTAGCACATCCAAGTTGAAACTGCATTCATTTAGGTTGCTCAGAAGTACTTTCAATTTTTCACGATAGGTGGATTCATAAATGTGCAGACTCGTGTTAAATGCTGGCCATTTAATCCAACACCTGGCTCTGTTTGAGATAATTTAAAACGTAATCAAGCTGTTTTATAACAACACATCCAAGCTTTGAGCCTGAATTGACTGTGTTGCATTCAGTCTCTCTTGGGCTGCAGCAATGCTGTGCCTGTAGCTGTACAAGCACCAGTTCAAACATTGCCATGGTCAGAAGACTCCAGCAATATTTCCCTCCAAAACATGGGCAGAACTGTTGCAGGCTGTAAGGACAGAAGAGGCTTGTGACCATTCCCTGTCCTGCTGCAGGACCCTGAGGTTTCTGCCTTGATGCAGAGTTGATGTCCTGCAACTCGAGCATCTGAGGGGGGTGGAGGAGAGCCCAGTGCCTGCAGCTGTACAAATAAGGGATTTGGCTGCTTGGGTTTCAAGTTTGCCAGCCAGTTTTGGTCAACTGAGTCGAAAACTGCCCGTCTTTGCTGTCAAAATAAAAAAAAAGGTCTCAGACTTGAATTGAAATGACATCTTTTGACTGGGGGAGAATATTTTTTAAGAGTCAATCCCTTAATTTTAAGATGTAACTAAAATCCAGAAAAATGGAAACATCTATTCCTCTTTAGTTTTCTAGCAACTTTCTCTTGCTTACTCCCCAAACTCTTCCTTAAATTTTGTCCAAGTTACCATGAGTTGGTATTTTTTCTCTTTAAATTGCAGGAACAGTAGGAGACATTTAAGAAATACATGCTCAGTTTCAGCACACAACTCAAAGGAGCAGAGTTGAAAGTGGAGAATCAGAAGCATCATCTTGTCTCCCGCTTGCCCAGATACAATGACGAGGTAAAGTGTGGGTTTACTAATAGCAGAAAACTCAGTTTTGAAGAAAAACATCGTCCTCAACTTACCCCATACTTTGGTATGTTCACACCAAAGTACCCGGAGCCCAATGACAATACCACAGGAACTTTGGTTGCCAAAGGCAGCTTTGCAGTGCAAGAGCATAAACACCCCCACAGGGCTGCCATCCTTTCATGCCTCTCATGGGATACTCTAAACATGGAGTTCTAAATCCAGTTGGTAACTGGAGCTGTTAGGACTAGATAGTGTCCATCTGAGTGAGGGAACCCCAAAGGGGATTTCTAATTTTACTGTAATAAAAAAGCCCTGTACTTAATAGAGGAAAACTATATTTACAACCAAAAAGAAAAAAAAAGAAAAATAAAAAAGAAACAAAAAAAAAAAGAAAATACAAGGAATTTTTACTGGCAGTAAAACAGTGCAATTCATAGCTTGGTCATGAGAGCTGTTTCACTGTGTAGTTGGCAGAAGCTGGCAGGGACAGATTTACTCTGCGGCCCCAGGGGCAGTGGCAGCACAGGAGGTGGCGTGGGACCTGCACTCGAGGTGACACCGTGGGGGAGCTGCCATTTCACTGCACAACTTTTCCTCCACTCCAGGTTAACCTCAGGATAACATCCTGCACGCTTTCACAGGTTGTAGAGCACTGTTTCTGTTAATTATCAGCTTGTGACTTCTACTCAGTGGTCTCTATTACCCTGTTCTGTAGCAATGCTGTGTGTGTAGCAGACAAACAGATGCTCTGCATTTTTTTTTTTTTTTAGGTGGTTCCTAATCTCCCATACAGAGGAACTGCACAAAAACTGAACTGGTTTTGAATATAGGTGGTGATAGAAAAGTTATCTTGGAATCCTCTGTGTGTAATATCTTTATTTCTACCAATGCTGATGTGCCCAAATCTGATTTTGACAACTGGTAGATTATGGTGGATTTAATAACCTCAAACCCCTGGAAACAGAGATATAGATGAGTCACTAATTGTCAGTGAAAGTAAATGACTGCTTCTATTTAAGCAGAGTTAATGCCATTTTTCTTTGAATAAGCTGCCAAAAGAACAAGATGACAAGCTGTTAGAAAAACAACTTGAAGAAGCTGTAGCTGTGATTTGTGTCAGAAGGAGAAGAAATATAGAATCTGTAGGCAAGAGCAGACATCATCACAATAGCTGTGACTCTGGGACAAAAAATAACCCACCTGTGAGAAGAGTATTGTATCAGTTACTAAACAACAGCATCAAATATCTCTCATAACTGTTTGTTATTTATTAAAGCTGGGGAATCTCTGGTTACCTGTGCTTGGACTTAAGGTACTTTATTTTCACCCTCCTCTAAAATCAATAGTAGCACTGAAGCTGCAGTGTTAAATGCACCAGTCCTAAAATTACTGTTGTCCCTTGATCTGGCTCCCCCATTTATTTATTTTAATCACAAATGGGAGAAAAGGGGGAAGAGGTGGTGTTTAAGTTCCCAGTATGTAGTCCTTTGATCCCCATCTCAATTAGAAGGAAGTGATAGGGACAGATTAGGATTTGGGGATAGAAGAAACAGATAGATTTGTATGTGTGGGGTAAAGCCAGATGCATCTTTTTATATGGGCTGCTTTTAGAAAATGGGGTTTGTTTTCTTTCAGCCTAGAGCTGCTGATAACTGGAGCTGTGTGGAGGTAACTCACATTCCCAGCACCTTGCCTCCCTCCAGCTCATTCCAGCTGCTGCTGTAGCAGCTCCTTGCTGGGCAGTGGTGACACAAACAATGGTTGGGGTGAGGCAGTGGAGAAAATTGGACTGTTATTCAGCTTGGCTTTGTGGAGAGTATAGGTATGTGTTCTGCAAAACAACAGTTTTTATTTGCAAAATCAGAAGCTTCTTGCCAGAGAACTCTTTAAAGGGCAAGCCGGAGGGCAGCCAGCAGCAAAACCATTTTCTACCCTCAGAGGTGTTGTTCTCAAAGGCCAGCATAAATCCTTGAAGCATTAAAGCTGTGAAAACAAATTGAGAGAAGTCTGGAATGAGGTTGTTCTTACCAAAATAGCAAGCCAGGTTCATATGCCTAGATATAAAATTAACCAGAGCAGTGCAGAAGTTACACTTCAGTGATGAGTGAGCCAGTGCAGCTGGGGGAGAGCAGAATTATTGCACACGGAGGTTGGCTGCTGCCAGGAGGGCTCTGCAGGAACGGAGGAAGGAGGGTGAGGCTTTCCTTCAGTGCAGGACAAAGAGGTGATGCTGTGGCCTGTGTAGGGTGTGATGAAGCTGGGTGAGCCATGTGGAGGAGCTGCAGCAAGTTTTTGGTTCTCTGACCAGTTTCTTGCTCAAGCACTTTCAGCCAAGCCACATGCATTGCTGCAGAGAATTAACTTCTTGTAATGCTTTTTTCATCTTTGGATTTTAAGCTTCTTGACTTCTTACATGGGCATGTTTTCTGTAACTGTTGTAAGTAGCTGGCTTTGCTCCCCCCAACCCCACGTAAGCTGAGAGAATCCTGAATTTATGAAAATTACTGAGTAGATGGACCTGATGCCCAGAAATGGGGCAGAGGAGGGCACATGTGCAGATATCTGTGTTAGACTGTCAGCATTCCTCACTTTTGACCTGAAGGACCACACAATGTGCTGAGAAAACTAATCCAGCACTGCAAGCTGGCTTGCTTGAAAAATCTACAGACTTTTGCACGAATTTATTTTTCTCTCTGACACTTGCCATCAATTTATTTGCAGCTCCTGTTATGAGGAATTTACATCAAAACCTCAGGAAACCACTTAATACTCTTTAAAACACAATGCTTTTGATGAATTATTACTAAAAGCGCCTTTGTGTTTTTTAAAGTATTTAAGATCTAGCTAATTAGCTGGGTTGGTTTTACATTACACATGCTCCTCACAACACTCAGCTGAAATGCCACCACTGAATTAAATCATGGTTACTTAATCCTCAGTCATGGGTATGATGTTGATTCACATTTATGTGTAACTCCTCCTACCACACATAATTTTGATGATTTCAAAGTCAACTGTTTGATAGTGACAAATGCTGATTAACTCTCTGGTTCTCCAATTAAAAGCTGTTAATTGCTATTATGTACTTTTAAACTGAAAACATCAATGCCTTAGCCCTGGACAGATCCTAGGTGAGCAGCTAGTTGACACCTCCACTGAGAGAACCATCAAAATAACAAACATTTTTTTCATCTCTTTTGAATTTCTCAGCAGAAGAAAGGTGTTGCTGTCTTCGCTTCAAAGACATTGCTGATTGTTTCCCAAACTCTCTGTGGAGCTGAGATGGATGCAGAGGGTGTCATGAAGCACAGCCTGACCTTCTTCACATGCCAGCAAGGTCAGCACTTCATTTTTATATTTTCTGTTGGTGCAATTCAGCATCATTGAAGTGACTCCTGGTTAACAGCAGCCATCGTTATCAGACTGGGAAGAAATTGGAGAGATCCAGACCAAGCTGTCAGCCCAAATATCCTTGAGAGCCTTGGTAGGGAATAACACTGTCCCATTTTGTTAAAATGAAAGTGACAGTGATGAGAATGTTCAGAATTTGTCCATGTTCTAAATATTTTTATTTAGAGTAATACATAAAAATTGCAGACGTGCAGAAGCCTCGTTGGGGGGGATGATGATCTGTAATGTGCAATGCCTGCTTTTAGGCTCTCAGCTTCCATATTTTGAAGCAAGAAAAACTCTAAATATATAATATATAATTATGTGTAATGTATAAATATATAATATAAAATAACAGATCTCATTGTTCATATAAGAACTTGTGCTGTGTATTCTAGTATGAATCTAGAGACAGGCTATTAGCTCACAGAAAATGTTGTAGCCGCTCAACCAGCAGTCCAAAAAGGCAATTTAAAAGGAGTTTTATAACCCAGCCATAATCATAGCAGTGCTGGAGTTGGAAGGCACTGCCATTTGGTCACCCCTTGTCCTTCACACCACACACAGGTCACTCAGTGGTGACTCCCAGGACAGGGTCTATTCCAGTGGTGTCACCAGTGAAAGGGCCATAAACCAGCTCTGGAGCCTGCTCCATTGCATAACTGCTCCTCCTGATTTTTTCCTGATATTTATCACAGTTCTGCCCTTTTGCACTTCACGTCCACTAGTTCTTTCCTGCCCCTGTTTACTAATGAGAGGGGTTTGATCCTTTCTCTCCCTGGGACAAGGGAACTTACTGAAACTCCTCACCAGGAAATTCAGTCCCCAGGGGTGTGAAGGAACAGAACAAGGTATTCAGATTTGTATCTGGAGCTCTTGAGTATGCAAAAGCAGTTTGAAATATCTGTCCTTAAAATACTGATGGCTGCTTTTCAGGGCAGATCATAAATGCTGTGAGAACTAGGACCTGTATTAGGCTCAGAGGGAGTCTAGACATAAATCCCTTCTTCCAACAACATGCTCAATGAATTTCATTGCCCCTTGCCTTTGCCTATTGGTGCCCCAGGCAAATTCCTCATTACCTGACACTAAAACAGTGATACAGTGATCTCCATCCTGTACCCTGCTGTTTCCTACTTCTAGTTTTGATCACTTGTGTGAAAACAGAAAAAAAAAAAAAAAAGGAAGAGAGAAATATGTAGCTGGGCAAAAATTCTCCATCCTTTGAGTGTCCCTTCAGATTTGTGTTCAGACCTTAGTGGGAAGTTGCACCAGTTGACCTCGTTGCTTGTCAGTTGCCAGTCTCTTATGGCAGGAAAATTACAACCTTCAATTTACCAACTCTTTGTCAAAACAGTTGTGTTTTGTTTTGGCTTTTTAAAGGTCTCGTGAGAAGAACACTTTTCCAGGGTATGGCAGAATTCCTGGATTCTTACTGTGTTGAATACAGTAGGCGAGACTTTCAAATATTTTGGCTTTCAGAGTTTAAGAAGTTATGAGACGGGATCAGTTTGATCATCTCATCTGAGTGCAGTAGAATGTGTCCTTCAAGCCAAGCAAACCCACCAGTAAAAAGAATTAGTGTACTCTTGAATGCACTTCCAAAAAGTCATGGAAAAGCCAAATGGCATCAGACAGATGGGTCTGGGAAGTGTTGACTGATAAGATATCAAGGTGACACATTAACCACTAATTAATGCAGTTCTTACTAGGAGTTGAATCTCATTTTGTTTAGTTTTCTCCCTGGGAATGTCACATGGAAACATGAAATGTCTTGCACGAGTGGAATTTTGGGCTCTAACTCGTGATCTTTGGCAATTAGTGATGTTAAAAAGATGTGTTTCTTTCCTACTGACTGCACCACGCATTAGTTAAAATGCTGCACAAGGAGCAAATTAGAAGTCTTCTTTCATTGGATATAATTTAATATAAATAGCAATGCTACTTAACACACAGAGCTGTGATTGGGAATGTCTCCCTTCACTCAGGTTGGGCTGGGGGAAACAAGATCAGAGGTTGCTTTAGAGGAGCAATTAGCTAAATAGACAAGAAAAACTGGAATGGAGTGTCAAAATGACTTGCCTGATGTCATGTGGCAGGTCAGTGACAGAGCTGGGACTGCAACGGTGACAAATCATGGGCCTGTTTGGTCTTATTCTGGGAGAATGGGGGAAGGAAAACAATACTGGTTTTTAAGGGGTATGGTGTGCATAGCTGTTTCACTTATAAAGTGAAAAATACACTTAATTTATGCCTTTTTATAAACTAATTTAAAAGAGAATTTAGACACTTCTAATTTTGCGACCTGAAAATATTTTAAATCTAGTTTTTTACCTTAAAATTGAGACAAAGTTTCTCTTTCTTAAGTGGCACAAAAGGGTTTTTCTGTAATTGAAATGTTAATGTTCCAACTTTTATCCTTCATTCAACTTCTCCATCAAGATAAAAAGTGACAAAGTTTGAGGGAATCATCACTTTAGGTAAAAAATTACCTGCAAAATAAATGCAAGAGGAAAAGAGCCATTAAATTCTAGCTTAAATAAGACACCTTGCACTTGAATTTCAAGAACTCTATGAGATAACAAGGATCATGTCTATAAAATATTTTGGTACTTTTTAATAAGAAAGAAGAAACTATTTAATCAAACTTTGGATATTTTTAGAAGTCATGTTTGTTCAAATAATGGCTTGAGCTGTTCTGTGAATGCTGTCAGTCCAAGTGTGCTGCAAGGCACTCGCTTTAACAGCCACCATTCATTCTTTTTGTTTGGAGGAGCCTCTCTGAGATAAGAGATGACTTTCTTTAGAAGAAGATAAAGCTCGAGGCGCTGCATGGGCCATGTCTGCAGGCCTGACCCTGTGCCAGGGGCCGAGGCCTTCCCCATCCTTGCAGAGGCTGCCCCCAGAGAGAGCCTGGACCAGGAGGCAGAGGCTGGACAAGGCTCCTGGAGAAGTTTCCTTCTTGCCAAGTACATGGAAGAGAGAGACCACAGGGGCTGAGCAGGAGTTGAGGCTCTCCCTCAGGTGAGCCTGGTGACCACGTTCTGCACTGAGCAGGTGCCTCTGGTCCTGCCTGTGCAGATGCAGTTGGCTGCTGAGTGTGTCTGTAAATGCTGTGGCTGGAGGATGGGGGACACCTTTCCCTGCCCAGCTCCAAGAGGGGCTGCCCTGACAGGATGGACCTGTCCTGTTCCTTCATGGCACTGCGAGGTGGAAAACCAGAATCAGCGCACAAAACCCTGCTCCTTGTGCTGCCCATGGTCACACAGCCAGGTCTCTCTAAGGTTCCTGCCACCCCGAAAATCCCTGAGCCGGCCTGAGTCACCCAGACATGAGGTGGACATGGGATTCATCCTGTCTTGACATGACTAGAGGACGTAGCCTAGAGCTGTGCCAGAGAAGGCTCAGGTTGGACATCAGGTAGAATTTCTCCACGGAAAGGGTTGCCAAGCATTGGAAGGGCTGTCAGCCACCAGGGGGGTGGTGAAGTCTCCATCCCTGGAGGTGTTGAAGAAATGATTGGATGTGTCATTTAGTGCCCTGTCTGACCAGGTGTGATCGCTCAGAGGCTGGACTGGGTGATCTGGGAGGTCTTTCCCAAGCTAATAACTCCGTGATTCCCATGTGCGGAGCTCGGCAGGGCAGGGCCGGGCCGGGCAGGGCGGGAGTGGCCGCGGTCCCGCCGGGCTCTGCCCCCGCGGGGCCCGGGCAGGGGGCGGGGGAGGCAGGCCCGGCCCGGCCCCATAACCGGGGCTATAAGAGCCGCAGGCGGCGGGGCCGGCCCGGCTTCAGCCGCGATTGCCGGGAGCGGGAGGGACCGAGCGCTGCCACCATGTGCGGTGAGTGACGGAGCCGCTGCTGAGCCCGGCCAGCCGGGGACAGGCGCCGCTTTGTCCCCGAGCCCCGCGGTGCCGGGGCTGCGGTTCGCCTGCGGCTGGCCCCGCTGCATCCATCCGGGGGGTGGGAAGGACACGGAGCGCCTGGCAGGTGAAGGTGAAGCCCCTCCGCCCGCCCCTTCTCCCGGAGAGGCGATCGCCGTTCCGCTCCTCCCTCCCCGAGCCCCCCGTGCCTGGCGGCGTGTCCCGGGGCTTGGGATGGAAATCCTCTCGTTCCCAGCGCCCGGCTGCCCCGGGGGTGCCCGGAGTGCGAGGTTAACCTTTGCTCCTGGTCCCGCTGCCGCTGATGCACGGGATGCGCTGGGCTCGTCTTTCCTAACCCGGGACTAGGGACTGATTAACCGTGACTCACTTCCGAACTGCGGCGATAAGAGAGAGTTTGTGGTTTCCAAACAAAGGCAGTGAAGGAGTTTAATTCTTAGTTGTTGTGAGTTTATTCACCTCATTTTATCTAATAAAGATGAGATGGCAAAGATAATTCCTACAGCGTGCGCACAATTGCTTAGATATGCTTTGGATCAGATTGAAATCAAAGTGTGGGTTCAGGAGCTGCTGAGGCAATTGTATTTAGTTATGGAGGAAAGTTTCGTGAAACTTTGCCTGTCTGTCCCTGACATCTCCTCTCATGTCTGATGAAAGTAGAGAAATTTGCACTTGTCCTTCTTAGTCGCCATCAACAAAACCTCTTTTGTGGGATGCAGACTGAAAGCGAGTTGAGTTACTGCTCCCAAAATTGCACTTTCTGAATTAGGTATCTTCTCCTTGCCTCCACATCCTTTTTAACTGTAACGTCAGAAAGGGCAAGGAGCTCAGGAATCCTCTTTCACTTGAATGGAAACACGAGGTGATATTGTTTCAACTCCTATTGTTTGAGCTCCTACGTGACAGATCGCTATCAATGAGACAAACTCGGTGTCTTCTAAACAAAACCCCTTCAGGTGAGAGACCTGGCCCAGTGCCTGAGCTCCCCTCGCGTATTCACGGCGAGCCCTGAGACACGAAATGGTAACACCAAAAACTTTGCAAGTCTGGGCTGTGCATTGATTGGGAAGTGAGGGTGTTCACAGTGTGCGAGGAGTTCGGCAAAACGTCTGACTTGGGGTGGAGCAAGTGACTCAGTAAGAAATGGCAAAGAGCAGCAGGTCACGAAGGGTGAGAGTAGAGCCAGGGATTTTTTTTCCCATCAGCGTTTAGAGACCTTTTACATTACATTTGTTTTCATGGAAGATATCCCCCATCCTGCTGTGCTGATCTCTGTAGGGAGTCTAGGAGTTCTTGAGACTGCAACCAGCAGTTTCTAAATTACTTTTTTTGTTGTTGTTTTTATTTTTTCATATCTTTCCAGATTTAAGTGTTGGTAATACACCCTATTGTGTTTTCTTTGGCTTCAGGTAGCACGTGAAGATTTACAGCCCTTGTTTTATGTTTTGAAAATACGTAGGTCATAAATACAGCTATAAACATGCTCCTAAGGAAGCAAAGTTGAGATATTATCATTCTCACATGTAAGACAGTATAGCAAAAGTATTCAGGGTTTAAAAAACAGTCAAGATGCACTTAAACTGATGATCTACCTATTTTAAATCAAAATTAGTTTCATAAGGATATGAAGTTGACACTTTGTTTCAAAGCTGAGTTTCTGGCATCAACAATGTGCTTACCCTAATTGAGGCATCCTTTTACTTTTAAAAAATTATTAATTTTGTTCAAACTTCAAGTATAGGCTGCCCCCTTCTTGATTTTGGTGAAGTCTTGCAATTGCAAGAGTTCTTGTGGAATTTTCCCACAAAAATACTCGATTTACTTTTCCTCCTTTTCATGCTCTGCCTGTAATCCTGAAAAGGGAAGCTCCAAAGTCTTGACATGCACGTAAAGGGAGAGCCTTGCTTTCAGTGTCTGCACATGATTGAATCAGGTTTTTGTAATGTTTTAGCAACCTTCTCTTTCCGCTTTTAGTATCTGCTTTTAAAGGTAAGCCACTTGTGATTGATCCAGTTCATCCTTCTAAGCAAACTGTAATTATGGAAAGTTATAAACTACATTTAACATTCAGATCAAGAGGGCAATGTCCTAGAAAAACACTTCTTGGGTGCTTTTCTTGGATTTTATTATTTTGAGTCTTCTTAGGGAAGCAAGATCTGGAAATGGCATCTAATACCTTGGGGAGGCCATCACAAAGTAACTTGTTAGCATCACAAAACTCTTATCATAAGTATGATTCCGCTGAGATTCAGTCATACTGGTGTCCTTCCAGAAAGAATTAAGCTACAAGGAGTCCTTATCAGAAGTTGTTTCTACATGAGTTGAGTAATGTGCTTTAAATCTGGCCAAAATGATGACTGAGAAGGGAAAAAATATGTGAGTGGATAAATCATGAAACAGAAACCTACTAGAGAAAGTGTTACTCTCAGTGCTTAGAGTAAGATTTATTTCCCTTAACTGAAAAGAGTTTATAACATGTTCTTTGAAGTCAGACTGTGGCTATTGTTTCCATTTTAAATGGCCTCTGGTAACTTCTGCATCTTCTAGTGCACGTGTGTGCAAGTGCAGCTCCAATTCCCTGGAAACAAGGACCTTTTGAACAATTGCAGCACACTGGTAGCATTGTAAGGACAGTCCCAGAGGAAGGTCCTTCCTGGAGCTCTGTGTAGTGAAAGATGCCACATGGAACACACAAGGATGTTGAGGCTTAAATGCATTGTGAAATCTGGCCTAGAAAGTAGAGCTGGATCTGAAATGAGGTGTGTGGCAATGTTTCGGAATGATGTTGAGAAATTTGTATTGAAGAAATTGAAGAATGCTGCTCTTGAGGTTCGTGGTTAGCGCCAGAGAACGGTAAATATCTGTCTGGAAAAATGATCAACAGGCCCTCAGTCCAAAGTGACTGCTTAAAACCAGAGGCATTATTTTTTCAAAGCATCCATGAAGAACAGTATTAAGCAGTTCAAACTCCCAAATACCTCCTTAGATGCAGCTATTGTCTTAATGTCTCTGTTAGTGTTGGATGCACTAGAAATAATTAGGCTGAGCTCCTCGTAAATCTCACTTCTGAAGCAGAAAAGTATTATCCACCCTTTAATCTTTCCAAAACAAATTCAGAAGCAAATGTAATACTCTCTTCATTGTCAAATCAACAGTATTAATGTCTTGTAAACCAGTGGAGTAACCAAATTCACAATAATATTTATAAGGGAGATTTATTGGTGTATCATTATAACAGCTTCTTCATTATGGCCATTTACAGTTCAAAAGCCTAAATTGAGGGGGAAGAGGGTGTTAAATTTCAAACAAAGGCTTTCTCTATCTAAGACACTTGTCTGAACTGCTTATCTGCTGAGCTCTTAAAGTCTGTTTCTTTTCTAACTATAGTCTCCAGTCCTGACTTGTTGCTTGGAGAAATTGTTGAAACAGTGAAATTGGCTGTTTCTGTTTTATTGGGGTACAGATTCGTGAGAGTTAATAAACGGGCCTAATGTATCCATAGAAATACCAGAGCCCCAGGAAGAGCAGTAGGCAGAGAAAAGGAATGGCTGTGTTTTCCTTTGCAGGTGACTCTTTTATAACATCTTTACTAAAGATAAAATAACATCTCCAACACCCTTCTAATAAAAAAATGCCTGTGTACTTTTGCCTTCCAAAAAGAAAAAAAAAAATAGGGTGGGGAGCCAAGCCCTAAACTAAAAAAGCCTCTTCTTGGTTGATGAGTGGTCTATTCAAGAGAAGAGGGCTCAGACTCTGAGGCTCTTGCAGGCTGTGTTTGCAGAGGCAGGGAGTGAGTTCAGCTCTCGTGGTGATGCCCGGAGGAGCTGACACGGGGCAGGCTCGGGGCTCTGCGAGCCGGGCTGGGCTTGGCAGCCGGGATTGTGCTGAGGCAGCGCAGGGGGGAGTGCTTGTGTTTTGGGTGACCCTGTTTTGTACCTTCTGTTTCTTCCCTTTGTTGTCCTACCCTATTGACTTCTGCCCTTTCCTCATGTTTTCTTCTCCATTCTCTTTCTGCTGAAGTGACTGTTGCATACAGGATTAGGCTGGAGCCTTTCAGAAATAGATGTTGTGCCTCGTACCTACCCATGGGTATTTAAGGCCATGACTTGGATTACAAAAGTCTCCTTGTGTTAGTACTTGTGAATATATTCCTTCTTTGAATGCCTGGATATGAAATAGATCACAATGTTCCCATTTTCAGCTGTGGTTTTCGTGAAAAGTAGAATTTTTTTAACCTCTCCGAACTGTTTAACTCTTGGTGGGTAACATGAGGAGAGTGAAACTTGCCAGTAAATTTTATGTTATGTGTTGAAATGAGGCTTCTGAGTCCTTTATTGTATTTGAATTCTTTCCATTTAAACGTGCATTAGAAGGAATTGTGCTAAATGGGAGGTTGGGTGCCCCTAGGACTTCTCCCTGATGCTAGTTTTAGAGAGTTTTAAATTGAGTCTGAATTGATGCAAATTTTAAATAAACTCCTTTGCTTCTTTTTTCCCCTCCTTCCCCTTTTCTCTTTAAACAGGAATTTTTGCTTATCTAAACTACAGAGTGCCTCGCACTAGGAAGGAAATATATGAAACCCTGATAAAAGGATTACAGAGACTGGAATACAGAGGATATGACTCTGCAGGTATGTTAACCAACTCAGCCAATTAATTTTAGCAACCAATAGCTCATTCCATGGCTTTTTTTGGGTACTTTCAGTGTCTGGAATCTTGGATTTTTCTTTCTTTATTCTACAGATTAGCAGATCAGAACTAATTAGCTTGATTCTTGGAGTGCTACAACTTTCCTCAGGACTTAAAATTGGGTGTCTAGCTCTGTAATTAGATGGTTGAGGTTAGTACACGTAAGCAAAACAAACAGGGTGTGGAAGAAGATCTCTATACAGGGCCATGTATTTTGTGCCTCAGCTTTTTTTGTGTATGTGAATCCCAGTGAAAGCTGGGGAAGATTAAATTCATCTTAAATTTGAGTTGGCTCATTTCATCAGGCAAAATACTTCATGCTCTTGTCAAACACAATTTGAGATGGCTCATGTATATTTTAATCTGTGCAGTGGGTATAGACTTGATGTAGTTCCATTTGAACACGCACAGGTCTAGCAACAGACTTCAAATATATCCCTTTAAAGGGTAATTTAAAAATGCTCATTTCAGTGGTGTGTGTATTTTCTCAGCCTTTTCCCTATTCTAGTGTATTTCATGCTTTAAATAACACTCATGACTGTGTCCTGTGCTGTAGGAGTGGCAATTGATGGAAATAACAATGAAGATAAAGAAAGATTCATCAAACTTGTTAAGAAAAGAGGAAAAGTAAAGGCCCTGGAAGAAGAGTTGTACAGTAAGTGTTAAAAATGACCCCTTTACTTTGGCCTCCCAGTCAGATACCATCTGCATCTCAGCAGAAAGTCAGACCATAAAATTGCAGTTACGATTTTGTATCAGCAGTAACTGCATTGAGGAATCCAAGCAGCTAAATTTTTGTGCCCCTCGAATCTGCACTTAGAAAGCAAACTGATCTTCAGATGTAGCACTGTGAAACTGTCAGTCTACACTCCCCTCTTTTGCTTCCTCCTTTGTTCAAAACGTGGGCTCCTTTGGTGCTTTACTCTTGTGATTTCTGTGCTGCATGGCTGAAATGCTGAAACATGCACTCTGACAGAATTTACGACCATTTAAGCAGCTGGCTGTCATCACAATCTGCTTTATGCAGTGCTCCCATCTGTGAAAGGCTGAAGTTGTGTTTTAATACATTTACATTATAATTTGTAGTAATGGGGTCTGTTAGCCTGGCTGTTAGTATTGGCTAAAAATGCTCAAGTCTTGGCAAACAAGGTTTTAATCACAGTAGCTTGAACTTTCTGAAGTGTAATGTCAAGAAAGGAAATGGTTTAAAAAAACCCAGAAGACAGCTTTTAGGTTTTTGCCTGTAGGAATTCTCTTTGTGTTTTACTAATCATGTGTGAGAGAGAAAGAGAGAGAGAGAAAGAGGGAACATTAATTATTCAGTAAACTGAATTTCTCCACTATAGAACAAGATGACCTGGATTCAAAAACAGATTTTGAAACACATTTTGGAATTGCTCATACTCGCTGGGCGACCCATGGAGTACCAAGTGCAATAAACAGTCACCCTCAGAGATCAGATAAAAGGAATGGTACGTAATCTCTGCAGCACTTGAACCACATGAATCTGAAATGATTCAATCCACAGAGCACATATGTTCTTACTATTGTTATGGTATCTATTTTTTATACTAGGGCTAAGCTCTTGCCATTCTATTTAGCTCAGGCACTTTTAAAATAAAACAGCCTCTTCTCAGGCTAAAGTAACACTAAAAATAAATGAGGTCTGTTCTCTAAAAGTTGCAAGTTAATCGAAGCACAACATGCTTGTTCTGAAAGGTAAGACTGAAAATATAAATGTGTCAATATTGCCTGGGCCAAAAAAGGGAGATTTCATATAATTCTTTACTTGAGGTGGCTTTGTGCTCTACTAGCTGTTGTTTAGAACTCTCTTAATAATTTGGAACTGCCTTAGTATGCTTTCAGAATTTGTAAGCTTCTGCTTTCTGTTGTCCGTGTTGTGATAAACTGTAGGTCTGAAATCTACAGCAGGTAGTTTCAAGTGTACTTCTAAGCCTTTTCCCCTTGTAATTTCACATTCTGAATTAAGTATCTTAATTTTTTGTTGCTCATGAATATATATATATTTTCTCTTAGAATTTGTTGTCATCCATAATGGAATCATCACAAACTATAAGGACCTGAGAAAATTTCTGGTGAGTCTGTGGCAACTCAATTCTAAAACTAGAAAGTTAATACTCCCTCAAACTGCCATCAGATCTTTCATGACTTTGGTGGAACTTGAATTCAAGCTTCTTGGTATCATCTATAAAAAAGCTGTGTGAAAGAGTCTGCCTAATAAAGATACTCAGGAGCTGGTGAAGTGCAATATGTTCCTGTAATCCTAAAGGCAAAGTGTTTATGAGTAGAGTAGCAGTTTGTGCTGAGATTCTTTGAGAGGGTGTGTGGAGTGGGCTCTCTCCTGTCTCTTGGTGCTTGACAGATGCTGAGTAAGTCTTACTACGTGTCTCATTACAGTATTTCCCAAAGAGTATCTATAACACGATAAGTCCTCATATTTTATCTATAGTGATTTATATCCACTGGTCCAATGTAGTGCTCTGAGCTCTGACTCTGCAGTTTCTGGTGGGAGGCAGCTGAGAGGCCTTTCAGTGCTTCTTGCCTGAGGATGGACACAATTTTTACTCTTCTGTATGATATTTCAGGAGAGCAAAGGCTATGAATTTGAATCTGAAACGGATACAGAAACAATCCCCAAATTGATCAAATACATGTATGACAACAGAGAGAGTGAAGACACCAGTTTTTCAGCCTTGGTAGAGAGAGTTATTCAACAATTGGTAAGTGGGAAATTATTTTTTTTTCTTGTACCACAGCACTTGTAGGGTTCCTTAACATTCTGCCTTTTGCATTTAGATCCTCTGCAGGAGTTCTTAGAAGGTGCTGCAAATAACACTTTCAGGCTTCTAAATAATGCTTAATAGACCAAGAAATGAGATTAAAATTTTGGAGACTTCAAAGGCTTTTCACTGTTAAATCTTTAAATTGCAGTAGCAGCGGGTTTTGTTTGTTGAGTTTTTTGTTTTGTTTTTAGCAAGAATTTAATGCAACTATTTAATGAAGCAGTTTAATTAAAAAAAAAAAGAAAAGTCATAGGAGCCTCTGGGGGTTAAAATCTCTCATAAATGGCAGTGTGTTCCTAAAGGTTATTCTGATCATGTTGAAACACTGCTGTGATTCAAGTTTGGCCAATGCCTTGGCTCTCCTATTTGGAAATAGATCTAACAAGCTGGACTGGTTTCCAAACTGTGAAGTGGGAATCTACTGTTACTCAGTATGTGAATGCTTAAAAACTTTGATAGATGCATTGCAAACTTGGAGAAAGCTGGCTTTGTTTCCTCCCCCAGTCTCCAGGCAGATGTTTTCCCTCCCCTTCCTGCAGTTTCTTACACTCTTTTCACCTCCCTGTCTCCTCTTTAAAGCAGCTCTGTAGGATTCCTTGGAGCAGGGCTGGAATCCACACCAAGCCAAGGCCTGTGTGGGTCAAGAGGGAGCAGCGATGCAGCCCCAGAGCTGAGGGGAAGGGAGGCTTCACCTGGCCCAGAACAGGGCAGAGTGCTCTGAGTGGAGCACTGGGAGGGGAGGGAATGTCACATCTCTGTCCTGCTGGCAGGGCTGGGGGGGCCTTGGCTCCTGCTTTGGGAATCCTCCTCCAGGAGTTCACCAGCTGTGTTAGTACTGTTGAGTTGTTTCTGGGTTTTTTTCTGCTGGTGTGGATTTTTTGTGTGTTTTGTTTTTGAAATACATTAATGAGAATTTGCTGCTTGAACTGGAAATAGTAACTCCAGGTTTTTAATTGAAACTGAATGGTAATGCACTTTGTGCAAATTCTGATTGAAGGTCCTACTGAAAGGAATTGTCTAACTGTCTTCATGTTGATTATGAGTAACATCTCTGACATTTTCATAACCTTAGCATTAGAAGTTATTGTTTTTATTTATAAAGAGAGGCTAAGTGCTTATTTCCTGATCTTTCAGCTGTTGCACTGTTAATGTGCAGGTCAGCTTGTCCTGCTCCATGGCCAATTCCTTTAAAGGTGCAGTCTGCCCTCCAGGAAGAGATTGCTGATAGCAGTTCCTTCAGTGCCTCTTCAGAGAGGGGCCCCAGTCTAATGAGATGCAACTATTTGAGATAAGTTGTTTAGGATCTTTTTTTTTTCTCCTTTGTGTTCATGGTTTCCAGGAAGGTGCTTTTGCATTGGTTTTCAAGAGCATCCATTACCCAGGTGAAGCTGTTGCTACCAGGTTAGTAAAAGTCCATTTTATACATAATGCATGCTTTTTATTAGGTTAAAAAAAAAAGCCAGCATCTCTCAAAGATACTAAAATATTGATGTTTAAAGTGCTTAATTAACCAAAATCAGTGAGTCAATAAAGAATCTCAATATATCTTGTGTTTCTAAATTTGTATTAAGAGCATGCTAAATTTTTCCTATATCCAAAAGGGGAGAGGGAAGGGATATTGTTCAGTTTTAGTTTCAATTGAGTAAAGACTGAGATCAGTATATTCATGTTGGCTAAAATACCATCATAGCAACAGGTTATTCAAATAGTGTTCTATAGCTGTCATAGCATTTATGGTTTCTTTCTGTGTAAGTTCTACTTTTATTTACGACTTGAAAAACAACTTTCAGTAAATGTAAAGATATTAAAATAGCAAGTGATGTAGCAGTGGGAATAAAGGCTGTTTTATATAACAACCCAAAAGCCCATTGCTTCTGTGGTCTAAAATAAGACTACATTAAAATTTTGAAAAAGCCAGCTGTACCATCACTCCAAGTGGAGAACATCTTCTGAAATGAACTATTCTATATGTGGTTCAAGTTTGGGTTTTTGGGGCTGAGGGATTTAAGAGAAGCTAATCTTGTAATCTGAGTGTGACTTGTTATTTTATTCCTGTGATATTTTTTAAAAAGGTCTTCAGTGACACATGACCCATATAATTAAAAAATGGTCTTAATATTCCACAGTTTCAGAGGTGCACTAGTGATGGTTGATGTTTCTGGGTTTGAAAGGCTAAAGAGTGTAACAGTATTTCAATTCTAAAGAGCATGGGAGCTTATTGTTGTGTCACTTTAGAGGCAAAGCTAGCTTTGTTTCAAATTGGTGCCTGTACTGAGATGTTTTCTGATTACTGGAAAGAAAACAGCTGGTTCATACACATTTTCCTCTACCTGGATGTGGTTTCTGGGTAAAGAATCACCAACACACATGGTACTTACTTATATAATAATATTTGGTGAACCTTACAGAAGAACCAAGTTTATATAACTCCTGTCATGTAATGGCCTTAGGATCATGGTTGAAGGTGGCTCTTCCAATTTAGGAACTTAGATGGGATATTGTCTTTTCAACTTCACCCATGTCCTGTAACTTCTCTGTGTATGTGCATTTCTCTTTACAAACTTGAGTGTTTTCCTTTTTGTAGGAGAGGGAGTCCTTTGCTGATTGGGGTTAGGAGCAAGTACAAGCTCTCAACTGAACAGATTCCTGTTTTGTATAGAACATGTGAGTTGAAAAATCAAAATACATTATTTATAAGAACTAAAATTACTGTTACTTAATGATGAGAAATTAGGCTAATTGGTTTTTGTACCATACAACGACCAGCTGATGCCCCAAATAGCTTCTTGTCTGAGGATATTTTTATACCACTGAATGTGTAGTTTGTGTAAAAGTCCCATTTTCCAAACTATTTCTGTACCTGCAATACCCTAAACCTGTATAGTCTGTAATCTTACTTGAACAGAACTGGTTTTGTATCTAGAATGTCTCATTTCTTTAACAGGCAACATTGAGAATGTGAAGAACATCTGCAATTCCCGAATGAAAAGACTGGACAGCTCAACCTGCCTGCATGCTGTTGGGGATAAGGCAGTAGAATTCTTCTTTGCTTCAGATGCAAGGTAGTAAAAGTACTTCAACTTTGCTGAAAATACTGTTTTTTTGTTTAAAAGTGAGATAGTTCTGGAAATCTAAGCTGCCTTGCTCTTGTACAGTGGCTTTCTGAAAGAAGAGATTTTAATCCCGGTAATGTCAGAAAGACCCCCAGGCTCAGGTGCTCAAAAAACGTTTGCAGTTCAAATGCTGCTGACAAACCTTCACAAGTGATTTATCTGCCAGTTGCTGACCTCTATGTGAAATACATCCAGTGTAGGAAGGTAATTTGGATACAAATGGACACTCATCAGCTGAGCATTTGGGCATACTGTAGTTTAGTCAGGATTGGGATGTTTTTAATTCAGGTATCAGAGGAGCAAAATAGTGGTGTGGTTCCAAGCTGGGCAGGAACCTGACCAGCAGGCACACATTTATCTTGGAAACAAAAGTGTGACCTTTGCAGGACCCATCAGGGACACTGCGAGGCAACTCCAGACCAGCAGGAACTGACAGAGTGGTTCCTGAGCCTCCTGCTGTGGGTGGCTGTGAGAGTGCAGGAGGAGCAGCAGATGGAGCCATTGCCTTTAGGATGGCTCTGTCTGCACTTACGTCCAAAAGGAAGAGAGAAGCAGGGCTGGAAGTGCTGTTGTGGCATATTTAATTGCTTTGTTATTACCAGCTCTGACATGTCAGGTCTGTCTTGCTTCTGTTTTTTCCTCTGTAGTGCTATCATTGAGCACACCAACAGAGTGATTTTCTTAGAAGATGATGACATTGCAGCAGTAACTGATGGGAAGCTCTCCATTCACCGTCTGGAGCGCTCAGCTAGTGATGATCCTTCCCGGGCCATCCAGACCCTGCAGATGGAATTGCAGCAGATCATGAAGGGTGGGTTGAAACACCTGTAAATGAGTATCATCAAAGATAGGTAGTTACTGTTTGTGTATTAGATGAGGCAGAAAACTGCTAATGTGTTGTGAAAATTACCTTCTTTCAGGCTGTTTGTACTGGGAGCTGACAATTCCAAGCTTTGGGACCAAGAGAGAATGGGCAGTTCGGGACCCTTTTTATTTTAGCCTTGGAAAAGTCATAGATAGTTCTCTTCATTTCAGTATCTAATGAAAATTAGCTAATGTTAACATGTTGCGGTTGTTAGCAAAGTTTGACCATAAGTTAAGAATTTCAGGGGAACACAGAAATTTCCTTATAAAGCAACTTATTTACCTTGTCAGTGTTGGGAGATGGAACCAACCAACCAGAGTGAACTACCCATCCTTCCTTTCTTCTTGCCTATTCTAAGCTTTGTTTAGGCTAACACAGTCAAGTTAGGTCTTCACAGTTCTCTTTGTAACTGAATTAGACTTAAAATAACAAACCTAAGCATTGCCATGTCATGTTTTTGTAAACAGGTAACTTCAGTGCCTTCATGCAAAAGGAAATTTTTGAACAACCAGAATCAGTTGTCAACACAATGAGAGGCAGGGTGAATTTCGAGAACAGCACAGGTGACTGAGAACAGCCCTTCAAACTGAACTAAGTTTGAAATTTGTAAACATGTTAACTAGAAAATGAAACACACCATTGATATATGTGTATTTGTTTACAGTTCTGCTGGGAGGGCTGAAGGATCATTTGAAAGAAATCAGAAGATGCCGAAGGCTGATCATTATTGGCTGTGGGACCAGTTACCATGCTGCAGTGGCTGTACGTTCACATCCTTGGTTGAAATGCACATATAACTTAATTGCTGGCCTTTCAGACAACAGCTCTTCATTTGCTTTTTCTTCTCTCCTCAGACTTTGTCTTTCACTGAGGGGGTCTCACCCTTTTACTTAGTTCTCCTCTTTATTCTTTCTTTATTAATGCTCCAATGCCATTACCTACCATGCTAGAAGTTAACTTCTTTCACTTTGGTTTCCAAAGCTCTGGTGAGCTGCAATTACCAGCTTTTCTAATAAGAATCCATTCAGATTTTCTCTGCCTTGTAAAATGTCCAAATGTTAGTGGGTGGCAATATTAACAAATGCTGTGTACTGCTTGAATACAGACTCGACAAGTCCTGGAAGAATTAACTGAATTACCAGTGATGGTGGAACTTGCCAGTGACTTCCTGGATAGAAACACACCTGTGTTCAGGGATGATGTGTGCTTTTTTATCAGCCAGTCAGGTGAGCTGCATTTGCTGTCAAGTGAGTGCTCTAAGACTGCTTTCCATTGCACTTCGCATCGTGTGAGCACAGTAATTTAGAACACACTTGTGTAGAATTTGATGCTTTTCTGCTATCATTACTATCCTCTGCCAACCTGAAGTCAAGGTGTGGATGTTTTCCAGGTGAAACTGCAGATACACTCATGGCCCTGAGGTACTGCAAAGAACGCCGTGCTCTGACAGTTGGCATCACAAACACAGTTGGAAGTTCAATATCCAGGGAGACTGACTGTGGTGTGCACATCAATGCAGGGCCTGAGATAGGTGTGGCAAGCACAAAGGTAATTGCTGTTCAGCGTTTGACTTCCACCCTTCAGCCCTGTGGAATACAATTCAAATTTTAATTGCAGCACTTCAATCTGAGATCACATTCACTCTCTGCAGAATTAGCTGCTAAATGTTTTTGTTTTGTCTGCAGGCCTATACCAGCCAATTCGTGTCTCTTGTAATGTTTGGCCTAATGATGTCTGAAGACAGAATTTCCTTGCAGAAAAGGAGACAGGAAATCATTAGTGGACTAAAATCATTGCCAGGTACATTGATACTTTGGGTTTGGGGAGGCGTAGGGGATGTTGGCAGTGTAAAATACTACTCAGGGATATTTCTTATTAAAGTTTCACTCTCCCCCTCATCCTGAAAGGCAGACAATATGAGAAAAACGGACTGTTCGTTTCTGCTCTATTTGCCAATTTTACAAGTGACCTTCCAAGAAACTTGGCAGAAGATTGGAATTTTCGTGGGTTGGGTTTTCTAATTACAATAAGGTAGTTTTGTATGAGAAATGTTACTTGGTCTCCTAAATTCATGGTCTGAAATTTTTAAAGCCTCCCACTTTAAATCAGGATAGATAAAAGGAAACTAATTCAAGGTGACTTTTAGATGGATGTTTCAAAACTTCCTTTAGAAATTCAAATGGGATGGATGAGCATTTTTTAAACTGATAGTAGCTTTAAATTTATTACTATAAGTAAGGCTGGAGAAAATATCCTTAAACTGCAGTCAAAGTTGCTAAGTTAATGGTTGAATTGTATTAAGTGTATTTGTTGTATTAGGTAATTAGTACACTCTGTTACAACCAAACTACTTTTTCCAATTAAAAAAAATTAATTTTTTTTTTCTGTGCCTCAATAGAAATGATTAAAGAAGTCTTGTCCTTGGATGAGAAGATACATGATTTGGCTCTTGAACTGTACAAACAAAGATCATTGCTGGTTATGGGTCGTGGGTATAATTACGCCACTTGTCTGGAAGGAGCTTTGGTAGGAACTTCTCAATATTGTTTAATATTATTTAAAATCAGATTTTGTGGCTTCTGCAATATAGTTAATTTCTAATATTTCATTACAATTTAATTCTACTGCAGTATAAGGGCTATTTATAACTAGAAGAATTTAAACACATGCATAAGGTGAACCTGGGTATGATACCACTTTCTTGTTTCTTTAACATAATAAACATAATATTTAATGAGTCTATTTAAAACCAAGAAATTATCAATTTAAGTTGCTGATCCATTTGAAAACAACATCAGAAAAACACAATGTGCTGATGTTGAGAAGAGATGCTCAGGCAGGAAACTCCTGCATTATGTTATGAATGTTGTGGTAAAATGGACACGTATCCCCCTCTCAGAGGAATTTGATGTGTTAAAGGCAGACTGCAGTAGCCAAGGCTGTGCTGGGTGTTTGGTTCCTTAAGTTCCTGTTGGTTACTCCATGTGCATGGCAAGCTCTGCTGCTGTCCATAGCCTCTAGAAACCCCAGCAGAGATCCAGCCACCTCTGTGTTTTCACTATTATTTGATATTGGGTATGTGTGTTTAAGTGGCAGAGCCTTGGTGTTTTGCTTCTTGTGGCTCTTGTTTCACAGCTGCTGCAGTACTAACTTGAGGCACTTCCCTTTTTTTAGAAAATAAAAGAAATCACCTACATGCACTCGGAAGGTATCCTGGCTGGTGAGCTGAAACATGGGCCTTTAGCCCTAATAGATAAACAAATGCCTGTAATCATGGTGATCATGAAGGATCCTTGTTTCACCAAGTGCCAGAACGCTCTGCAACAGGTCACTGCTCGGCAGGTACAGTGTTTAACTGCTTAACTTACACTGTGTCACAGGAAAAGAGATTGTGCACGCTGCATTGCTGCTGACTGTGCATCTGGAAAGGGGTGTCCTGCTCATTATTGTTAATTACTTAGTTAAAAATAAGATGCTACCTCTACATTGCAGGTTGTTATTACAGGTTAACATCAGCAGTAAAAACTGCTTTCATATGGCTTGTTTGTTTGTTTTGGGCTTTTTCTGTTTTGAAGTAAAGTTAAACTCTACAAGGTGAAAATGTTCAAGTCTTACAATATAGTGAAAATCAAGAAGCCATTATGAAAGATTGGCATTGCCTTTGTTAGCTACTTGAGAGTTCTCAAACTCATACAGGCATGCTGTGAACAATATTTCAAAGCAGGTTTAGGCTAGCTCTTCACTTAGCAATGCAAAATTTAATTTCCAGGGTCGTCCAATCATTCTGTGCTCTAAAGAAGACACTGAAAGCTCAAAATTTGCCTACAAAACCATTGAGCTGCCTCATACCGTTGACTGCCTTCAAGGAGTGTTGAGTGTCATTCCTCTTCAGTTGCTTTCATTCCACCTGGCTGTTCTCAGAGGATATGATGTAAGTGTTTTCTATATTTAACGCTCCATTTAATGCAGTTTTGAACTTCCTCCTACCAGTGTAAAGTGAGAGATCCAGTTATATGGCATCTGAGAGAGAGCTATGAAAATAGCTAGTGAAGCTCATAGTGAGCATGGTTATAGAAGTGGCATTTCAGTGGCCAGTTCTTCAGTTTTGTAGTTTTTAATTAGTATCCTTCTAAAAATCGTAAAGCTCATTTGATTAGTTAAGAGTGCAAACGGGACTTTTTCAGAGAGCTCAATCTTGAAATGTGATACTGTACTTTAACTTAAAATAGGTCAGTGCTTTGTACAGCTTCGTCTGTTGATGTGTCAGTGTGTCAGTTTGATAATGATGCCTGCTTTGGAAAGGTACCCTGTGCAAAACAAATATGTATTTGTTAGGAGGGTTTTGGAAGCACAGATGAATTCAGCTGCGAGTCATTATCTGCAGATTTATAGCCTGTTGTGTGTGTTAATGTGTCTAGAGTAAAGCAGAACTCATTAGGAAGTCTGAAAGAGCACACTAAATGAACTGTCAAATGCAGAATGTCAGTATTCCTCTGTCATACTGAAAGCCTGTCTCTTCATTCCAGGTGGACTTTCCAAGAAATTTGGCCAAATCTGTTACTGTAGAATAACAGCCAAGAACAGCTGATGGTTTCATCACCAGACCTCTGAGTTATACTTGTAGAATGTGTTGTTCTGAATTGAGAGGTAAATGTTTTTTCTAAAGAGAATGACAGCGTTAACTGGAAAGTGTCAGAAGGATTTATCTTGCAGCTTTAAAAGCTTTTGATGTGCCTTGTACCCAAGTGCTTTTGCTCACAGCAAATACTCCTCTAAGTCCTGAAATTGCCAAAGAAGATAAAAATTGTTTACACATGGTATACTGAATGAACTTTTTTACTGTGCAATATATATATATATATACAGCTCTCTCCAGAGTAACTGTGAACATTTTTTTAGCCTACACTATATAACTAGTTTTAAAGATGTAGTATTTATAAGTACAATTTGTATAGCTTTTTTTTAAGTTATTTTTTTAGTACATTGCTTATCTGTAACATTGGTAATGCTCAGAATGTAAATACTGAGCGTGTTGATACTTGTGTACAGTTGTTAGGGATTCTCCTCCTTCAGCCTCAAACTGGAAATTTGTTGTCCCCTCTTCTTTCCCAGCTTCCCTTCCCCCTTTGCATCTGTGTTTCATATTTAACCAGTCATTTGCAAAGCTGTAAATTCTCAGCTATGTTTTAAATTTCTGCTTCTTTCAACTGTTTTGAAAAGCCAGAATGACATTTGTTTTGTATGCCACCCCAGCTCTTATTTGCATAACATGTAGAGTGCAACAGAATAAGGGAACTGGATGTCTTTCAAGTGATATTTTTGTTTGAAGAGGGTACAATGAAATGACAATGCAATTAAAAGATTATACAATTCTTCTTGTTTTGTGGTTTGTTTTTGTGTGTGTGTGCGTTTGGGTTTTTGTTTGTTTCATTTTTGTTTTGTTTTTTTTTTTTAACTTGATGACTCCTGTCTCAGGTCTGAAGAAAGCCCTATTTTAGTACCACAGATACTTGCAAAAGCACACTTTGCTAGTTGTGAACCAACTTGCAGTAGGGGAGCACCTATAAACATGCAGAAAAATAAGGTAGATACACACAAGAAGTTCTCTGCTCACTTGTTTGTTTTTTTTTATTTCCAAATGGCCAGAAAGCATTTGGAATTTAATTTTTTAATAAAGCATTTAATTTTTCTGCATTTTATTAACTAAATACTTCACTAGTGAAGTTTTCTTTATGATATTCCTCTGCAGGCTTGCTGCTAAATGGAGGTGTTTGAATGTTTACTGAGGTTAAGAGTTTCAAAGTGTTACACCAGCTTGCTGTAATAGGAGCTACTTCCTGGAAACTGCCCTAGTCCTTTTTATAACCACATAAAAGAGCCAAAATCGTAATGAAAAGTATAGCGCTAATCTGACCTAAATGCCAAGAATATGTAACTCTGTATCTAACATGTTTTGATAAGTGATGAAAAGGCTCCTTTTGCTCTCTATCTAGAATTAGTATTCTCTTCATATTAAAAAGTGGAACTATCAAAGCATATTGATGTAATCTAGTCCACATGCTACATTAAATTGATTTATTAAACAAACTACAGATGTGTTTTTCTAAAATCATCTCTGAGAACAGAAGTCACAGGAATGAAAGCTCTCATCAGTCCTAGGAGAGGTGGAAAATTGAGTTTATTTTTAGGCAGCACCTGTTTTAAAAAACAAGCAGTCCTCGTGTCAGGGCGGGGGGTATGTAATGGATAGAAGGCTTATGATTTTTGAGTGGGGTTGAAAATAGCTCGGGGAGGGAATAAATCCCTTTGCTCCCGAGCCATCCCTCTGGAAAAGCTGTGTGCAGTCTGTGCTCCGGGGCTGCGGCAGAACCGGCGGCACAATGAGGCTGCGGTGTGCTGTGACGTGTGACAGGCGGCCACCCTGTGACGTCATCGTGCCACTCCGGGGGTTTCCTGCCCAGGGCAGGTGTTTACGTCACCGGGGGCTCCTCCCGGCCTGCAGGAGCCGTGAGGAGCTGGAGCAGGATTGCTGCCACAGCCGGTCACCACGGGATACTGCTGTGAGCTGACATCACCACTACCGTGACGGGCTGACGTCATGCGATGACACCACAACTCTCGTGACAGGTGACGTCATGCGATGACATCACGAATATCGTGACATGATGACGTCACACGGTGACTCCACGCCGGGGGCGGGAACCGAACTGCCGCTTCACTGCGGGCCTTCAGCGCCCTCCCTTATATAGCGGCCAGCGAGTCCCGCCCCCAAGCCCGATTGGCCGAGCTCCTCCGGCGAGGGCTGCGATTGGCCAGAGCGGCTGTCAGTTGGGGGCGGCGCCGTGCGGAGCACCGGGAGGCCATTGTGGCTGGGGCAGCGGGAGGCGGCGGCCGGGGCCGGTCCCGCCGCGTCCGACCCAGGTGAGGGGGCGGCCGTGAGGGGCGTGCTGGGGCGGCGGGGCTGGAGCCGGGGCGGGACGAACCCTGGGCTGGACGGAGTCCTCGGCTCGTCCCGCAGCGCCTGCCCGCCGCGGCGCGGGCAGAGCCGGGGCGCCCCGCGGGCCGCTGCCCGGGCCCGGCCGCGCCAGAGGGACGCGGGGGAGCGGCAGGGCCGGGCCCTTCCTCCTCTGGCCGAGCCCCCCGCGCTACCCGTGCCGCAGTGCCGGCCCCGCGGGAGCCGCCTCTGCTCGTCCTGCTGCCCTCTCGCTCCGTGCCGGCTCCGCCGGTGCCCGTGTGCGGCCGGCCCGCGCCCGGCGGCCCCGGAGCCTCTCCCGGGAGGGCAGCGGCACTGAGCGCTGCGGGTCCCGCGCGGTGCGGCCGCGGCCAGCCCGGGCTCCGGAGCCGAGCGAGCTCTCAGCAGAAGTTTTAGGAAAGATGTGGGAAGACTGTTTTTGCTCGGTTCTTACATAAACAGCGAAATTGGTTACAGCACATGTGCGTTTAAACTTTTTCTCTCTTTACACCAACTTGCCCTGGCAGAGTGCTGAGATCCTCTCGGTGTTTGCGTGTGTGTGTAACAGCTGAATGATATTATAACAGGTAGCGGTGAAATCTTCCTTTGGTCAGTAGTAATGTGGGTTACTTAAAGAAGAACGTTTGCTTTCCAAGAGTTTCCAGTTGCAAACTGCCTCTAAACTGCTGTAATCCTTCGGCATTACTCAGCTAGTGCTTTGTTACGCTTTCGATTTAAAGGTTGTCAGTAGAGGAATGAGGTGTAACTCATTGTGATTTTGTGGTTGGACTCTTACCTTTTGATATATATTGCTGTAAAGATTAAAAAAACCCTTGGCACTATTGGATGATAGCCCTTAAAAGGGCACACCTGAATTAGAAGTGCTTTTGCGAGGGTGAATAAGAGAATGGGGGAGATTTTCTGCACGGAGTTCCTAGATGTTTTCATAAATACGTGTGTTTGTGTGTAAATGTATATTCAGTGCTAATATTGTCAGCAGCAGAATTTTATCTTAAGGCTTAAAAATTAAGCTAAGCTTCGTGTTGTTCTTGTGTTTCATTGTCAGTAATAACATTTCTGTAACCAAAACAACGTTGGGAATGTGTTCCCAGTCTATTTCATAAGCTTTTGACTTGAAGATATCCAGAGGACAGATCTGGTTAATAGTAAGTTGCCATTTTAATAAATACATTTTAGGGAAGTGACTGTTTAACACAGGATGTATTCTACAGTGCAGTTGCTTTCAGCTTCTAAAGATTTCTCACTAGAATTCTGTATAAGCCTACTTCTGGCAGGGTTGGTGTGCTGGTTATTTTTCTAATAGGAGAATAATAAGTAAGTACTAGGAAACTTAGTTGATACTTGGACAACAGGAAATCTGTACTTATTTGGGGGCTCTTGCCCCTTGGATGGATTCTCTGAAGTCCTGTGAACAGCTACAGTCCCATGGCACCTAATTTTACATTGATGTGTATGTTTGAAGTAATATATGTCCTGGTGCATCCAAGCAACTTGAAGCCCAAGTTAAGACTCATGGAAAGGTGCTTTGCACAGAGAATTGCAGATGTGTTGAAATACATAAAACTTGTGTGTTCTGATGCCCAGTTCTCTCTTTGGGTCTTGTCTAAAAAGCTTATCCTGATCTCCAAGTGATTTTTGTAAGGTGACTTTGTGCAGTCCAGGATTCTTAAAGGCAGGGGTTTTACAGGATCAGGATAATTTCATTTTCCCGTATTTCTTTATCCCTGTTACAGGAAAGTGTTTCATTAACTCCTGAAGAGGTACAGCATAGTTCTTGTGTAACTAACAGGTTGATATCCTATAGCTTGATACCCAGTTTACACAAAATCTATACTTTTTTGGTTTTGTCCCTTAAGTCCTTGCTGAGGGAGCCTTTCAGCTGTACCTTTCTTACAATATTGAAGAGTTAGTGAAAATACCATAGCTGCTCAGCTGTTCATCAAAAAACTTGGTACCTCCAAGTGCATAGCTTTGGAGTAATGAAAAAGGCTGGGAAGAAGAGTGGGATGTTCCAGGAATCACTTTGGTCTCGTGTTAGTGTGAGCTGCCTGTGGAACTGCATCTGACTGCCTCTAATATTATTGTGTAGGAGATACAATTTTCTTCCTTCTTTCCCCTGTGACAGAGGCAGAAAGTTGGTAGCCCATATTTTCCCTTTGCTGATCCTTTCTCCTCTGTTTTTTTCCTAAAGCTTTTAAGAGGAAATGTCAAGTAAACTAACTGTCTAAATTGGTGCCAGAGATGACCCAGTTGAATGTCTGCCTCTTAAAATGCTGCATAGATTTTGAGAAACTAGAAGGTAAAAGGGACTCTAGACATTTCTGGAGAATCTCTTTAGGTTATTACAGTTTGGTTTAAACTCAGTCTGTATTAGGACTTGGAGGTCTTCCACCTATTTTACTGCAGATTCCTTGAGTTCATCTGACTTAAACACGGAAAAGATGCTGCTCCCTCCTGCTGAGGAAGAAATCCAAATTCAATTCTTGAAGCAACCATAAGTTATTTGTGTGGCTTTGTGCCCTTCTAGGGTGGGTGTCTGGGTTGCTCTTCAGGCTTTTCTGTTTTGCATTGGGTCACAGATACTTGATGGGGCCAGTGAAGAGGGAGGTGAGCTGTTCTTTCTGTAACCACCACAGACAGCACAGGGCACAGCTGCTCCGGGGGAAGGGGCTGCTTGCATTTCCTGTTTGAAGGAACAGGTTTCAAGTGATTTGTCTGTGCAAATCACTCTGGGCTCTAATGACATTATCTGTCATAGTGAATGCAAAATTATAAAGGGGAGAATTTGTTAGAGAGCTGTTCAGTAATTACTGAGGTAATTTTCTTGTAAGGTTTCGAAGAGGGATGGACACCCAGGAAAACTGGTGGTCTGTGTTCTTGTTACTGTAGCACTTCAGAGCTAAAGAGGTTGAGTCCATTACTGTGCTCTCTGATGTAATTACTTACCTCTAATTCATTCTTGACAGATGGATTTAACTTACTCTCTATTGTGGCAGGAAAGTCTCTTTTAAACTGTAGCACAAAACTCTTATTCTGCAGTACTATAACGGCACTGACTGACAGTGTGGGGTGTTGTGGGGAGTATAAAATGGGAAGGAGAATGTCTTGCCATAGGTCTGTATCAGGGAAGGGCAGAGCCCTCCTTGGAATTTCCTACTGAGCAAGGCTGAAAGGGATGTTGGAGAGATTGCAGCAGCCACAGGGATTTGGGGGCAGTTTTGTTTCAAACCTGTTTTGCTGTTTTAATCAAGTCTTTTATTAAAACACTGTTTCCTTCTGTCCATGGACTCCTTGGATGTCTGTTGTCACTTTTATCTGTGTACTCAGTGTTTGAGTAACATAATTTTTGATTTTTTTTTTTCTGTAATACAGAAATAAGTACAGTCCTAGCACAAAGTAGTAGTACTATGTTATGGAGTACCCTTCAAGGAGGTGAGAGTTGTATCTGGGTGTTTTTGTTTTTAGAGTTGTTTACTTAGATGCTTTTTGTTTGAGGGATTGGATTAGGAACATGCATTCCCTTAAAGCTGTGAAAGCTGTAATTGCTGTCTGTCTGCAAATGTTGTTCATTAGCAGTGGTAATGCACAAAACTGAAAGAATGTTTGTTTAATGGTGTACTCTTGAAAAATTCATATGTATTAAAATATGTATAATATTTCCCATCTTGTCTGCCTGAAATTAGTGAGATATTGAACATTTGTTTTCTTTCTTTTTCTTTAAGATCTTGAAAATTTTGCCAGGTCCCTGAGAGAGAAAACTACATGACACTACACCATGACTGACAGTAAATGTGATAGTCAATTTTACAGTGTTCAAGTTGCAGATTCAACATTCACTGTATTAAAACGTTACCAGCAATTGAAGCCCATAGGATCAGGGGCACAGGGCATTGTTTGGTGAGTAATAAGTACTTTATTTAAATATGAAAAGCTATAAATATAGAGCAAAATTTGCATGGATTTCTGATAGAAGTACCAGAACATAAAACAGTGATAATAAATTCTCTTGTTACAGGGTTATGGACTAAATAAATTCTAGACCAATTGCTTGCTGTAGTTCATGTGCAAACCTGTTTTTCTTTTTTGTTTTTAGGAAAAAGTAATATTTGGATAACTGCATAGATTAGAATGGATAACAAATTTCTTCCTTTCTCATTAACCACTTTATTTCTGTTTCTAGTTCTCCCATTGCCCTTGTAGTTGTGATATTTCAGTGTAAGGTATGACAGTGGTGAGAGATTCTGAGTTTTACTCGTTTCTTCATCATGGCCCCCTTTCTTCCCCCTCTTTTATTCCCAATCACTCCTGTCCATTTCTAGGAGCCATCAATGCAGTGCCTTGCCATTAACTGGCAGGATGAGGCAAATCAGTGTCATTGTCACTCCATGGATTAACCAGAAAGGGATGCTGTGTGAGGGGCTGGGCTGGCCGGCTCTCCCTTGGTGTGTCACCCCAGCTTTGTGTCCAGCCTCCACTGGCCCAGGACGTGGGAGTCCTTAGGCTGATGCTGAACCTTAGTCTCTTGTATGGCACCACACCTCTGGGCCAGCTAAAGGTAAACACTTTCAAATGTTTTTTAGACTGCAGCAATCCATTCTGCACAAATTAGTGCCAGCCCGTATTTTATTGGGCGAAACTTACTTGGTAACAGCAGAAATGTTTATTGATGTGGGTTTTCATTCCATAAACAGGGGAGCAAACAGATGTACTCAGGAACTCTGTGATATTAACTTCATCACAACACATGGTGGGCTGTTCGTGCTCTGAATCCAGCCTGCAGTTTGTCTTCATCTCTAAAATCTGCACAATAAGTGTGATGACTCATGTACTGTGAACAGCTCCTTACCAGCACCTGCCCGTATCTTCTTGGCCTTTCCATAACCATAATCAGTTATATAAGTAGGGAAAGAGTGCATTTTTGTGAGAGCATACCGTTATTTAAAAATTTTTTAGCTACCCCTCTTGCCCTGCTGATAGGTGACGAACAAGCAAAATGAGAGCACCGTATTTCATTCTTCCTCAGTGGGTTGAGTGATGAGGGGATCCTAGATCTTGGTCATTAGGATTTGGGCAAGATTTAGTACAGTCCTGACATTTTCCAGGTATAACTGTTCTCAGAGTTGCACATGGTTTAGATGGCATGCAGGAATTTGGAGTGGTTGAAAGTCTTTCTCCTTTCAGTAGAAGCAGAGCATTTCTAAGCCAAATTAATTTGACTGGATCTCGGCTTCAGAATGAAATGCAGGTAGTGTTAAGGTCAACGTTTTGGGAGGAAGAAGAAATGGTTTGATTTATTGACTTGTTTTGAAACTACTTGATTTATGAAACAACAGAGTGAAACGTTGCATAAATTTTGATCTTCCTGTGAAATAGCTCAAGCTGAACAAGGTGCAACATCTTAATTTCTCCTCAAATCTTTACATAAGGGGATGGTACAAAAAACTAGGAAGTAAAATATAGAAAATTTCATGTAAGATGAATGCTATCCTGGTATGTTTGCCTGAAAATATTGTCAAGTCATTAGGGTAACACACAGATGTGATGATTTTTTTATCATCCTGTGTTTACATAAAAAATAGGAAAAGTGTTTCTGGAGTTTTGTGTCTGGATTTCATTTATTTTATGAGGAATTTTTAATACCATCTGGGTCACTTTAGCTAGGGGAGGTCTAAATTTGTGCTTTTTTTCTCGTGATGTTAATGAGAAGCTCCATTGGTATTGCTCCATGTAGTTTTATCTGTGATATTAAAATGTGGGAAAATAAGTAGTTTTAAAAATACATACTTAGGAAAAATGGTAAATGAGAGCTCGAGGAAGATGAAAAGGTAACTCAGTTGTTATATAGAGGATGTTTCTAGCTCACACTGCAAACAGGCTAGGAGAGAAACTGGATATAGCTTTTGTATTTCATGTACAAAGCACACATATTTAACTTACTGTAGTTCTTTGTTCCTAAGTATCAATACATTTGAAATCTGGTAATCTGTTTTGGACTGAATCAAAATAACTTTTGTCTTTAACTTCCTGCCATCTTTTTTTCCTTTCTTGTCCTTGATTTCCTAAATTTTCTAGTGAATCTCCAAAATAAGAGGTTCAGGTGGAGTTTTTCATATGTGCTTAGACTGAGGCTTGTCATGCACCTGATTTGTCAGATCGCAGAAGGACACTTCCCCTAAAATTATTCCTCTATCCATTGCTGCCCTGCGATTTACAGCTAATTCATGCAGACCCTGTTGGTTACTGATTTGATACTAATTCACAGGTATAGTCATTAACATATGGAAGTCATTAAACATTAAAGGTATTAACATATAAAAATTAATTTACATGTAACATCTTTTGGGTGAATAATGAAATATCAGTGCTTTCATGTTTGGGAGGAAGTAATTTCTCCAACTGTCTGGCCAGTTGCTTTCCTCCCACTTTGTGTTTCCTTTTGCATAAGCTTAAAGGCTTTAAATCAGAGACTGATCCTAACATTCAATAATGAATTATGCATTTCACAGAACTAAGCTGATATAATTGCTAGCAAGTCATTAGTGTTAAGTGGCACATTGTTTCAAATTGGGAGGCATGTCCCAAGGAAACACAACATATCCTGGGTAAACCCTGCTTTGTGGTGGTGTTGCTTTTTTCCAGGAGGGAAAGCAGTGACTTTGCTGGGAAACTTTATATAATTTGAGTATTGTTGTTCTCACAGGGAAGCTGTACTTTTTGTTAGTCCTGTAGTGTGATGGCCCTTTTAAGTCTGGTATCACATATATCTTGATGAGATAGGAAAGGAGCTCACAAAGAGCTTAAATGTGCTTGGAAAAAATGTGAATGAGAATTCTTTCCTACCCTATGAAAGTAACATTAAATGGAAATAGGGTAACGTGGGAATCCTTATTTAAAACTGGAACTGTTTAAAGACTGGAACTCCTGAGTAGCGTGTGCTAAGAATGCACACATATTTTGCCAGATAGTTTGTGTTACTAATGAAGAGTATTCCCACTTTATTCTTGTTTTGTTTATACAGATACTTTACCTTTAGATTCTTACAGCTGTTAAAGCAAATTTAAACTCAAACTGCAGAGGGAAGGAAAAAACACAACTGAAAAACAGGGTCAATTTAATGGTCATGGCCACTTTTAAACTCTTGTATTCCTCCCTTCAGTCTGAATTTTCCATAGTTCTCAATTCAGTGTATTTTTTCCCACCCAGAAGCAGATGATGAATGTAATTTTCTGCTAGGCACTACAATTTATCATTGCAAACTATCAATGTACAGGAGAACATTGATCCCTGCAGAAGGAATCATGGAGACAGCATTGTGACTTTCCTTTAGCAAAGAGAAATTTCTTGCAAATACTAAATGATTGTCAGTCAGCAAAAGTGTCCAAAGAATATTCCAAATATATAGATTAGGCAGCTGCAATGCTTCTTGATTTCAAATAAGCCTAAAATATTTTTACATCTTGCAATTTTGAGTGTGAATCTTGAGTCAGCAGTTTCAGTCTAAAGACAGAAAGGAGAACAGGAAGAGCTCTGATGAATGTCAGCGACTTCTGTTTGACTTACTTGTATTTATTAAAGAATGTGTAGTTTTTAAAGGATGTTTCTTTTCTGAATTAAAATTAGGTGTAGTGCCAACATTTTAGTGGACATACTTTGTCTTAAATCTTGATTTCTTTCCGTCATTACTTCTGCCTCCCTTTTGCCCTGTCCTCTCCCTCAAACAGACTTCAGCTTGTTTGTCTTTGAACCCTTCTAGTGCTGCATTTGATACAGTGCTTGGAATCAATGTTGCTGTGAAGAAGCTGAGTCGTCCCTTTCAGAACCAAACCCACGCCAAAAGGGCCTACAGAGAGCTCGTTCTTTTAAAGTGCGTCAATCACAAAAATGTGAGTCGGGCTTTGTGTTTTCTCTCCTTACTCTGAGTTATCAAAGAAGCTTGGGATTTGCTCTCTCACTTGCTGTTGGTAACCATAGGAATGGAAATAGTGACAGGCTGGAAAGATTAGCTGTGGGCAGTGCAGTTCTCTCCAATGTATGGCTCAGTTTTTGGGTGAGCTGCTTGGGGTGTGAAGTGCCAAGGGAAGGAGGTTTTTGCTGTGTTGTTGGTACAGGGCTCCATCAGTGTCAGCTTTAGAGACCAGGCCTTGCTCTGTTGCATTTGCCCTTTTAAAGCCATCTGCAGCAAAGCCTGTTTGGCACAGGGATGGTTTGTGGGTTTGACCATTGTAACTTCACTGTATTTAAATCTTCTGAGCTTAGGAAAGATTTTTATTAAATATAGTACTTAACTGGTGGGGTTTTCAGGGGTACAACACTGTCCACAAAAGTGAAATGCTATGGACATTACTTGTGAATTTTGAAATCTTTGAACCCTCTAAAGTGAGCCTTGTTGTCAGTAGTTCATTGTTCAGGTACAAGAATATCAGGTTTATGTGACTGTTGTGTTCTGGTACTAACATGAACTAGAAACATTGCTGGTCATTGAAATTGTGCAGTCATCTCAAACTTCCTGCAGTCAATTAGCCTTTCAGGGTTGCTTTTTAAGTAAGCATTTGGTGAGGCCCAAATGTAGCAGAATAAAAGCAAGGTGGTTATTAAAGATGGCAGTACAGTAATTTTAGCAGTTCTGGAAATAGGGCATCATAATCTAAGTTTAATGTGATGGTGAGGGGCACCTCTGTGCACGTGGTGTTGGACAGCCTTGGTTAAAATTCCTTGCACAGCATGTGATTTAAAATAAGAGATTATTATTTATGGGGGGAAATGGGATATATTTCAGGCGCGGGGGAGGGAGATAGAAGGTGTCATATAACTTTAAAAAAAAGTGATTTTGTCCTGTTTTGATTCCTTTGGCACACATGCTGCAGTTTGGAACTATTTCTGAATTGGCAGATTTTCAGCATATGTGAATTAAGTGCAGCCAAGTAACATTCAAATTGTGTATATAGTAACAGTGTGCACTTTATTTTGCATAGTAACTTCTGCAGTAGTGGAGTTTTATGTGAATTAAAGCAGACATTTCTTCTAATGTTTGTTTCTATTTTATAGATTATTAGTTTATTAAATGTATTTACACCACAGAAGTCACTAGAAGAATTTCAGGATGTGTAAGTATGAGATTTTTTTTCATTTTCTCTGACAAATACTGGCCTAAGCCCTGGAGATGGATTTCCAGTATCTACATACTTCACACTTTGAAAATGAAGAGTGGCTAAAAGCTGAAGTGGGCAGTGAAAAAGGGATATTTACCTTTTATTCATCAGTTTGCCATACTTGCACATCCATCTGGTTTGTGTGCAGTGCCCTTCAGCTCCATGCATCACCTCAGGATAATAACCTAGTCTGGATAATATGAGAGCAATTTTTTTCTGTACCTGTCAATCAGCACAACAGTATTTTGGCCTCAATTCAGAACTGAATATATTTCTTTTTTATTCAAGCATTATCAATTGGTCTAGAAAGGATTCATGGTCATTTGATTGGTGGGATATCCCTGGGTTCCAGTGAATGTGCTGGTGTGGTTTTGAGAATAGGCTTCTTGGGTAAATGAGGGAGTGTTTGTGTCTGGAGAGGGTAAGTAGATGACAATTGAAAATTATTTTTTGATTCTTAGTTTTCACTGCGATTATCCTAATTTTCTTATTTTTTAGAGTAAAATACAGTGAAAGAGAGCATTTATGTTGTAATCTCTGCAATCTCTGCATCAACTTCACCCAGTCACAGTTTTCATGATGCACAAAGATAGAATTATTCTCTGTATTACTGTTTATAAAACAAAAGATATTTTAATATTTTGTGATGGAATATTGAACACATAATTTTTAATAGTAGGACTTTTTGAATAGATCATTTTACTTTGTAACTGTGATCATGATTTTTTTTTATCATTGGCTTTTTGACACGTAGGTTAGCAAAGGAGTTGATTTTTCTTAAATATCTCTTATGCTAAGCTTAAATCTCATATGAAAAGTAAGACTTGAGTTTTCTTAATGCTTTCTTTTTTGTGCTTTAGATATTTGGTTATGGAGCTGATGGATGCAAATTTGTGCCAGGTTATCCATATGGAATTGGATCATGAAAGAATGTCTTACCTTCTTTACCAAATGCTATGTGGGATCAAGCATCTCCACTCAGCTGGTATCATCCACAGAGTAGGTAGTAGTAGATCATTAACAATACTCTTTGTGAACACAGTTTTTATGAAACAGGGAGGAAGGGAGGGGGTTGTGTAAATAAGCACATACACCAGGGCAGGAAAATGCAGTCGTTAGTAAAGTGAATTTTTGGCTTATCCTGATTGTGGAGTGGGGTGTGTGGGATTATTCTGTGTGTTAATCCTTCCTTAACTGAAGTAATTTCTTGTTAGGATTTGAAACCCAGCAACATAGTAGTAAAATCAGATTGCACGCTAAAAATCCTTGATTTTGGGCTGGCAAGAACAGCATGTACTAACTTCATGATGACTCCATATGTAGTAACACGATATTACAGAGCACCAGAGGTTATCCTGGGAATGGGATACAAAGAGAATGGTAAGTTGCTGGAGTAATGCTTTAAATTTTCTGTCTAAAGTATGTCTCTCTTGGAACATAACTAAAAAGAGGAGGGAGGGCTGCTTTCCCCATGTCAAATTTCTTGTTGAAGTATTCTAATCATGGTATTGGAAATCAAAATTATTACAGTGTAATTTCTTGTTGAGAGTATAATTTTCTGTTCTGTGTGCTTTTCTCCATTTAACAATAACTGCTCCCTCTCCCCTGCTGTAGTTATATCTTGTCATAGATTCACCTGTTATCTTTTTGCTATATTTTTTATTCTCAAACATCTGTTGAGACACTGATGCTGACTGGTATTTTAAAAAACAAACCAAAAGATCATTTATTATATAAATAATAAGTCCTTTAATCAATTTTATTCTGAAATATCTTCTTTTGATGGTCTGTCTTCTATTGCCTCTGATTGTTAAAATATGCTGCAGATCCCTACCATGAACCATGTCTTACATTCTCTTAAGTCTGCACAGTGCTCAAAGAGTCTGGGTGTTACATTATTAAACTAACACAGCTGTAATATATTAAACATTCAGCCAACAAAAGTGCTGCCAAGGAAATTGTCCTTGCATTACTGGGGGTTTTACCTGCTGGTTTTTACTAGCACTGGACTTGTATGCTCTGTGCTTTGTCACAAGGGCTGGTGGATGCTATGGTTTTGTATATCTGTAATTTTGATTGTGTAAAACAAGGGACTTGTGGGACCTTGCTGGGCCCTTGATAATGTTAAAAACAGTTTAGTGCAGAAGGCAGCTTCATGTACAGCAAGTGCTGTTGTGGATCAGAACTTCAGCAGGGATTGGGACAAAAATAAATTATCTGCAGGACTGTGGGAATACAGTGTGAGCTTTCAGATAAATAATTGTGGTATTTTAAAAAAAAAATCTCTTTAATCTTTTGTCCTTGTTGCACCTAACAAATGATAGTGGATATCTGGTCTGTTGGGTGCATTATGGCAGAAATGGTCCTCCATAAAGTCCTGTTCCCAGGAAGAGATTGTATCCTTCTTCATGGTCGTTTCACAAGTGTAAACACTGACTGTGTTTTACAAAATACAAAATTCAGGAGCAGTCAATTGGTGTTGATATGATTGAAAATTCATGTGAGCAGTTTGGTTTTCCACATTGTTGTGTTTTACTGTAGATGCAGATGGTTTTGTTTGTTTTCCTCACATTTGTTCATGATACTTCATAATTTGATCATTTCACTTTTATTTTCAGTTGATATCTGGTCAGTTGGGTGCATCATGGGAGAATTGGTGAAAGGTTGTGTGATATTCCAAGGCACTGATCGTATCCTTCCCTAGTCATCCTTGAATCCCATTCCACTTCCAACAGAAACACAATTATTTAGATCTGTATAAAAGCATAAACAATATTTTTAACAATGTGTTTTACTAGATCCACTGTACTCTTTGAAGTTAGTGTCATTAAGCAAATTATTGAGCTTTCCATTTTATTTTCTTAGTAGACTACATTGAATGTAATTCATAGTGGTTGAATCCAATGTGTTACAAGCTTCAGCTTTTGTAGTTTAAAAGACAAATACTGCTAGGTTTGGAAAACAGAAAATACTTAAATGCTTTTTTACTCTTGTTCTTTGTAGATAAGTGTTTTAAGCAGAAGCCTATGAAGTTACTTCTTAACTATGCATGGATTATGCTTATTATTTGTTTGAACAGTAGACTAATTTTTTATTGCACAATTTTTTGAGTTTCAATCAGATTTTTTTCTTATTTATTAGTGCTTGCTGGGCAAAGGTGACCTAATGGCAAGCTCTTTGCATGAGATCTTTTTTTATTATTATTATTTACCATAAAAAGAAAAACTTTCTGGAGGTTCTTTTTTTCCCCCATTTTATGAAAATTTGATTTTGGACTTACTTTTTCTATAAGATTGTTATTCTTCCATTTCTCCCTGTAATATTTTTGACCAAGATTTCATAGAATTGTAATCTCAGAATGGTTTGGGTTGGAAGGGACCTTAAAAACCATCTCATTCCAACCCCCCTGCCAAGGGCAGATCCACCTTCCACTAGACCAGGTTGCTTCAGACCCCATCCAGCCTGGCCTTGAACCCTTCCAAGGATGGGGCAGCCACAGCTTCTCTGGGCAATCTGCCTTCAGAATTGTGCTCCAGCTTTTTGAAACCAATATAATATTTTTGCTCATCAGCAAGGAGCAACCATCACTAAAATATCAAATGCCTGTTCACAGACACCTGTGTATCTTATAGAGGAGGATTTCCAGTTGTAATGCTAAATTTCATGACACTAATCTTCAACAGTTGATCATACATTATTTAGTAGTAAAATGATTAAACATTAAATAAGTTTTTTTTTTCCTACCTTTCTTCCTTTCTATATTTATTATTTTACCTTTTGAAGCCTTCAGACCAACCTAACACAATTCTTCATGGATGTTATGTGTCTTTCCACCTGCATGTTGTTAGCATGGGCTATTTTGATTTATTCATGAATAAACGAAGGAAATTTTGTTTGTACTTTTGGAACGTACAAGTTATCACTTGTTACTCTCTCAGGGCCACTGAAGCTCCACCAGTCTATGTTTCAAGGAGACTCCTCCCCTGATGTGCATAGCTGTGCTTACAGGAATTTTTCCTTCTTGTAGGAGTTTGCAGTTCTCTTTAATGTGAGATACTGGCAACTGTTTGTGTTGTTGAGGCTTTTCCTGAGTGATAACTGCATGGGTCAGGTTGTCACCTTCAGCTGCAGGATTGTCTTGGCAGAGTGGTTAATGGGCAGTGCTGCTGTGCATGGCCATGAAGCTTTCCCTTTGTTGATGGTGTTTGGGGTTTCTTTTATTTGGTTGCTTTTTTAAGTTAAATTTTAAAATATCTTAGTATTTAGAGGAGGAAGCCAAGTTTGGCATATTGCCCAATGCTTGCCCTTGACTATCTTCAGGCAAACCTACTCTTTGATTCAGTAATTTGTGTTTTCCCAGATGGAGGATGGGAATTTCCGGGATACTTGGAGCAGTGCTCTGGGTGGAATGAAATGCTCTGTGTTGCCAGGGTGATGGATGCACAGAGCCTGCTCCTGACTATGCTGGGGAGGTCTGAGATACTGCCAGTTGCTGTTGGAAATGAGAAATGGAGAAAAACAGGGAATGTAGACACCTAAGGTGAAATAGTGGAAAAGCCTGGCAGCAGCTGAGTGTTTTTGATGTTCTTTCTTGCCCGGATTGCCTGACCAATGCAGAAAGCACGAGGGGTATTTGTGCTTTCTTGGGAAAAGTCCTGCTTTGTTGTGATTGTGATAAGGACTCTGTTTTCAACTTCTTCACTTCCAGAGTCCCAAAAGGCAAATAGGCTTGGCAGGGATTAAATGCCTGGTTCCTTCTGACCCTAAAGTCTCTAAAATGGCGAGAGTGGCTTTGTGTGAAGGCTGCCATGTCATTCACAGAGCTTACTCCACCTGCTTTATACTGAAATCCCACTTGGGTTTCTGATAAGAGGCTTATTGTAAGTCCATCCTATATTGAGAATTTTTTTTTCAACTTTCACCATCTGTAAAGCACTCTGAAACTGAGATACTGTTTTTTGCTTGTTTTTACCTCTAAAGTGGGATAGGTCATTATGTTTTCTGCCCTCCCTGCAGTCTTCTGAGACCTCAATAAACCAGACTCTAATTTGATTATCTGACTAACCTGGCTGCTGTTACTCAAAGGAAAAGCATCTTCTTGAATCTAGATTGGTGGAGATCTCACAAAAATCAGTTTCTCAGCTAGGAACAAAATTTCCTGTTGTATGTTAATCTTCTCTTTGTCTGTGCTTTGTTTTAGCATGACAGTTAACAATATTCACTTCTTAATTTTGATTTTAGTATGGCTTTTCCATTGGAATGCATTTAATAAGCAAAGAAAATTTTCAATCTTTGTATCAGAAGTCTAAAGTCTTAGCATGGAGCAGTGACTGTACATATATTCCTAATTGTATTCTTGACACACTGAAATAGAAGCACCTCAGTGTTTTTTAAATACATCTTAATTCAAAGTACAGCATGTTTGTTGTTTAGTTTCATAATCTGTCTGTGAGAATGGATAGATTGAAGTGTTAGATGGTGAATTTAGCTATAGTTGTTTGCAAGGTCAATGGATAGGCTCTGCTGGAATTGCACATTCTTTTTATCAGGAAAAAACTGGAAAGTGTAGATGTGAGGAGACTTAAACATCAGGAATATTAATGCAGTGTCTCCTGAGTGTGATAAATGAGCTTTGTTTTCCCAGCTGGGCTGGTTCAGAGCAGGCTCTGGTATCTCTGTAACAAGTGTCACCATGGCTGGGGGAAAATGCCTTCACTTGAGAGAGGGAGAAGGGACAGTCCTGAAGAAACATGAGCCACAATTTCAGTCTGTGGCTTGTAAATACTATTCTTACAAAATATTTAAATTTTTAATTATAAGAACAGAGTTAAGTGAGTATTACCATGGTTGTTACAATTAAACAAAATAACCTGCTATAGAACCTTCTGGAATATGGATTTCCTGTTCAGAAGTCCTCTGGATCTTTTCTGAAGTTGAAAAAGGAAAAGAAACCAACCCCACCCAAACACCAACCGAAAAAAGCCCCCAGCCATCCAACTAGAGCCCTGCAAAATGCACTGACCCAAAGTTTGATTTCTTTAGGAGAAAAGTACAAAATTCCTTGCTTTGGATAGGAAGCATTTGTGCTTTAGGGTTGTGTATTTTTCTCTACCTTCAAGAATATTCGGTGTTCCTGATGTTACATTGCACTTCAGAAGATCCCACAGCAGCCTTTCTTTTCTGACCTTAGAGTTGTTTTGCTATGGATACAACTGCCAAATAAAGCTTCTTTTGGACTCCAGAAAAATATTATAATTAGAAAAAGATACTTAAGCATAATGCATTGTGCAGCACTTCCAGCTTGTCCTTCAGATTACAAAATCTGAGTCTTATTTTTGTGTCAGTGTAGCTTTTTGCATGGCAGCTCAGAATACTGCTGATGCTACAGTGAAGTTCATCTCTGTGTCCTCTGTTCAAGTTGCCATTAACTTCTCAGATTTTGTAAGTGGTATTTTTGTAGAGTGCAGACTTCAAATTCTTCAGCTGATTTTCCTAAAGATATGGCACAGATATTGATCAATGGAATAAAGTTATTGAACAATTAGGAACACCATCAACAGACTTCATGAAGAAACTGCAGCCTACTGTGAGGAATTATGTAGAAAACAGGCCGAAATATCCCGGTATTAAGTTTGAAGACCTCTTCCCAGACTGGATATTTCCATCAGAATCTGATCGTGACAAGTTAAAAAGTAAGGCGAGTTTTTTCTCTCTTTTTTTTTCTATGAGGTTAATTTAAAATGTCTGCAGCACACTTAATTTAAAAACCTTATAAAAATGTTTACTGTTGTAGGTGTCTACTTTAAAAGCTGCATAACTTCTCTTTCTTTCATTTATGACAAGTTCTGGGATCCTAGTAGTAGTTACTAAATAGATAACTCTTTCCCTGTCCCCAGGATTCTGTTTAATTCTCTTAATTTTAATCTGCTGAATAATGTCTGTCACTTAATGTTCTCCAAAAGAAATTCTTTTTCTTGAGATTATTGCTGATCTTCTTTTTCTAGTGCATACAGCTCATGTGGGCTGTACTTCAGATAATTACTGAGAAAATTCAAAAAAAACCCCAACAATCCACCTTATTATATTCTGTAGAACAGAAGTGAAATGTTGCAGTGCATGTCCTGTGTTCCCAGTTTTCATTTCCTGTGAATGTGTCAGACATTAAACTCTACAGCTCTTTTACATGTGTGTTCTTTTCACCTTTACTTTCTAGCCAGCCAAGCTAGAGATTTATTGTCAAAAATGCTTGTAGTAGATCCAGACAAGAGAATTTCTGTAGATGAAGCCTTACGTCATCCTTATATTACTGTCTGGTATGATCCAGCTGAAGCAGAAGCTGTAAGTTTGCAATTAAAATAAATTTTTAAGATTCCAATTTAATAACTTTAAAAATACCTTTACTTTTAGTCAAGAGCATGCTTTGAACTCGTTCATTGGCTAGCAGGCGTCACACAGGAAGCCTTCAGATGAGCATTAGGGGCAGAATCACCTGAAGAACAGCTGCTGGTGGGGACTTGATATAAGTTTGGATGTGGTTGTTAGTATTTCATTTTACTTACAGAAAGAGGTGCCTGTTTGGTGGCAGTCCTCAGCTTTTTGAAACAGGGTCTTGCTCTAAGGCCCTATAAAGCCTTACAATTAATTTAATTTGGGTTGATGCTTTTAAACAGCCTTATGGTATGAGACAGGACCTAAAAGCAGATTCTGGGGTTGTAAAATGAATGTGTCTTTGAGGTATAGGGAATAAACTGCCAAAAATGAAGGTTAAAAAATGCTAAAAAGTTGTAATTTTTAGCTTTTTTAGTTAAGATTGGGTGTGTTAACCTGATGTAGTAGACACTATAGACTTTTCTTTTCTTCATAGCCTCCACCTCAAATCTATGATGCACAATTGGAAGAAAGAGAGCATGCAATTGAAGAATGGAAAGGTAGGGAGTGAGCGTGAAAAATTAAATATTTTGTAATACCTTGTGTTCTTAATGAGTGGCTGCAGCGTGTGCTGGATTGTGTGACGGACTGGAACCCACTATTCCAAATGAGCACTACTGCCTGTGGCAACAGGAAAAGAAATCAGTAATGGAAATGTGTGTGGAGTGATTACATACTTAAGTGTGTGTATGTTCATATATACATGGAACATTCTGAAGTCTGTTCAACAAAATGCTGCAGTTCTCTGTTTTTCCTTCCCTTTTTGTTCTTAAGTGCTTGTAATTGATGTCATTTTTTCCTTGATAGAGAGTTCTCTGAAAAAGAAGCATGCCTCTTCTCAGTGTGCGTTATTTAAGCCGTATCTCTTGACAATATTTACTTGGTTATTTTGTTCTAGAAATCTTAAATAGCAGGAGAGTCCTTTGGTGTAGGGTTTTTTTCTAATCTCATTGCTTATTTATTGACCAAATAGATTACAATGTTGACTTAAACAAAAGAATAAACAGCACTGTGGTATTGAAATCAATTCCACCTTACAGTTTTAGTCAAAACCATTAAATGGTGAGGCAGTTAAAACTTTAATATCTGCCATCACAAGACCAAGGGTAATAGACATCTTTTATGACTGCTTTGAAAGCTGCTTGCTTTTGTAAAACAGCTTTATAAATTTCAGATATTGATTCTGGCTGATCTATACATAAATTATCCTTAGGGCATGCCTGCGCAGGTAGGTAGGCTTCAAATCATCTTTGATTACTGCAAGGTGGAGAAGCAAAATGGATCAGCTATATGTAATTGAATGCATTTGTAAACATTGTTACTCAGAATATAAGAGTCCTTAATCTATTTAGATACTGTTATCTAAGTTACATTAGGACTATGGGTACATACACAGGCTTCTGTGATCTAAGTTATAGCTCTGTTTTTTTTCTGGTTGTTGTTCAGTGTTCTGGTTGTTGAGTGTATCCTAAGTTGTCCTTGATTAGTAAATGAGGGTTTTCATACAGTATTTTAACTCTTTAACCTTCTTCAAAATATCCAGACTTTCTTCAATACACCCATAGAGATGGTTCTTCAAGAACAATATTTGTGTATTGTTTTGTAATCAAAGTAAAATTTCCAGGGAGGTTTATGTAAAATCAGATTTTGAATCCAAATCTGATTTTTTTTTTTCTTTACAGTTAGTGCATTGTAGATATACATAAAATTTTGGGGTGGGATATTTGTTATTTTTAAGTAGACAGCTATGCTATTTATATGATATGTTGATTTTGGCATAGGCCTAATATCTTTCTGTGATGTTTGAGAAAATCTGTATAATTGTCTTATCATTGCTGTAGGGCTGGAAAGAGGGCAAATAAATACCTCTACAGTTCTACTTCCAGACTGACCCTTAACCATTTTCTTGTACCTTGATACAAATGTGAATTGTATACAAATCCTCTGTGACCTTACAGTGCCTTTTCTGTCTCTTCTCTCTTTCCTCCCACCATTCTCTCGTAAGAATTAATATACAAAGAAGTTATGGATTGGGAAGAAAGGAGCAAGAATGGTGTGGTAAAAGATCAGCCCTCAGGTTAGTCATTGTTTCAGTAGTTCTGTCACTGTCACACGTAGTGCTGCTCTAGTGAATGAAGAAATCTGCTTAGTAATCCAGGTAGGCAAAGCTTTTGTTGTTTGGGACTCTTGAGACCGATCTGCCTTTGGAACTCCTTGTGTTCTGGTTTTTAATTGTTCTGAACTTGTAGAAAAACTTCACTGGTCTTGTGTGTCCCACACCCTGAGCTGCCATCTCCCCAGAGGGCTCAGTCATCAAATGAAATTATCAGCACCAGTTACCTCACCTGGTGCTCAGGTAACTTCTGTGCTGAGTGCTGTTCTGAGCTCAGCATGAGCCCCGATTCCTCAGGGTTAAACCGTGTTCAGGCTCCCTCAGGATACCTAACAGTACAAAGTATTTGTGCCCATGATTGAATCCTTTTGTTGGCTGCTGTTTTCACTTCTCAGTAATCAGAATATTGTACTGACTTTTATTATCTATTATATTTCTTGACACTCAAGTCATTATTCACACTATACATTGTTAGTTTTTTCTCCCTTTCCTCCACAGAGAGGGAGAAAAATAAAAATCTCTTAAAAGGTCACCTTGGCTTTTGAGTGCTAGGGCCCTTAGTGCTTGCTTTTATTCTTTTTTATTAATTCCTTGATTTTTCTAAGGATATCTGTGGGGAAAGTGCTGCTCACAGGCCAGAAACGTGGTTATTTGTGACTGTAATATTGTCTTGCCTCAGATTTTATTATGTTTGGTTTTCTTAGCACAGATGCAGCAGTGAATAGCAACACCAGTCCTTCCCAGTCATCATCTATCAATGACATTTCATCCATGTCAACAGAGCAAACATTGGCCTCAGACACAGACAGCAGCCTGGATGCCTTGACAGGACCCCTTGAAGGATGTCGATGATCAGCCTCGATTGCAGACTTGACTTTGGAAAAGAACTCTTGTTTCCATTGGGCCTGAATTGCTTGTAAGTTAATGGAACCAAGTAGAAAAACTCCATGTTCTGCATGTTCTGCTAAAGTAATGCCTGTTGTTTTTTTTACTCAGTTGTTATGAAATTGCCTGCTTAATGTTGTAGAATGAAAGTAAATCAATGTCTAAAGAACAAAAATATTAAATTTAGACACTATTATAGGCTTTTCTTTGTTTCAGCCTATTTCAGGTGAGCAGTTATAATAGACTTTTAGCCAATAACTCCTCTTAAGTGGGTTCATCAATCTCCAGTCCCAGCTGGCAGGCTTCTGTGACACGTGGATGTTTACATTTTAGTACAGTATTGCTCATGGGTAGGTTTTTTGAATGTATAGTCCCTATGAAGTCTGTTTAATGTGTGACTGTGGCACTTTGCTTTATTTAACGACAGGAGTGTTGTGTGTAAGTGTGAGCTCACATGTGGAATGCTCTCAGTGCTGTGTTTAAAGGGCAGTTTTTCTTCCACATAGCACCTTTTTTTCTTTTTTTTTAATCGATCCCTTTCTATCTTCACTTTTCAGCAATTCTCTCTTCTTGTAGAAGAGATAAACGTGAAGTTTAAAGCATAAAGCCATTACTTTGTATTTCACTTGAGTGTCTCAAACTTTTTCAGTCTTTTAAATGTGGATGGAAGATACAGTGGCTTAAATAAATCTTGAGGAAGGATGAGTGACTTCTGTGAAGCAGTGCCTGTTTAGAAGAGGAGAGTGTGCTACAATGTTCTGTATTTTCTAGCTTGTGATACTCATCCTTTAACAAACAAACAAACAGAAAAGGAGATTTTATCTGTGATGCTCTTCATTCACTGCAAACTCTGATAAAAGGAGAGATGAATTGGAGAGACTTGCAGCCTCAAAAAGCTGCATAAATATTTTCCATTTTTTTAATGGGTCCATTCTATCTAGTGAGTAATTAAAGAAATAAAAGTACAGTAGTTCTCAGTCACTTGTAAATTAAGTATTTAGTTAACAGAGCTTAGCTCTATTCTCGCCTTAGGAAAACCTCTCTATTTGTAGTGAGAAGAAAAACATGTTTAATACATACTTTCTAAATGCAGTGTCAGACAAGAGGAGGAGATTATTTGCTGTTTCCATACAGATTTATCAATACAGTTTTCAGAATCAGATAATACAAAATTGCCTGTTACATTGCACAATCTGTTGAATTAGAAAATGCATTTGCAGTAGAGTAGGGCTTAAATTGCTTTGTAACACACACTTGTGAGTTTGTGCACGTTCACTTGGGAGTGCACAGGTGTGAAATTTTGCTGAAGGATCTCATGTGTGCATGTGTGTGAGTGAACTATAGAACTGTAATAGACATGTACAAGATGAGGTAAAACACCACTTTCTTAAAGGCACTATATTTAGCTGCTGATCAGATACTCTTGTCTTGAATATATAAATAGAACCTGTAAAATATACTGACCCAGACAGCCACTGCATTACTGACATACTTCTCTTGTAAAACACAACTGTCCATTGTTCCAGACTAGAAAAGCAGCACTTTCTCCTTATGCAACCATTGCTTTTATATTAAAATTTTACCCCTTTTTAATAGCTTAATTTGCTATGGTAAAAATATCAAGAGTTTAGTGTAGCAGGAGATTAAAAAAAAACAGCCTAAAAAAGTAGTTGCTGTTAACTTCAGAATTGTATTCTGGCATCTCTGATTTTGAAAATTCTGTTTAATTTAATTGCAAGACTCAAGAGGGGCTTGTGTTTTTCCTTATTGTTTGGTTTTAAGCCTATGGATAACTGACTTTTATCTTTGGATACTGACAGTATATGTGAAATATTTTTAGTGCATTCTTGTCACTGGAAAAACATTTAAAAATACCTATTTACCATACAGCAGAACAGTACAGTTTGCTGTTCCTTTGCTTTTTTTAGTCCTTGTTATTTGTGCAAGTTAAAATAGCTGAAGACACCTATTCACAATGAACAATTAGTGATTCATTATGGAAGTCATCTGCTGAATTTCATTTCTCGAGACTTAAATTTTTCAGCTGAAGTTGCACTGTGCAATGTTCATTTTAACAGTTTCTGCTTTAGAAGACTTAAAGATTTATTTCTTTTTCCCCATATGATTTGAATATTCACAGAGTTGAACTTTTCCTGTTAGCCTTTGGCTGCTCAGCACAATGGAAGGTTGGACCAGATGGCCTCCAGGTCTCTTCCAACCCAAATTATTCTGTGACTCAAATTGTCTTTTAACAAAACCGTCCTGTCTTCATGACATGAACTGGTATCTGACCTTCTCCTAGTACATACTGTTAGCTTGAACATGCACTCTTGGAACAAGAAAAGAAACCCCAACCTTGAGATTAACCGAGTTTATTTGTAAATCTTGTAGGAAAAGCTGTCTCACACCTAATTTTTTAATGTCTTTTTGCCATGGCATACATTGACACTTAATTACAGAATGCCTTCAGAGCACGCATGAAATGTCTGTGAATGTTGTGGATTGTGACTCCAGTTTCATTCAAAACCAAATTGCAAATGCTCACAGATCTCCAGAGGACACACATGCAGACAATACCCACCAAACCCAGGCAGGTGCATGCTGCAGTTCTCAGCCTACCCCAGTGTGCTCCTGTAGGCCCTCAATGCCCTGCATGCAGCTTCTCCCCTATCACCGCTCCTGGCTGCAGGGGACAGTCAGTGCCAGGTTTGTGACAGGATTGTCAATGCCACGAGAACCTCCTCACTGGTGGAAAACAAAATGCAGTGTAACTTGACAGGAGTTTCAAGATTAAAGAGAGTTTGGTGTGCAATATAATCACTTCTACTCCTAATACTAAAATCATGTATGTAAAGTGATGCAATTGACCATTTTTTTTTGCACTTTGGCATTTATAAATATTTATATGTATTTAAAGATTAAGAATATGTGTGTGTATACAAATATATTAAGAAAACAGCTTGGTTTTGTAAACATGAATGTTACTTTCCTTTGAGAGACTTTGTATAGTGTTAACACTACTGCAGCATACATAGACAATTTATGAACTATGACTAGGATAAATAGTGGTCAACATAGATACAATCTGTAATCTTAACTGCTCACCTGAAAAAGAAAGGGATCTTTGGCTGTCAATAGTTTCTTTACCAGAAACTTGTTAAACATCTGAACACTGAGTAGCTGAATGGCATTGCAGAAATGGAGTATGTTTTAAACAGTTCATTTCATCTGTGCTCATATCATTTTTCCTCAAAAGAGCCTTAGAAAGAGAAGCTTGGCGTTTTGCAATCTGAGTAAGCAGCCTGTAAGTGTACTTTGAGGAAATTCTGTGATATGACAAGTCTAGGTCTTTATGGAAAAAGATGAGAAACGAATGTCAAAATTAAGGCTTTGTCTGCGTGGATCATACAAACTAAAACTAGTCTAGGGACTGGAAACTGCAGTTTGCAAAAACAGCCTTTGAAGTTTTGTAACGTTTCCAGCAAGGGCTTGCGTTTTCTTGTCAAAATAATGAAAAACTCAACCTTGACTAGAAATTAACTAGTTGGTTGGAGAGTTTCAAAAGCTGTTAGGAACCAGAGGGCTCTTGAGGTTTTTGTCGTTTTTTACATCCTAACAGAGCATATGTGTTTATTCCAAATTAATTAAAAGAAAAAAAGCGATTCCATATGTTTAATTTTTCTTTCTTAAAGGAAGGACCTTAAATGCTAAATCGCTTTCCTTAAAATTATAGTTTTATGAATGAAGTAGGATTTAGCTATTCCAAACACAGCTGACTTATGGAACCTTCAAGGATTGGGTGGGTGAGCTTTGTGTTGTCACAAGGGCCACCCTCCAGCTGGGAGGGCCCAGCTCCAGGTGCAGACAGACCTTTGTGGTCGTTGGGGAGTGTGGGTTCAGCCTTGCAGCAGCACAGAATGTTTGGGGTCAATGCTGAACTGCCTTTGTCTGCATATCCTACATGTGTCATATGGATTCCATCAGGGCTTGATGCTAAACACAATGAGACCATGTACTGGGAACCAGATTCTTTCCTGGGATGTGTGTTGTGTCATTCCTGCTCAAAGCTGCTTTTGATCCAGGGACACCTGCACCCAGATGCAGAATTTGAACGTGAGTTTTATAACAAGTCTAGTGATTTCTTTGCTTTTCCAGAGTGTCTTGAATTATTTTTTTTAATGTGTTGAAATATGACAAAGAAAGTGTATTCTGGCTCATTATTTTACATATTTTAGATTGTCTTTTACATGAGTGATGTTCTGAAAGCTTCTTACACAAGTTGTCAAATCAGTTTTGGTTTTTGCCCGCTGTGCATGCTAAAATAATGTCTGGAGCTAAAATAATGTTTTAAGTAAACCATCTTTTCTCATACTAGCTTTGGAGGAAAGTGGAGAGATAACCGTTGTTTCTGTTTGTATTTTATAAAATGATTATTTTTGCAGCTAAAATTTCAGTTGTTGGATTTCAATCCCACAGTGTTCTTTGTGGATATAAATTTCCTGGGTCCGCTATTTCAAACTTGTATAACAAGTCTGGTATAAAATTAAACTAATAAAATGCACTCTTCTGCAATTAGTTATTGAAACCATGGCAAATCATTTTGGTCCAAGAATTCAAAACAAAATAGAGAAAATACATTTAACTATTTAAGTTTATTCCTTGATGCTGCTGCTTATTTTTTTTAAAGGTGCTTGCAGTTTTGCACAAAAAAAATCAACTTTATTAAATTGCTGGGTTTGAGGCACTTTAGGATTCTTCTAAATAAAACCATATATGGTGTGAAAAGGAATGACATAACATGCTTAATGTGTTTAAATTTTGGTTGCAGTCTTTGCTATTCTGATAGATTTGATCAGCATGTTTCTTTAAACCTGTTTTCAGAGATTTGAAATCAGAAACTTTTTGGGGGCTGAAATATAACACATGGTAAGAGATCATTTGAGAAATACCTTCTGAATGGGTGGCTTGATTGGCAGTGGGGCTACCTGGCCATCTATTAGACAAAGACACAGCAATGTCTGTTCCTGTAGCAAGGGCAGTTCACTGTGAGCACTGGGATTCTTTTTTTAAGCAAAGGAACTTTTCTTAACTCTTGGCTATGCACCCTAAAGTAGCTGTGTGTGCTGTGGTGAGGCCAGGACAGCTGCTTTGTGGGACTCCCCTGCAGCAGATGCTCTGTGACCACCATGGGGAGATGCTGTCCCTGCTCTGGAATGCTCCAAATACCAAACCCCTGGTGTTGGTAGGGTGTCCTTGAGCAAGTCCCTGTGGTTTTTTCCCTGCCTGGGCAGTAGCTCAGCACTCCAGAGGCTCCTTAGGAAAACAAAAGCAGGGGAGAAAGGAGTCAGGTACGAAGAGGGTTTGATGTTGGCTGCCTGAAGCAGAGCTCATGTTTGTTGCTGATCACAGAGCTCCTTAATACCCCTGAGTGTGTGCTGTTGTCTTGTCTTTTAATGGGGAAAACCTTTTTTTGAAAACTCAAGCGTGTCACAAGCTTTTCTATGAATTCAGATGCTTAAATTGGTGCTAATTTTTTAAAAGAAAATGTAACAGATGGTTAGCACTGTATTTCTCTGTTTTTGATACCTGTATTTTCTTAACTGGTAGCAAGCCAAACTTTATAAAATGACTTATGTGCATTTTCAGCTACATCAGATTCCCAGGTTTTCCTAAAGTAAAATGTTTAAACTTCCATGGTAGCTACTGCTTCTTTGGAGCCATTGCTTTCAGGTGTTTTTTACACTAATCAGATGAACACAATTAGAACAGACAGCAATACCTATCCCTTTCTTTAAATCACAATGTGGTTCCCTGGGTGGTTTTAGCAGTTCAGTGTGATCAAGATGCCTAATTAAGAGCGAATCAGAGATACCTGTGTGCAGTTAACTCAGTACATTGAAGCCTTACTTAGTTAAGATAATTTATAAAGATTATACAAATCTTCATCTATTTTAAAGAGGGAAAAGCAAGCAGAAATAATTTAACTGTTTTCATACAAATTAAAATGTAAATTCCAGAAAATATATTATTTAATATATTACAGAACACGGGCTGTTAAAGAGTGTAATAGTAATAGACTCATTGAGTGATTAGTTTTGAAATCCAGTTTTATCCAATGACTCAAACCCTCTCCAAAATGTAGTTCTTTGAGAATTTCTTTTGAATGCCTTTCAAGTTTAACTTCCCTCAGAAACCTTTGTTGGTTTGGCCCTCTTTCCCACCTTCTGTTTACCAAATGTCACCAAAAGTAGCATCAAGCCCTATCACTTGTTGCAGTGTTCTGGTTTTGTGGCCTTAATATTATTTAGAGTCTGGTATATAATTTCAGAAGAAAGATGTGCTTTGAAGTCTGACTATAAATACATGTGGCCTCTTCTGCCTAAGGAATTGGGCTTTGATTGTCATGTCTCATTCTCAATGCTTGTGCAATAGGAACATGTTCCTCTCCATGCAGTGGCTATTTTATCTGATGCTGGACTTTGGTTTCAGGATGACTAGAAAGTCTTTTTGGGTTTCTTCGTTTTGGTTTTTTTTATGGACAGCAGTCATGCTTCATTGGTTTTTTGGACTGATACTCTTTAGGAAACTAGAATTTCATAAGGAAAACTGTCAATAACTAGTTCTGTAGATCTAGTTAAAGCCTTGTTCTGAAGCTTTTTGGTTGTTTTCTTTCCAAAAACGTTATCGTAAAACAGTACTAAAGCCACTGTAAAACTACAAATAAATATGTATACATAAAAGATTTGAGCAGTTTGTCTTACTTACTATTTTTTTTTCTTTCTTGTTTCTTCCTGTGTTGAAGTAGAATGTTTTGTGTAGCAAATGATGTATATTTGACATACAGACTTCTTTCAAAACATGAAGTTTCAGTTACCACTTTGGCTTCCACTTAACTGAAACGTAATTGTTGGCATGAAAAATTAATGAAAAAAAACTTTAAGAAATTGGTTGGAGCTGCTTTTTCTTGAACAACTGGAATGTTTGGCACTTGGTTTTACCAGCACTTGGTTTTACTGCCAACTTACGTGGGGTTTTTTTGTTATTGTTGTTTAAATGGCAAAAGCTTGAAAAAAAATAGTTCCACTGTGCTTCTTTTGAGGACGATGGGAGTATTTTTGCAAAGACAGTGATGAGGTTTCCAGGCACCTTGCAGAGCTGTCTGCTCCAGGGAATGGGAAGTAAAACTGAACTGCTGCTTTGATTTACTGGGTTTAATGAAGGGTTTCTGATATTAAAGGGAGGATTAACAGCTGCCTCCCCAGATCCTGGACAAGGGCTCTCAGCCAGCCTTTGGTGTTGTGAAAGCTTCATCTGGGACAATGTGAAATTATTTTTACAGCAATGTTGCTTTCTTGTGTGGAGAGCATGGAAATTTTACCTTTTCTCTACAAAGGCTTTGCAGCAGAGTATCTGGATAAAGGAGGGATGCCCCGTACATCCCAAAGCATCCCTGTATTAGGTGATTGGATTTTTTCAGGTTACTGTTTGAGCTATAAGGAAGATCTAATCCATTAAATACGCACCAACAGTAACAAAAAAATTAGGCAGGATGATGATGTGTGAGCGGGGTAGTTCTTTACAAGCATTACCCAAGAACATCCCTCACTTATGCAATGCCTTTTCTTTATATTTCCTGCAAGTTCTTGAAGTTGGCAGGACAGTTTTTAGAAAGTAAGGAGGGAGTGATGTGATTAAACAAGACTCAAATACTTTTTGAGGAAAGTGGGACTTCAGAAACTGATCTTTTTCATACCAATGAGGTCTAAAAAAGAGAAAGAGTAGAAAAAAGAGGAAGAATGCAGGTGCTGCAATTAAAATGAAAAGCCTGCTCATTTTGAGTGCTTGGTGTGAAGGTGACAATCAGACTCTTGTTCAGCGATACACTCACACGAGTGCATGGAAGGGGTTGACCAGGAGGCACTTGGGAATGAAGAGTTGCAGTGGTGCCTCGGGCTTGGAACAGAGCAGGGCTGTCTCATTCCATGAGCCATGTGGGATAAGACTCTGAGTTTTTTGATTCATTCATATTTGATCTTAAAACATGCTGCTTGCTCTTCTCTGGGGAAGAAGAACAACATCTGTGGTTCCTGCTGACACACCGTCGGCTGCTTTGGTGACACTCAGCTCTCTCTGGTAGGTGGCCACTCTTACATTTAATCTGGATGGAAGAGCAAATAATGAACCACATGTTTTTATCATACAAAGTATAGTTTTAAGTTGATACAGGTTTAAGTAACATGCTATTTGTTTATGTGAAAGGTCTGCAGGGGGTTAAAAGAATAGTGGTTATTTTGTTGATACTTAACTGTGTGTCATTAATGCTGTATCAAGGTAGTTACTGTTATTTCTTGAGACTAATGTGTTCTTATGGGAGTCCTGTAGGGAGCCAGATTATAATCCAGAGGAGCAAATGGCTTTGTAAGAGACCTCCTGCTCTCCATGAATGCAGAATATCCCTTCAGTGAGAGGAACAGCAGCTCTGATCCCAGGCACAGAGCACAGGTGGGAGCTGTAGGGGGGTGCAGTGCTGTCTCCTTGTTTCTGTGTTAGTCTCCAGCTGAAACAGGTTCTTTGGGGTGCAGGTAGGAGCTCAGCTGTCTCCTAAAGCCCAGGTAATACCTATGGCACCCCTGGGATGGCTGCTAAAGCACTCTAGCAGGTGTGACATCCCGAGATTAAAACCACATGCGCATTTAGAGCATCACTCAAGGCCACCCAGAAATTACCAGAGCACTGCCCCAGAGCGCTGCACAGGCTGGCTTGGGAGGCGGTTGTGCCAAGAGTCCCAAAGATATTTTCAGTGGTAAGAGAAAGTGTCCCTGGCATTAGGAGCATACTACAGAGCTCCTGGGGGTCCCATCGTGTTTGTAACAAATTATGCTCGATGCATAATGGCCAGCCAAGGTTTTCTGTTGGGTTTCCTGTTTCACCTCAACATGGGCATGTGCTGACCCCAGGACTGGCCTTTCTCCCTCTTCCAACTTAGCTTCATTTCCAACTGACACACTCCCATTTATTTCTACCTGTGCATTTCCCCAAAGGTTCCAAAGAAGTCCATTTCTCTTTCTGAGAAATTTCATTTCTGAGTATTCAGTTTCTTCTCACTGCATCTTCCTTTGCTCTCTCTGCATTTCACATCCCCATCTCCCCCAGTCTGTACCACTTACACTGCTGTCCCAGTTTCCAAAGCATCCCCTGAAACTCCAATTGCAGTGCTCTGTTCTGCTCCAGACTGGTAGAAACACAGATATTGTAAAGCACAAGATTAATTCCCCCCTTAGAAGAGCTCTAGTATTTTTTAAAGTTAGCCTTTTTAAACATATGTTCCCACAAATACAAGTATTGGCACCCGCAATACGTTTCCAGTCTTTGGTGTTGTATATTAAAAGCTGCAATTTTTAGTTATCCTAATTTATAATAAGTATAAATAACCATATGGCAACAGGAGTCAGTTCGTGGGTTGATTGGTTTTTTTAGGGTTCTGTTTTTGTAGTGGAATACTCCAGTAGTGTAACAGCAAATGGCAATGCAATGTATTTTAGGAGACACTGACAATTCTGCTTAAATTGCAGTTCCCTTGTACTGCAGGGGAAAGAGAAAAACACAGCAAAGATATTTAAAAAATACTAAAATCTTACAAACAGTGCCTTTACTACGAAGAAATTGAGGAATACTTCAAGAAATTAAAGATTAAATGGATTTTTTTCTTTACACAAGGGAAAGTGTAATTTGACATTACCCACTTGCCATCTGTTGAAATGCAGCATGTTGAGGTATTTTCTGGTTTATGTCAACTTGCATGTCATACTTGTAACTTTTAACTAATCAACAATGTTATGTTTAAAACATTAATTCCTTTTAACTGCACAATAGCAGAGCAGCACTCTTCAGAAAGTGAAGCCTGGAAATGCTGCTGCCTTTTGGCTTTGATAACGAGCCATGGGTAAATCTCTATTCAATTTCTAATCTTAGAAATTGGGAAAATACTAATGAACACTTTTCCTCAGAGCTGTTAAAATTCATGACTTGCAATTTGTAAAGAATAATGACTTACTGCTAATGCTGCTGAGCAGCCTGCATGTTATTCCCTGGAGAAAGGCTTGATATTGGATTAAGGCAAAAAGGGAAAATACACAATAGACCAGAGGCTTTTCAAGAGCTCTGTGCAGCCCTGCTAAAAGTCTTTTAGATGCTCTGGAGTTCCTCAAGCACCTTACATGAAAATGAGTTTGGATGACTCTGAATAATTGTCCACCTAATCCTGTAACACTGGATCCTGGTGCCATTCCCAGCGGTACAGGGAGGCATTGGCTGCTCCTGGTTACATGCTGTAGGAAGGAATGCCTTACCTGAAGCCTCGTAGTGTTTAAAATCCTTTACCTTGCAATTACAGATTCGTACTCAGCTTTCTGTCTGGCCATCAGCATCCTCAGAGCTGCCAGGTGGTGCTGCAAGGGTTTGCTGGCAAGTCCCCAGAGCAAGCGAAGCTGTCACTTGCCATCCCCTGGGACGTGTCCTGTCTTTTCCTGATCCCACAAAACATGACTTAGAGCTGTGGTGGCCAGGCAGCTTTTGTCAGACATCTTGAAGGAGAGTTTTTCTCAATCGTGGTTCCTCAGCAGGAGCCTGTGAGCTGCCCAGCCTGCTGCCCCTGGGCCCTCCAGTGCTGTCACCTGCTCAGTGCCTCTTCTGCTCAAGAGGGAACCTTGTTTGTGTGTGTGCCTTGCTCTGCCTTGCCACGGGTCCTGAGAGTTTTCTTCCTCCCCACAGCTGTTTGGAGCTTTTCAAGTACTTGGAAAGGGTCCATTTTGCCAGAGCTGGGATCTTACTTAAGCCTCCAGCTTTGCTTTTTGTGCACAGAAGGTTGAGGTTTTGAGCTGCTGTACCCCTCTGCTGCCCATTCCCATTGTCACTATGGCTGGTTTATTGTCATTTCCTGGAGCTACTGCTGCTTTCCTACCCCAGCTCTATTGGCTGTTGCTTGTCTGACACCTGCAGGTGGCCCGTTTGAGAGCTTCCGACCCTTAAATGGTTTAATTCCCTGGCTGCTCGGGGAATTCTGCAGCAGTGTCCCAGTCGCAGGCTGGGCAGGGGGAGCAGGGCACCCTCGCTGCAGGGATCAGGGACACAGCTCCTTGCTCCCCTTCCCACACTTTAGGAGAGAGACCTGTAACGTGTGTTTTGGCTGCACTGTATCCTGCTGGTGAGGCATGAGAAAAATTGCATGGATGTGAAATGGCTCGTGCTGCTCATCCCTGGAGCATCCACTGCATCAGAGTGAGCAAAGCACAGCGAGGGAGGCGACTCCTCCGGTCACGATGCTTCAAGGACAAGAAACTGGAGGTTAAGGAAAAATAGGCCACATCAGCGATATTTCAATTCCTCTTGGAAAAACTTTGATGTGAATAGATACAGAGTGTTTATTTTAGCTGCCTGTTCTCACAAGAGAATCAAGCACAGCACAAAAATAACTTGGTTATAACTAAAGGAAGAGCAACCCTTGCAGTTTAAATGCATGTCTCAGAAATAACAGAGATGGTTTAAAATAATCTGGAAAGATGTTTCCTCTCCCTCATCCCCACATGTTCAGTCTCATGACAGAGGAAATGGAAATGAACTGGGTTAAGTGCTTCTGTGTTTCTGTAAGTGTTTTACAGGTGTCTCTCTGAAAACCTCTTCAGGATTTCCTCTGCCCACCTGACAAAGCTGGGATGTGTTCCTGGCAGAAATTGGGTCTGGGGGGTTATTGAGACACTTTCCCACCTTAACCTTCACTCCCTTCAGTAGGCAGAGTCCTTAGAAATGAGCAGGCATGTGAGTGTTTTGGGAATCTAAAGAAGGTCTGAGGTGTAAAATGTAAAAGCCAAGTAAGTAAGGCTTTAGCTGTCTGAGGGGGAAGATGCTGTACTGGAGGAAGGTGGGGAGGAATCCACTGATTTGATCTTGCAGAAGTGAAATAATAAACTGGTTTAAATTCCACCATCAACCACCCTTCCCCACCCAATTCTGCAGTTGCTGCAACCTAAACTTTTCCTCCAAAGATCTTCCCGGAGTATTAATGGCAGTGCTTTGCAGGAGTTCTGTGCCTATTAATAAGCTGACAGATGGCTGTAGTTTCTGATGAACCAGATTCGGTTTCATTGATTAATCTGTTTTCTCCCTACCCCAAAGGACAGGCACAGCTGTGCTGACCAGCAGCTGCTCTTGAACAGACCTGATTTCCAGAGGCACATCTGCCTGCCTGATGAGGAAGAGATCCCAGCACTGCTGCCATGGGGAGGCTGGGAGGGAGCTGGCCTGGAGCCTCTGCTCAGGCAGGATGGAGAAGCAGGGCAGCCAAGGGCTCCCCATTTGAGAGCTGAGGGACTGGGAGGAGTCTGACCTCACGGTCCCCGTTGCAGTCACACTGTTATAACAACACGGTGTGGGTGAAATCAAGGAGGTCAATGGGAAATTTGAAGAGCTGACCTCTGGTCATGGTCCCCAAGCCCGTGATTACTGGAACTGATTCACAGGACCCATATGGGGACACCCGTTGGAGGCAGCAGGTCTGCAGCATGTGGGGCTGGGACTTGGGAACAAGCCCCCCTAAGTCCTGTGCCTCTTTTACAGGGTGGCTGCTGAACTCCAGGTTAGGAACTCAAAGTACCTCAGAGCAACATCCATGGGGTGTCACAGCTGGGATCTCATCTACTTTGTTTCCTCTCCAGTTACAATCTTGATGGGCCACAGCACCATATAATGTTGATTTCCTCCCCCACACCCCTCTGGTTTTACATTTATTTATATGCCATGTTCTCCTTTCACCTTCCCTATGGCTTCTCCAAGAAGATTGCTTGTATTAGTTTCCTGACAATGTAAAGGTCAGCGATGGAAAGAGCTGTGTTGGGGGATTTTTTGCCCTGCGGCAGAGGAAGAGCTCTGTTCCAGACTCAGCTTGCAGAGAGCTGGGATGTTTTGAAAATTTGTTTCTTATTTTGGACTGACTTGGGATGGAGCTTGTGATTCTGTGCTATGACCTCTCCCTGGAGCACAGAGATGCTGCCATGTGTGGTTAAAATTTAACATGCTTGAAATAGTTCCTCCAGGCAAGCTGTGGGACTCAGCCTCCCTCAGTTCTGGTCCCATGCCAGCTGCCTGTTCCCCTGCAATCTCCTCTGAGTGCTGGAAGAGAGACCAGAGTCCCCTCACTGTGCCTTTTGTGGGGTATCATTTGCACTGCAGACAGATGAGATGTGACTATTCCAAAAGGGATGTCCATCAGCCCCAGGACTGCGCATGTTTGAGGTCACTGTCTGGATAAAAACTCACAACTTCCTTCACTCAAAAACTGAGAAAGAGTTAAGAGAGTCATAGAATGGTTGGGATTGGAAAGTACTTTGAAGGCAGTTCAGTTCTACCCCCTGCCATGGGCAGGGACACCTTCCACTATCCCAGGTTGGTCCAAGCCTGGTTCAACCTGGCTTTGAACACTTCCAGGAATGGGGCAGCCACAGCTTCTCTGAGCAACCTTTTCCAGGGCCTCACCACCCTCACAGGGAAGAATTTCTTCCCAATATCTAGTATCTACCCACCCTTTGCCAATTTGAAGCCATTCCCTCTTGTCCAGTCACTACCTGCTGTTGTCCAAGTCCCTCTCAGCTACACAACTGGAATGTTGTTGTAAACTGGGTTAATCAGCACTTTCTCATCTTCAGCCTGGGGCTAGAGCTGAGCTCAGCTGCCAGCAAGGGAGAAAACAGAGGGATCCACACAGCTGGCAGGGCATCTCCTTGTGCCAGGCTCAGCTTTCCAGTAGCTCTGTGGTTTGTGCAGGTAGCCAAGAGCTGCTCAAAATGCATTTCCAGGTGTGCACTGGAATGGCTGGGCTTGGCACGACCTGAACCCACCACTGTGCTCCCAAATCACCCTGATCTCCATGAGCCCCTTGTGCAGCTGGACTGGAGAACATGTCCTGGTGTGGGGAAACACTACTGGGAGCTGCTGCCCTCTTCTGTAGGATGCAGTCAGAGCTCTGTGAGGAATGAATGACTTTAATGCTCTCTTGGTTTGCCATTAATGAATTGAAAGTTTTGTTCTTGCTGGGGTTTTTTTCAGCCTGGACTTCCATGATGTTGGAATAATGAATGTCATAGCCTTATCTCTTGTTTTCGTCTTGCAGCTGAATTAAAAATAAAAACGGTTTCCTGTGCTTTTTTTTTCTTTCAAATCCCACTTGGGCTTTATCTCTCAATGAGCTATTTATTGTGCTAAGTATGATGAATAAAGGGAAACAAATAAAATTTTCTCTGTGCACCTGCAGAAAGAGAACCAGGATGGACCAGCTTTGGCTGGGATGGGCTCTGGACCCAGGCACCTTTCCATGTCCTGAGTCTGAGCTCTGTTAAAACTTCAGGCAGCAATCTTCTATTGTTTGATTGCAATCTTTTTACAAAAAGAAACAGAAACAAAGTAATAAAAAGCAAAAGTTCATTACTTGATTTTGAAATCTGATTACGCTTTTAATCTTAGTTTGCCTTTTTACAATGCATGTTCTTATACAAAAGTGCTGTCACATTCCAGTAGAGGAGGAACAGGTGTGTGTGGCCCTATGCCATAAGGACCTGAGCTTTTTAAGCTTTGGGGCGTGTCAGGAGTATTGGATATTGCCCGCCTGCATAACGTAATGCTTTTGTGCATAAATAAAGGTTTAGGGCAGCAGCCAGACAGCATCACAGAAAAGGAGGGTGCTTGCCTTCGGGCAGCTGGAAGCTGCTTGGAAAATAGAGCTGGAGTCTCCTTCCTGCGACCCCAGCAAAGAGCCGGGAGCACGTTTTGGCTTCCCTGGCTCTTGCAGGCTGGAGCTGAACGTGGCATCCCCTCCTCCTGCCCCAGTGCCGGGTCACGGCTCCGCACAGGCTCCTGGGGGGCTGGGGCTGCCGGGGGCTGCAGAGCCCTTCCCGCTGGGACAGCTGTCAGATGGAGGGGAGGTGTGGGAAGGGGGAAATGACCTTTCTTCTCTCCTCTGCAGAGAGGAGCAGTGCTCAGCCATCTCCCGCTAGATGTCACGGTTGGGGCGGGCTTGGGGCTGCAGGCGCTGCCCGAGCCAAAACACCCGGAGAGGAAAAAATCCCACCCTTTTTTCCCAGCTCTGTGACAGTTTGTAACCAACATTCTTAAAAACAAGCCATGAAATTATTTACGTTCCTTAAAAAGAGGGCAAAAAGGTGTGGGGGAATATTTGAAGAAAAACAGGCTCCTGGCAGGAGAGGGCACTGTGTACCTTGCTATATCCGAGGGGATGTGCGGTTGGGATGAGTGAATTTTAGGATGAAAGCTGTGCAGCCGCAGGGCAGGCACGCCACTGCCCCTGGGGTGTGACCAGCCCCGGGCCATGGACAAAAGCTCCGAGGGCAAAGCTCGTGAGTGCGGAGCTGCTCCTGCTCCTCTCTCCACACCTCGCAGGTTTGGGTTAAAACCTGCTTTGTACCTGATGCTGGGCTACAGGGGCAGAGGAGCTGCTGGGGGAATGGGCTGGGATGAAGGCAAAGCCAACCTGGGGAGGTGGGAAACAGGGCTTCATCATGGGCAGCATCTGCATCACTCTGCAACAAAAGCATCCTCGCCCAATATATGTAAATATCTTTAATTTAAGCTGCTTTTCTCCCTTTATCAACTGTATTCTGTATCATAACCATAATTTACCTGTTTGCCTTAAGGTATGGTTTCCATCTGGGGGAAATGGAGTTTCACTGGAAATGTGCGTTCAAATTAACTCTCTATCCTTTGTTTTCTTCTGTAAAATAACTCCTGTTGTGTTATAATGGAGGGAAATTGCTTGGAAGGAACCCTCCCAAACTGCCTGTCTCATGGACTTGGCTTTTAATGGAGGCAGTTTTGATGCAATTCCCTGTTTAGTTTTATTTTAGCTTTACAGATCTGCAAGGAAGGATTTCAAGTATTGGGTTTGTTCAGCACTAAAGGCAGGCTCAAGACTTTCCTGTGCTTTCAGAATGACCCTCAAACCCTCACAGGGAGCAGCCTGTTTAGTTCAGCATTTGTATTTCGGGTAAACATTAATGGGAGCTGCTGGTGTTCAGGCTGTCATTCAGTTTTAAGGATTTTATTTCCCTTTCAGGTTCTTCCCAAGGCATGTTTCCATGTGGGACTTTTGTCTTTGCATAAGGACGAGGCTTTGACTTTTAAACAGGGAAAATGTTGAGAGCTCCTGCAATCCCTCTGGAAATGATCAGTGTAACAAATGCCTGCTGCTCAGCTTGAAGGGAGCTGTCGTGTTTAGCTGCATTTTGGATGGTGTCTATAAACACAGCAGCTGTCTGCATGCGAACGGGACTTTCCAGCAGTGCATAATATGAAAAGAATCTTATTAGCAGTTAAAAAAAAACAAAAAAAGAAAAAGCAAGAAAGGCTCAAAGAGCTCGGATGATGCCAGCTTCCTATCAGCTCCAACAGCAGTCTAGACATCTCGGAGAGTCATCAGACTAATGTGATGTGTGTAAGGCATTTACAGCTCTGCGTGCCTTAAAGACAGCTGGGAAAAGGGAGCTTTCCTCCCGGGATCAGCACAGCTCCTCAGGGCTCCTGCTCTCCTCTGTCCCACTTCTCACCTGCTGCTTTCCCTCCTGCCTGGGTTGGGGTGCCAGGGGTCACCTCTTCAATGAGGCACAGCATGTGATGATGATTTTCTTTAGTGCCATTAACCTCGCTGACACTTTGCTCAAGCCCTCCTGGGGCAGGGCTGTGGTCACTGCATTTGGCCGAGCCCTGTGGCCAGGGGAAGGGCTGAGGCTGTGGGAGCTGCAGGGACACTGTCAGGAGGTTGGACACCTCCACTGTCCCCTGCCCTGGGCCTTTCCTCAGGATGGTAAAGGGACAAAGCCAAGGTCTGACCCCACTCCCAACATTTCCCCAGCCACAAGCTGCTCTTCCATCTGCTCCAAAAACTGCTGTCGGGCCACCTCAAGGTGGGGCAGCTCGTTCTGCCAGGGACCATTTCTGAGTCAAGTGTCCCCATCACCTCCTGAGCCAGGCTGCTCTTTGGGGCAAGAATAAGCCTCCCAGGGCTCTATTTGGAAAACATTACAAAATTTTGGGAAAAAAACCCAATCCCTTGCTATTTAGCAATGAATTTACTTGCTTGAGTGCAAAGCCAAGGATCTCAGTGGGTTTTGTGCCATCCTTCGTGACCAGCTGAGCCGTGGGCAGTGGATGCCACGGAGAAAACTTGGCTCTGCCTGCACTGAGGAGGTTCCCAAAAAAGAAATACCAAAACACCAGAGGAAAGACTGCTTTCATGATAACTTCTGGCCCATCCAGAGGGAGAAAATGTCAGGAATTTCCCAAGAATATCTGTAGTCTTTGACTTTCCAGCTGAACTCTAGAGCTGTCTGGGATGGAGGAGCACCAGAGATTGCAGGTGTCCTGCCTCCCCTCCAACACCCAGACCTGGCATTTCTCACAGGGCTCTTTTCTTAACAAAATTCAATGAAATTTATTTGGTGCTTCTGTGTTTTTTATTTTTCTGGTTTGTGTTGACAGGAGCATGTTGGGCTGGATACCCAGCTTCATTTTTTGCATGTTACAGAGGGGAAAGCAGCAAGAAAATGTGAGGCTTGTGGAAATCTAGCAGTTCTTTGCTATCATTTTTGGGTAATACAGCACAAAATTCACTAGTCCCAAGCAAAGGCACAGAAGAAAGAAGGAAGGAAAGAGATATGTCGCTTAACATGTTAATTTTCCTATGCAAAGCAAGCAGGTAGCAGCAAACAGTGGAAGAAATAAATCCATGTTCTTATTCAGACTAAGTAAAATGCATACTAAAAAATGCAGTGAGTGATCACTTTAGGGGGCTTAAAATTATGGCCCTAAAAAGCCCCAACAACTCACTGGTTTGAAGGTACACGACTGAAAGTGGTTCCTGTCTAATCACTGCCCTGTGAACATGACTTTGCTCTTCCCTGCACCCTGTGTTGGAGCTTTGTGCTTCATGGCAGAGCTGAAATCACCCCACAGCTTGGGATCCTGCCTGCAGGGTGGGGATGCTGAGGATAGGTCAGTCCCTTCCTCTTACCTCATCCCCCATCCATGGAGGGTTTTCATGGCTGGAGAAGAGCTTGAGGAACCAGGCGTGCTTGGTTCAGTTCACATGAGGGCAAAATTTTGGTGAGAATAAAGAGGAAGAGTAAGTGAGCCCTGTCCTGCTCTGGTGCTGCCAGGGAGGAGGGGGTTGAGGCACGGCCAGTGCTGCAGGGCCAGCAGAGGGACAGCAGCATGTTAGACCCTCTGATTCAATCATTTTTTCCTAAATGTCACTTGAAGAGAGTGGTCATAATGTTGAGTCATTACCAGCCATTTGCATGTACAATAACAACAGGGAAAAAGATAAAAAAATCAATACCAGGATCAATGGAGAGTTCCCTGCTCTGGGTCTTTTGCCTGGAGCTTATCATTAGCAGACACTCACAGAGCAGAGTACTATTAATTAGAGGAAGCATTTGCAGTCCACGGGAAATGACTGGCAGGTGGAAAATCCTTGGATTTTTTTAACTGAGCTTTTGGAGGTGGGCTTGTTTTCCCTTTCACTTGTGGACTCTTCAGTGTCCTGAGTGAAGCATCTCCTTCCCACCTGTGTTTTGAACAAAAAGTTTTCTCTCCTGGAATTATGGGAAAGGATGACTTTCCAAAACATGTGAGCAAAAGCCAGGGACAGCTCTGCTTGAGTTTAACCCCTCTCAACTCACTGGGCAGTGAACTTCTGATCCTCCTCTCTTGCACCCTTTTCCCCAGCACTGCTCACAACCTGATGTAGCACATAAAAAACAAACATTTCTGTCATTTTTGCAACAGCAGCTGATGGGTTTCCTGGAGAGGGGGCTCTGGGCAGGCAGAGCATCCTCCAAGTGCTGCTGGAAGCCTCAGCCCTGGCTAAAATGAAGACCAACCTTGGCTTTCATGCAATTCAAGTCACTTGCCCTGGACCTCCAGGAAAAAGCCTTGTCCCCCCAGGTGTCCCCAGGCTGTGGCATCCTGCCATCCCCAGCTCAAGGCACCACCCAATTCAGGGCTGGTGCTGTGGCCTTTGGCTGCTCCTCCCTGCAAACAGCACTTATAGATCAGCAGTGAGAAAAGTACACAATTAGCTGCTGAAAATCCAGTTATTTTGCTTATTTTTGACAGTTCTGTGAGCTTAAAGGAAGAGCTTAAATGCAGGGACAGCTGTGTCATGGCTATGCTGAGGTGAAGTTGTGCCAGGGCAGGGCAGGGGCTGCTCACAGCTTTGTGTTGGGGAAAACCCACTGGGTCTCAGGTGGAGGGTGAGGACCTCAGCAAGATTTACTTTTTTTAGCATTTTGGGGGAGTTACAACAACTTTAAGAGTGTGAGAGTGTACACAATCCTGCCTGGACTGGCTGGGCTGTGAGCCTGGCTCTTGGCACTCTTTTTGCTTAATTGTCTGTGGTTGTGCATTTACTTTAATTAAGAAACAAACACTGAAACCACATTCGAGATACCCATCCTCCTCTGCATCATGGTTCAGCTGATCCCAGGCAGCCTCTATTAGGTGGCTTTGTATTTTGGGTTTTTTTCTCTTACTTGCTATTACTACCATGAAAGCATTTACAGGCCCCAGGGAAGATGGGGGGGGGGAAATCTCTTTAAGAACAGCAATTATTCTTAGTAAAATATTCTAAATAATTCATTGCTTACTGGCTGTAGTGCACTATTAAATGCCTTTTAGCTACTACTTGTATAAACTCTTAAAGCCCTGGTTCAAAGCCAAGCTCAGGTTAATGATACAGCAATTTCTGTGGGAAGCTCTGTGTGTCTGATGGAGCAGCTCCTGCTAAAGCCCCACAGAGCTGGACCTGAGAGGTCTGGGTGGGCAGGTGCCGGTGTCACTGGGCTTGCTTTTAACCACATTCTCAGGATTTCTGCACCTAGGAAGTCTCCTCATTCTTCCCACCTTCTGGAGAATCTGTGTGGACTATGTACTGTGTTGGTGTGATGCTCTTCCAACAGAAACCCAGGGGATTTCAGAGCACGACAACTGCCTGTAAAGCATGGAAGAAAGGGTCACAAATGTGAAGGCAGCAGTGGCTCTGCTCACCTGCCTCCCCTGCAGCCTGTTCTCCACCCATGCCCACTGGAGATAAAGGACAGCCCTCAGCAGACTGGGCTCAGTGCAGTGCCAGGCACTGCCCATCAGTGTAGTGTGAGGGTGTTTTTCCTTTTATTTATCATATGTCTGCACACCTCTCTCATTAATTTGTTTCTATTTGGGTCAATCCCAACCCAGCACTTCAGCCCCTAAATCTGATCCAGAGGAGTCCTTACTTATCTGACAAAAACTTTACCTCAACACTGGGGAAAAACTGCGTAAGAAGATTGACCTGGGCACAGCATTAGACCCAAGGCATCTGCATCCAGAGCCCCTCTTTGAGCATCACTTTTGGGTGCAGCCATAAAGAAAAGGCTGAAAGATATTGAAGCACAAATACTTAAATTTACATTTGCTGTATTAAGCTCTTTTAGTTATTAGCAGGTATTAGCATCTCTTTGCATCCTTAGCATCTGGGTAAAAAGGAAAGGCTATGACATGGCTCAGCAGCCACCAGGTGCATCAGATCCCAAGGCCATTTCCCTCAGCAATTCAAGCAGTGCCCGTGCAGTCTGTAGGATGGGACATGTTTCAAGGAAAAATGCCTGGAGGAACCAATTAAAGGTTTTCCAGTTCCATTCCTGTTTAAATGATGAACAGTGCAGAGTTTTGGCAGGCATTGAGCTGTTTATTTTGTCATTTCCAGTGAAAATAGTTCAATTCATGATTTAAACCTTAGAGCTCTTCGCAGAGCTGACCCAGGTTAGTTTCCAAGAATCAGTAATTTGTTGCTAGACCTGACAGACACCCATCCCAGCTGCTGGCCCTTGTCCAGACACTGCTCACCCCATGGCAATGGGATCTCTTCCCTCAGACCAGCCAAAGACCTGGGATTTGCAGGGTTTGGCTCAGGGAGCTGTTTGGGAACCAGCAGACACAACCTAAGTTCTGTTCCCCCAAAGGTCTCCAAGTATTTCACAAATGGTGACCTTCACTTTATCTCTTGGAGGTAGGTAAATAGTAATATACTAATTTTACAGATGACTAAACAGCGTAGAGCGTTTAAATGATTTGGCCAAGGTCAGAGCAGCCAGCAGTGGGGCTGGGAGGAGATCCAGTCCTGCTAAATCCCATCACCTCCTCCCACAGCTCTGAGCAGGCCCTGCCTTTCACAGAGCTCAGTGCCATGGGGCTGAATTTAAATGGATCTCAATTTCATTTACAGCAAACTCCAGGATATAAACTGGGGGTTTCAGAGCAAATCTTTTATCTGGGCATTTTTTAAGGACTGTGTCATTTAAAATTGCACTTGGCAGAAATCGGGCTCTTAGAAATCAGAAAATGAGCTGCCTCCTGAATGACAGCTATGAGGAAACGGGTGAGTTAAGGGATTAATTTGTTTGATTAAATCTTTAAAGAGTTTACTGAGAGTGCAGGCAGGCCTGCAGATGATAGCAAGGGCGCAGTGGTGGGCAAAGGAGTTATTTAGATAGAGCCCACGTGCTATCTTTCATTTTTCTCAGTCTGTAATTACTTATAAATAAAATAAAAGCAAAACCACAACTGAAGCTGCAGAATTAGTTACCATGCTATTTTTGCTCCTCCAGGATAATAAAAGAGTGTGAATGACTGATGGCAACAGTGCTCCCTGCAGCCACCAGCACCCTGACACTGGAGCTCCAGGGAGAAATCAGCACCACAGCCCAGATGGGCTTTTGGTAAAACCCTTTTTACCTTCCCAACCATTGAAGCAATCACTGAAAGCACACATTCAGGACAGGAACAGGCTGAAGGTGCTGAAGATCATGGTAATGAGCTCTGTTTTCATTAGGGCTAAGAGGCTGGAATGCCCCATTTGTCTCCAGGTTTTGCTGAGCCCCTGGGAAGCTCTGCTGGAGCAGCTTCCGAGAAGGGGTGTCCGTGTCACTGCCACTGCCTGCTGCCATTGGGAAACAAGCACATTTATTTAAGCCAACAGTAATTAATGTGGGGGTTTTCTTAATTCTTTTTCTATGATATGCAATGCAACAGCAACACAGGTTTGTACTTTATTTAATGACTCTGAAAGCAGCAGTTCCCTGCCAGCCCGTGGGCTGCAGGGCAATGGCTGCACAGAGCAGCAGCTGAAGGAGCTGGGTTTTGACTCACTCTTCTTCCCAGGAGTGGGAGGCTTTTCACAAAATGCTGACCATGGGGTAAGGTGCTGCTGAGCAGGGACACCTTCCCTCTGCCAGCCTTTCATGGGACACATTAGGGACAGGTGGGGCTGATCCCCTCTGCACCCTCTGGCCTAGGGGTGCTCTCAGCTGCAGTCATCACTTCAGGGCCAGCAAATCCTTTGCCCAATTTGCCATTAGCTGCCCAGAAACAGGGATGAGCTTGTTACACTTTAGCACTCCACATGGCAGCCCTGGGGTGGGTATAAATGAGGGACAGCCCCTAAAATCCCAGTGTGGCTGAGGTTGGGGGTGGGCTGAGGTTGTACGTATGAATGAGTAAAGCTTTTTGTCTTGATTGCAAGTTTTGAAGGGTAGAAGGGCTGTGAAGCTGCTGAGTTGGACCATTAAACTACCTAAAGGAGAAACCAGGTGAGAAATATGGAGTTTTTTAACATAAGAAACTACAGAGCAGTTCCAGGTATTTAAATGCCTCACCAGGCACTTGGTGATCTTGTGCCAGGCTTGTGAAAGGCTCGTGTGTGGGGTGGCTTCTGCCTTGTGAGAATGATGGCTCAGGTGAGGGGTCTGGTGTCCCCCCGGGTTGGCCACAGGGTGAAGCATTCAGAGTGGGATCCACACAGGACATGTCCCTGAGCACAGCTGTAGGGAGTGCTGTCCTCAGCAGCCCCGTGTCCCTGTCCCAGTGTCCTGGCAGCTCTCCCTGCCCCGTGCCCTCAGGAAGAGCTGTTGGAGGGGCTCACCATGTGTGGTTTGCTCTGCTAAAAGACTGCAAGTGACTGCCCTGAGAGGACTGGTGCCAGGCCTGGGGGAAGTGCTGGCATATCCTGAAAGTTTGGGAACCTTCCCTAAAGCTTGCAGACACCATGGGTCTGAGGGATTGGATTCTTTTTGGAAACATTCGGCATGGGAAGGGGCAGAAGTGGCCAAATGATGCTGCTGTGGGCTGCCAGAAGCCTTGGAAGGACTGTGCTGCAGGCTCGAAGCCTGCCCCTCTGTGCTGAGGTCCATCAGTCCCTGCTGCTTTGTTCCCTCATGTCTGATTTATGAGGTGGGGTTTGGTTGGTGATCTCTGTCCACACAGATGTGCTGTGTGCCAACCCGCTGGGCTGGGCTTGCTTGGTGGGGGTGATGCTTCCCAGCACTGCTGAAGCATCACTGCACTATTGACAGAGCAGCTGATGGATGTGAACATCACTCTTGCTTTTTATTTGCAATTAATGCTGGGTTTCTGCCTTGAACTCTTGTTGTTTTCAAAGCACGCAGACCTGTTCTGAACCATTAACCTGACAGCCAGTGAGTAGTAGCCTTTATTTTGTTGTTTTCAAAACAATAGAAGTCCTTTTCTGGAAAATGAATGGGAGATCAGGTTATTAAAATCCTGCATGGGCACTGAAAAACCAAGGTCCCGCTCTTAATTCCAACTGAAGACAGCAGAGCTTTGCTGGCTTGGGTCTGACCTACTGTTCTGGGTTTGCTCTGGGACAGGATATAGCTGGGTTGGTGTTTGAGGAATTCCCCCTTTCTTTGTGCTCTGATTACCTGGGGGTACCACATGGTTTGGTTGACAAATGGTGTGTTCACTGTACAATGGCAGATTTTGAACACGAGCCCTGTCCTGTAGGATTTCCCACACGTGGTGATGCACAAGCCTTCCAGCTTGGTCAATGGTGAACAGGAGATGGGTACACAATATGCATAAACTTAGAAAAATGTGAAATTTCTAGTGTAAAACTGAAATGGTCCTTGTCAAAATGGTAGTGGACAAATTCAGACTATCTCTCCTGAAGCATGGCAGAGGCTCCAATTTCAGATGGTGTTACTCAGAACAAGATGAATCTTTGCAGCAAGTCTTTGCAGAGCAAAGAGTTCCTGTGCAGCAAATGGCCCTGAGCTGTAATTTAATTGCAGTTCTGATTTTTTTTATTGTTATTATTCCAGAAGCAGTTTGGAGTCCTGTGCTATTCTGCTGTTAAATGCATAAGTAGGCAACAGTCTGGCAAGAACAAGCTTATGGTGCAAAAAGAAATGTCCTGGGGGCCTGAGTGTTTCTGGGATAAGGTTTAAACTCTGTTTCTTCACGAGTTCTCCCAATCCCTTCCCTGAAGGAAGGGATGGGGCAGAGTAGCAGCCCTGCTCCCTCTGAGAGCCTTGCTGCCATTCTGTAGCTTTGGGTTGTAGGGAGAACTTGTGAGACTTCTGGGTGGCACAGCCCAAAAATGCACAAGGAGTAGCATGAAGGTAGAAACTAATATCAAAGCTATAATACTTCAGTTCTGTCATAAAGGCTGAACCACTTGAAGAGAGAAAGGGAGTTACAGTATTTTGTCCTTGTTTGCAGTTTTAAGTATAACCCCCTTCTGCTTTTCTTGTTACTGCAGCAGAAGTATTTAGCAAAGCATTAATCTTGCTTGTCAGTAATAACATGCAAATTAAACACCTGCTCTAGGAATCTGTAGTGCTTTGTTCCATTAGATGGTATTGACATGTCAGGTATTTGGACTTTAATTCAGAAAAATGGTGCCATTTTCATTTATCTCTGCTAATGAAGAATGAAGGTGTGCACTGATACACGGCTGCCCACAGCAATGCAGCTAAAAGTGAAAAACAATACTTAATACAGCCACTAAATTACATGTGACATCTCATTTAAAGATAAACAGCCTGAAGGCATATGTCCAAGTGGCATTGATGAAATTTTTAAATGTTCCTTTGAATTTTCATTTAACCACCAATTTGGTAGTGAAGGCACTGTGCTGGCTGGGAGATGTAACACGCTGCTGCTTTAAATGTGAGCTGAAAAGAGAGGTAGGAGAAAGCTGCAAGTCCTGAGGGACATGGACATGGATATGGATTGGCCCAGCCATTGGGAAAATAGGGGCTGTGCCCAGTGGATGGTGGCCATGAGATGGGTGGAAGCAGTTCTTTGTGCTGAGAGATGTCAGAGCTCCCTTGTCCCCGCCTGCACGGTGACACTGGTGCCAGAGGCTGGGCACAGCACAGGGGGGCTTCAGCCTTGCAGGGCTGTGTGTGACTGTGACTGTCCCCTGGTCCTGTGAGCTGCAGGCTGGACACTGCTGAGCCCCCACTCAGTCACATCTGCCCCCTTCTGCACATCTTGGTCTTCACCTTTCCATCATTTTCTGGAAAAGCTCAGATCCCCATGGAGAAATGTGGTTACAACAAGGGGGAATGGTTTTAAACTCAGGAGTCGGTTTAGACTGGATATTAAGAAGAAATTCTTCCCTGTGAGGGTGGTGAGACACTGGCCCAAGTTGCCCAGAGAATCTGCAAATGCCTCATCCCTGTAAGTGTTCAAGGCCAGGCTGGATGGGGCTTGGAGCAACCTGGTCTAGTGAAAAGAATCCCTGCCCATGGCAGGGGTTTGGAACTGGGTAATCTTTAAGGTCCCTCCCAGCCCAAATCATTCCTTTATTCCATTGTATGTTCCTTAGCAATTTAAACATGGAAATTAGGTGCTATTTTCCATCTAAGCAGGGAAGCCCTCTATGCATTTGAAACTTGTTTCTTGCTTGCACTCTTTTAAAAATCTAAATAATCCTAGTTTATTCATTCTTTTTCCATGAGTTTTTCAGGCAGGTTTTGTTTTCCTCTGGACCTGTTGTGATTGGCTTTGCTGTGTTTTGCCCAGCTAGACACAGTAACTGAGCTGAAGTGCTTTCAGTGCAAAACAGAAGGAAGATCCCTTCTGCAGGGTTTTGTTCTGGCAATAGAAAGCCCACATTTTCAGCAGGGCTTCATCCTGTAACTTTCCTGGTGGGGGCAATCTGGGCTGTCAAGAAGCAAATCTTGTTTGTGTGTGCAGCTGGGGCATTTTGGGATCTTGCACAGCCTGTTCCTCGAGGCAGGCCCTGGGGCAAAGCATCTTGTGACAAAAACAAAGCCTTCCAGAGGGAAGGCACACAGTGCCATACTCTCCTGCCAATACTTGCCCATCTCTTGGAGCGACTCTTGAATGGTGTCTCTATAATGGTTTTCCATTGCTGTTTTTGTATGAGAACCTTTGATTTACTTTCAACTAATTTCCTTTGAAGAGTGCTCCAGAGACAAGCTCTGTGATTTATTTTTGTCCAGATCTCCTGAATTTCTACCAGAGAATTTTTTGTTTGCTTGCTTGTTTTTCCCCAGAAGGTAGCTGGCAGCAGTGGGAACAAGCTCACACAGAGAGTGCTTTTGTGGCCAGACACTGAACACACAAATGACCAGGCTGCAGATCTTCAAAAGCATCCAGCAGCATGAAAAAGCCACGCTGGAGGCAAACAGCAGGCACTGCTAGACCATTCCTTCCAAATCTTTGATTAGTCACATTTAATGGGATTTCTTCTCATGCTTTTAAGCTGCTCAGCAGTGCTGGGGTTTGACCAGCATTCATGGTCACCCATTACTGGCTCCAGCCAGCCTCCATACAGTCACTGAATGTTTGTTTGTGTCTCCTTGATAGGTGTCAGGCTCAGGCTAAGACACAGCTCTCAGAATTTCCTGGTATTGGTCACTAGGATCCAGCTTTGGGAAAGATCTCATACTTCTACTTGTTCAGTCTTGATTTCAATTGGAAGAGTTGAGTTGATGTCATTGCGTAATTCCTAAAGCTCACCCTTTCTTTTGGCTTTTTTTGCTAAGAGTTTAAAGCAATTTGGCACAACAGGCTGTGCTTTGTTGGTACTTATTTTTGCATCTTGCAGTGTGACAATATCCATAATAAACACAGGCTGGGATTACTTGTGGAGAATCTACCCTTATTTTGAATAGATCCTTTCCTTTTCCTCTGAAGATGTTTAAACCTTGCCTTATTAAAAATAATAGAAATGCATTTCCCCTCACATAAAATATTAAAAGCAGTTTGATGGGTTTTATTGTTTAATAAATAGTTTTCACTCCCAAGGCTCTTTCCAGCAGAGAATATGAGTGCTTCACAATCCTTTCGGGTGTCTGGCCATGCACGTTGCCTCCAGCAAAGAGAGTTCTTAATTCACAGAGTATCTCCTGACGAGGTGCAGTTGTCATCCCCAGCCCAGCACGCTCTGATTGTGCCTGGCAGAGCTGGCCCTGCTGCAGTTCCCGCCGCAGGGAAGTCACATTTCCACAGCCACTGAATCTCTGGGTGTTTCCTGATGGAGACAGCAGCCCGTTAGAAGCTGGACCTACCCCACGAACCAAGCAGGAACTGGGCATTTCTAAGAGCAGCCTCATTTATTTATGCCGCTGAAGTATCTGTGTATTTTATGGCTGTTCATTTGCCTACCTCCCCAGATCCCAGGACATGAGGTTTTACCCGGTTTCCTCTTGTCCAGCTGGGAATTGGGCTCAGAGAGAGGAGGGGGCTGCTCTAGAGAGCCCGAGGCAGAGCCAGGAAGCCACAGAGCTGCACTGGCACTGCAGCCCCATCCCTGCTCCAGCTCCTTGCTCACATTTCCCTGAGCTGTGCAGCCCTGTGACAAGTGACATTTAGCAAATCATGTCAAGCTGAGGATTTGTTGATATGATTCTTCTGGCTTGATGGGAGGGAGTGGGGAGGAGGAAGCCTCTTGGTTAACAAGAAGAACTAGAAAGAAAAACTCCCAGATCTCTTTTCTTCAGCAGCAAATACTTGCAAAAGCAAGAGAGATGTGCAGGGGAGTTGGGGCTCTGCTGAGCTTCCTCCACATCTTTGTTTCTGCAGCTTTATGGCAGGTGTTGCTGTGGGTCACCAATGATGACTTCTCGATGCAATATTTTGGTGGCCTTGCCTCCTTTCCCCAGCACAGTGCAGGTTATTTGGGAATGCTGAAGAGCAGCCCCTGCCAGCCCAGCCTGAGGATGGGCCTCTGTGGTCCCACCACTCAATGAAACTGAATTTCATAATAACATGCTTAAAAGTCACTATTACACAGTTGGTTTATGAGGCCCTTTGTGTATATTTTCTGATTCTCATGGCTCCTCTGGATGGCAAATCCAGGGCTCTCTTGGCCCACAGAGCATCCTTTAGCTGGGTGTTTATGGGTGATAGCTGCTGAAGAAGGGGGGGTAAGTGGTGATCTCAGCTCTCTGAGCTAAGGGAATGGGGTGTTTGAGACTGCTGTAATGAGAAGTGAGTGAAAATGGCAGCAGGGAATAGATTCTTAATTTAAATAATGAGCGCCCTTTGTTGCCTGACAGATGGTCATTTTCTGAGAAATGCAAAGTCTCTTTGGAGGGGTCAGATTGCTTGTATTTACATGGAATAATGAGGGAGAGGCACTGGTCCCAACACATGCTGTGTTTTTCACATTTTTCCAGGGGTATTCCCAGCTGTCTTTGAAAAGAGCAGATTTGATCCTTTGCAAACCTTGTGTGAATCTGACCACAGTTATTGCATGAGGAAATCAAACAGCGATGGGAGTGTCTCTGATATTCAGGCAGCTATTATAATGCCCTTTAAGCATCTTTAGTTGCTAGAAAGGAAGCTCAATACTGATGCCAGAAAACATCTTGGGCCTGAATGTGCCTTTACTTGTGCAGGGCTGGCTGCAATCCAATATCCAGTTATCTGCACGCTGGAGGTGTCTCCAGGATTTAACTCGTGGGAAGGCAGATGGATGGCAAACAACTTGCTTGGGGTAGGGCACCTTCCTACACACTTCCTCCATTGCTGCATCCTATTTTAATGTAAGAACTAAACATCAGGCACCCAATACTCTGTTTTAACCATTCTTTATTCCACCAGCAATGGGCAGCAGGGGTTATAGAGCAGGAGGATTTTGGGGTACACCAGGAACTCCTTGCTGTTTCGTGATGTTTTAACTGGGATGGTGGCAGCCCTGTTGGGCATCATGTGTGCTCTGGCCAAGGTGTCTCAGTTGTCCATCTGCTTCTCTAAAGTGTGCTGTCTCATCAAACAGAGCAGAAAGAGAAACAGCCTGTTCCAAGCCGCTGGTCAGGAGACAAAGATCCTGGTTGCAATTGACTCCTTCTCCCACAATGGTCAAGAGCTTTGTTGCTTCCTGGCTGAGGTCAATATTTTGTGTACACAAGCATTTAACAGGTACAACACAAAGTAACCTTTGAAGGAGAAGTTTGGCCATCCTTGGGCTCCCACAGAGGAAATCCTAATGTTAAGTAGTGACCCTAGCATGGTTCTCTTACTGTTCATCAAGCACCTCTTAGGCTGATGCTTTAGCCCAAGTAAGCCCTGCAGTCCCATTAAGTTTCTCCCAAAACAACAAGAAAAACACTAGTCTTGAACCCACAACTTTCTTAGTGGCACAGACTGTCCTTGGGTGTTGGGTTTCTGCTTTTTCCTGTATGTGGGTCCCCATTCTGCCCTATTCCTTCTGATGCCAAAGAAGGATGAAGACTTTCTGTGGATTAATGTGCAGTGGTGACTGTGTCCCAGACAAAGGAGAATTCAGCTTGGAGACACAAAACAACCCTCCTCTGAGCTCCCTTCAGCAGTGCAGGGATAGGTTTTGCTATCACACTTTAAAAAGGCTAAAAAATCCTGACACCTTCCCAAGCTCCTGATTCTGAAAGTCTAGAAAGAGACATGCAAGTTTAAAAATACTAAAGGCAGTGATTTAAGTTTTGTTGCTCAGCAGCTGAGAGGTGCTCCCATAAAATTCAGCAGTTTTGTACATCCTCACCATGTGTTCTTTAATCTCTGGGTAGCAATGTGTTTGGAAGAAGCCAAGGCAATCAACACCCATTTTTCACAGTCAATCAACCACTGGTGTCAAATTCTGGTCTGTGTTTTGTGCCAGAAAAGCCTTGTTGTAGCCTAAATTTGGAGTATGCCATGTCAGGCTGCAAAATCGCTTGTTTCCTGGACATGGCCCTAAATTATATACTCCCTGTCAAGTCTTGGAGACTGAAACCAAAATTGTATTGACAGGGTTTCCCCCCCTTTTGGTTAATTCCTCTCCAAAGGTGGTTGCCTACTGTTTTCCATGTACCCTGTGCTCAGACTGACAGAAAACAGATTTGGGCAGCATGGTGTCCCTGTCACGGATTTTGGCATTCTGTTGGCTGATGCTCCTTGCCAAGAGCTCTGTGCATCTGGGAGGGAGCTCCCAAGGACCTCCAATTGCTGGGCAGTCTGCAGAGCACTGGCCTGATCTGTGTGGTTTCCTGGCAGCATGTGGAGGCATTGGCTTTGCTCTGGCATGGATAAGCTGTTACAGCTTACAAAATATTTTCTCCTAAAAAATGTGTTTTATCTGGTTGACCTGCAGAGAGCAAAACAAGTGTGTTTACCAGTGGCTTCCATGTGGACAGGACTAATTTGCAGGGCTGGGAAGAAAAGGAGGAAGACAGGAGTGGCAGAACAGTGGACAGTGTAGCATTGGCAGGGAGCGAAACCTATAACCAAAACCAAAGCACAAGTAATTTTTAAAGGTTAGTATTCAAAATTTACCTTCAAAGATGCTAAAAGAAGATGGGTAGATGATACAACTGGTCAGTGATCTCATGGGCAGTGAAAAATGTGTGTGAAGCCAAAAAACATGTTCTTCTGCACCCCCTGACCCACAGAGGTGGTATTTGTGCTCAGGGGTGACAATTGTGTGTGCACAGGGTGGGGATATCCAAGGCTGATCCACTGGTGGAAAATGGGAAGCTCCTAAAGAACCTGCCCAGCTCTGTTGTGCTGTGTGTGAGTGCAGATACTGAAATGCCAAGGGCTTCCATTACACTTCCAAATAGAAAGGAAACCTTCATTTATCCATGCCTGGAGAATCAGAGAGAAAATCAGCATCAAAGAGAGCCTCCTACTGAAACCATTTGATGTTATAAAGGATAGAGTATCTGGCAGAGGCCTTAGAGGGGGGAATCTGACAGGCACTCAAGTGCTACAAGCAGTCCAGCCTTGTAACCTCCAGTTTAAATGTTCCAAGAGTACAATCATAATGCACAGGGGCATTCAGAGCATAAATTGATGTTTTGTCTTTGCCTTTTTTTCACATTGCACGAAGAATTTGCCCTGCAGCTCCTGGATTAATTAAATGCTGACAGTCACTAGAATAGGGGTGGAGGCACTCTCCTGCCCTTTGGATGCGTTGTGCAGAGTGGAGTACACAGTGCCCCTAGGAAACGAGCTTGTTCCATTAGGCAAAATCAATAAGGCAGAAATCTCTGTGAAATTCTTTTATTAAATTACAAGTAGACTAAACCCCTAAACCAGGTGACAGTGATCATTGCTTTTATGTCCAGGACAAATGCTTGTGGGAGCACTTTGGTCAAACAGGCACGTGCACTTCTGCAAACATCAGCTTCGGGTTGCTCCCTGTGGTGGCTGATTTTTCACTCCTTGGGCTATGAGAACAAAACTTTATTTTGCCTCTGTGCCTATCAGCTGTTTTCTGGGGTACTTAGTGTAACTGGAGTACCTGTTCAGGCAAACATTTTCCATAGAAGATCATTTCATGACAATAAATTCATCTTCTCTCCCCAAGAACATCATCTTTAATGTCTGATTTTCCTTGGTTGCAGGACAGAAGTTTTCTTATCATGCCAGTTTTATCTCAGATCCAAGCTTGGAGGGGCATGAAGAGCTCAAACAGCTCTTCAGCAAGTGCTGCCAGTGCCCAGGTACTGCCTGGGATGAAGGAGCAAACATGCCATGAATTACTGTCCTCGAGCAGCCCAGAGTGATGCATGGCCTGCCCCCAATTTTTGACTCCAATCTTTTAATATCACAATACTCATTTTTGCAAACACCTCCTGGACTTCTCAGCTGAGGCAAAATCAACAGGTTGGTTATTCCTGAAATGGTTGGATGGGGCTTTGATCAACCTGGTCTTGAAAAAGGTGTCACAGCTCATGGCAGGGGCTTAGAACAAGGTGATCTTGAAGGTTTGTTCCATCCCAAACCATTCTGTAATGCTATGTCACAGGAAACCTTGTCTGTAAAGTCAAGAGCTTGGACACCAACAGGTTTTAATGGGCTCTGAGACTTGCCAGGCCTTTCACCTCCTCTCACATGTCCTGTCTCCAGCAGCTCAGGAGCTGTTAAAGCAACAGATGCCACAAAACCTGATCTTCTGAGGACATGGAGCACAGGGAAAAAAATGCAAGCAAATCATGATCCTTATTAATATCTTTTTCACAGGAGATTAGTCTCCTGCTGCCCCAATCCTGAAAAAAATCATTTTCCCTACTTAGATGAACATTGGTTTTGCTTACAGCTGGTGGGTGGGGATGGGAACAGTGGAGTTCAGCTGTAGTACCTGGGGCATATATTGGGCATTAGAAGAAGTGTGGGCAGGGACTGGGTTTCTTTGCTTGGATGGGAGAGTCTCTATCTTGAGAAACTCTTAAGAACAGCCTGGATAAATTTTTTCAGAAGTGTTTTCTGTGACTGACAGCCCAAGGAAAGGGTTAGGTCACTTCTCCTGGTCCTTCCCAGGGTTATTTGTCAGCAGTGCTGAAGGTCCTGTGCTGTGTCAGGGTGTTCTGTTCCAAACTACTTGTTTTTTGGAGGTTTCCAGAATTAAAGTCCTCCTTGTAGTTCCTGGAAAAAATGGCTTTTGGGAAACATATTTTGTTATGAGGGTCAGAGACTAACACCCTTCCCAGCATCCATAGCAACCTGCCTTAAGAATCTCTGCTTGGAAATCTTGTAATCTTGCTTGGATGCTTTTTGAACAATTTCCAGGAATGTTCTGCTCTTTCCCATTCACAACTACTAAATATATGCTCTGTTTGGACTGCAGATCCCAGTCTATTTTTATATTTATTTCCAGCATATTTTAATTTTTCTACCCTGGATAGAACAATTTGGTCTCTTCTTAAACCCAAGACCTTGCTGCCCCCTCTCCTGCCACTGCCTGATTTTGGCATCACTTACAAGGAGTTTATTATTCTGGGGTACTTCTGTGTGGAGAAGGACTGTGCCAGCTTCTGACTGAATGGAGACTGACTTAAAACCGGAACAAAATAAAGGCAGGAAAGAAACGAAATCAGTTGTCCCTACACAAAGGAGTAATAAAGGCTACAAAAGTGCTTTACCCTGATTGTAAATGGTTAACTGAGTTTTGGGGCAGAAAACACTGTACTAGAGCAGTGAATTCCTACTTGTGGAGCATTTCTCATTCCTCTGGGTTGAAATGGCCAAAGGTTTTCATGTTAAGGCAGAAAACAAGTGGCTGCTTGCTTTCTGGTCCTCCTGTGTGCTCATATTTAGCAGGGTTTTATTTATTTGGTTAGGTGCAAGGAATATGGGCTCATTGTTTACACTGCATGAACAGGGATGGCAGAGAATAGATTTTTATCAGTGCTACTCTTGCCTTTGGTTGCTGCCCTGGCCTCTGGAGTGTTTATTTCTGCATCTGGTGAAGATCTTAAAGGTAGGGAGCAGGATTTGAGAAAATATTCTCAGGCATGTGGGGTAGTGAAGGACTATTCAACTTGAGCTGTGTCTCGATTAAGCTTATATATCTCCTTGTGACCTTGACATGGAAATTCCCCCTTTAAATAATGTTTATAAGTCTCCAGGGTCAAATCCAGGTTTCTGTGATGCAAAACATGACTAATGAAATCACTGTGTCCTGAGCTGACAACATCTTGCTGGGCTGTAAAAGGCTGAGCCTTGCTGGGATGTCCCAGCTCTGCTGGGAACCTACCTCCAGCCTTTGGGAAAGAGGTTTAAATTCAGAAACAATGACGTTTTTAAGGGTGGGTTGAAGCATTGCAAAGCTTCAGTCCCACAGGGAGAGCCATGGTTCTGTCCCATTACTCCTTGCTAACACCCACCACAGCAGCTGGTTTGGCTCTACTCAGTTATTTTTCCTCCAGACAAGGACTGTGACCTTTGACAGTGACAGAGGAAAACTCTCCCAGCAATACTGGTGCTCCAGAAATGAGGGAAAAGGAACCCAAGCCCTGAGTCTGTTACTACAGGAACAAAATCCTTAATCCAGCAGGGCTGGATGGTGCTGCAGGAAATGCTGACTGGAGTTCCCAGCAGAAAGGCAGGTGAAGGGGTTAAAGACAAAGCTGGTGCTTGTTCCTCCATGGCATTATCTGTATGATTGCTTTTCATATCTTGTTTATTGTGGTTAGCGGAGCAGCTATAATACAGAGTGCTAGATGCAATAAATCTTGTCATTGCAAACAGCACACTTTTCATCAGAGCTCGAGGAATTGCAAGGTAAGCATTCAAAGGCAATCTATAGATTTAATTATATAGAAAGCCTAACCCGTGTGTAGATCTTCAAATAAATTATAACTGTGAAGACTGCATTATGTTCAGGTTTATTTGTATTACGTGTATTATCCTGTTTTAGCTGTTATGAGGACACAGGGAATGGCATTGCCAACACAGTGTCTTCTGTGGTTTTGTATCAGCACTGAACAGCCAAGGGTGCTGGTAATTTAAGGGATGAGAGTTTTTCAGCCTTTCTGACAGCTGTATCTATAAATTTACACTCCTGAGTTTTAAAATCTTCTCTGATGCTAATTGTAGCTCAAGAAATCCCATAGGGTAAAGGAAATCATCTCTGATTTTATTTACGGAAATAGGCCTGTGACCACAAAGCAAAACACTGTGCATCAAAGTGACAGGTCTGAACTGCTCTAATCTCTACACTGGGCTGGCCACAGCCTGTCCCCACCCTAGGGACACTCTGCATGTCCCCCTGCCTGGGGAGGAGTGAGGAGGTGAAGAACACCCACCTGAGTCCTGGGTGTTTGGGATTTTAGCAGTTTCAGCAACTTTCATTTCTTCCTGACTTGTAGAACCCCCAGTTTGGAGGTGCTGATGTGTGGGCCTGGGGAGCTTGGCTGGCCTGGCTGTGGTGTCACAATGTGGGACTTTCCTCCCCCAATGCAAATTTTGGGAAGGCTGGAGGAGTGCAAGGGGTGATGTGGGAGGCTTTTGCTGAGACTGGTGTTGTTGGGAGATGCCAATTCAATATATTTAACAAGCCTCTGGGGGCTGAGCTGCCCTGCTTTGGGCAAGGTGTGGTTCACTGCTGGTTTCCCCAGCTGAGACCTGAGGGGGCAGAAGTAGGCAATGTTAGAAATGGAGAGATGGGTCTGTCATTGCCAATCAGCCACAAGACCAAGCTGGCTGAGAACAACCAGCTCTGTGGCAAACACCAGGATGTGATCCCTGGCTGGCAGAACCTGTTCTGGCCTTCCCAGCTCAGGAGCAGGGAGCTCCTGGGTGGTTGGTAAATGTGATGTGTCACTGAAGTATTTCACTTGGACACTCAAGGATGCTTTTGGAGCACTCCCACGGACCATGAGTCAGGAGAAGGTTGCCCAACATGCCCTCAGGGTAGCATGCTGCTCAGACAGGTTGGTCCAGGAAGGAGCACCAAAAAATTCCTGCTGGAAAGAGGCAGAGCAGGCGGTGGATGTGCTCCAAATTCTCCACACCTTTCTCATCAGCAGCCCTGAGAAGGAGTGAGAGGTGTTTGTGCCCATTTCACTGACTCACTGCTCACCCTGGACTTATGGAGGGGAAATGGGGCTCACAGCTCTGCAGATGAAAACTGTAAAACTGCTGCCAGTTTATTTCATTATCAAGGGCTGTAAATTGTGACTCAGGATCTACTCCGCAAGGGGTTTTGCTATTGGGGGCACAAGGAGACTCAGGAATGGTGCCAGGCAGGAGTGGAGAGGGAGCCCCCAGAGCACCAAAACTCCCAGGTTTTGGTTCTAGTCCCGTTTTTCACTCACGGCACTGCCTGAAGTCCCCTGGCTCAGTAAACTGCTGAGTTTGTCCAGTGCTTCCATTCATCATCCTTTGTTGGACACAAGGATTTCCTACCTCACAGTGAGGGTTGAAAGGGAAGTAATTGGTAACTCTAAGGGACTCTGCTTAAATGGCAAGAGCAGTGTAAATATGAGATAAAAACTAAAAAGTGCATTTTCTTCCATCTCACTTGCATGAAGTAAACCACATCTGACTAGAAAATGTAGTCTAAAATCAATAACAGCTAAGCCTCAGCAACAAAATAATGTATTTAATTAGCACAAAAGCACAAATTTATTTCCATTCATAAGCAAGATGCTGAGGTTTCACTCCTGCCTCATTGTCAGCAGTATCACTCTCCTTGTTCCCCCCCTGCCAAATCCCCTGAGGCGTGGAGACAGCAGCATTTTGGATTTGACACAGTTAGGGTGCTGTATGGGGTGAATTAAAAATAAAATGATTGTCTAACAACTGTGCCAGTGATAAAACATTGAATAACAATGTTCAGCTGTGTGCTGGAGTGATGGCAGAGGCTCAGTCCCTGCATGGCAGCAGCAGGGGGAGGTCACTGCCTGATCTCAGCATGAGCAAGGGACCACCTCGGTGGGAACTTGTGCAGCCCAGCTCTCTGCTTCCCTTGCTTTGCTTTCACTTCAGGGATTAGTTTTTCCAGCCATATTAGTATACATTTGAGTACAATCCCAGAAAGAAGCTCTTTTGTTCATACACGCAGTAGGAGCAGAGATGTGTAATTTGTTTATGTGGACTGAGGAAATCCCATCCCATGTTGTTTTTAATGAGATGTTCTTAAAGCTGGGTTTTGTGCTGATGGCAAACCTGTGATCAGAGCTGGTGACAGCAGCTGTGCACACAAGGACTTGTGTGCTTATTAATTCAACACAGGCATGTGATCATGAAGAAAAGTCCTTTCCCAAAACTCTCCCAGGACCTGTCTGTGCCCACCTCATAAACCTCTATGACTCCCTTTACCTCTCCTGCTCTGGTGGGAAAAGAAAAGCATCTGCTTTGACCTTCCACCTGTCCTAGTTCTTTGGCAGAGCAGGAAAATCTCTCCCCTGCAGCTCTGATACAGACCTGGGTGGTTTCTCCTGTGCAGGATCGATAGCACTCAGAAGTTGGGGGCTGAGCTATCCCCTGTTGCCTGCACAAACCTACAATCTTCAAGTCTCCAGAGGAAATCCCAGCCCTCATTCATCCAGACCATTGCCAGGGTGGTGCTGAGCTACCCTGATCTCACTGATATCTTTCCAGGGGCTGAGTTCAGGATTAGACCCTGGGGACTGGTGCTGTCCCTGCTCCCCTCTGAGCAGGCGTTGGGCTGGTGACAAATGGGCGCAATTGTGGCACGTGTCTTGCTTTCAGCATGCAGAGCTGCTCTGTAAATGGAGTGTTTTGCTAATGCAAGAGGAAATGGATGGATATTAATTGCTCTCTGGCAGTTTGTCATTTTTCCTGTTGGTTACTGATGAAATAGCAGCGACCTGAGGGAAAACAGCAGAAGAGACACAAATGTTAGGAACAACCTGAAGTCAGAGGAAAAACCCTATACTGGTTGGAAGCAGAAATAGGCTGCATTTTAAACTGAATTTTTTCCATTAGATTTACCAATATCCAAATATTTCATCAATTCTTGGCCTCACCATACTGCTGAAACAAAAACTTCTTCTGAAGGTCAAAAACATCCTTTCAGTATTTCAAAATGAGGCATTTTGACTTTTCTTTCAATCCCTTTAACATGCTTTTTATTATGAAAGCCAGGAATTTTGGGGGAAGAAACCCCTGAAATCTAAATCTCATTCAGCACCGGATTGAGAGCAGAGCAATATAACTTTAGTTTAAATAGAGAAGAGTGTTGTGTTGGATTCCTGGAAATTTTGCAACTTCTCTTTTTTGCCTTTTCCTTTCAGCACATCTGCTTTCTTTTGGGGGATTGCAACGAGCTAAAATAATAATAATCATGAAGTTATTTTCTCTGCTGTGGATGAATTCCTGTGTTGCAGTGGAAATGGGGGGTTTATGGATGTTGGACCCAGCAGACCCTGGAGTGGACAGAGCTTAGATGAGAAATGCTGGTGCTTTGCTGTCTGCTGAATCCAACCAAACATCATTATGATCATCTTGGGCCAGGTCTGGGGAAGGGAGCCTTAATTACCCAGGTTAGGTTTTCATTTATTAACTGCTGCAATTTAGCATAATAACCCTGAAGAGGCAATGCTCCTTTGCCAGCAGGGGCACTCTGTGCTACCGTGGTTCAGAGGGGAGCAATGAACAGGTACAAATATTCAACGAAATTTATTAATTTCCTATAAACAGCAGAAGAAACCAAATTATTTTGCCCCTTACAGAAAGAGTTACAGCTTCTTTAAAGATGCAGAGCTACAACATCCTTTGGTTGGGGGAAAGTCCAGGGGAGAACAGAGTGCACTTGAATTGCTTTTGCTGTGAATGTATGGAAAGGTTGGACTATAAAGGGAATATTAATGCTTTGCTCTGTCTGTTTGCACGTTGCATTGCTCAGGGATGCTGCCTAGCTCTCAGCATGCTATTTCATTTATACATGCATTTCTAATAATCCTCACTCCGTGCTTCAGCCTCTTCTCCATTTCTCTTTTTTTCCCCCAATCCCCGCATTCCTGGCACTTGGAGTAGGTTGGGCTGTCCGAGAGCTGGTGGACAAAACAACCCCAAGTTCTCATCACCTTTAAGCACAAGAAAGATAGAGGCTTTTCTTGGAGAAAAGGATTTGCCGTTCTGCACTAAGCAGCATTCAAGTTTCACATCCCAAAAATGAAATTCTATCCTTTTCCCTGAGAATAAGGCTGGGAAAAACTCTAAATAAACATAGAGCAAAGAGCCACTGAAATGTATCCTTTTTTTTATTTTTCCTTTTTACTGCTTCCCTACCCCCACTTCTGATGTAAACTGTAATTTGGCTGACCCCTGGTGCCAGCCACCTACATCCTGTGTGCCATTGACATCCTTTGCACCCAGTGGGCCCCTTATCCCCAGGAGGGATGGCTGCATGTCCCAGGTGTGACCATGTTCCTGGGCAGGGGGAAATTCAGATTCCCCAAAACCCAGACCAGGAGGGATGAATGGGTTGCATGGGACTGGTTTTACACAACCTCAAATTGAAAGTATTCATTGCAGCCAGGATTTTGTGCAAGTGTTGAGATATGAGGGGGTTTCAGGTGATAAGGAAATGTTGGAAAACCTGGGGGAATTTTTTTTAGTTATACACTCGTGTGGGGAAACTGTTTTTCAGACTCTTCTTGGGAAGAGTTGCTCGGCATGTGTGGTGTGGTGCCATTAAAGGAAGCCAAGCTTAGCTGGGCTTCTGGCTTGGGGTGATGGCAGGAGCTTCTCAAACAGGGACAGGCAAACACCAAGGTGACCACACAAGTGATGTCCTCTCCTTCTGGGGAGCCCCGAGGCAACCCCAGCTCAGCTCTCACACCCCAAAGCAGCTGGAGTTTAGGATGTGCCCTGATGTTTGTGCAAACACTCCAGAAAAGCAAATCAGAGGGATCTCTCCCAACCCCTCGAGTGGGACCACGAGTGCTGTGGATGTCACTGTCACAGGTGAGAGGCACAGCTCAGCCTCGGGAGGGACCCAGCTCCTGCCGCCGGCGCGTTCCCGACTTCAAAGGCAGGAACTGAGAGGCTTCTCAGAGCCTCAGCTTTGTTGTTCGTCTTCTCCAATGCTCATAAATTATCAACAAACAACCTCAGCTATCAACTCGGTGAGGAGGACGGGGTAATTATGTTTGTGGTTCAAAATGAGGGTTGTCAATTTTAATTAGGGAAATCTGAGGGCACAGGGAATATTTAATGTTACTACCTGAACTCTCGAGTGCTGCGCAGAAAATAATTGTAAATGAAAAATTAATCAGGGCTTGGTAGGGAGTGCAAGGGGTGCTCCTTTTCCTTGTATTCTATCATTTTGCTTTCTTTGAATCAAATTTAGGTCTAGTGTTACAACTAGAAGTGCTATGAAGTTTGATTTTAATTACGATAAGGAAAAGGTGTAGACATGTACCAATGCGAAATTTCAAGGGGAATCTGGTTTTTAGAGCCCAACAATCATTAATATTTGAATATATTTCTCAGGTATGAGTTTCAGAAGCAAATCCACTACCTGAAGGGTGCTGTTCTCTGGGGTGCTGGTATCAGCAGTACAATCCTGAGCTGGTGCTGATGGCCCTGGCCCTTCCTGCAGGTTTCCCTGATGCTCTGCCCTGGTACAGGCAGGATTTGGGCTTTGCACCCTTCCTCCCATCATCTCTGTTCCTCCTAAAATCTGTGGAGTTCCATCCTTTAATGTCACCAGCAGCCAGAGGGGCTGTGTCTGCGTGACTGCAGTATCTGAAGAGCAGGCAAATGTCAGCTGATGGTGGGGAGTGTGTGCCAAGTTTTAATCAGCAGGCCAGTACCTTCTAATTTATTTTCCTTCATTTAGACAGGATTTTCTGTATTGCATGTGATGCTGTGAATATTTATGATGAGAATTTTTTTTCTCTTACTGCTGCTGTGATTAACTAATTTGGTGCTTCCCAAGGATGAGCACTGTGAAGGTTAAACTGATCAGGACCAATCCTTACCTGGCATTGTCCTTTGAGCATCAGCAGAACGCTTAGGTGTGATTTTTTGGCACTGTTTTTCTCAGCCAGACAACTCTGCCTTGCTTCAACTGTGCTTGATACCAGCAGATCTGGGTCCTAAATAGTCTCAAGAAAGCAGAAAGATGTTTCAGTGAGCTTAGATCAGCCCAAAGGGTTTCCAGGTGCCACATAGGTGGGTAAGGTCACAAATTAAGGGAGGAAAGGAGGGGAGCTTGTGTTCCCAAACCCCTCAGGCACCTCTGGGGCACTTGCATCTCACTTGGATGCTCACTCTGTGATCCTGAAAATCTGGGAAGTGTCTGTGGTCTGGGAGAAGAACTCAGAGGATTTTTTTTTGCCGGTCAGGGTGACCCAAACATCACTGATGTTTCATCCCAAATCATGCCCTGGAGGCAGCTGCCTTGCTGCCTTTCATGAATTTTGACATCTCTTGCTGCAATTACTGATTTGCAACCAGGCTCGAGGAACATTTATATGGAGAAAGGCTGCAGCCAGTTGAATTTGTTCTCATGCCACTGTACCCACAGTTAGCTCTTTAACTGTTTGATACTTCAGCATTTGGAGGGAAAACGTGCACAAGAGAAATACACTCCTGGGAGCCTCCACATTTGGGGTGGTTTCTGCAAATCGTAGCTGAGGGTGTGTCAGGCTTTGCTGTGATTTGGGGACGGGAGGTCCAAGTCTGGCAAGAAACTATGTGGCCCCAAGATTTTGAGACCTGGGGACATGATTAACTCACTTAACTTGGTGCCTATTTATTATCCTTGCTCCATACAACCTCATATGAAAAGAACTGACCTATTTATGGGTTTCCTATGTCATGAAGAGACAAGCTGTGGGATGCTTGTCCTGTAAATTGTTTGGTGCCCTCAATTATTTCTCTCCAGGAGCCTTCTTTGTTCAGCTGCTTCCCAGGCGAGTGCCTGGCATTGTCTGGAGGGCAGAAAGAGCCGTCGTTCATCTGCACCACGGTGGAGAGCTTGTAAACTGCCTGGCTGCAAATGGGATAGAGGGTGGTAATTAAAATGTGCTCTCAGAACACAGAAAGAGGCTGCAGACAAGTATTTATCGTCTCCCAGGCCTTCAACAGGCTGGTAAAACATCAGAGCACATTTAAACAACAGCTTAATTAAATGGTACTACAGTCTTAATCTTGCCTGGGAAAGTCATTGGCTTATTTTCTCTAAACTGTGCTTTTGGAGAAAGGGAAGGACAAGAACATGCACAGTGAAAAACTTGCTTGCCAAAACGACCCAAAAATGCAGTCAGGGGATGGAGCACTTGGCTGGGCTCTAGGAGAATGACCCTGGTTCTGCTGATGGCAGCTTCTCTGTATCCCCCCTGCTCTCTGGGTCTCCTTCACTCTGTCCATGCAGGCACAAAGCTGGTTTGCAAAGAGCAGAGCTGCAGCAGGCAGCTGACACTGCCCCAGTCCCACCTGGGCAGCACTGCCTGTGCCCAGAGGCTGAGGGATGGATTGGTCTAAAACAGGCATTGTGGGGAACAAATGGCAAAGGAGTGAGGCTGAGCCCACAGTAATACAGGGAGGAGGGGACACGGTGCTTCAGTCACAGGCTGATGCCACCCTGTCCTCTCCCCACAGCCGTGCCGGGTGCCATCCAAACCCCGTTAAACCACGGGGCAATCACTGCTCTCCTCAGCCCTTCAGACCCAGGTGACAGACAGATAACACAGCTTCATCAGCCAGATTTAAAAAATGCTAATGAGCCCAAATTGAGCCTGGCTTTTCTCTCTGTGCCCAGAAATGCTTCTGTTTCTCTGAGTGCTGTTCACTGGGCTGCTCTGCAGAACATCACCTTTGAGCAGGGAGCTCTGTTAAATCAAGTGAAGGGTCTGATCCCAGCTCCTGCAGTCGGATGTGATTTATTTTTGGAGTTTCACACACGTGTGGCAGTGGACTCTGGAGCAGAGCCACTGTGCAAGGACAGTGTGCTGGCCACAAGTGATGCCCAGGTATCAGCACCTCAGCAAGAGGCAGCTCTCCATGCCTGGGTGCAGTGCTTTGGGGGTTTTGGTGCTTGTTACAAAGCTAATCCCAAAGATGACTGCAAAGAACCGCAAGCGCCTTCCTCCCTGTCTGTTTGCATTTGTGGGATCTGACCTACTTCTTGTTATTTGTAACACAAAAGCCTCCCTTGTTTTGTGACTTGCAGTGAGCTGCTGCAGGAGTGCTCAGAGCCTGAGAGTCCCAGCAGCTCCAGCAGAGTCCCAGTGCCTTGCAGTGCAATGAGCTTCACCTCAGAAAAACCCCCACGGGAAGGAAGGGGTTTTATGGGAGTCTGAGTTAACTAACATGTGCCAGGACATGTCCCCGGCCTGGCATCTCTGTCCTGCCTCTCCTCGCACCCGAGCTCAGAGCCAGCCCTCCCACAGTCAGGGCAGTCAGGGTGTGGGGGTGGCTGCCTTGCTGCTCCCAAAACCCAAACGTGCAAACCCTCAGCAATAAATCCTGCAAAATCATACTTTGTGTGGCCACAGCCTCTCCCTGTTTCTGCAAGGACAGGGGTGGTTAAACCCCCTTGGGGTGGGGCAGCTCTTCAGTCCCTGTGCAGCATCACTTGGCAAAGCAACATTGCCAAGAAAGGAGGGGGAGGTGGAAGGGCAGGAGGAGCTCCTGTGGCTGTGCCTCAGAGCAGGGCAGCAGCACCTCCTGCTTTGCAGCACCAGCATCCCGTGGCTGTGTGTGTCCCTGTGTCCCCATGGGGAATTCAGCCTTTTTTCTGAGAACATACATTTTGTGTTCCCTGCTGCCCAGCCACCAGCAATCCCTGGCTGCCCTCTCCCTGGGGCAGAAGCAGCTGATGTGAGCCAGGCAAGAGGCACACAGGATGCACTGTGGATTTTAGAGCTGAGCCTGAACAGCAAGGAAACATTAATATATGCTCTTTCCCCTCGTAAATATTTCTTCAAAAGACACTGCAGATATCTGGGATGCTCCTGCACAACAGCAAGTCATAAATGATGGTTTGCTTCAAGGAGAGTAGACTGGAAGTTCAGTTAAATACATCAAATTAACTGTCAAAATAATCTTCCAGGAGTTGATGAGCCCAAAGATTAAATGGCATGTTATTTCTTCTCTCTGCTTTTTTTATCTTAGCAAAAGGGATTTGCAGTATATTCCAGAATCCATATTTTAAATGAATTGCAAATAGTTTCTAGTAGACTTGGCCTATATGGAAAGATTATTACCCAAAACAACCCCTCTGTCAGGGGGAATGTAGGTTAAAGAAAAACAGGAATGTAAATAAATGTAAAGTCTTTACAGTGAATTCTGCAGGGGGCATGTTTATTTTCTCTTGAATCCCCAAGCCTGACTTCTAGGCAATTAAAGGGTCTAGCTCTTCATTGCAAAACATACCAGCATTTTTTTTTGTGTGTGTGTGTATGTGATCAGTAAATATTTGGACTGAAACTGTTTAAACATAAGCTTTCAATAATCTTTGTTTTGCTTTTTTCCCCTGTTCTCTGGCTGAGTCTTCGTTTGAATCTCCATAGACTAAAAATGCATGATTTTATTTGAAGAGCTTAGGCATCTTGTTCATTTTGCTGTTTAGCTATTATCAGGAAAGTCCTAATCCTCCTTTGAGTGACGCTCAGCATCACGTAGTCAAACAGGGACACGGGATGTGCAGCAGGAAGTTGTTATTGTTAACTACAGTGTTCAGGTACCTGAGCCCACTGCTCGTATCCTTTATCCACCACATCTTAAATTGCATGGCCCTAACAAAACCTCCTGCCACGGACTGGGAGCAAAAATGGTAACAAATAGATGCAAAAAGGTGATAAAAGCCAGCAGTGGCAAAGAGAGAGATTGGTAGCAGTCAGTCCTGATTTTAAAGATAACAGCCTGACTCTGAGGCACCTTCCCACATTGTTCCTGTGTGAACACTGACAGGGAAGGGTGGCATGTGCCCAGCCCATGGCTTCAGCCTTAGCTGTGATGCTTATCCATGTGTTTATCTGGAGCTCTGAATTTCATCTCCCCTTCTAGGATGTTTTATAGGCAACAGCCAGTGATTAATTTATTGAAAGACCTGTAGGGTAAATGAGCAGAGAGAGGAAAAGAAATTCAAACTTCAGGAGGATTTTCCCATTTACTGTGCTCCTGGGTGTTCATGTCCAAGTTTAAAAGTAACGTTAATTACAGGCATCTAGAAAGGGCCATAATCATCTGTCATTCATGGTGACAGGATGACATCTCCTGTTTGGATGTTTCAGCATTACCATTCACAAGCTCAAGAGCCCAGGCTATGATGATAACTATTTCTGACAAGCTTGGGAGATGAGTTGGACATTTTGGATGTGTGAATGTGTGCAGGGGAGGTGGTGTGGCAGCAGAGGTATGTGTTAGTGCCTTCCACAGATGAAAAGCAAACAGGTGTTTTCATTATGAACTACTTTTAATTTGGATAAAGGGGGAAATAAACACGGACAAGTACTGATGTACCTTGTGTGCTCTCCATAGAGCTTCTATTGCAAATTCACTACCACTCCCAGAATCCCATGAAGCAGATGCTGTACCACCCAATGACATTAAACTCCTCCAAACAGCCAACACACAAAGTGGGATAAATTGGTAAAATTTGGCAGCTCAGTTGTGCATCTTATTCTTGCTCAAATTCCACATTTAGCTGGAAGAACATGTGAAAACAAAGGCTCCCCTTTCCATGGACCAGGGTCACAGGCTGCCCACTGGCTCAGTGACCTGGCTGGAAGGGACCTCTGTGGAGCTTAACTTCATCCTTTGCTTCTGGAAATCTCATGGGTTTTCTTGCTTGCAGTAGGAGTTCCAGGAGAAATGCTTGTTTGGAAAAATAAACAAACACTAGTAGATATTAAGAGTTGCTCTGTTTATTCCCTCCATCTATGGTGTTATGATTGCAGCTGTCATCAGAATCTTGCTTGTGAGTGCCTAAACTGAGTAAATTGGATTGGAGAGCAGCAGGGGCAGGAATGCCAAACCCAAATAATGGGTTCAGCATGCTGAGCCTCCCCAGTTCAGGACTGGTAGGCACCCATGTGCAGATGACAGATGGCCAGTATCACATCTCTGCAGAGCAGGGCCTCAGAATGGCAGGTCTTTTTTTGTCTGGGTGGGTATTTTCCCTCCTGTCAGATATCAATCTCTCAGAGAGCTGACATCTCACATATCCTTCCTGGCTTTGGCTTCTTTCTGTGTCTGCATAAAGTGGGGCTGCTGGCTCCAGCTCAGCTCAGAGCTGTGTAGGAATTGGGAGACCCTGCCTGTATTGCTGCCTGCCCCACAAAATGTCCCTGCCTGCCCCACAAAATATTCCTGTGTGCCCTTGCTGCCCGTGTGCTGCTGTGGCTCATCCCTGCAGTGCACTGCAGGTAGTTCACAAGCCTGGGGTTGGTCACGTAGCTCAAGTGTGTGAGGGATGCAGCATCTTCATCACTCTTGATTAATAATGTGTCAAGAGAGACAAGAGCCACTTACCTGTGAAATTCACTAATGATGTGTTGTATTAATAACAGCACAAATGAAGAATAAAGAACAAAACAAACAAAAAAAAATCCCCATCCAAGCCCAAATCCAAGTTAAATAATGTAAGGAGTGTCTCCTGTGATCATCTCACTGTAGATTAGATCAATAACAACATCTGAATACAGCCAGGAGAGTGGCTCCGAGCCCAGAGCTCTGCAGCACTGGCAGTATTCTCAGCCCTTATCGTGGTTTACTACAGAAATGTTTTCCCTGTGCATCACAAGGTTCCCTGGCTGGCTAATATACAGCCATTGTTGAAATAAATATTTTGTTAGGTTTTTTTTTTGTTGGAGGAGAGATCAAGCAGTAATTCTTTACTGCCACCTGGAAAGAATATGCAAAGCCAGTTCCTCAAAAGGTCAGACGTACACCAGACACTGAATACAGAGAGAAAAGGAAATCTGTGCTTGTTCTCCCTTTGGGTGGATGCTTGACATCACAAAGTTTGATGTGCAAAGCATTTTCTTATACTTATGGAATAAAGTTCTTACCCTGGACTCTTGAGAAAGCTAGTAAGTATCTCTTCTGGGTCTTGACATGGCATTTCTAACCAACATGATGAATGCCTTTGTTTGCTGTGTTTATTTTCCTCCCTCAACTGAACCAGTCTCATGGTGTTTATTGTGTAGTTCATTATTTATACCGCAGCATTCAGCTGCCCTCATCGGATCAGCTCCCTCTGTGCAAACACACAGTGGGAAAGTCCCTTCTCTAAAGAGCTTTAGCCATCGGTGCTAATTAGAAGACAAAGGTGCCTGCTGCTCTCCCGTGCTTTGTTCTCGTCACAAGAACAGGCAGTTTGTTTTCCCTGATGTCCCGGGAGACAATGGGATCGTACCTCCCACGGGTCTTTTGCCAAGAGTCACCGCCCCAAGGGTGCGGGCTCAGAGCCGCCGTGGAGGATTTGCCCATCCCGTGACCAGATGAGGATTTGCAACACGCTCCTCGCCTGTAGGATGCTGAAGTTCTGGCATGTCTTTGGGTTTTCTTAGTATAAAATAAATATCCCAGCCGTGGGAGGTTGTCATTCGGGTGCCTTTCTGTTAGGCAACCAAAGAAACCTGGCTTTTCCTGACAGGAATGTGGCAGGAGGTGAGGCCACAGCAGTGTGCTCCCAACACTGCTTCATTTCAAGGACTCAAAAGGATTTGAGCTGCAACTTCTTCTTCTGTCCTTCTTTATCTTCTACATTTCCAGTCTCTGTTTGGGAAGATATGAAGGAATGGTTTCCCACGTTTCTGATTATTACACAAGGGGAGTGCAATATACAATGAGAGTTAAAATGATTTATAATGTAGAATGCTCCAAAGGATACACAACACAGAGAATGAGAGAACTGCTGGAACGCAATCTTTTGGCAGTGCATGAAAGCCCAATAATGATCTTGGAAATGTATTGATTCAGGGATTAGCACGAAAGGCATCCAGCTAGGATGCTTTGTTCTGTTTTGGGTGGCATCACTGGAGACCTTGAGGAAGGTCAGCAGATCACACTGACTCGCAGTCATTCCAGCTGGAAGCTGGGCAAGAAGCAGAGACCTCATGGAGGACCAGATGCTGTATCCACACTTACTGTTCCAGGATAAATAAAAGAAGAAAATGCTTTTCATTTGTTTGAGCAGCTGTTGTTCTCCAGTGAATCTTTCTCTCCATCATTTTCAAATGCAAATTGGCTAACTGTACATATTTTGAATTACAAAGATAAAGAACAATTTAAACACATATTTCTGTTGCCATTGAAATGGCATCAACCACTGCTAGTGAGTGCAGTGACACAGAAAAGGCCAGTTGTGCTAGCCAGGCACGTCTCCTGACTGCATTACACAAGGATTTTTGAGAGAGGACAGAAAAATAACACCATGAAATAAGACCTGGAGGATCTGAAATGGTTTTAGTTTTAAAGTACAGCTGCTGTGTCATTTGCTTCCCCATCTCCCTCCCAGCTATTTCTGCAGCAGTGGCCATTAGCTGTGGCCAGAAATGCAGACTTGAAAGCAGAGACTGGCTGCAAAGAATCCCCTGTATCTTACAGGAAGATAAAGCCACGTCAAGCTAGGAGCAGAAAGCTGATCCTCTGCAGTGTAACTCTGCTCTGGGCCCTGCACAGCCTCAGGGGTGGGATGGGGGATGCTGAGACCACTGAGCTCTAGTCCTGGGGGCAGCCCTGGACAGGACATTCCCACCTGGCAGCAGCCCTGCCCTCACCCCGAGCTGCTCCGAGCTGGGGCTCCTGCACCTCGAGCACAGAGAGCTGCACATCCACCTCTGCTCACCTGGGGACAGCCCCTGGGGACACCTCTGCAACTGCAGCAGTTCAGGCACTGCTTTTTAGGCAGTTTTCACAATACACAAAGTCTGACTGCAAACTGTACAGCTCCTTAATTAACGACTTGCTGGCTTCCTTCCCAACTCACAGCTTCTCCATTTAGACTATTCCAGTCACACACACTCTCAAAGCAGCTTTGGCTTTCACAAAGGCAACCCAACAGATGAATAAATAACAATAATCTCTGGCTGAATGCATTCAGGAAACTTTTGATAGGAACTAATTTATTTTATTTTATTATTCAGCAAGCCAATATATAAAATTACCTATCACAACAGCAGATGAGTCGATGCACTCACTTCCTATTAGCTTTTGGTTGCTGCTATTGAAAGGTTCAAGTATATTTTTTGCAAGGCAATTATGTAAGAAAGAGGTTTTTAAAAAAGACAAGATATTTTCAGGGTTTCCTGTCTACTGAAATAGCCCTGCATCATCAAGCCTTTAAAGTATCTAAGCTTCATCTTGAAAAGCTTACACCCTCGACTGGTTTTAAGGAAGACATCACTGAAAACCCTTCCATAAAGATTACAGCTGACACCACCTGTCCTCAGGCACAGTCAAACATCCCAGCACATGGGTGAAGTGTTCCCAGGGGATGGCTGTGCCCCCCAGGAAAGGAGCACCAGCTTAGATCTCCCTGCCCTCAGCTCTGGAAGCAGAGCCCATAGCACTGACTCATCTCCTCTAACATGAAAAGGGAGCAGCACACACAGCGAGAGTGAAACCCCAAATTAAACATTGCAAAAGCAAAATATTCCTTGCACATACAGTCCTTCACTTGGGAAGATAACAGAGTGTGCATTATCCCTGCTAGGTCTGCTATTCTTGAAGGGCACTGGTGTTTCAGGCCGTTTCTGAGGTTCTCCGTCCTGCCAGAGACTGCAGCATCGTGTTCAGGTTTGTGTGACAGAAAAACTCATCACAGGCATGTGGGTAATCCTAGAAAGCAGCAGGACTAAAATGAATCTCCAGTAGTTTGGCTGCCCATGCACCACACTGACTGCTCTGACAGCACAGTGTGGACAGACACCCTGGGGTCAGAGGAAAGCAGACAGGGCAGCAAAAAGAGCAGCCAAATATATTCCCCTGGCTGTGAATAACCACAGCTACATAAAACATTCTGGTGAATATGGTGAGTTTGCATTCCTGAAAAATACAGTTATAGTGGTGAGGGTAAAAACTGGAAGAACAGGGGACAACTCATTGGTTTTGGATCCCCAAAATATCCAGTAAAGGAAAGCAAATCTTCAGTAATTTCAAATGTGGTGGAGTTTTTTTTTTCATCTTTAGATGTTTTCTATTGTATTCTGATCTCGCTGCTAGACAAAAGAAACAGCCTGAAATACTTAGGCCCCACTCCTGAAAATGAGAATCAGTTAAAGGCCTCACTACCTGAAAAAGTCTTTGCAAGAGCCATGACTATATTTCTATACAGTCATATTCTCTGAAAATCTTGTTTTGTAGAAACAAGAAAACCTGAGCATGGGTAACTCTGAAAATTTTATGGTGGGTCCAGACAGTAAAGAATTATTAATGGCAATCTGTCTGTGGCATACCAGGAGATACTGAAAGCTGAGTGTGTCACACGCTTGAGCTGCTTTATTTGTACAGCCATTTATTCAGCAGTCATCCTGGTAGTTTTTCTACCCCTTCAACTTTGTGAAAATGTAGAACATGACACAGTTTCTGTACAAAGCTCTGTGTGGTTATATAGAAATTAAACTCATCATTACTTAAAAAGGCCACAATATGCAAGGAATTTGTTGGCACGTTTAAGAATTGGAATGACATTCTATTCAATTTTAGAACACTGAGCAATTAGCTCATCAAGAGATGTGTCTAAAAAGTCAGTAGCCTGAAGCTGAGGGTTTGCTAAGTAAAGGCAAACATACAATTCTTGGAGAGAAAATAAATTGAGAAGAAATCAAGAGCTTAGTAAAAGAAATCCACAATTGTGTATTTTCTTAAGAAGGCGCTTAAATGTCTAAGACTGTCCAACATGTAGAATAGAAAGTACTCAGATATAGACAAGTCAATTTTAAGAGAGGGTACTAACCTCATTGAGTACTAACAATGTCCCCAGGGTTCCAGGGGATAAAAAGAAGAGAGAAGCATATTCGAAGTAAATAGAATATTGAGTGTACAAGAAAGAGCTACCACCAATTAATTTCTGGGGTTAATGGCAATGCAGAGCAATGTGATACATGTCTGGGAGAACCTGTGGAAGAGAAGAATGCCTGGCAGGGACGGGTAGTGGGGAAAAAATTCTCCTCCTCTGTTGCCATCAAATACTTGTCCATCTCTCCACATCCTTCCTAACTCCCAAAGGCACAAATGCCGAGCTGTGCCTGGCTGTCAAACTGCCTGAGTAACCAAGCAACTCCAAATATATATATATATACATATATATTAAATGTCTTCCTTTCCCTCCCATATATAAATATAGGCAACAGTGCCCTGGCTCGGATTCTTAAACTGGTTTCCCATTTCTGTGATTCCCTCCCTGAATACAAGCTGGAATTTTTATTTTTTTTTTTGTCAGTGACCAAAAACTACTTTGCTACCTTTTATGAACAACTTTCTGTGTATTTTAGTTCTGGTCCTTAACACCCTGAGCACCCCACAAAGCCCTTCTTCCCACCCCAGCAGAGCCAGGCTGTAACTGAGCTGGTGTCTCCTGCTCTGCAGCACAGCATATGCACTTGCAGTGATAATTCCCAAGACAATTTGCCCGTGCTTTGAGGAATTAGTTAAACCTCCAGCTCTACCTAGAGCTGAGGAGTTTGTGGGGGCGGGGATGCTGCATGAAAAGTAGGCAGCATGAGACAAATATAGAAGCTGTCAAGGGAAGCTTATTTCAAGCCTGTCCCCCCAAACCCACCAGTCTATTATTCCAACCATAAATTTGTCCTTCGGTGTTTGTTTTTCTTGTCTTAGAGTCTGAAAGGCCTTTTTCTAACATTGTGAAGCCTCAGCTGTCATATCTGCTTTCCTCTTATTGCAAGCTATGCACTGAAGCACCGTGCCCTTTCATATCAAATACATCATTAAAACAGAGCCTTTTTCCCATCAGAAGGAAGCTCTGGGTGCAGCTATTCAAGCATTTTCTCTTGCAGCCAAGCCAATCTAAGACGTTCCCACCTTCCTGACCTCTTTCTGCCCACATGAACAGTCCCCATCCCCTCACGTGTACCTTGGGGGGGAGTGAAGGGGGGTCCCCATGAATATGATCCTTGTGGATTAAAACCAGTGCTCTGAAAACACGGCTCAGCACATCAGAGGGGGGCATTGACCCCTGCCATGGAGACGGGGAGTGTGTCCTTGTCACCACATCTTCAGACACAGCTAAAGGCTGTTTGTGCTGCTTACAGGCACTTCCCAAAGCAAAGCCTGCAAGCAGTGAAAAACCTGACCTGAAACCTTTATACAGCAGCCAGCTAGAGACCAGAACCATTTATTTATCTTTAATGGCAGTCTCTTTAGGCATTTCCCCAAACAAAATTAACACCCTTAAATCCCCAAATCAATTCGTCTTCCACATTTTGCTATGATTAAGCAGCACGCTGTTATTTATTTAATCCTCTTTGGAAAAAGCAGAGTTGCTGTGAAAAGAAGGGCCATATTTATTTTCAGGCGTTTTAAATTCATTACAACCCTGTACTCGTAGATACATATGAAGATTTATATCCTTGGTACAGAGAAACCCATTCAGTGAAACAAAACACGAGCATTTAAAACACAACCCAGGGTGAGTCTCCAAAGCTGCACTGCAGTCTCTTTTCCTCCTTGCAAACACAAACCTCCCAAAAGACTACAGCCCCCAGCATGCACCGAATCCGATGGCATTTCTGGAAGCAGGGTGACAGCTTGCATGAAGAAGCAATTAACCTGCCTTGGCAAAACGGGGAGGGAGTGGGAAGAATCGTGGCCACAGCTGCTACGGATTCCTGAAAATTCGGTGCAGCTGCCAGCTTGCAAGACAACCCTGCACTTTCAGCTAGTGAAAATTTGCAAGCTGTTTGACGTGCTGCTTGTCAGGAGGAAAAGGGATGCTAAAAATGACTTGTGGAGGGCTCGGTAAATGCTGTGATATCCCAGGAAGGTGCTTAAATTCAAGAGAAAACACCTCTGTGAGCAAATGCTAGTGGGGCGTGTTCGCTTTGGAGAAAATGCTGTAAGTTAAACTTGCGAAGGAGCAGAACAAAAGCTGCAACGTGTCACAATGGGTGTCACAATGGGTGTCACAATGGGTGTTCGCATCCAGAGCGCACTAATGAGCTGTTCCAGCTAATGAACGAACCCGTGCTGCATGTTTTGGGGACAATGCCAACAAGCTGCAGCTCTGTGACACACGTGCTGACCCCTCCAAAGGGGTTTTGTGCTGCTGCCAAGCTCGGGGCCAGTCTTGCCAGGCAGCTGCCAGCCCAGGGCAGGCCGGGTGCTCCGGGAGGGAGCGGGCACCTCGCCCGTCATTCCCACACTGATGTGGAGCTGGGTGCTATTTAAGTGTGTGTGAAAATTTAACTGTCTGTAAATCTGAGAGTTTGGGAAGAGAAACAGCCTTGCCAGTGCTCATCCCCTCAGCAGAGAAGAGCTGGGTTAATTAGATTTGCATCACCAGTTGCATCTGCGAAGTCAAGTCTCTTTAAGCCATTCCTGCTCTTTTCCCCGGGGTGAAGATGCTGGAAGAGAGGCAACTTAACTGGAGACAAAAAATCCTCTTTATTTTCACATTTTTGCAAAATCTTAAAAATAGAAGTACCCATTTGTTTTTTCTCTAGTCCTGTCAGAGTTAAGGACTTGGGTGTGTGTTTGTACAAGATGTACATGTACGTCTATAAAAATCTTCACCTCCTCTTCTTCTCCCCCACACATACAGACTCACTGCTGCACTTGAAATTCTTCAGTTGCTTGCTAAAAAAATGCTCTGAAGAGTGATCAAAGGTTAATGAAAAGTTCAGCCAAGGAGCAGACCCCAGCAGAGACAGCAGTTCTTTAAAGCTTTCAAACAGCTGACAAGAAACCATCAATAAGTATTTGTGGTCAGGGATAAAGAGAAACATCTTTTTGAACATATCCAAGCATGAAACCTCCATGGTAGTTACCTTATAATATTATCCCTACATGTCAACCATGTCATTTTTATGAGGAAGACTGATTTATATATGACAGCAGCAACTTTTTACAGCCCTCAGGGGCTGTGACTTCAGTAGCTAAGATCCAAGTAGTAGTAGAACTGTAGTCTACTACTCCCATACCAAATGGCAGTGGGAGGAAGATGATTGTTGTGTTTTCAATCCTGTTACAAGACTTTAAAAAGTATTGCCTGCAAGTGCAGTCAATTTGCTTCCAGGGCTCAATGAAAATGAACTTTGCGAAGCAGTGCTTTTTTTTATTATTAATTTTACTCTTTTTTTCTGTGTTTCTCATGTTTTAAAATAGAACTGTCCTGAAAGCAAGTTTTTGCTTAGATGCCTGGGAAATTTTTAAGGACATTTATTTATGTTTTGCAAATGTTCATGCTATAAAATGAGTGTACTTGTGTTGTTCATGTTCCTTGAGCACTGGGAGCTCCACTCACGTGCACTGGGGTGCCTCAGTGGTGTCAACAGCAAGTCATGAGAAAGAATCATCACCTCACATGGGCTCTGGTTTGTGTTGTAACACCATGGTCAGAGGGTGGGGGCTCATGAAGGAGGGAAGACCTTGGAGAACATGAGCTGGAGGAAAAGATTGATTCACTTTCTCTGGGGTTAATTACATGGTGGATGCTGATGGACTGGACAGAGATCTTAATATCTGTAAGGTATTTGTAATGGGAGTTATCATTCTACTTATCCTGTTATTGATTGAAATGGTAGTGACAAGACACCTGGATGCTACTGATTAATTTAGATATGTTAATTGAGTGTGTGTTCTGTACAGGGTTTGATGCACTGGTGCATTTTTTTAACTTTATTTTCCTGTCGCCATGGTGCTGTATATGTAAACACACCTTCTTTAAAAATATCAAATATGAAAGCAGATTTAAAGCATTTTAGGACGTAAGTGCTGGGATCAGAAAAACATGCGTGGTGTTTTGACATGAGCTGAAAATACATCCAAAGGCTCCTTTCCAGCATGCCGACAAAAGATATAAATTAGCCTGGCAAAGGTCTGGCTCCCACCAGAGCTCCCAGCTCCATGCAGAGCCCTGATCCAGCAGAGCAGCCAAAGCCACAGGGATGTGGTGAATAATCATTTTTCTAGCAAAGATTTTACCTGCGGTTGTCACAACAAGGATCACAGGGAAGGCAGCAGCTCAGTGCCCCTGAATTCAGTGATTAATTAGCATTGCTCTGTGCCTGGCTGCCACAGGGGGGGCTGAGAAACCCCCACACTGGCCTTGGCTCCTCCACCAGTGGGAAGAGGAGGAGCAGAGTCACCCCTCAGAGAGGAGCAGGGAAAGATGGCACTTCCTTAAGAGGAGCCCTGAGCATCACATCTCCTACACACCATCACTTCCCTCTTAGGGAGTCATTCAGTGTTTCTAATTTTAGGCCCAGCTTTACCAGCATTGAGAACCCTGGCCCTGATCACACCAAAGGCACAGAAGCACCACAAGAAGGAAGTTACCATTAGGAGTGTAATTCCTTTTAGAGCATCACAGATTCCGAGATTTACACTACTAATTCCTACAGATGCTTTAGAAGAGGCCAACTTAGAGTGTTTCTCAAGCATGTTAGGATTGCTGGTGGGAAGTTCAAGTTCAAAGCATCAATATTATTGCTTAGCTATTGTATCTAAAGTACAAAGGGGTCATGTGGTCTTTAAAAGTAATTTGAAAAAATAAATCTTCCCCTAGAGAGATCAGGTTGTTTTTCCCAGGGGTTCTCTGCTCCCAGGCAGATCTGTAGTATTGATGGGACACTCATTCACATCTTGTCTGTTCTGATAGAAGCTGAAGGAAAATCTCCTGAGGGAATGTGTGTGGCTGCTCTAGCACTTGTGTTTCATCACTGCACCTCATTTGTGCTGTCCTGTAGCTCAGGCTGGTGCACTGCTGGCAATAAAATACCAAAGATCAAGCTGGAAATCAGGTCAGCCAGTGTGTCTCAGCTTCAGCTGTTCCAATTGCTCCTTGGGACAGCCAGAAGGTTCACCTTTGCTTTTGCAGTAAACCCCCTCTCCACACTGCTGGATCTAAAGATTTTGCTTCTGAGAACTGTTTATTGGGTAAATTATTCCAGGTACAAACAATCCCTCACCTGGGTCACCCCATCTCCCTCCCAGCAGCCGGGGGTGAAGGGGAAACATCTTTTAGCTGATGAGGAGCCCTGAATCACTGCCAGCTGTGCACTGTCCCCATGCTGCCACACACCTGTCCCAGATGGTGTCCCAGAGCTTTACTGGCCCCACAGTTCAGGGGTGTAGCTGCTCCAATGTGTGTCTGAGGGGGCTTTTCCCCCTTATTACTGCACTGTGTGCTTTCTGAAGCTCTCTTACAGCACGTGTGGTCTTCAGTCATGGGTAAACAGCAGTCCTTGGGTTAATTTGGTGCTGAGTGTTTTCACTTAGTGTGTCACTTCTGTGGGTTTTGAAGTGGGTGAGATCAAGTGGGTTGTTTTCCCAGAGTTTGCTCCTAGGCTTGTGTGAGTTTTCTTTGACCATCTGCCAGGAAAGCAGGTCTGTGTCCCAGGGAAGGTAAAAGTGGGATGAGGTTCTCCCATTCTCATGGACAGCTAAAAAGCATGAGACTTGTGTTTAGTTTTTGTTATGATTGCATGTCATCTTCTATAAAACTAACCACAGTTACTGTTAGTGGGTTACTTGGGCATATAAAAAAGCTTGGTGACTTATGCTCAGATTAATTCATGTATTACTGGAATTTTCTTTGTCACACTTCTACTGGCTTCTCACCAACAATCATTATATTTGAACTTTGATCCAGTGTCTATAAAACAACAATCACTTGGGAAGTGGGTGAAGTTATGAAAGTACTGAGCAGCTTTTGGGGAGAGGTGCTGAGTGATTTTCCAGAAGTGCTCAACACGCACTGTCCTGACAGCTCTGAAAATACAAAAAGTTGAGCAGATGAAGAAAGGTGTTTGATCCTGAGGTAGGGAAAGTACTTGACCTTTTGTGTCTGCTGCACCCTCCTGTCACTCTGAGCTGCCTCACTGCTGTGACACATTTACCCAGGACTCGTTCTACACCTGAAATAAGAAAGGGGTTTTTTTGTGGCTTCTTTCTTAATATTCTGAACCTCCAAGCTATTCAGGTCTTCCTTTTATTTATAACAGTTTTCTCTTGGTGGAGTTCACAGCAGTTTGTGGTGGTTTGTCCTGGTATAGGAACAGACAATTTATATTGGACCAGGAATCTGGGAGGAAAAAAACAAGATTAGGAGAAGAAGTAACACTTCACCTGGTTTGTTGTGACTCTGAGTTTCTTGGGGGGTCAGGGTGGGGTGTGTGGAATTGGTAGTGAAGTGTTTCTTGGTCTGTAACTAGTGACTAAGGGGTGACCTAAATATTTGCTGTGACTCTCCTTGCCTCACTTAGGACCTCTGGCTCACAGCAGAGCAACTCCAAGCTCCAGAACAAAGGGCTCAATGTCTCACTGCACAGAAATGACTTTCTTCTCAGTGTGTCTCATCTGCATATCTCAGGTGTGTGGCAGCCAGGCAGGGGCTGCCTGGGCTCTGTGCCCTGTAACCCCAGGGTTCTTACAAAGGCGGGGGACTGTCACTTAGCTAACTTTAATAAAATGACATCAGAAAGTAAAAATAGAAGTATTTGCCTAGAAGTTTTTTGTTTTGATGCTAGGAATGGACCTTACATGAGATGTTAGGACAGCAGAAATCTGTATTTGAACAACAGAGCAATATGTGATAAGCACTGAAAGTATTGGCTGGAAAAACACAAGTTATCCCTCAGAATCAGGTACTTTGGGAGAATTCTGGACCTCAGTTAGACATGTGCATGTCAAAATTCCAGCTGGCTGGCAAGGACTGTGGGAGCATCCAAAAAGTTTACGTCTTGAAACACTTGCTTTATATCAGCCTAATCTCTCTGGACAGTAAATGTCTGGTGTATTCTCTGCTCTCATAATCAGGTTGCTTTACCTTGGTGAAACTGAGAAGACAATCCAACCTTTGTTTCTGATGGTTACTTTTCATAGAAGATCATCTATCATCCACCTCCAGCAAAACCAATTCTATTCTTCCATATTACATTTCCAGTCATTTCACAGTTGTCTTTTGTAGCATGTAAATGGAGCATAAAGCCTGTAGTAAGTGCCAATCCTGGTAAAGTGAGTCCTGTTTCAGTATATTATGGTTGATTTGCAGTGTTTCTTGCTGTTACTCTACATTTCTGTCAAGGAGGAGGAGGTGCATGCTGTATTACCAACCACTGAGCTATCACACATTGTAGTTTCCACTGATAGCAAATGTTGTAGTTGGGGATGCAAAATGGCTTCCATTACAAAATTCTGATTCAGTGTTCTCACCATTAGCCTTGGGATGAAATTTGTCTCCAAACAGAATGAAAGCAGTAAGAAAATAAATTATTTGCCCTACCACAGTCCTTTTATTGTGAAATTTGCTTTAAGTCCTCTGCCCAGTTATTGAAACCTTAACTTTACACAAACATGGGGAACTGCAACAAGATACTCTGTAAATAGCAGAACTAATACAGAACAGCTTCTCACCAGTGAGGAGGAGTTACTGAGCTGCTCTCAGAGCCAGGATGGTCCTGTGAAGCCATCAGTATTGTCATATTCCAGCTGTGTTGTCCCTCTGCTAATGATGCCAGGCAGATTTGGGCTGGTTGCACATCTGGTCTGTGGTTGTCCTGCAGGGCCCATAAGGCACCCAGGACAGCAGTGCTGGTAGCACTGTATGGCAGCTCCAGCAGCACACACAGGGTTAGGAACATGGCATAGGTGTGACTGAGAAGGGTGTACATGGAAAACAGATCTCTGGCACAGATGAACTTCCTTGGGTCCTGGGCTTCTTGATAAGATCAGCGTGTGCTATGACTGGAATGTTCCCATTCACTGTGCCATTGTGAAAGAAAAAAGGAACCAATTTTGTTGCCCAGGGCTGCCCAGTCCCACTGCTGAGCTGGTTGTGGGTAGTGGAAGAAGCAGTTGGATGCTTCTGCAAGGCTTGGTTGATGTGCCAGCTTTCATTCTATTTCTAGGGCAGCTTCCTTCACAGCAGCACCTTGCTTTCACTACAGCAATCCAGAGATCAGTGTTGTCTTCCCAAAGTCAAGGGCAGGGCAAAGGTAACTGGAGCAACAAGGAGCTAATTCTTTAGCAGGGGTTAGAGGGCAATGAGAGGATGGGTGTGTGGTCTGCTGCAGGAGCAGGGATCAGGGGCTGGGTCTGTTCCTATTCCCACTGATCTCCTCTGACTCTAGGAAACTCAGACTGCTTCAGTCCCCATTTGCAGGGAAAGGGAAACACTCCCTCATCTTCACCAGTGTAGCAAATATAATAGCTGTTATCTAAGGGATTTTCTTCAATACCATGATGCTTCTTATCCTCTTTCCCCTCAGCTCTGGCTGCACAGGCAGGCTAAAAGGAGAGAGGGGATCATCCTTTCTCCCCTCTTCCCTCTTAGTGCCCTTACCAAAGAGAGGAAGCACTTTCATGAAGGCAAGGAACTGCTGTACTGCTCTGAACGTGCTTGATCCAGAAGAGGCTTTGTTAGCTGACTCAGCTTCAGCAGCACTGAAATGAAATTAGCAGGTGTTAAGCCTGTTTTGAAATGCTGCATCACTATGACCCGATTAATAACAGTCTAACTCTTTTAAGCTGCCTCTTTGGCCTTCTATGATTAAAATTTTGCCAATACATCATCTTGTTCCCTTGGTTTTTCTTATGCCAAAATGAAATTCACTTTATTGCATTAGCCTTGGTGGCTGGAGGATGCTTGTTATTGAAGGCAGTCAGAAATCCACTCCTGCAATCTGCAGCTCCTGCAGAGAGCAGAGTGTGTGCAGTTCCTCATGGAGCTCCACGGGTGCCAGCCAGGGCTGCCTCACACCCAGGGATGTGCAGAGCTCTGCCTTACCCATGGCACTGACCACTGCTGGGAAGTTATTTTATCTGGATTGTTTTGCTTGAGACTCCAGACTCAAAGCTTGTAGTACTTTTCTGGACTGTTAAACTGGTCCCATTTGGAAATCATGTGCTTTGCTTGCCTCCTGTGCCTTCTGACTGGCTGTGGAGGTACAGAGATCCATATTCTCTGCTGATTACTGTTGTGGCAAACAGCAGACACCACTGCATTTTTATTTTGTTTTTAATACTCGGAGTGACAAACCTCTCCTGTGCTCCTCATGTACTCTGTGTGATGTAGACTTTGTTGGTAAAGCAGCTTCTGAGGAAACTACTGGGTGCAATGATTTGGGACACCTTTCTCAGAAGATGAGAATGATATCACTCCTCTTGTAACCTTCACCTTCCTGGGCTCCTATTTTCCTGCCTCAATTTGTTTATTTAGCCTATATGTTTCCAGGGCAGGGCATGGCTTGTTTCTTCCAAGCTGCATTCAGCAGAGCCCTGATCCTCTGATAGTGCAGCAATAAATCTCCTGGAGAGTTTCTGACTTGACAATTGCATGCTGAGTCCCATCTTCAGACATTCAGGAACCCAACAGGCTCAGGTATCTTGGCTGTAACCAGCAAGACAAGAATGAAAACCAGGTCAGCTTTTTGGGAACTAGAGTTTTGATACTCTGTCATCCAGCAATTACAGGAAACGAGATAACCAAACTTTCAATATCTAATGCACTGGTATCTGCTGACAATCTGCCTGCTGGTTTTGATGACTGAGGGCTGACTCTCCAGGTGCTATTCCTACTTGACTTCTGAGGTTGAATCTGATGTCAACAGAGATGACATTCATCCATATGCAGAAGGCCTGTATGCCACCAAAACTGAGATTTAATATGGTGACTGAACTTTATCCTGTTCATTACTGCCATCTAAGCATGCTGCTTATCCTCACATGCCTCTCAAAAATGCTATGGATCCCCTGGATGGCTGAGTTGTTGAAGGGCCATATCCTTCCTCTCCTTCCCAACACAGCTGGTCAGTGCAGTGTTTGCACCCACAAACCAGAGGAAGTCACAGCTCTTACCTCTACCATATCCAGCATGAGGGCCTGCTCTCTTAGACTAAAGCTGATCTAATCCCATTAAAGCCCCCAAGCTGTGCAAGTTCAGACTGCCCAGCTCTTTGCTCTGAGATCCTGAGCACATCTCTGAACACAGGACAAAAAAAGGCACGATATCCATTACTGACGTAAGGCACAGACTGTGGTGAAACTAAAAACTGCATTGCTACTAGAAGTATTCGTGAAGAGATTTTTTTTTTTTTAGTAAAGAATTTCTTTGGCCTGCTGTGATTTCCTTAGTTCGTGCTATTTTCATGCAGATACAATGATTTGTTGCGTAAGCAGCGTTTGCACATGTCCTGTATTTTGATACAAATTGTCTAGCACCAGAGCTATCCTAAATGGTCATCAGAGTAAACAAAGCCCAGCCAGTGTGTGTTGGGTGAAAGGAGCAGATTTGCAGAAGAACAGCTGACAGGGGAAAAGACAGTGTGAGACTGCAGCCCTGAATCATGTCACTGACTTCAGGCAATGCAGATCAGCAGGAGACAGGACTGCAGCAGATGGTCTGAGTTTGATTAATCAAATGTCCTGAATTAAAGCCTGATTGTTTTTCTTTAAAAAAAGTAGGTTAAAAAATAAAAGCAAGCTGACAAATGCATGCACTGTCTATTGCAGTTATTAACTTCAAATAACTGAAAGCTGAAGGAATCGTTTTCCTGACAGATTTTGGCACATGGAACATCAGAGTGTTTAAAGAGATTTAAAACAATGTGGGGATCAAGCACAGGTACAGCAAATTCTGCATCCTCTAGAAAGAGTGAGCATGATGGGCTGGGAACCTGGTGAAGGGCAGGCAGGACTGTGGTAAAATGCACAGGCCCCCACCAGTCTTGGAGCTGCTCTGGGCCACAAAACCCTGTTCAACCCCAGACATTCACCACCCTGTGCTGGAATTCAATGTAGCTGAGGGGCTGAGCCTTCCACTGTGACTTCCAGAGAAGGAAACCAGACCTCAGTTCTCCATGGCTGAGACTGCATGTTTATTTTTTGCTTCTAAATAATGCTTTTTTCCTTTATAATTAATCATCATAACCCAAGAAATGGGGAGAAATTACAGAAGTGGTGAAAATCCTATTCAGCTCTGATTTTCTGTCTCTAAAACAGCAAAAGCCACCCAACATTTTAGGAGTGCAGAATTGAATTAAAACTATAGATTGATCATAAGTCCTCTTGGCTCCAAGCCAAGAGTGGAGCTATTAATTTGACGCAAATTAATCTATGCAAATTTGCACACTGATTTAATGAAGAGACAGACATGCAATCATTTCATTACTTCTCAGATTTTCAATTAGATTGAATTCAGTAGCTGGCCACCATCATAGTCACAGAGTTTTGCTAAAAGGTTATTTGATGAATATTTATGAATTTGTGACTCTGCTCCAGCTGGGCTTAATAGCAAGTATCATACTTTGTGAATACATGCAAACGATTCTTCAAATATCCTAATGCAGTGATTGATTTACCTTTTTTTTGTCTTGACTGCTCTATCTTTAATCCCGGTTATTACTCTGCTGTTCTGGTCAGAGACAAATGACTTGCTTAGGGGTAAGTGACTGTTTTAAATTATTACAAACACTGTCCTGTTTCATGGCTATTTCAGTGCGAGACGTGATGTTCTGAACAGCTGGAAATGTGACAAATCTCACTCAGAGTGCAAACAGATAAAAATTGAGACAACCCATAATACTGCCCTGGGCAAAGAAGGTGTCACTTCTGCAGATGTCTGAGATTAGAGGGATGGATTCCCTTCCCATGGAGTTCTACAATGATGTTCACCTTGCAATCACACCTAAGGATGTGTTCAGCTGGAAGTTTGAGGCTTCCCAACTCCAGTGAAGCTGGTACCTGCTTAAGCATTGTCCCAGTTTGAACTGGTGGTTCTGAACCTTATCCAGCTTTTGCTGAAATTAAAGGGGCTAGGAGAAAAATCTGTAAATGGGAATAGGAGCAAGTCCAACACGTTCTATTTCTGCCTTTCATTGTTTCAAGTTCTCAGTTGTTGTAAGGACCCAGATTAAAAACTGAGTGCATAAAGCACTCGTGTACTGCAGGACCATTTTTGAGCTAGGGGGTGTTTGAGGAACAAACCAGGTGAGGAAGTTAAAGCTTTAATATGCACATGCATTCCTCCTTCAAGAGTACAGAAATGTTCTCCTCTGGACTCATTTAAGGCCACAGATGATCTCTAGCTTTAAATCTGAAGGTTCAGCCACTTAGTTCGTCCAGGCAGCTACTTTAATTTTTGATGGGCTTTGTTTTATTCTTTCCATCTTTCAACCTGCCTGTTCACAAGACATTAGATTGGAGTTGGACCAGATCTTTTCTGGAGACAGCCAGAATCAGCAAAACCTATGCAAAATACTGGCTGCCCTGAGGTGGCTTTTACACCCCAATCTATAGACAGAATGTCAGCAGCTTAGAGTAGAAAACATTTCATTTGGTGACAAGCTAAACAGGGACATGAGGAAAAAGTGATCACATCATTATGAGCACTCTGAACCTTCATTTTTCTATGTTTGTCCATGTAGGCTCTTACAAAACCTCCAAAAAACAGTGTCAGAGCATCTTCCTGTAACCATAGGTGTGCTGTTTAGCACCTGGCATGAGGGACTCATCGTGTCTCTCTGCATCTCTCCTCAGCTGTGCTACAAATGGGATTTGCTTTGGCTGTTCCTGCAGTCAGCCTGGAGAATACACAGCTGGTAGTTTGGATAGGAGATGGAGGGGTTTGTGATACTCTTTAGTTCCCAAGGAAAACCATTCTGATATCTGAGGTCAGCATCTTCCTGTTTATCACAAACTTCAAACTTTGCCTTGGACTTTAGCCCTTTACTGGTGCAATACAAGTGACAGCACAGGTAAATGTGAAAGGAAAATGGCTGTAATTTGTGAGCTTTACAAAATGAGATCTTGAACTGCACAAGGCAGCAAGGAAATAAGCCCTATATTTTATCCATTCAGAACTGGAAAGAGCTGGCTATCAAGAGTGAAAACATACAGATGTCTTAGTAAACTGTGATGGAGGTGACCATGATCACAATTTGGCTTCTCAACTAAGCCAAAACTGGTGTCACTTGCACCTTCTGCCAGACTCCTTGGTGTGCCAGTTAAACCAGTTCCTTTGGTTGGCACCCACATATATTATAATTACTCCCACATAACTACAAAACTGGCTCGTTTTACCTGAGCAAGAGTATTTTCTGTATGAAGAGCCAGAAGAGCAGGATATATCAAGAAAGACAAGAAGTGGTGATAAGGAAGTGTTGACTGAAGGAGGCTGCACCTCCTTTTGGATTTCACTCTGCACTGGAGCCAGGGTGTTAACTTTATTCCTACTGTAACAGACATCATGTCATATCTCCCCACTGACCTCTGTGTGCTATCCAGGCTATGAATTAAATGTTCCTTGTGTTGGAGGAGTTCAGCTGGGAAAATGGGAGAGCAGCAGACTTCAGAGGGTTAGGAGGTTACCAGGACAAGGAAGGTATGTTCCCATTCTGCTGAGAGTCCTGTTCTCTTTCAGTGGCAAGGAGATTGGTCACTATTCACTAATACCTCCTGAAATAAAGAATATTTATAAATTGTTGCAATCCCTTTACTCAACAAGGTCAAAAGGGTGCTGCTTTCGTTGCAGCCTTTTCCTTGCACTGTATAAACATCTGCAGGTTATGTCAGGCAGGACTCAGCTGCTCTGTGAGGAAATGCTGCAGGATTTCAACACAGGCCTGGACTGCCTGGGAAGAAAAGCTCATTCAACATAGACTTTGGGAAAGTTTGTAGCAAGTGTCATTGGCGGGGTTAGTCTATCAGTTATGTAAATTGGAGTTCATGGAAAGGAGGATTATCAACCTGGCAAAGCAATACCATCACCAGCATGTGACCCAAGGCTGAACCACTGCAGGGAGGCTGGGCTGAGGCAGGGCTGCAAAATTGGACTCTATGAAGGGGTTTCTGATTTCCACACCAATTTATTTGCAGGATGTCTGTGAGTGTCTAATCCTCACCTACTTATTTATATTTTTGCCCGCTCTGGAGAATATCCTCCATGAGCTTTTTCTTTAATGAACAAAAGGAGGTTTCATCACTAGGCAGAGATGTGACCATACAACTTGGCGAAGTGCTGCTGCTTTTACAGCTCTATCATCTGTCAGTGGGTGATGTTTCCACACTGAACTGGAGAGCTTGTCCAATGCCTCATTGCCCTCCTGAAAATCGCCTTTCTTCTGAGCAGTGGTGACAAATCACCATCACAGGGCCCATGGAGCAAGAGGGAAACTGTAAAACTCTGCAGAAATTCATTTCCTGAAGCAACAGACTAAACCCCACATTTGAACAGCCCAATGCATTTCAGTCCCTGGCAGCATTTCTGCCTCCCTGTGGGAGCAGTTGAAGTGTGTCCTCTGTGCTGATCTTGGAGTTGGTTTTCTTGGCTTCTGTGACTCACTGAAAGGACATGGCAAGTCCATCTCAGCACAGTGAGGTGCCCCTTTCAAACCTTCCTCCGGGACTGAGCAAACAACAAACACCACAGTCCTGTTTTCCCTTTAAGAAACTGGGATGTACAAGAAACAGGACAACCCAATCTAATGGACTGAGAGAGTTTTGTCCCCAGTCTTGTTACTGGCCCATGCTGGTGTTTCTGGCATGTCCTTGCCCTGAAGGTGTGTGTCCTTTCCTTGGAAGGGGGCCCTGAACTGGCAGGAGACATCCTGGGAGCTGAGGAGAGTGATGTGAGGGAGGAACTGGAGATCTGTGTGTCCTCATGGATAAGGCACCCCTGGCTTTTCCTGAGGCAACTCCCCAATGCCATTTGGATCAGGTTTATTATTACTATCACAGCTGCCTTCAGGAGGGAGGCACTGGTGCACTCCTGAGTGAAGGAAAATGGAGGTAAGGAACATAAAAAAGGTGCATTTCCTGCACAGGGCACATGTGCTGAGGGGCAGATTCTGGGGGGCTGTCCCCTGGCTGTCCTCTCTGCCTGGGGGTCAGGAGGAGAGCCCTCCCCTGTGACAGGCCCCTCGGGCAGGATGAGATGCCCTGTCCTGCCTGTGTCCCCCTCTGCTTTCAGCACCACTCGCTGAGGCTCTGGGCAGGGCTGCCTGAGCTGTGCCAGCAGCTGCTGGAGCAGTCCTGGAGGAGCTCTTCCCATGATGCAAACATAACAAGGGAAATACCTCATTTAAACAATAAAAAAAGTCACCTTCTTTCCTCTAGTGTGTGGCCCATTGCTGCATGGAGGTGTTTCTACTGCAGGGTCTAATCTGCTGCTCCTGGTGCTTGTCTGGGTTTTGGGGGTGTTTCTCTCATGCCTTGGCTGCAGGTAACACTGTGCCTGCTCTGTTGTGCTTCACTTGCACCCGTGTAATCCTCTCCAAACTGTCCCTGAGTGGGGAGATGGCCCAATTTATTGTCTCGTAATATTAGGTCTCTCAGCCATACTGCAAATAAACCTCGGAGAGAAATCAATATATCCCACCCTTAGCACATTGATTTACACCACCTTCCCGATGATGGCTCTTGTAACAAATGCAAAAGGGCTTTTAAAGACTTATCTGAATGCAAATGTCTTCCATGTGCAAAACACAGCCGTGTTGGGTGGTGAGGAATGTGTGGTCCTGAAACAACTTGCACAGGGTCATGCAGGCTCGTGCAGGGTTCACTTCTGTGCATGTGAGTGCATGTTTGAGAGATGCTGCAGCCCACAGCCTGGGAACAAGCAGTAAACAGTGGGATGCTGCCTCAGCATGTGGGCTATAATGGAACTAGGATGGTGACAACACATGATGACAATAAAAAAATATATATATATATAAATCAAGCCAGTGACAAGGTTTGAACCTTGAAGCACTTTGTGTCAAGAGAAGAACAGAGTTGAACACAAAGAAGCAGCAGAGCAGTGCTTTTGAGCTGCCTGTATTTTGGTGCCAGGAAGCTGAGTGCCTCAATTTTTTGTAAGAGCCTCAGTCAGATGGTTACAATGCCAAAATATTGACCTTTTAGCTAGCAGGGCTGCAGTGAAACTCTGCTCTGGGTCAGGCAGGGCAAGGGGAGAGGCTTCAGAAGTAGCTGGGACTGGATCTGGAGCTGCAGGGGTGCTCCTGTCACTATTAGAGCAGTGTTCCCCATACTTGCTCACACCCCAAAGCCCTTCAGTGACCTGAAAGCCACCCAGGATTGTGCCTCTGCCTGTTCCTTCAATTTGCTGTCTAGAAAGTATAATTTGTATTGTTATGTGTCAGGTGAAATCCAGCCTTTGCTTGGTCACAGCAAGCCTTTGTGTTGAGCTGCATTTTGGAGGAGCACAGCAGCACCAGTAGCCAGTGTCTCCTTTCACACGGCAAAGCACCCACCACATCCACCAGCTGAAGTCACCACTCAGAGGAGTCGTGGGGGCTTCACAAGGTGCTGTTCTGTGCCCTGGCAGAGCAGCATCAGATCCTCTGTGTGAGCAGCCAGAGACAAGCACTGGCAGCACAGCCTTGAGAAAATGCTGAATGCAGCTTTTTGCTGGCTAAAAAAAGGACTTGGAGCTCTCTCCCGCTGCTTCGTTCCCGGTGTGTGAAGAGAAACAAGGCTTTGTACGTAATTTGAAAGCAAACAGGATTGTGTCAAAGATATCAGACTTTACTATTAATTATTTCTCCAGACTGGAATGACCCATGGGAGTCAGATTTTTTAGCCAGCTCCTGCAGGCAGGCAGATAATATCATGAAATGTTCTTATCTGATGGAAGTGGATATCATCCCCTGGATGGGACACTGATACACCCCAGCAAAGAAGCTGACAAAAATAAAAAGAAACAAATTCTATTTTAGTTGGATCTGAGCAGCACATGAATTTAAATAGCTACTTTCAGTTGGCTACTTGGTATATTAAGTACATAATTTTCCTGCTCCATTACTCCACTGTAAAACAATCACTAATGAAGATGGAATTAAGAATGAGAAAAAATGCTTTTGAATATTTTGCAGTTTGACTCAAAGTGGTTCCTTGTCTAAAAGGGTAGATCTGATAGTTCACAGATCTGCAGGAATTGCTGATATGCACTATACAGTTGCTTTAAAGGTGTCAGCATTTCAGAGCTGTTGGGCTGTACATCTGCATTGCTGCAGCCTGTGAGTTCCCATTAGGGCAGTTTCCATTATTTTCCAAGCTTCATCTCCTGTAAAATTGCTGGTCCTTGAGGAAGAAGGCACAGAGAAGAATAATTTCTGATGTGCTTATACAGTATCTACCACCACAGAACTCCAATCCTAACTGAAATCTTTGGGCACTACCACAGTATAAATGATCTTCTAAATGACAAGTAACTCTTCCAAATGCTGTTTAAGGGCCCTTTAGGAGCCTGTGTAGTCTGAGTCCTACTGTAGTAGTTCCTTGGGACCAGGGATTTACTGTTGATAATTTCATAGGATGTCTGCTTGGCTCACAGTAAGAGCTGGGCACTTGGCAGTGTTGGCTTTTGTCTTGAAGTTCTCAGACTCAATCAGAGGTGCAAAACCTGAACACAAGCCTGGACATCCTTCAGCTCTAAGGCTGTATTGGTTTGTGTGACCCTGTTGGGTCCTCAGAAGTCCTTTGAGATGTGACCTTGTGGGGTCTGAGCATTTCCTTGGGTCCAGCAGCAGCAGAGGGTTAGGCTAGCTCAGGATCTGATTCGTAGGCAAACTCACCAATGCATTTTAATGTTGTTGGTTCAATGTGCAGAATGTTTGTTACTCAATGGAAAAAACTATTATTCTGTTTTAGGAACTTTTGTAACAATTATTTGTAATTTGGATGAAATTGGCACCTTTCACTCGAATGACCCTCTGTGCAAAGATTATTTCACTCACTGAACATCATGATTCCCCATAAATTGCCAAAAAAAGCACTGCTTGATAAGGCACCTCTACCTGCATGGCAGAGCAGTGCTGTAGCAGTGGTACTTTGCATGGTCAGTGAGCTGTTTGTGGTGCACATTTGATGATCCAGCCATACTCCCATATCATGCATAAAACAACATGGATTTTCCCAGCAAGGAGCTCTGCTGTACCACAGATCTGCTGTGCTGCTGCCTCTGTCCCCCAGTTCCAGCTCTCAGTCCCAGCAATGCCTCAGAAAGTGCAATATTTTAAATAGAATGGTTGTGTGTGCATCAACACACTGATTTTGTTCATCAGCTGCCACTGCTCTGGGCATGTACAAGGACAGGAATGGCACCAAAAAGTGGAACAAAAAGCCACAGAGGCTTTTATGCTTCCAAACACTTTGGGTGTAACTTGGATATTGGGAAATGCACTTCATAGGACAATGCATGATTTCTGCACTGAGACCCATTTGCATGATTTGTCTCTTCTGTATTCATGAAGAGTTCTCTCATTATGGCTATTTCTCACATTTATTTTATTTCTAATTACGGTGATTTATGATTGGGTTTTAATTAAATTCTCTTGTCTGGATCCTACCTATATACTTAATTGAGCCTTGCAATCTAGACTTCACACTGGTGGATGTTGTACATAGAAATACCCTTGTAGCCACTAGCTTTAAATTAATCTAAGATTAAAATGTGGAATGAAGCAGCTACTGAAGATGATCTCAGCTTCTCTGCCACAGAGGAGGTGAATAACTTGTTCAAGGTCTCTTCTGAGCCCTGATATCCCAACACCAAGTTAATACTCAGTGGTCTTCAGACTCCCATTCTGTGAGCTGAGTGCACTGTGCCTGTGGATACACCCTGTTGTTCAGGAAGGTTGGCTTTGTGGATGCTGTCTTTCACCTCCATAGCACTCAGCAGCTCTAGTGAGACCTCAGCTGTGACTTTGGAGGGTGCTGGGTCCCCCCAGGAGAGATAGGAGGGCAGAAGAGTGCTGGCAGTGTTGTGGTGTTGATTCCCTGCGAGGCTGCCTTGTGTTCCAGTCCGACAGAGCTGCCTGGCAGAGCAGCCCTGGCTGCAGGGACACAGTGCCATGAGTTAACTTTGATGTGACACCAGACTTTCAGTTTAGTGTGACAGTCCCTCAATTTTCTAATAAATTTGGGTCAATGCTGGTCTTTTGTGGGATAATTAAGGTTGATCCGTTCTGCAGGGCAAGCAGGAAGAAAATTCATTACTGCATGAGGAGGTCAAAGAGGGCCAAGGTGGAGAATATCTGTGTTCCAAGCACTGCTGTTTAGTGCTGCATCCTAATTGATCAGTGAACTATGTAAATGCTGAACAGGTCAGGCTCTGCATTTTAGAAGGTGTCAGAACTGATGAGGCTTGCTTTGAAAAGTTACCTTGCTGTGCTGCATGCTGCCGAGAGAATAGGAAAATGGGATCTTTAACAATTGATCATTTTTAATTCATGGCAAGTTCTTCTTATGATTTTTACACTGTGCTTGGCCTGCTGAGCATAGTGATTGCCCCTGTAAGTAAAACACTCACAGCACAAATACAACAACAAACATTCTCCAAGCCTTCTCACCTCTTCCCCCCTCAGGCTGGGTGCTGTGCAAAGCACTGGCAGAGCAGCAATGTTTTCCTATGACTGCAAACGACCAAGCTGCTTTGTAAGAAGATTTATTAGTTGGTCTTGGGTGCAGGCAAATTCTGGAGCTAAATTCAAAGCCCGTTGAGGGCACTGTTTCACACTCCCTTGGGTGTGGAATTCCTTTCCTTCTTTTTTTAAGAAGAGAGACCTGATCCCAAGCACAGTCTCCATCTTCCTTCTACCTGGGCTCCAGGGTTCTGGGCAGAATGTTGCCATGAACACCACTGCCCTGCACAGTAGAAAACAGGAGCATCTCACAGCAGAGCTGGGTCCTTGCATGGCACTTCTAAGCTGAAATTCCAACACTGGGAGGAGGAGATTTGCTATAAATAGGGGGCTTTGTTTGCAGAGCTTTGACTTGCAGGATTGTGCTCAAGTCCCATAGCCTGAGCACTCTGCTAGAACAAATTGCTCTGAGAGATCTCAATGTTTTTCATTTTACTATGATTGGAGGAATGCCAAGTTTTTTTCATTCACTTGTAGGAAAGAAACTTACCTGACCTCAGGGCTTTACAAAGTGCAATGAGTTAGAATCATCCAGGAATGAGAACTTCCTATGAAGTAAGCTGCATATTCATTTTTACAAGTGGTGCAGGAACTGAATTGCTACTTGTTTCATTAATCACTTTTTTGACAAGCCCTTCACCACTCCTTCCTATCAATGCTAAAGCTGAGAAACATTGTTTTTCACAATGAGAGAGGCAAGAAGTGGATCCCTAATTATGAATACTATTACAGAGCAGAAGCAAATCACTCAAGGCTGTTTTAAGTATCGTGCAATGGAAATCATCACTCAGGCTCAGACAACACGCATCTGTTACTGATATTAGAATTGTTAATGTGAGCATGTCATAGTTTTCCTTTGTGATAAGACTGTGCAAATAAAACAAAAAGAAATAAATTCAGAGGATGCTTGAAATTCTGGTTCCTCCAGGCAGAATTCCTCTGGTGGGCCCTGGGTGGTTCACTGCTTGAAAGAGTAGAGTGGAGGACTTGCATCCCAGACTGGGACAGGTATGCTGTGACTGATGGTCTTGTTATGAAGAAAAAGGAATTTCTAATCCTGAGAGAGGAGGTTGAGACTCTCACAGGAGAAACAGCTTGGCTTTTACTGCTTCATGAAGTGAGAACTGAAGAGAGAATGTGATTGTTGACTATAAATTCAAGAGGAATAGATAGCAGGAAGCAGAAAAACTCTGTTGTTGGCCCATGTATCTGTAAGTTGGCCCAGAGCTTTCCCATTGTATGAATGGATTATTGAAAGATGTTACTTCTCCTAAAAGACTCTGGCTTTCTTCTAGTCTTGGACCATAGGAGCTGTGGTACTTTGATGCTTGGCACTAGACTGGAACACTTACAGTCAAGCTGAGATAAATTTAGTTTCAGTGTGAGGAGGATTCCAAATAGCAGAGCTGCAGGCATTTGGGAAAGGCTCACAGGATGCAGGCAAAGCACCTGAAATAGCCACAAATTGGCTTTTGGTTAGTGTCTGAACGATTGCATGTTGTGAGAGCATGTGATAGCTGAATTGTGATGGCTCAAAATCCTCTGCAATCCTAAGGGAATGCAAGCTGAAATAAAGAGACTGTAACATCAGTGAAATGGGGAAAAATCTACATGAGGAACATCAGCAGATTTACTAGCCAATGGTTTCTACTTAATTATTGATAGTAATCCAAGTGCTTCTTACTCTGTCTTGTACTATTTTGCAGTGTTTTCCTCTGTGTATTGAATGTCTGATTTACTAAGGAACTTTATGCCTTGGAGTTGTGTAAGAACAATGAATGTATTCATCAGCTTTCATATAAAGCAGCTGTAAGATCTCACTGAGGAGGGCTTCTGCAAAGAGTTAAGCTGGGGGATGAAGGGGAATGTAATAGAATTATACATAAGATTGGCACATCCACCTAATGTGCTACACGGGCTGTGTCATAAGGCTGGTTATTTTGTTCTCTCTCTGTGCTTAGAACTTTCAAAAGCATTTCAGAAATTTAGCATCAATATCTAGGGTAAGACCTGAGCTCCCACTTAGGCCTCATACAGAGGAGCCAGGGTCTCAAATGGAGGGCTGTGCTCAGCACTTTCTCCTTGCCTCTGCCATGGAGAAAAGCTGCTCCTCACACTCAGCCAAGAGGAGCAGGGCACAGATCAGTGCCCTGGCCTTCCAGGCTCCCAATCCCTGCAGTGAGGGGGGCTGGCTACAGGCATTTTGGGCAGTTACAGGACAATGGGAGTGCAGTGGTTTGGATTCTATGTCCTCAGTATGAGTGGTGCGAAATGGCACAGACCAGGGCAACTCTGCATGAAAAAATTTATCTGAGTGAATTGCCAAACTTTTGTCCAGGATAAACAACCAGGGAACATCAGACTGTTTCTGTAAGTTAACCTCTGCCAGTGGGCTCCCTGAAAGCACCAGGAAAAACTCTGCACTGCATTGTATTCTTGCTTTGTATTGGTAAGATGGAGATTCCCTTAATGGTTCATTGTGCTACAAAATACCTCATGCACAGGTTTACCTGAAAGGAGGTTGCAGTCAGGTGGGGATCAGTCTCTTCTCCCATGTAACAAGTGATAGGACAAGGGGAAACAGGTTCCAGTTGTGCCAGAGGAGGTTTAGATTGGATATTGAGAAAAATTTCTTCACTGTGGTGGTCAGGTGTTGGAACAGGATGTCAAGGGAAGCAGTGAAATCCATGACTCTGGAAGTGTTCAAGAAATGCATAGATGTAGAGACATGGTTTAGTGGTGTCCTTGGCAGTGCTGGGTTAATGGATGGACTCAATAATCTTAGAGATCTTTCCAACCTTAATGATTCTATTATACTATAAAACAGCCAGTCTAAATTGTTCTTTGATGTTCCACTGGAAGGGGTAGCCCATGCTGGAGGGCTGATAAAATAGGATGGAAGACCTCACTAGGCCTCCTTGGAGGAATGTGTGGGCTCAGAAGAGCAAGTAAAAACATTTCCCACATTTTGGAAATGTCTGGGTCTGTGCTCTGAACTTGGGCTGCTCTTCTTGAATGCTTGAAGAGGTTTGGATCAACCCTTGCAAATGGGAATGTATTCCCAGAAATTACACAGCAACACTCTGGTGAGGTGCTACTCACCAGGAGTTGCAAACAACTGGATGCACACAGGATGATGTTTTACACTGTCCTCAGCTATCATCCCTCTCCTGTTGTAAATGCATCTGAAGGATGTGATTTCCATTTAGGGTACATCATAGAACCAGGTCAAACATGAGGAATTCTGGTTTTTACCTGCCTGCTAACCTGACAGACCAGTAGTTTCATCTTTGTGAAATTATCTGACTAGACATGGTGCTCTTCAAAAGTAGAGGATTAGGAACTATTTAGACAAAGAAGAAGACAGGTGCATTAAAACACAGTGATGAGAAAAGTTGCTTACCCTAGATTTACAGGGAAAATTAAATCAAAGACGAAGCTGTCACTTATTTGCCACTGAATATTGGAATTATTGGGGAAAGTGTTACTTATTTGACCGTGAATGTGGAAATTATTACTAATTGCAAGAGTAATTTCTTGAAAATGATGCTGTAATGATTCTATCTATTACAAGTGGTAATGTTGTCATTACTACATTACTCAAACTCAAATCCATGGGGAAGCTCTGCAGGGTGAGCAGTGATTGAAAGTTCCACATTAAAATAACTACACTCAGTCTTAAATTTAGAATATGTGATGTATATCTAATGTTCTGTAGATTTCTTAAGGCACAAAGATGCTTCTCTTATCTGCACTGTGGACTGGCTATTTTGTTCTTTTTATACTAATTAGTTGATCAAGACATGTTTAATGATGATATACAGAAATGAAAGTGTTTTACCATCCATACAATGGTGACAATCTAGAAATGAGCAGCTTATTTCTTATCTGTAATGCTGTGTGGAGAAAAATGTGTCAGTCCTACCCAGAGCTTTCCTGGTTTTGCTGCCTCTTTGAGACAGGATTTCAGCATCTCGGTGGAAACATCCTGTGGCAGTGTGAGAAATATGACAAAGGTAGGTGCAACAAATGCTACTCCAGGTCTCATCTTGATTCTGTGAGCCCTGGTGAAGTGGACAGGGCGTGTGAAGGACCAAGAAGGGTCCTCCTGATTAGAGTTATGAAGCTGGGCTTCCACACAGCCTCTCTCTGCTGAGTGTCTGTCTCACTGACCCAAGGGCACCCCCAGAATTTCCTAAGGAAGGCTGGGCAAGCCCTTCCCCTGGGAAATACTGTTAATTCAATTCTCCCAGAGGTGAGGAGCCTGCTTGATCTGGAATTTTAACCAGTATCATCTGTACTACTTAGGAGTCAATTCTCTGACAGCCAGGTGGAGGCATGTGGCTGCTGTGTACAAATACACCTTGGTGTGGCAGAGAGCAGGGAACACCTCCGAAATGTAGGGAGAAATAAGGTGCTTTCCTTTCCTAGAATTTTTACTGTGCTGTTCCTGGTAGCCATGGGGAGCTGAGCCACTGCTGTGCCCTGCCCTTGGCTTGGCTTTCAGTGCAAGGTCGTGCTGACCTAAGTGTTAAATGTTATTGTAGGAACAGGTCTGAAGGAGAGCTTTGCTCTGGCTTCTCTGCTTTTGGGGGAAGGAAGCCCCCAAAACAATCTTTGGTTAAGTTAACTGGATGGAAATTAGGCAGTCATGAAAAAACACAACCCACTTCAGCTCGAAGGTGAAGGAGCTGGGGGAGATTGACTCTCCTGCTTTGGAAGCACTTGCAGAGCTCTGCTCTCTGTTTCTCCAAGAGGTCCTGAGCAGGGGCTGCTGGCTGGGACCACTGAGGGGACTTGGGTCCCACATGAGGGCCCTGGGGGCTTCTCCCTGATCTCACAGCTCTTCACTTCAGTGGTGCTCTTACTTCCTTACTGAGCTTGTCCCACTTAACTGAAGTTGGGGACTTGTCAGGATTCTCCTCTGGCAGAGAAATTGTAGTCTTTGCTCTTCAAACATATTCTCCTTTGTAAAAGCATTCAGAGCGTGTTTTCTTTTTAAGTGTAATTTTGAACACATTAATGATATTGGCAATTACTCAAAGGAAAACATGTAATCAATGAATGCTTGCTAGTCTGTGGGGTGATAAATTTTAGAAATACAGTCTGTGCTTGCCTGGAATTTATTGCTTCAGGCAAGGTGATGGCTGCAGCAGTGCCATTTCCAAAGACTGCGCTGTGCATTTATTTTCTCATTAGCATCTAGTTTCTATTGTATATTTTGAACAAAGGTAACCTTGGAGTAGGAACACATTCCTTTCTGTCAGGAAGAACTTGTGATGCTGTTTCAAAGGTGCATGCATGATTGAGCAGCAATACATCACAGGAAGCTCTGCAACGAAGATAATGCTCCATGGGCTGTAGTTGAAGAAAAGAAAAGAAAAGAAAAATCCATTTTTTTAGATTACCCAGCTTTGTGTGGGGGGGAGGGTTAATTTATGTGTGTTGTGACAAGCTCTCTCAGATGGTGAGTAGACTGTTTGTCAACTCCTAACTATCATTCTCCAAAATAGCAAAGATTCATTGATTTGCATTTTAGTAGGTTTTGATAAAAATCTATGCTCCTTTTTAAAGGAAGGAAGCTGTTGTCAGTGAAAAATCTTTAAATAGCAAAAATTCAGAGTGATTTTTGTAGTTCAGGAGGGGAATTTGAAACAGTGACTCCAAACTCTAACTGCAGCATCCACTGTACATTACAAAACCCTTGGTATATTGCTGTAATTTAATGCTCACCATGCAGGCAGAACACACAGAGCTGGAAATTCACAGGAGCTGCATTTCTGAAGATGGAGGAGAAGATGTGGTGGGCAGGTGAGGAAGGGCAGTCCTGTGGCAAAGCACTGAGCTGTGCCCTGGAGGAGGAGGAGCCCCATGGTGGAGGGAGAAGTGTTTGTGACCAAGAATGTCAAATGTCAGTGGGAGGACTGGAAATGGCTTCTCAGGTGCTCCTGTTTTGGAAGCATCTGCATTCCAGCAACATCTCAGAAACATCAGACCCAGCCCAAGAAGGTAACTAGGAGTGCTCCTTCCTGTAGCTTGGACCAGAGCTGGGATAATAATCACTGCCCAGCACAGGAAAGACCCATTCACATCCCCCAGAAACCACAGGGCATGGTTAGAGCAGGAAAAACACTGGCAGCAGAGCCAGGTATCGACCAGGATGCTAATCCCAGTACTCTCATTTTACAAAACACAGGCTGAGACCTTTAGCAACTCTGCTTAACCTCAGTCTTGCCTGCTCCCACAGAAATGTGCCCACACATCTGAGGTGAGCACTGATGCACTGAGGCTTCTGCTAAAATCCCACCACGGGCTGTAAAACCTCTGGTGTTTGGAAAGTCCATCAGTGCAGGGGCAGCTGCCTCGAATGCTGCCAGGATTTTGACTCAATGTGCCCCTGGAGCAGCTCCCAGCACTCTGGGTACACCCTCAGGGATGAGCTGAGCTGTCCCAGGAAAACAGAAGCACAGATAATGAGCTGTGGAAGGAAAGTGGGATTCCTTCAGGCTGCTGTGGCTGGGTTTGGATCTCAGCTGAGCTGGCTCTGTGTGCTGGGGACACTGAGTGCTGGGCACAAACAAGCTGCTCAGGCTCATCCCACTCCAGAGAGAGCAGTGCCTGGGAAATTCTAGACATACTAAAGGGCTGCACCAGCCAAAGCAGCTGGATTGTGGCTATCAGCTCTCAGATCCAGTGAGCTGTGGTGTTGGCCCTTGCTCTTGTGTTTTTATGATGATGGAGATGGAACTGATGCCTTGGAGTTTCTTGTTTTCAGGATTTTTCTGTGATGGCAACTTTGAATCCTTAGCCTTCCTAGGACACCAGGGTCCCAGGAACTTGCTTCAGGTGAAAATGGGGCTGGTCAGTCCTGGACCAGGTTGATCCTAGAGGTGAAATCTCCATCAGAGGGGTGAGGGGTTTGAGGATAAATTCTGGTGAGAGGCTCTGTGTAATCACAACGGGGAAAGGCAGCTCTTGGCTTGAGGAGCTTTATCTCTGCAGTCAGCTACAGCTGTGCTGGCTCAAAAGATCACATTAAATCTATGCCTGTTCCTATTCATAAAACTTGATGGGTTTTGAACATAACAAACTTTAATGTGTTTGAAAGTGCCTTGAGTCGGTAACAATGATGAAACGCAAAGAATCATCCAAATTTCTTCTGTTTACTTCCATAGTATAAACAGCTTTATTCAGTAGTTCCTGCATGGGGTCTTCAAGATTTTTAACTGACAACAGAACTCCACATATGGCTCAGAAAAGTGTTGGCATCCTCTTGTGTGAAGTTTGTTAAAATTGTATGATAGACATCTTGTTATTTAAAAAATCCCTTTCCTTTCAAACAAATTTAATTCTGTGGTTTAAAAACTGTGTTTTAAAAGCTAATTGGACAAGGCCAAGGTTATAATTAGATTTATACTCATGCAGAATATTCTCCTAGGACTATTTGGTAACTCCATGTCTGAAATTGAAGTTTGTCAGGGTGTCAAAATTTATTTTAAAAAAATCATCATCTGCTGTAAGTGACAATTGCAGTTGTACCAGGAATTTTTCAGTATCAAAGGCAGAGATGATCTCAGATGGGGGGAATCTGCCATTATTTACCATCTACCTTGTCAAGCTGGTTTCCTCCCTTCTCTCCTGGAGGTGATGCTGATGGCCAGAATCGTTCTGTTGGTGGTTTCTGTAGGATTAAGAAGGTTAAACCAACATGAGGTCACTCACTGAAGGCTGATTCATAGCTCTTAGCAAGTGCATTCAGTAATCATATTGTTTCTACCAAAGCAATCACATCTCTAAGAGGAGCAGAAAATAATTTATTTAGGATGTAAGAATCTTCACAAGCAGCCTAAACTTTCTTTAATTTCTTTTAAATGGAAATTTAAAGTCTCTCTCTTACACAGAAAAGAGTTTCTTTGTTTGCACCATTTCATGGCTGAGAGGTGTCTGGGCTCTCTTAGAAAAGCACAGATGTTTCATTCAGCTCACCCTGGGCTTGTAACTGCCTTTCCCACCTATATAATAACTTTGTTAGTTCTCCCCTTGTGCTTTTACCTGCTGTTATCACACCTCAGAGATATGTGCTGGGTCCTGGCTGAGCACAAGGAGTGTCCCAGGTCCTGGCTGAGCACAAGGAGTGTTCCAGGTCCTGGCTGAGCACAAGGAGTGTTCCAGGTCCTGGCTGAGCACAAGGAGTGTTCCAGGTCCTGGTTGAGCACAAGGCTGCTCCAGTGGGGTCTCTGCAGAGAAGTTCTGCCCTCAGCCTGGTGTGACTCTGCTTTGCTGTGGCAGGCACTGTGAGCACCTGGGGGGGGAGGATCAGCTCACCTGTGCTTTGCCTCCTCTCCCTCCTGGTTATTCCAGCAAGCAGCAGCTTTTACAGTGTAAATGAGAGACTGCTGCTGAAAAGTTCCTCCTGATTCCATAATGCAAATCCTGCATATTAAAGAAGCTGTTCCTCATCAGACACATGCTATCATTTAGCACATGGAGGTATCAATAGAAGGCAGGTATCCTTTTGCTAACAGCTGCACATTTGGGTAATCAGAATTCATCTCTGTCCTGAAGAAGCTGCAGTTGGAGCTTCTGCACAAGACTCACAGGGAACTTCTTGAATGGGGAATTTCCAGTTGTCAAAGCTGGGTGATTTTGTGGAAAGGAGCTGCCTTCCCAGGCCTCTGACAGAGCATATCCTTGTCTGAATGGCCTCTTTTTCCTGCTTTCTTAGAAGCCCCAGCCCTTCCAAAATCCCATCCAAATGGAATAAATAACAAAGGGTTTCAATTTCATCAAAAGGCTGGAGGTCTTGGACAAAAATGATCCTGGAAATTTTTGTCGTTGTTTTTTGCTTTGTTTTGTTTGTTGAAGTCTTGTTTTCTGGTAAGCTCTATTTATCATCTAATAGAAAAGGTGGAGGAAATGTGCCTTTGAGAACAAAGCGATTAAATGACTTCCCCAGGGTCTCACATGTACTCCAGAAGCAGAATTGAACTTACAGCTCCTGAGTATTAGTAGGGCCTTAACTGCAGAATGATCTTAGTCTTGTTATGTGAACATAATCTCAGCTATATGCTGGCTGACTTAAACCTCTAAAAATAAATGCAAAGCTCTAGCTCAAAAATGAAATAAAATGCTGGAATCCCTTCAGTACTAGTGAATTATTAATAATAACCATTTAAAGAATAATGTTGCTGTTGTAGAGGAATAGCCTTTTTAAAAGGTGTTTTCAAAGGACAAATGTTTATATTCAATAACCAGGCTGCTGGGAATCATCTCTGAGAAAGCTGTTTTGAGTCTTTACCCATAATTTGCTAATGAATTTCATCTTAAGTGCAGTTAAAATATAGGAGTTTGACTAGGGACTGGATTGAAAATAATTTTTCTTCTTCCTGTTTTCTCTCTAGGCACTTGTTAAGAAATGTTTGAACGCAATGAAGTGTTAAGAGACTGAGAGCTTGTTAAAATAGCAGAGGGGCAGCTGTTGGAGGAGAGGCAAAGAAGAAAGTAAGGAATGCATCTGAAGAATCTTTCTTTCCAAGGAAGATTAAAAGCACTTCAATTTGAGGAAAAATAAATGTCCTTTCAGATCTTCCTGTTACACACTTTAAAATCAAATGAGGCAGAAAATTTGTTTGGCTGCTTCTATGAGCATCAGTCTTTTATGTCTGCATTGGGACACTGGACCTGGTATGCACATGCCCAGGCTAATTGCACTGGTAATGGTCTCATGCAGCAACTGGATCCAAAATTGGATGGATATTTAGGAATAATGGATGTACTCATAGTAACTGGGATTGGCTAAAACCAGGATAAAGTGCTCATATATCTAGGTTGCAGTGGGTGATACATTCAATTTTGATAAGGACATTTTGCATTAAAAAAGCTCCTCTTTCCTCAATAATTAATCAACTTCTTTATCTATTGCTCAATAGCCATCACTCAGCTCTGGTTAGGCATCTTCAGAGGTGGCTCCTCCCAGTGCTTCTGCATTCCCTGCAGTCTTCCCAAATGCTGTAACCAAAGGGATCAGATCAGCTTTAACTGTGAGGGACAAAGCCAGCAGCTCTAAAGCAGAGCAGTGTCTCTGTGCTGGTGTTTGCTGGCCTGGGTAGGGGCTGAGTTCAGGCTGTGGTTGTGTCTAGGAGCTCCCAGCCAGGCTCTGCAGGGCACAGTCCTGGCATGAGGCAGTGCAGCTGGTTAGAGCCTGGTGCTGAGCACACCAAGGCTGTTTGTGTAATCCCCACATGGCCACTCACCGAGCATCCTTGTGGGTCCTGTCCAACTCACAACATTCTGTGATGAGAATCTGTGATAAGAAGGCTGCAGTTGGATTATCCCAGTGACTGTGGGGCTGAGCACAGCAGCTGCAATTGTTCACTGCAGCTCCTCACTAATAAGAACCAGTTTGTGTTTGTCTACCAAGACTGGCACAAGGGCAAGTGCCTGGGATGTCTCTGTTTGTGTTTGCCACATATGAAAGGAAGGGGCAGGTTCTTCCAACCCACTGGTGCCAAACAGGAAAGGACTGCTTGGCCTGTGCTCTGTCCCCTTCTGCTCTCTCTGCCTGTGTTCTGTTGGATCTGGTGCTTTTTGGACCCTGCGTGGAGCTGAATCTTCTTGTTAATCCAACTGAAAATTAACCTCCCCCACCAAAAAGAGGTGATCTTTGGTTTGGTTTTGGTTTTTAGTTTGTTTGGTTTGGTTTGGATTGGTTTTGGCAGAATTTTGGCAGAATTGCCCCAGAGTTGGCTCAGCACAGGTTCCAATGAATTCAGAGCTGGAGGAAGGCAGGGAGCAAGAGCTCTCCCTTCAGAGCTGCTGTCTCAGCTCTTTGTTCCTACACTGGGAAGAAGGGTTAACAAAGAAGATTTGTTAAGTGAAGTGTCTTGGTTTTTGTGAGATTATTACAAGTTACCAGGACAATCTGTGGAGCAGACATCCTGTGCTGGGAGCAGATCTGAGCTGACTCTCTGGGAAGGTGGCAATACACCTTTGCTTTTGAAAAACTCCTAATGTGTGTGCAGTGTTAGCTCGTTTCATGGTTTACAGGCACGGATATTGAAACAATTCAATTAGATTGCATGTGATTAAAGACATTTTGCTGTAATCTGTGTGGATTAGGAGGATAGGTCTAAGAGTTTGAAGGGGGAGCTGAAAATAAGGAAGGTGACTTACTAATATTTGAAGTGCAGACTGCCATTCCTTCAGCTGTAAGGCTTGGGGATCCCAAGAAGCCCCTGTTTCATTTCCCAACAGCATACAGATGGGAAAGTCTGTTTACAGATGCATCATGTTCTGTGGGAGACTTAGTGGGAATGTTTGCCCTGGACTTTCAGTATTACTCATATATAGCTCTTATTTAGATTGGATTTTAAGCAAGAAATCTGCCTCCATTCTAGTCTAGTTTGCTTTTCAGGGTTTACTTGTACACGTGCTAGTACACGTTGAGCTGATTCCACTGAAGCCCTGTGTGGGATGTGGGGATGGAGCAGGCCCAGGGGCTGAGCTGAGCTCCTGTCCCACCTCAGCTGGTGTGAGCACACAGGTACAGATCACCAAACTGTGCTGGGACAGCCCATGGCTCTGGGCCTGTCACACCAGGGAGTCACAGGAGACACCTGGCAATGACCTTGTAACCAAACCCTCAAATCAAGGTACCCTGAACTCTGGAACTCTGCAAAACCCCCAAAGATTGGCTGATGTGCACCTTGATAGGCAGAGATACAGATATCCAGGCAACTAAAGAATATCCTGGCATGCATTCGTGTTGCTGGCTTTGAAAATTATAGTGATACATTTTAGGGACTGAATTGAGCCATTTAAATCATCCAGCCTGACTTCTGTAACATCAGAGCTTTTCCTTACATTCTAATTGAGAAAAAAGAAATCTTTTAGCTATAAGGACCAGTCTGTCACATCCCCCAAGAGCGCTGCTCACCTACAAATTGTCCTTAGTCTTAGAGGTGCATTTTGTTGTGCTGATGCCTTTCAGTTGAGTTGGCAAGTCCATAAAATCGGCTTTGATGTTCAGCCCAATGCGCTAAATTGAGCCTGGACACCAAAAACATTGCCCAAGAAGGGCACAGAGGTGACCTGGCTTAAAATTTGGCTTGTCTTCCCCTTAACAAAAAAAAAACAAAACCAAAACCAACAACCTAAAAACCCAAAACAGACAAACAGAAAGTCCCAAGCAAAGGAAAAACACACACAAAAATTCTTGCCATCTAGTTTACACATGACCTCAGCCAGTCCCTGTAAGTTGCTATAGTGTTGCTAACACAAGGGGATCAGGAGTACTGCTACTTCTTTTCTGGTTGAGCAATAAAATAATCCACGTTGGGGTATGAGTAGTAATTTTCTGCTACTACTTTTCCGGTTGAGCAACCAAATAATCCACGCTGGTGTACGAGCAAGAACTTCTCAGCACACAACTGAAAATGGATTTATCAAAATCCTCAATTAAAACAAACCCTCCCCTAGCCTCAGATATGAAATCCTATTCATTGGCAAAACTCGTTAGCTTGTCAGTTTGCTAAGTATTCCCAGGACTAAACTCACACTGCCAAAAAGGATAACGCAAAATGCAGAGTTTGAACAAAGCCAGCCATGAGAGGGATGGAAGTCCTTCTTTCTCTTGCTAATGTATTTCCAGCACTGTTTTGCATCCTGATGACTCTGGGGAGCACAGTCTGCAGAGTACACGATTAACCATTATCACTGTGGTTTCAGAGCCATCCTGTTACACTGGGTAATAACTCATTTTCCACCATTGTGCACACCAATATTGCTGTCAGGGCTGAGAGCCTGACCCCTGGCACTGGCACTACAAGGGAAGGGGAGCCATAAACCAGCAATAACCACTGTGAGCACTTTTACACTTGGTAAAGCCAAAAAGGCCTGTGGACTCAAACTGCAGGCCTGCCATAGGCTGGGCAAAATAAGGCTATTCTGTAACTCCAAGGCATTTTGGTTTATGGTTATAGTTTTCTGTGGGTTTATAAGACAGTCTTATGTTTTCCTGGAGGCACCATTTTAATTTTGAGGGCAAATCATGACCAGTGTTGGATCCATCTGTTTAATGAGATCGCTCCAGGTAGAAGTTGCTCTCTGTTAATTAAAACATTCACTTAAACTCAAACCTGAAGTACTGTTTGGAAGCAGGAGAGCAGCAGCTGCTGGGTGTGGGTGTGAGAGGGAGGCTGAGGTTGGTGGGAAGGTGCAGCTTTGGGGCAGAAAGAAGTACAAGAACCTTTACTCTTTAAATCTCTGCTCTTTCACACTCCCTGTTGGGCCACCTCACATGCAATGAAATGATGCCTGAGATGTCAATTGATAGAGTATTACAAGGGGCTCTTGCTGCTCATAATCCCAAGGCAAAAAACTGGAGACCTATTCCCCATTTCCCAAACAGGCAGGAATGTTTTCATTACTATGTTAATTCAATCTCTCCTATAATAGTGATACTTTAATTGCTCCTCTGTTTTCCTCAGACATAATCCAATTCCCTTTGGCCTCCTAGTTTATCCACACATTAATTGGGTTATTGCCTTGTAAAACAGAAGGGCAAATATATAGCTTAAATTTTATGTCAGACAGTTAATAAGCACAACTGAGATTTTTAAAGTGCCCTAATGCAATTAGATGCCAGGCTCCCAGGAATTTCAGTGGGATCTGGGTGCCTTCCTGCATCACACTTCTTGGAAATTCCCATCCTAGATATGTAAGGAAAGCTATATTTCTTTACTGTACATTGAGTACTTCAGAGTTTCTCCTTTTCAACCTGAATTCTTGATCCTACAGCCTCTAATCCTGTAAATCTGCTTTTGATTTAATCTAGTAAAATTCCTTTTGATTTCCTTGATTAAGGATTGTGGGGTCAAAGCCTTTGAAGTACAGCTGAAGGCTTTGAAGTATGAAACAGGCAGACACAGGGCTTGGGGGACTGGTGAAGGGACACCCAGGTTCTCACACGCAGGACTGCAGGACTCCCCAGGCTTGTGGCTGCAGGACTAATGTCCATCCCCTGAAATCTGAGGGAGCTGCTGAGTTACAGCCTTGTTCAGCAAGCACAGAAAGCTCTGAAGCTTTCCCATCTCCCCAAATCACCTTGCTGTGGAAAGGAGCTTATTCTGTCACAGCCAGGTCTGTGCTGGTTATCCAACACGCAGCTGTCTCTGAGCCCCTCCTGTCTCGTGGGCGCTTCTGTCCTGTGAACTTCTATTAACTGTGTCAAGAAGCACTGGACCAGGATAGCAGCAATGAAAATTATTAGAAAAAAACAGAGGACTGTCAAGGATGGCCTTAATTCATTTTGACTTGAACAGTGCAGTGGAACACCAGGACTGAGCACACTGTGAAGACCTTCCCCCCTTCCTTTCCTGTTTCAAGCACCACTCGTAGCAGCAGGATCTGAAATAGCCTTCACTCCTAATCAAACACATCCTGCAACCTCTTCAGCTGGCTGTTCTGGGAGGCAGCAGGTTGTAGCAGAAGGGGAGATGGCTGCTGCACCCTCCCAAGAGTTCCTGGTGACACCAGGCTTGGGAAACCATGAGCAAAGAGCCACCATTGTGACAAAGCCTCCATCAAGGAAAAGCCTGGGCTCTTTATTGTCACTGACCTGGAGTTTGAATCAAACGGCATAAAAGGCAATAGGGAATGATCAAAGGGTGAATATTAATGATAAGAACATGACATTAATTCATGGAAAATCTACCGTGCCCTACCCACAGCGCACCTGTGGAGTGGCAGTGATCGATTTTCTTCGAGCTGCCAAGGGAGAAATAAGAATTGCTGAAGCAACACAGGCTGTATCTTTAAAATATGGTGTGAATAAAACTGACAGGGATCATTTTGCTTTGATCAGTTTCTACATAAAAACACTTTCCATCCAACCTTACACAGTGCAGGTGTTATAATGGCCAGGGAAAACCAGACATTTCATAGAGGTTTCAGGAGTTGCTAAAAATCAGAACTAGAAATAAGTCAATAACTTACAAGTGGTGGGAGAGAGCTGGGGGCAGGTGCTCCTCTAGTTCAAGCAGGGACTGAAGACCCATGGCTGAGCTGGAACCTCTGAATCCTGGTGAATGCAAAGCAAGATGTGTTTTGATAAAAAATTATTTTCCTTATTGGAATATTTCTTGTTTAAAATTATTTATGGGTTTAGAATCAGTCTCAAGCAACTTTCACTGACAGGTGAACTGGGGTTTTTCAGGAAGTGCCATGTTCCTGACCTCAGTGGCCAGAGGGGTAATGAACATCCTGGTTCACTTGGGTGTGTCATGCAGCTAGGCACAGTGTTTGCTTTTGCTTCTGACTCTTCCATGATGAAAATCAGCCCTATTGCTGGCTGGGCTTCCAAGTGCCTGTTGAGAAAAAAATTACTTATATCTGGAAAGTGTCCCATATAAGAATATAATATAAACTGATCAAAGTCTCTGGAAAGGCTGGATTCTTCATCAATTACAGACAAATTCACAATATTTTAAAGGTACAGTTGTCCAAACAAGCTGGGAGCTTTATGTGGAGTGTTTCTGATCTGTTACACTACATTGGCTGTGACTGTCATGAGTATCATCTTAAAGTCTACAAACAAATCTTGTGTTGTGTCTTTCATTTCCAGGAAACACCTTTAATTTAAATAGAAGAAGTCTGGGTAATTAAAGCAAGCAAAATGCTGTAGTGAGGAATGTGCCACCCAGCTGTGATCGTGCTAAGTGCCGATGTTTCCTTTCTCCCTTCCCAAGAAATTAAAGGCGTTCCAGTCTCATTTCAACTCTGTTCCAGCTCCCAAAGCTCTCTGTGCCCGTTCCCGCCGTGGCTGCTCTGGCTGGAGGCGTTCAGCTGTGTGTTTATAGAGAGGGAAGGGTTCAGCTGCCTGGGCTGGATGCACAGACAGCAGCTTGGGAGCACCTGAGCCAGCCTGGCCCAGCACAGACTGAGCGAGTGGAGCTGTGCCAGCGTGGCTGGGCTGAGCCTTTCCTGGGCACTGCTCTTCCTGCCGGAGCCTTCGCCGTGGTTTTGCCTTCTCAGCTCAACCAGCCAGCTCGTAGGAACAAGGGGTGAGTTTTCCCCAAGGGAAACTTCCCTGCCATTTCATTTGGGAAATAATAAAAATGAAACATGGAGATTTTCTCTGCAGTGTGGCGGATTTGGAAAAGACAGAAATGACTGCAGCAGTGCTCTGTTAAATGCTCACTGCCACAGGGGAAGAGATGCTGTGGCTGCTAAATTTGGGGTGGATTAAAACTCCCTTGTAGTGTAGGGCAGAGTGTTTTCATTTGGAGCTTGGAGTCTGTCCAAAACAGAAATGCAGAAATATAGAACAAGTTGTGATTCTGACAACTGCTCAATCCTGTCCTTCCATCCCTTCTCTCTGTATGAAAAAGCAACACAAGTTTTGGTCTCAAGCCCTTGGCCTTGCTTTTCTTTTTAGCTGAGCACTCATTTCAGGTAAATGCTGCCACCAAGTTCTATTTCCTGAAAACCCAGAAGCCCACAGATTCATTTTAGGAGATTTTTTTCTTCATTGCAGACTTCAGAGTTTGCATGAGGAACCAGGATATACTTGTTGCGTTTTTTAGTTACAAAAATACCTTAAGTAATGTCTTTTATGGCCTCATAATCTTTATTTGTTGGTGGTCTTTTCTAATACCTTTTAGGATTTATTAGCTGTGTATATAGAAAACACCCTAAAATCTGATAATCTGTAATACTTTTATTTAGGCTATTGAGTTGATTGCACCTTATGAGACTTGGTGACATCTTAAGTACTTCATTGAAACTACAGCTATAAGATGATTATTGCTTGGTTATTGGCTTTAAATATAACAGTGGCCACAAGGGTCTAAAACTGTTGCACGCATTAGAAAGGGGATAAAATATATTGATTATGCTGGAATTTATTCACAGTTCTTTCAGACTGCACTGTGCCCAGATGGAGCAGGAAAATGCTGATCTTGCTGATAGAAGCTGAGCTCCCATCAGTTCTGCAGTGACAGAATCAGGCCCACAGAAACAGCCTGAGATGGGAGAACCAAAAAAACACTTAAGCTGCTGCTGTTATCTCTCTTACCTCAATGGGATGTGGGCTCCAAATTCAAAGAAGTAGAATGAAGTACAGCCCTGAGTTCCTCAAACTGATTTCCAAATGACCAAGAAGTCATGGAGGTTTAGGTGTTTTCCGCCAGGGAATTTCCTGGTTTGCTCTTTATCTTGGCCCCATTCCCTGTAGAAGAGTTGCATGGATTGAATGGTCTAAAACCTTTAAGATCAGCAAGAAATTGGCCAGCACAGATGGGAGCTGTCACTGAGTTCTGTCACTAACTTTGAACAGGCAGTGTAAGATCTCAGGGGTAAATGAGAAGGCTTAAGGGAAATGTGGTGCTTAAAGAACTTTTTTGCTTACATTCTGTAGCACTGATTTTGAGTAATAGCTCTCTAATGCTGGAAGATCATATCCAGATCAGAGGGAGCTCCACACACGAGCTACACAGAGACCCCAGAGCTCACTCTAAGGTGCACAATCATAAAATAATCTGTGTGCTTTTAAAAGATAGGATGGCAGAAACGAGAAAGGGGGCAAAGGTGTTAAAAATGCAGGTATGGATTATCTTTTAGCTGTTTCAGTGAGGCTCAGATGTGGTGCGTGCTGTGTGTTCAAAGGTGTTAGTCTGGGTTGTTAACCTGGCACTTTGAATGGAGTTGCTGAAAATCTGGGGTGCTGAAAATCGTGATGTGATGCAGATTGAACCACTCCTTTGTGTGCCATGGCACAATTTCCCTGGTCCAGGACCATCCAAGGCTGAGAGGTCACTTGACTCCCAGGGATGCACAGACTGTAACTTTGCCATCCACAAGAGCTCTGTCACTCTGAAAAATCAGCCCTGTGCCTGTCATGAGATGTGAATTTCCCTTTGTACCAGCTGGTGCAAAGCAAGGCTCAGGACTGTTCTGACTGGAGGGACTTGTGAAGGTGGCAGAAGCAGCGGAAGCTTTATCAGTTTTTTCAGGTGTGTAGGCAAACGAATTGCAGACTCTGTGACCTTGAACTGAACACGACCACTCTCTTTACAGCCTCAGCATAAACCTTATCAGGACCACGTGAAAAAAAGCATTATCACCTTTTGGAACGGAGTGGGCTGAGGCTGTGATCCTGAGCTGTCCTGCAAGCCAAATGCAGCTCTGCTTTCCCTGGCCACAGCCAGCCCAACTCCCGAGAGATTAATGAGCCAAATTCTGATCTCAGTTATATTTATGGACTTGTCCCATATCCATCCTATATAAATCAGTCTTACCCTGCTCAGGAAAGCCAGCTGGGTTTTGGTCCCAATTAACTCAATGGGAATGTTGCCATTGACTGCAGTGAATTTGGGTTTCATTTGGGGTTGAGAGCTTTCAGTCTCATTTAACTGTTTCCTACTGGAAAAGGCAGTATTGTCCCACAGCTGAAATAAATATTTGGCATCCTCTAAGCAAGGCAGCTCTCATGTAAAGGTGCATTGCATTTCCCAAAAAACTGCTGCAATATTTGGTTGGCGTGGATGCTTCCCTTTCATGCTGAATCAAGGGCTCTAATAAGCATGATGACAAAATATGAGGAATTCTATGTAATTATGGCAACGGCACCACCTGCCTCTAATTAAGCTGCCAAAACATTTGGTCTAGAATGATGCAATGTATAAAAAAAAAGTATATCCAATATTTTGGCAATGCAACAAGAAGCTGGCTTTCCTCACATAATTATCTTTAACAAAGTGTTGTTAATCTGATTTTTGATTAATAGACTATTTAATCTTATAGCAGGCTGACAAGACTCTGATCTGCCTCTGGTTTAAGTTTTTTCCACCAAAAAGCCCAAGATTTGTGAGAGTTTTAAGAGATATACTTGTATAAGAAACATTAGATTTTCTTATTATTTTCATTGTTCTTCATGAGAGCCCCAAAGGTTACATTCTCTGAATTCACTGAACTTTTAAGCCTTTCATTAAATTGAAAGCCAGAGGAAAAGCTCTTTTTTTTTTTCTCCTCTTCCTAATTCCTTGTACAGAGAAGTCACTGGTATGACTAATTGGGGGGAGGAGGGGTGCCCAGAAACCTGACAAGCTTGCACATTTTAGAGCTGCTGGTCGGCTGGCAGAAAGTGTCAGCTTTGTGGACTGCTGTGATGCCCCGGGGTGTTTGGTGGCTGATGGTCTCCCCCTAGAAGTGCTTCTCTGGTTGGATTTAGTGACAATGAGGAGGGGAATAAAATGTGTAACAACAGCAAAGCAGCCCAACCGCTTTTCCAGGACTTGTGTGGCCATTTGGGTTTCAGAGCTGTTAATGTAACCTGGCATGTTAAATCAGACATGATCAACACTGTAAAAGAGCCAAGCATACCAACAGTACAGATGGGTGGCAGATAATGAAAGCAGCCGTGGCTGAGCAGTGTAAAACTGCTGATCAACCACGTTAATATGTGGGTCTTATAACTCTGAAAATCAGCATTTGAATATACCAGGATGCAAACAGGTAACTGTGCATTCACTGTAGGTGCCATCTATTAAAAACATGTTTTTAGCAACTTTCGCGTGTCTTGCCCTGGGTGCTTTAAATGCATGATTTTTCCACTGCCTTGTGCCCCCTGAAACAATTGGTGACTCCTTGAAGTGGCTGTAAATAGTTTTTTCCTGCCACGGTTTGATGTCTGTTGTCTCACCCCGCTGAGTTTCTTTCCCATAGCAGTGTCCGGGCTGGATTATCTACTCCCACTCCAGCTGCAAAGTCTTGATGAGCTTTAAAATTCAGAGGAGTTTCAAGAAAGTCCAAGAACTTGACAGCTCTGGGCTATTTGAAAAGGTGACTGTCAATTCAAAAGATTTGTTTCAATTTTCTCATCCTGAAATGATGATAATGGCAGTGTTCTTGTATCTGCTATATTGCTGGGCCAGTGCTGAGATTTCAGCACTTGAGAAAACGTTTTCTGGTGCAGTTCCCTGCTCTGACAGCAGAGATTTGATGACATGAGTGATACTCCCTTTAGAGGTCAGACAGCCTTTCTGTCTGTGTGCTCACACCCCTTCAGAGCTGGGTGCAGAAGTCCATTTGTTATCTCCAGGCTGCCTTTGTGGAAGCAGCAGGTTGGTTTTGTAGCAAATCTTAACAGATTTGCTAAATAAAAACTGATTTGATGAGTGGTATCCTGACCCACCAGGCATGAGGTTGAAGTGTGAAACCACCTCCAGATTCCACCTCCTGCCAGCACTGGAGATGTGGAGCATCCTCAGTAAAGGCTTCCTGTACTGCTGCTGCTAAGGAGAGACAATGAGGGCCAAAGGTTCCACTGAATGCTGATAGAGTGTGTGAACCAAAACCCCAACAGGGTGAGTGTCCCACACGATCTGCTGAAGCAGCAGGAATTTGAGGTTACCTGCTGTTCACTGGCACACCAGACAGTAATAAAAGCCAGGATTCCATTGATTCCCAAATCTTTCCAACAGGCTGCCCTGCTCCTCCAAAACAACAGGAACAAACCTTAGGTGACCACCTCACCTCTATTACACATTGGACCGGCAGATTAAATGCTTATGACTTCTTTTTATGTTTCCCTCCACACTCTATCTTATTTATCAAATAGGTTTTCAGATGCAGATTTGGGAATACCCTGTGTTTACTTTTAAATGCACTTGGTAACATTTGTTTTCTTAAAAGCTTATCCAAGAACTGAACAAATGGGCTCCTGAGCCAGTCTATAGAAGGAGGTGGCTAGGGTCAGTTTAATATTTGCCATGATTAAAGTACACACTGCTGAGTAAATACAGAGAGGAATTATATGTTATTTGACTAGCTGCTAATTACGGTGAGCTCTTCCTGACTGTGCTTCCTTTTTAAAAGATGAAAGTCAGATCCCTCAAAATTCTCATATTTAGTTCCTTTGCAAAAATTGGTCTGGTAAATAAAACAAGTATTACTGCTCTAGTTTGTATCATGCTTCTTTTGCATGCTAATCTGGAGTTCCCCTGAGATAATTTGACAAGAAGGCCATTAATGCAAATTTAAGCGTGACCTAGAAAGGACTTATTTTACATGTACCACATTGATTCTCTGCTATTGTTATTTGTTCTTCTTTGTTTTAAACTGCCTGGTGTATTGGAGTTGCCTTTCCTTCTTTTTTTCCCTTTTTTCCTCATGATTATAGTAGCACATTGCTCTCAAATAAAATGCTCAAGTCAGATATGAATGTGTTGCATGTAAAGAACAGACTTCATCTGGCAAACACTAGACATAGTTTGGGAAAACTTTTTGTAGGCAATTAACAAAAGTTGACTTTAATTTCTTTCATTTTACTGGAGAACTTGTGTGTAAATTTGCATCATAGATACCTGAGCTTTCCCAGCAGGTGTGGTCTCAAAGCCCTTCATTGCCCAGCCATGCCAACTGGCCAGCAGAATGAAGTAAATGCTAACAAAACAAACCAAAACCATTGCAGGTGTAAGGAGTGAACATTCTCTTTTCATCAATTGTTTGTTTCAATAATTTCTAGGCATAACATAATTTTTGGGAACTCTGGCTCTGGCATTTGTGTAAGTTCTGGGTTTGCTTATACCTTGTGAGGAATAAAAAGGTCAGAGCTACCTGCTTCCCTTTAGCCCTTTCCAGGTCACTTCAGGGCACGGACTATTTTTATAATATAATATATATGGAAATAGAGTATATAACATTCCCCAAAGGGAATCTCAAAGCCCTCTGCCATCTTTTTTCACTAAGTCCTTGAAAAACACACATTTGCTCACAGTCAGGAAAAGCAGATCTAGCTGGTTTCCAGATAAGATGTGGCTTGTTAGTCTGTTGTAGTAGAAACCTCTCTGTCTGAGTCAGTGGGATTTTCCTATTTTGGGCTGGGAATGGCAGAAGGAAAACCTTTACACTCCCCGTAGCTCCCGACGGCGCTGGGAGGGCATCGCTGGCGCTGCCCCGGGGACGCGCACACAGCTCGCTGCCGGGTGAGTTCATATCTCTGCTTTCCAGGTCGATACGTCTGCTTAATATTGGGCTGGAGAGAATGCAAAACACTTCCTCGTGTGGCGCAACGGGGACAGCGCTCAGTCCTGGGGCGGAGGGAAGTTCGGTGCCTCGGGGTTCCGGGATAATTGAAGTGCGGAGGTGCGGGTCCCGCTGGAGCCGGGGCTGCGCCGCCCCTGCCCTGCCCTGGCCCGGGCGCGGTGCCAGCCAGCGACACACGCTGACACCGTGCCAGCTCCTGCTGCAAGAACGCATCCAGTGTCCAGCCCGCTTGACCCCCTGTCTGAGTAACTTGTTTTGCCATTTGTCACTGCCAAATGTTTCTTTATTCTGCCTCAGTCACTTGGTTTGCCACTCATTTGACTCCCTGCATAATTAACTTTGCCAGCCAATTGACTCGCTGCGTAATTATCTTTGCCAGTCACTCTGGTCTGTGCATATTAATCACGGTGTGTAATGGGCCTCGGGGCAGGCTGCAGCTCGGCGGGGCTGGCAGCAGGTGCTGGCCAGCCCTCGCACCCAGCGGCGCTGCCTGGCGCAGGCAGAGCCCAGGGGCTGCCGGCGCAGACGGGACTGGCGGGGCCGGGCCGGCAGCAGGGCTGGGACAGCTGCAGAGACACGCTGCCACTTGCTGCTTCTCTTCCCTGACCCGAATCTAACTCCGCTTCCCAGCAGTGCCCCCCTCCAGCCCTGCCCCTCCTCATTTAATTGCTCTCATTTCGTATCTCATCCGCCCGTCTTTGTCGGCGTCCCTGACACACTTCCCCATATGCTTTATCACACTCTGCTTGAGCAGCCCGAGCTCTTTGCTCCCCCAACAACCTGCAAGGCGACCACAAATTCTTTGTTCAGCTTCAACTGGGGGGCTGTTTCGCCAGGATGCATTGGAAAAATTAACTGACTTAGAGTGACAAGTGTGAAGAGCAGTTGCAGACAGTTTATACATCCTCCTCGGGGAAAATAAACCTGTTAGTGTGAGCCATATGCTACAAAGAAGTGGCTCTCGGCCACGCAGCTGAAACACTGGAGCCCTTCCTTGACTCTTTGTCTGCTTGTCTATTTGTCTTCAAAGCAGAAGCCCCTTACAGCTGACACTTCTTAAGTCCTGTTTGCCAAATAGCTGTGGACTTTGTAAATAATGCAGATAAAACTTTTGGATGTTGTTGGGAATAAATAATATCATGCCTCTAATCGCAGGATAATGTACTTTGGAAAACTATCTTGCCTGCCTGCCTTTCAGAGAGAGTTGTTTTTCTCCACTGGTGCACTTTGCCTTTAAAATCTTCCTAGTCTGTGCTTTGTTCTGCCCCTTCTGTCCAACTTCAGTCTAGCCCCTGTATTGCTTGATTAAATTCTGTACAACTTAATTCCCTACTGGATATGCTTCAGCTCTAAAAACACGATTCAGCACCAAAACCAAAGACTTCCAATCTAATTTTCCCTGATGGTGTTTTCTAGTTTGCCTGGACTGATAAAAATCCATTGCTAGGATTTTGGCATCTCTGCATCCTTGTGTGTTGACTGGTTATTTCATAGTCCAGTTATCCTCCTTGCTTAGAGGAGCTTGTAAAGAGCTTTTTAAAATCCTCTCCCATTGCTCAATGTTTTGCATCTGTATGTAACCAACAACGTCTTGTAGAGCTTATTTTTCTGAAGTGTCAAGGAATATAAACTCCCAAATGCATTTCTGAGATACAAAGGCACAGGTCCGTACAGTGCAATCAAGAGTGGTGTTCATATCTCACCTTATTTTAGTTGAGCTGTCCAACAGGAGCTTTCCAGCTGCTGGGTTATTATGGCTCGAACCTGAGGGGTTTCAGCCCTTCTGTCCAGCCCCTTGCAGCCTTGCTCAGAGGTTTCTCATGGATCTGGACACTGTGCCCTGTGGGGTGAGTGATGTGAATGTTTTGCTCATGTCAAAGGAAGAAAAGTGTTCCCCCTCCTCCCAGCTTGTCTTTCAGTCTCCAGCCTTTACATTCCCTGGCATGCTCCTTGGAGAGCCTGAATTATTGTTGGTAGTGGTTTTGTTTTGCAAGAGTACGAGCTCCTTGGCTGACTAATGCACAGACAAATCATCTGTCCTGGCTTGGTCTTCCCTTCACTTCTGCATAACAAAAGGAAAAGGAGCGATCCCATCTCAGCTGTCCTGTGCTCTCATGCCTGCGTTCCAGTCTGGGGCAAGATAAAGGAACTCTGCTGGGAAGACATCTGAAGTTCACAATCTGGAGTCTTTCTTCTGAGGCTTAGCAAGTTTTTTTTCTTTTTCAGAAAAAAATAATGAGTTCATGTGCGAAGTATGACTGCTGTTTATGACTTTTTTTTTTTCCTGAAGTGTCTCTGCTCTGCCTCTCCCGGCAGCTTTGAGCTGCAATGAACCCACTCAGACCTGCACCAAGAGCCAGTTCTGGCTGGTGCAGACAGCGGGGCTGCTGAAATTCGATTTCAGCACAGGAAGTGACACGACTGGAGCAAATTCCTCGGCTTGATATTTAAGAGCAAATAGAACTTCATTGGTGGTTTGGCTGGGGCTGCTGCTGTTTTAGACTAGGCTTGGGTCAGTGGAAACAGTGACAGAGGGGACGTGCTGATGAAGCCTCGCGTTACCTGCTTGGGGACAATCTGGGGGACAAGGGCACAGCTTTGCATTTTCCCCAGGTCAGTCCCTGCCTTCATGGATGTACAGACTCAGGGCTCTGTGCACAAGGAACTCCAGTAGAAAGGAGTAAAGAAACCCAGTCCTTGCACTGAGCTCTGGCTAAAGATTAACCTTGCTGACTAATTGAATGCTGGGTATGAAAAATGTTAAAACAAATAGACTGAAAAATCAGGGCTGTGTTTTTCCTCTCCACTGGCTGACGGAGGGCAGTGTTGCCACCTGTTTGGGCCAATGTTTTTAGATATTAAATAAATCCAGTCTCCTTCTGTGATACAGTACTGGGAAGTTAATTCAGCTCTATTAGAAAAGCCTACAGCACAAAGTGAGCCAATAACAGCTTTGAGTACGTCCTTAAAGCTATGTTTCACACCCACCCAGAACACAGATAACAGTGTTTACTATCACTTTGTAACTCTGGATGACTAAATCAAAAAGTAATGAAACTCGGCTGCCTGCTGTGTTCCTCTTCTCTCTTTTCATTTATTCATCTTTCTGTAAAAGAGCCCAGGGTCTGTGATCCACTCCTCTGGGAAAAGCAGGAGTAGGTTCCCCTCTGGGGAAAGCCTGGCTGCCTCTGGGGAGATGTGGAGAATGCTGCTCCTGGGGGATTTCAGTGATAGAGTGACAGAGTGGGCTTTGCTCAGGACTCTGAGTTCAGCCTCCTCACTGAACAATCCTGCCACCCTCCAAACCCAGTGCAAGATCCCTCTCTTTACCTGTACTGACAACAGATTGTCAGAAAGAGAGAAAAAAGGGGTCAACAGTAGAGGAAGGAAACAGGGATGCTGTTGGAAATCATTGGCCTTTGAAGACCTTTTTTAAGTCTCTCTATTATTGCAAAGATGAGCTTGCTATAAACTCCCGAATGGACAGACAGAGCCTGACGTGCACAAGAATGGGCCTGAGACAGTTTTCTATTATCTGGGAGATTTCTGTCTTAATAGAAGCTTTCAGAGCCAGCATGAGAGTTGAGCTCTAAAATTATGCCCCCACAGGAACATAGTGTGTTCTGATGGAAAAAGCAAATAAATTGTGTTTTATGATATTGGACACACACAGTATTATACTGCTGGTTCTCAAGTCACACAGACTCCATCACAGACATCGAGCCTAAATGTCTTCTGTGGCAAAAATCAAAATCACTTTCTCTGTTCTCAGTGAGAAAATACTAATATGGGGCAATATGTGGTGAAGGTGGCTGCTGTATTCATCTTGCACAGAGTTTTCTCCTATCTTCTGCTCAGCCTTTTCTACTCTTATGCACACATTTTTCATTTTTCTTTTGACAGTATCTACTTACTCAACCTGTAAGTGTGAAAAATCAATGTTTACATAATTTGAACCAAACTAATTAAAGCAAACCATCACCTTCCAGGCTGGGCTGAAATGGAGAACAGTCTTTGCCCCAGTGCACACATGCCCCTTCAGTCCCCTGCCTGTCACACAGCAGGATAAAATGGTAACAAATCAGAATGTCAACTTGGATGAAGTTCTGCTACCACACTGCTACTCTGTGCTGTTATTTCAGCCATCAGAACTCTCTCCACATTCAAACCTGTGGTTTATGAAATAGATTTTGTACTTCCAGTCTTGCCACTACTTTATTTACTTTACTACTCTCTTTACTTGCCACTTGTGGGTGGTGCCTCCTTTGGGAATGCTGGCCACAGCTTCCATTACTGGCTGCACTATTTATCATAATTCCACATTATTTTATTTTCTGCCAATGGCAATCGTATTATAGCAATGGATTATTTACCTCCTTTCAGCTTAAATATGATCTATATATTTCAGCTCAGCTTAATAGCTCTTACATTTACTGTGCATTTTTTGAAGGCTTTAATCAGATGTATGCTCCAATAATTCCTATAACAGTATTTATTTTTCTGCCAAAACCCAGGATTCAATAAAGAGGGTGCCTTCATGTTTTACAGGTTTTTAGAAGGAAAGAATCTCATGAGCAATTTTTGGTGTTACACTTTTTAAAAATCTGCAATTAAGGGAATATAATTACTTTTCACCTTGTGTTCTGTTTGCTTTCTGCATTCCACTTCTGTGCTTGGGGTATGAATCATGTTTTATTTCATAGTTGGAAAGCAGGCATGGGTGTGCTGCTGATTCCATGTCTGGGCTGTATTTTTGGTAGAGACACTCAACTGCTACAAATCAACAAAGGAGTCACTGAAGCTAAGTTGGTTTAGATGAGCAAAGGATGTAACCTTTGATCTTCTGCAAGAAAAAGCCCTTGACCCTACTCCTTTGAAAAATCTAATTTCAAACAAAAAGTACATGACTGTCAATCAAACACATACTATTCTCTGGGTGAGGGTTTGCCCTTGCAGGCTTTTTTCCTCCTCCTAGGAATGCAGTTGATAGAATTCAGATAAAAAACTGATAGCTAAGAAAGACCCTTCAGCAAAATGTTTGTCCAGCAGTGTCAGAACTTGCCCCTGGATGATGAGTTGGATCCACCTTTGTAATTCCCTCACAACTCTCATGCAATTAGGCAGCTGATTCCAGCATTCCTTGGAACTCAGTGAGAATTTCCAGCCTGGGTCTGCTCCTGCTGACAATCAGTTTGACACTGCTGGAGCAGAGTGCTCCATCTCTCCCAGGTTACCTGCCTGTGCTCTGTTCTCCTTTCCAAACCTCGGGCTGTGTCTCTGATGCAATAACTCTGCAGGCTCAGCCGAGCTTTCCCTTGAACCTGCTCTGTAATTAACTCTGCTTTAGGTTCTTATCAGTAGATTAACTTACTGCAGAAACATTCTGCATTTCCATAGCTTCCAAGCCACAGAGGAACTTGGCCACAACCTTGGCATTACTCAACATGTCAGCTGAAGTCTTAGAAGTTTTCCAGACCTTTTAATCTTTACTCCTCACAGAATATTGTTCCCTTCAAATAGATGCCATTCCTCCCACAGACACTTTGCCTCGTGGGGATCTAAAGCAAGCTGGGTTGAGTAAAGACCCATTTCACACATGGAGGAAAACACAAGCAAGATAAGGCCTCTAAATATAAACCTCCATTTGGGAGGACAATAAAGCCCATGCTTCAATCCATTCCTGTTGTAATTATTGGTGTTATGAGAGCTATAGAAACTACAGCCCCATTTGTACTTGATGTTGTACAAATATATAATGAGGAGGAAGTGCTGTGCCCTGAAAGATTGCCTGGCAATGTAAGGATAAGGCAACAGGGAGAGCCAAGCAACAGACAGGAGCACGGGAAAGTTGACAAAACCTTTATCTACAGAGGGATTCACTGGCCCAAACAAATTACCTGTTGAACAGCACTGTGATATCTGTGGGTATTGTGGCATATCCTCAACCCTAAGCGTGTATTTAAGTCTAACTGAAGAAATTAAAGTTTAGCATGTGCTTCAGTGCTTTGCTGAATCAGGGCCACAATGCTGCCACCAGCATTTTAACACTGGACAGAGATGAGCTAAAGACTGTGTGATATCAGTGACATTCCTCAGCAGCTCCCAAACTGGGGACATCGTGTCCGGCCAGGAGAACTGAAGCCCCTTTCTGTGCTGTGATTTTCAGCTCTGATTAAACCATCTCAATATACATTCCCGAGGCCACTGATGTAATAGATTCCTTCCAGAGAAAAAACTGGTAAAGCAATGCTGCCAGGAAACGGGAGCCCTCACACTTGGTGCCTGTATTTATTGTAAATATCCTGACTGAAGTCTTTTGTGTGATAGTTTGAGAAGCAGCTTGTTGTTGTCACCCTCTTCAACTGCACCATTGTCCAAGACTGAAAAGAAATTGGGATCTCATCTGTGGTGAAAAAAAATCCATCTTAGAAAAGGAGATGAAATACAGTAAAAACAAAAATAGCCTGAAAATGGGTTTTCAGTGGGAAAGTAAGTTTCCTGGAGTTCTTGTCAAAATAATCTTCATCCACAAAGAGTTCTTAAATGCTATGGGATTTTCAGCCTTTTTTTTTTTTTCTGTAACAGTAGATTCAATACATGAATGCTCATTCCCAAAAGTGGTGCTCTCCCTGACTGTATGGTCACAACATGACCCCCAGTCCCTTGCTGCAAACAAACCCAGCAGCTTGGCAGCCTTCTGTGCAAGGGGCCAGCTCACCTTACCCTTAATCAGTTCCCAGAAGCAGCAGATTTGAAGGGGAGTTTTGCAGCTGAGGATAAAACCCCTGAGTGTTTGTGCTGGGCACTCCACCATGCCCGTACCAAAGGAATCAACAAAAAGGAATCTTCTGCTGGAATCAACAGGCCCCTTGCCCCAGTACTCCAAATGTGCAAGGCTCCTTTATGCATGAAAGCAGCTAAAATGTAAACAAAAGAAACAGCCAGGTTTTTTGCATACTAATAGTGTTAAATGTCATTATACTGTTAAACATCAAAGAAACTGAGCCTGGACCAGAGTTCTCCCCTGCTGAAACCAGGCAGTGGCTGCAGGCTACAGCATCTGGGCAGGCCAGCACTACCCAGAGGGGCACATCTGCTGGCTGAGCCTGCCTGGGAGCCCTCAGCCACAGAACCAGCACCCACAGCTGCTTTCCAGCTCCTGCTGGAGCTTGGAGGCTTTCCCATAGCCCTGACCACTCACCAGATCCCCATGAAGGTGTCAGAGCTAAAGACAGGGAATGTCAGGTAAAATGTGGGGCAAGGATAGGGCTTAGTCACCACGAAGTGCTCCAGACTCTGACCCTGGGGGCACGTGGGGACACTGCTCCAGGGATGATAACTGCTGTGGTGGCTGTGGACAGCCACACCGCCCTGTGGCTGCTGACAGGCCTCACCTGGTAAAAATTATCTCAACACTAACAAAAGAGCACAGCTAATTACCAAAATTGAGAGGGGAATGTCTTAGTGAAACCACACAGTTCACTGGGTGTGCCTTTCAATTTATGGTAAACCCCTCAGAGGAAACATCATCAATCTGGCCACCACAGGTACCTTTCTAATTAAAGTGACAACATCCCACATACATTTCTCAATATCCAGTGCCCTTTCTCCATTTGCAGAGCTGGTTTTGATCTAGGAGCTCCTCATGTGATTTGGTTAAGGGCTGCCTTGGAGTGTGCTCCTCCCTCCAGCCACCATAGCAGCAGAGACCAGGGATGCTATGACAGGGACTTGCTGAAGCTGAAATGCTGACAGAATTTTGGGCAGTTCTGTCTTAGTGGAATTAATTCCCCTGTGGAATCAATAAAATCTGGATGTTGATGTTAGCACAGAGTGTAACACTGAGCCATGTGAGTGAGAACCAAAGAGGTTTGTTAACTGAGGAAACCACGCTGGTGACTGTCAGAGGACACATTTTCCTTTCACAAAAGAGTATGGAATGAATCAACTGCTGATGAAGAAAACAGACCTCTTTGCCACCATTTTTCTTTCTATCTGAGAGTCACATCTGCATGTCAAATGATGATGAGTGAGAACCCCACCCTTCCTTCAGAACCCTGCCCTTCTTTCTGCAGCCTGCTGGCAACAGAGGGAATGTGGCTCAGTTGTCTCGAGAGACAGAAGTGATGAGGATGGAGAACATCTGAAGACCAGAGACTTCTCTCTGGATTCCTTCCACTGTTTTTTATAGATTCTACCACCGTCCTCCCTCGCCTGTGGGAGAAGGTTATGATGTGACAGGGAATGATGCTGTCACACTGCTGGGTGAAGCTACACCTTTATGTGCCAGTACCAAAAAGTCCTTTTGTAGGAAGGCAGGAATAAGGAGAGATTGGGAAACCAATTCAAAAGTATTCTGGGATTTCTGTGGTTTTGTGATGTTTCTTCATTCTCCCAGGTGTCTCATTAAAAATGAATTAAAATGAGACAATTAGCTGCTACAGAGAATTTACAATGCTGCTGCATCAAAGTACTTTGGAGTACTCACTAAATAACAGCCAAGTAATTGGTACCTATCTCTCCTGCCTGTCATAAAAACAATGGACATGGCGAGGGTCCTGGAGAGATGTGGTCTTTATTGAAGAAAGAAAATGAATGCATAAAAACACTAATTATAAACAACATCTATAAATTAATATGATTAGCACTAGCTTGACTGGCTTTTTCTTTCTTTTCTCTTTTTTTTTTCCCCTGCTTCCTTCCACACAGTTTTGTTCTGGTTGGCTGTAGAAAGGGTTTTCTGGTGAACAAATAAGGAAAGGCAGCAATAATATTACTTTCACAAAACTATGGCTGAAATGCCCTTGTGCTTCTTAAAAATGGAAGCACGTCAGCTGGAAAGCACTGCCTGACAGTGGCTGCAGGACAGTTGTATCTCCTTCTGTCTGCCCTCTCTAACCTTGCTGCTTCTCCTGTTGGCTCTTGAGCAGAATTCAGGTCTTGACTACCAACAGGACCAAAATTAAGGCCAACATTTCCCATGTCAAACACACTGTGAGTGCACAGCTCTCCCTGTGTGTGGGGCACACACAGCCTGGGCAGGTTCCCCTCTGGCACAGGCATGTTTGATCCCTGCAGGCACCAGCCTGGACTGGGGGATCCTGCCAGCCCTCTGCTGTGAGCCAGGATTTGCTGCTTTTCCACATCTTCAGAATGGTACAGCTGTTTCTGCCTCCCCGGCTCTCTGCTGTGCAGGATTTCACCCCAATAAAAGGAGGAAAGAAACAGAAAAAGCAGTAAGGCAGGGGAGTGGCAGGAGAGAATTTCTGATTAACTCGTTTTCACAGGCTCCATTTTTATTTGAGACTATACCAATTCCAGTTTTCATAACAATGCATTTTTCCTTTGACAAGTGCTTATTTCATTTCATAGAGTTGTCTAAATAGTTATCACACTGCTAATGTTTCCAGCCAGAAATTATTCCCCAGTGTGCCAGATCCAGACCTTCCAGTAATTTGTGTATGTAAATTTAGATTATTATTATTATGTTCACATGTGATACTACAGGTAACAAAATGAAAGAGCAGGTACAAATTATCTGCATAAAAATCTGCATAAAATATTCACATAGGGAAGCCTAATTTTTCTTGTTTGTAGAAATGTCTGAACATGTGAGATCTATTAATCAATCTCACTTGCACCCATACAGCTCATATTTATTGTGTGAATCCTAACACCATCTTCCAGTAGTTCATAAAATATGATCACTGCTAGGAGCTGAGCAGAATTCAGAACTGTATGATTACTTGGTTGCTACTCTGGGTCTAAAATGTCTTTTTTTTTTTTTCTCATTTGACAGCCAGCTCAACTATAGTGATCTGGGAGTTAGCAGCTGATGGCTGCTCAGCACTGCAGGATGCTTAATGCAATTAGCAAAGTTAATAAAATGTTGGACAGGTGCCTTATGCTGGGGGGAAAAGGCATTGTTCTTATATGTTCAGAATCAAACAGTTATGTTACCTTGTTTCTTTTAAGAAAGCATTTCTTCTAAAAATGGGATGAAATAAAGAACAAAATCAATGATTGACTTGTTACTGGTTGAATTTTACAGTAAGTTTTCCTGTTTTCTGCTTCCAGGAAAATACAAGTACAATGCTTCCAGGAAACAACACCTGCCTATTTGCAGAGGGGCACAGAAACAAAAAGTACACTGAAAAGGGCAAAGCCTGAAGAAGATTACCCTGGAATATCTGAGGAACAACCTGGAGCCAGATCTGAACCATCTACCTTTAATAATGGGTGGAGGACAGGAAATATAAGAGAGGTCAGAGAGGAGTAAGTCCACTGTTCCTCCTCTGTCTGACAGAGTCGATCCTTGGAAATCACACACTTATCAGCTTAACACCTGGAAAGAGGGCAGAGAAACTCAGTCAATGAGAGAGAGCTGAAAGGTACTTATCTGTACAACTGGGGGGAGCAGAAGGCTCCTGCTGAGAGGTCGGCCCATGAAGCACAAGAAAAGCAAGGATAAGGTAAGTGTGAGAGTCTGCTTGTACCTTCACTGAGAGCTCACAAGCTGGAGAACTCCCCTGTTTAAGGTGAATGTTCTCCTGTGTCTGCCCTTGAGGTAGTTCTCCGAAGTAACTTCTGTGTTGGTTTTTAAAGGAAGATTGGGAAGTCTAAGTGAGAGCCTGTAATTATGATGGGCTGATTTTTAAAATTAAAAAAAATTTAACATTTAAAGAAAAGAGCTTGAAAGAGAAATTGCAGAGTCAATATGTCAGGTTGCTTGTCCTCTGTTTTGAGTCATGTTGTTCCAGGTTGAATGGCTTTTGTGCTTCCCTCACCTCTTCTATATTTATATCCTTCTAAGAAAAGATTCTACTATGGCTGAAGTGAAACTGGAGGAAAAGACAGTCTTAGTTTCTTTATCCCCATCCTACCTTCTAAGCCATCCACTGTGGAGGCTTCTGCTCTCAGGGAATACACAGCTGCCTCTGACACTACACCTTCCCCATGCCTTCACCTCTGGGATCAGAACTGAATCAAGAACAAAAAGCAGACATCAAAAATAGTGGCTGGAAGACACAGCATCACTTAAATCTCTGTGATTGTGTTGGATTCTCTGTCTCCTGAGCAGCCATGGGTGTATAACAGGGTGAGCAAAACCCCAAAGAGGCCCAGCTGAAGGCAAACCAAGGATGCTCCATGCCCTGCCCAGCTTGTGAAACCCTCTGTCTGTTTTGGTCCCTCAGAAATCTGCAGAGCACAGGTGTGAAAACAAGGAGCATTTCTACTGTTCCTGCTGAGGCAAAGGCAGAGCTGCCCGTGCTGAGACCAGGATTAATGCTGATGTAGTCTCTGGGCAGAGCCACCCCTTTACTCTTTCCATAGGTAGAAACTGATTCTCTGTTCACAGGAGTCACCTTGGTACCACTGGTAAATATAAAATGGGAGTGTGACTATCGTTGTGGGCTTGGGCTGAGAAGTTGGTAATTGCTTGAAAGAACTGTAGTCACTTGCCTTCACTTAAATTGATAAGAGCTGGTGGTTAAGAGCCTGGACTGGGCAAGAGGAGCGGGCAGGGCAAGCTCTCTTTCGGGGATGGGGAGCTGACTTCCAGCCTGCCCTTTGTGTTAACAAGCAGGACTGCCCATTCCCTTAGACACTGCCCGAGGTGACAGGAGAGAGGTACAGATGTGTCAGCTCTCTGTGGCTCCCCTCTGCAACCCTGGGCTGAAAGAATTCCCTAATCCTGCTTATCTGAAGAATTTACACACCTCAGAGTGTCCAGGTGTCAGCAGGAATGGCATGGCTGAGTTTCAGCTTTGAGTCATCGGGTGAAAGCAGTGTGGTCTGGGGCCTGTAGTGACTAGAAATCATTACCTTGTGTTGGCTGCTTGTCCTCTGCAAGATGAATTTGTGGGCTTGATCCATTTTCCCCACATAGAGGCATAAAACGCCCACACATCTGGCTTGTATTAGCGTGTCCTCATTGGCAATTTCCCTAAAGACAAACCAAGCTGGGGAGAACTGGGGTGTTGTAACCATCTGCAGCTCACCTGGCCCGTTGAGAGCACAGGTACAGCGAGGGAGCTGCACAGGGAGGTGCTGGTCCTGCTCAGCCAGCCAGGACATCCTCTGCTGCTGTGCTCCTATTGAATAGCAAGGTCCTTCCTTTCCTAATGCATGCAATGACCTCTCAGTCCTACAACCACGGTGTTTCATCCTCCCTGGCTACGGGCAGCCCACTTAGAAAGCAAGCGCATGGTCTCTGTGGACATATACTTTAAGAAATAAGTAAATAAGCGTTGCCCCTCATCTTCACCTGCTGTGAGCCAGAAGCTTCCACTGAAATCGCAGGTCTCTGGACGCGGGTTCACGGGAGCAGGGCCCTGGCCATGCGGGTCCCCAGGGCAGTGCCCGGGCGCGGTGTCGGGGGCGGCCCCGGCCCTGCGGTGCCGGCGGGGGGAGCGCTCGGCAGCCGCGCGGGGGGATTCGATCAGCGCGGCTGCCAAAGCCAATTATCGGGGAGAGGACGATATAATTATATTAGGGAAAACATCTGTACTTCATTAAAAGCCCTCGCGGGGCGGATTCGCGCCCGGCCACGTTGTGCACAGGCGCTTCCAGCCGCTCCTCGCCCCCCGTTCGCGCACGGCCGCCGCCAGCCCCGCTCCGGCAGCTGCGCCGCCCCGGGGCCGCGCCCGGCTCCGGCTCCGGCTCCGCGCCGCCCCCCGCCCCGGGCGGCTGCACCTGCCCCCGCGGCCGGGCCCCCCGCCCGCCGGGAGCCCATCCCATCCTAACCCATCCCATCCCGGCGCGGCGGGCAGGCGGCGCTCTGCGGCCGGGCTGTGCGGGGCTCCGGGGCGGCGCGCTCCGCTCTTCCTCCTCCTCCTCCTCATCCTCCTCCTCCGCGGCGGCGGCGCCGGGCAGATGCGGCGGATCGCGGGGCGGCCGTGGCCCGCAGCGGGCTCCCGTCCCCCCGCCGCCCCCATGGACGGCAGCGGGGGCAGCCGCAGCAGCCGCGCGTAGCTCGGTGAGTGCCGCTGCCGTCCCTCCCCCGCGCCCTGCCCGCACCGCGCTGCCGCAGCCGCGGCTGCTGCTCCTCTCCTGCGCTCCTCCGTCTCCTTCTCTCCGACGAAAAATCACCCCCGGCCCGGCGCCCCTCGCCTGCTGGCGGCGGGGCCCCGGCTGGCGGCGGCGCCGGGGCTGGGCTGCGGGCACCGGCTGTGCCACCTGCTCCCTGCGGCGGCTCCGGCCCCGGCTCCCCTCGGGGCTGCTCCCTCCCGCCGGGACGGGGCTTGGGCAGCGCTCCCCGCTCGTGCCGCCCGGCGTCCTGCAGTCCTCTCCGTCGGGAGTCCCGGGCTGGGCTTGCACTTGGGCTCCCGAACGTTTGTTTCAGGGTAGGACTTTACCAATATCAATTTTGGAGTTATTTTGTTTCAGTTAAATTTGATTTAAATTGACTGAGTGATCGTGAGAAGCTAAGAGGAAAATGTCAGTTTGAGGATTGTTTTCTTTACCTCGCGTTTAATGATCTCTCTCTGTATATTCGGTAATGATTTCTTTTTGTAAAATAATTTTGTTGTGCTTTATTAACTCCTGGAGTTTAACAGTCCTCCAAGACAGACAGGCTTGTTAGAGGCTGAAATAATCGGCTCCAAGGCGCAGACTGTGCCCTTGGTCGTAACAGGTGCAGCGTGCATATTCTTATGAACAATGAAATGGTTTCAGCATTCAGGTTTATTTGTATGCTCTGCATTTCTGTGACTCTGAAAAAATTGTCATGCTGTGTTATGTCAAAGATGTGCTCACGGCGTGAGCGTGTCCACAGTGCCCAATTAGCAGGACAGGCGAGCAGCTGCACAGAGCTCCTCAGTCCGTGGTGGCTTCAATACCCAGGGTGTTCGTGGGTGACATCGCATAGCCTTGGGTGTTCTGGTGGCTGTTTGAGGACCCACACTGGGCACTGCTCCCTCTGGCACAGCATGAAACACTGGGAGATGACAAGGAAAAAGAGAAGGGCAGAGGAGGAACCATTTATGCTTTGATTGTACTCTCTAGACTTGGTGGTCTCTGCCCATGTGTTGAGTAGGGTGGTGATGGCACATCGTATGATGTTACTGAAACCTGAAATACTGACAATTGTATTCCACAGGAAGATTGCCTGGGCAGGTATTTTCCAGATAAAAAGATTGTCATTGTTTTAGTGGCTTCCTGGGCTCCTTACTTAAAGCAAACATTCAGAGTGATACCACAGTTGGGAATTGACTTAATGGGAGTCACTAAGGAGTTAGAGCTGTAGATCAGGAGGAAATTAGACTGGAATGTAATTATTGTCCTCAAGCCAGTGTAGCTGACAAGGTGTGTTCCAGCAGTCCTTGCCCAGGTTCAGCTCTTGCTGTGGGGTACCTGTGCTCTGTGGTGCAGCCAGTGGCTCCTCGTGCCTGCAGGTGTGTCTGCCCTCCTGAGCACTGAAAGATGCCCCTTGCTGGTGCTCTGTGTCCCAGGACTCTTTTAATCTCTCTGTTTTGTTAGGAATGGCAGAAAGGAATCGGATGGGTGAGGATGACCGGGTAAAGGAGTGGGGCTGGGGAGGGCATTTCTTTGTTACACTCTAGTTCTTTGTGTACTTCAATGAAGAAGTGGCAGAGCAAAGGAAGAGTCAAGGCTCTAGGCAGGGGAACGTGCCTGGTAATGAAGTCCTGGGTGATATTAATGAAGGCACTGAACAAAGCAAAGGCACCAGAGATGTCTAAGAGGTCTGAGCTTATTGTGAGAGATGCCCTACATTGCACAGGCTTGGAGTTACACTTTGTAGCTTAGCCCATCATGGGAGACACTGCTTCTTCCTCCAGGAAACTGAGAAGGAAAGTCTGAGAGGTGTCCTCTGGGGCTTTCAGCCCTCCCCAGAGGGTTTCCCCAGTGGTGGGGTCTGCCAGGTCATGCTGATAAGCTGCAACAGCAGTGAACTTTGTGTTGTTTTGTAGTGTCTACAAACCTTGGGACAGCAAAGTGTCTTGCAAAAGAAGTGGAGAAATATAACCAGGATTCCTTGTGGTGTCTTAACTTCCCTTGGACTTCTTACAGCCTCACCCAGCAATGTAATTCCATCCCTCGTGCTTCTGGTTTACAGCAGGTGAAGGTAGGGGTCTGTTCTGCCTCCTTTGAGTCAGGGCATTTTGTGTAGTTCTAACTCAGCCAAATAAGGAAGATAAACACCTTGTTAACCCTTTGTAAGGTGTGACTAGTACAGCTCTCTCTGTTTTATTAAGAGAAAAGTGCTGTGCACTGTTAAAATACAACACACTTCTCAAAAAGCCATTACTTAAGAAAATGGTTCTTTTATACCATCAAATCAATTTAATCTAATGATATTTAGTTGAAAATACTTATAGCATTTTTAAATCAAATTTGAGGACAGTAATCTCAAAGGATTCTTTAAAAATCCTTAGCAATAATTAGCAGCCTTACTTGACTTCTTGGACAATTTATGCTGGTGAGAGAGTGATTTGTCCTTTTCACATCGCTGGCAAAGCATGGTGTTGCTGTGAGTAAGCTGGATCATGTTTATGGGTCTGCTACAGCAATGAAGCTCTGCATAGTGGCCCTTTGGTTGCCTGGGGCTTTTCTTGCTATACATGCTTGTTTAACAGGGTTTTGAAAATCATCTCTGGAAGCCAGCTAGATATTTATGCTGCAGATGCTCGTCTGGCCAGGGCTGTGTCCACGCTGCAGCTGTGGCTGTAGCTGGAAGTGCTCTGCTCTGCAGGAGTGTCTGACTGCATGGAGCTGCTACATCCTCACACTGCAGGTCCCTGCTCTTGCTCTGCCGAGCACACCTGCACAAAAGGAGCTGTGTCCTCACTCCACAGGTCTGATCCATCTGTAGGGAAGGGCTCAGGATGACCTGGGTCAGGGTGGGGTTGATGCAAGAGCAGAGACTCCTGCACACTCTGGCCAGCTGGTTTAGCAGACTGGTAGCCCCAAGCCATTAGCTAGCCCAGGAGTTTAGCAGGATGTAAATTGAATTAGATATTTCAGATAGTGAGGATGAGGGAGCAGCATGTGCTGAAAATGAACAAGGCTTTAAGGGAGATCCATTGCCTTTTGCTCAGTATTGTTCCTTTCTGATGCAGAGTTTTGAGAAGATGCTTTCTAGGTGCTTCTGATAGCATATGGAATTTGTGAGGACTGATGGCAGTGCCTGTCCTCTGAGGAAGGCCTCTTCTCTCACAGCAGACAGTCAATAAATGAATGCATTCATTTGCAACTATAAATTCCTAGTCAGAAGTTCAAATCTGTGTGGTGAATTTCTTAATAAACTTCATTTATTCTGCTTTCTGATTTCCCTGCTCAAGGACTGCTCTGTGTGTGTAAGAATAGTAGGTCACATGCTCTGGGGTGCTTCTTTCAAATATCACCATGGTGTTATTTTAGAAAGGTTTTGTCTAAGCAGAATCACTCTGGACACTTCCCACCTGCAGGTCTCCTCAGGGATGCAGAAGCTTAGCAGGTGTACAGTGAAGGCTTTTCCTTTGCTGGCCAAATGTTTGCTCATGTCCTAAATATAACTTCTGGGAATTTGTGTTTGTTTTGGAGCTGGGGAACACTTTTCTCTTTTACTCTCTTTATAGATTCAGAGAATTTAAGCACATGATTAACATTAAACATGTGAATATTCTCCATGGACTCATTTTTTGGATCAAAGGCAGAGTGCTCGGTCTGTTGAGAGGATGGAGCCCACAACCACTAAATGCAGGGAGCTGATCTGCTTCTATGCTTGTCTAAAAGGAGTATGTGATATGAGTGCTTTGGATTTATGTCTGTCTGTGCCCCAAATCCCTCTGCTAGCTGCTGTCTTGATGTTCCTTATCTACAAAGTGCTTACAAGCATTAACAAACCTTTGTGATGCTGCTGAGACATGTTGTTATCCCGTTTTTCATAAGGGGATTCTGAGGGAGTTTGGTGATCTCCTGAGGCCACTGTGGGTTATGGACAGAGCTGGGCATTGAATGTGGGGCTTTGAATTCCCAGCCCAGAAAGGCAGCAGGAAGGGGCAGCAGCACAGCTCTGGCAGCGCTGGGTTCAGCATTGCCATCTCTCACACTGTCAGAATGCTTCCCAGATTGCCATCCTGACACAGAGGCTTCTCCTATCAGCTGCTGGATCAGGCTGCAATGCAAAATACAGCCTTGTCTGCAGGAGTGAGCAGTGGCCTGTTAAGGGAAGGAATCTCAGAGCAAATTGTGTCCATGCTGGCTCTCAGCCTTGCTGGATGCTACAGGCTGAGCTGATGCGTCAAGATTCCTCTAATCTGAGCTTAGAGAAAAGGGAATTTTTCCATCTTCTCTAAATACAGTGATTTCTTGCTAATATAAAAATACTCAGAGTGCCTCTACAGAGCAGGGAGCCTGAGTCCATGCATATAAATATAGACACACTAGGTGTGTGTGCCTATGAGCTGGCAAATGAATCAGTTTCCAAATCTGAAGTTGGCGTGGTGTCACTTTTGGCTCCGAGGTGGTTGTTTTTCTTCTTCCTGGTTTTATTGTGTTTCACTTGCTTAAATTAGAGGAATTTCTTGAAAGAGAATGGGCAAACTTCAAACATGGAAGAACATGCTTTGCACTGGTCTGACTGTGCTTGTGTGGAGGTGAGAGGCCAGTGCCTGCCTCCCTCCCTTGCCCCTGGTCTCTAAGATCCTCCTGGACCACTGCAGGATGCCAGACACTGGGAAACTGCTGGCCAGGCAGGCTTATGCTGGGTCCAATAAACTGTAACAAAGGGAAGCTTCTGTGTTTTTTAAAATTTTTCCTTTAGGAAATGCAATTCATCAAAATCCAGCGCTGTGTAATATAAAGCTGGTGACAAATTTGCACCAATTCTCAAGTTTTCCCTAAGAAAGCCATCTGCTATACCTGCACACAAACATGTGAGGGACAGACAAGCCCTAATTGGGAATTTACTACCTTTATGTGCTGGGTGAATGAGCCATCCTGAGCTTTTGCATGTATATAAAGGCATCTTTTCTTCTTTCCTTTTATCCTCTGTAAGGAACCTTTGTTCTTCTGAACTGATGTTCCCTTCCATAAATGACCCAATCAGCCTTCATTGCTGCTTGTTAGATCAGAAACTTATTAGTTAATAGCAGTACTGTTCTTCCTTTTAGTCCCTACTACAGCTAAGCTCATGGCATTTACAGACAGACTTGTTAGTCATTAATATTCTTTGTATTCTTCATCGTTGGCTTCAGAAGAGAAGGCCTTTCATCTTTTGCCTTGCTTTGTTTTTTAGAAGAAGCCAAGTTTGACTGGAGGAAAAAAGAAACCAAAAAAACATTTCTCTACTGCTTTCTTACAAGCTTCCAAGCAGTCTCCCCTGCTGACTTTGTACTTTCACAGTAGACAAACATTGACTTTGTTTTCACAGAATATAGCTGATTTTTTTTTCTAGTTTACCTTTTTGGTTATGCCTCAGTAGCTTGACAGGACAGGATTAATTAGTCAATGACTGCCTCTTTTGCTGAAATTCTCATTCTTTACTCAATTTTTCCACCAGGTTTATTGTACCTGAATTCAAGTTGGTGTAGAGAAAATGTAAGTGTGTGTCTAAATTTAGCAAAATTGTGAAGGGTTTCCCTGATTTGGAGACTTAAAGATTACTGAGATTGATCTGTGGATTCTTGTTCTTTTCTTTAAAAGAAACCCAAATGCTGATACCGAGGGATGTGCTTTACGTCTGTGTACTGGGGGTGACATGTGCGTGGGCAGGTACGATAGCAAACCGTGTTTGTCAGATGGGGAAGGCTTTGTTAACATCACTAAACTCTCACTACTTGTAAGTGGTCAAATCCTTTGCTAATCTGCAGTGCTAGCTAGAAGGAAAATACGGAGAACAGCATTTGTTGTCTGTGATCACATGAAATCTCACACCTCATTTCTGAAGAGCAGGATCAAAAGATAAAAAACTTGGTTCCTGGGTTATGTGTTTTGTTCTTGAGGTTTGTTAAATGCTTTTTGTGTGCCAGTAGTTCATATCCATTCTGCTCAGGTTTCCTCACTCCCAGCTCTGGTGCGGTGCACATCACAGTGTGATCATTAAGTGTGATTACTGCATTTTTGACCTATTTAAAAGTGTCTGGCTGTGAAATTCCAAAGATTCTAATTTAAGCTATAAAACAGATTATTAATGTGCCACCGCTTACACATTTCATGGCTCATTTCCTGATTACAGCAGTTTTGAATGCGTACGTGTAGGCTGTTCCAATGCATGTGTATAAACATCCTACACCATGCTCAGCCTGGTCACCTGGCCCGGGGATCACGTTCTGTGTACCTTCTACAGCTTAAAAACAAACAGAAGAGAAAGCCACAAGTGCAGGAAGTTGGGATGTTCCACATCGGTGCTGTCAAAAGGCCTGATGCTTTCTGCAGGGCTGGAGCTCAGCACAGGATGTAGGAATGAGGATCAGTCAGGGGTGTGGAAGCTGGGTAAGGAATGTCTTCAGACAGTGCCTTGCTGTGCCCTGTGGACTGGAGAAGGTGCCCTCTGAAAGCATCAGGGCTCCATGGCTGTCCCTGGATTGCTGCCAGGAGACTTCAGCTGTCCTGAAACTGGAACACAGACAAGATGCTGTGTGTAGTCAGTGAATCTGCAGAGAGAAAAGATGACTGTTGAGCTCTTCAGTCTTTTCTATCACTTCATCCAAATCTGTCAACTTGTTCGTGGAACTGAAACTTCCATGAGGCAGAGCCTCCTTATCCGAGTGCACAGAAAGGAGTTTGGGGTTATGGTTTTGTGGGTCACTCGTGATGGAGCCATTGGGGTGACCCAGCATGGAATAATTTACCAGGGTTACAGGTGCAACTGCAAACAGTGGGTCCAGTAGAGAAACTCATGTAGAAAGATCAAGAGCAGGTGAAAGTGTTGTAGAAATTATCCTGTGCATTTACATTGAGTCTTCTCCTGGTGAGGACATAAAGAGAAGCTTGTCTTGCTGTGTTTCATAGCATTAGTTATGTGCTGGAAACTGCATCTGGAGATTTCTCTCTGAGCTGGGAGCAGATGTAAAGCTGTGTGTGTGACTGGCTGAGTTTGGTGCTTTGTTCCAGAGGGGCTGACCCTTCTCTTACATGAGCTGCCAGATACGGATATCTGCCTCTGTGCGAGATTAGCAGTGATTTTATACAAGTTTGGGATGCAGGATGAAAGCAAGGTCTGGAGCAGGTGTGATGCTCTTCTGCATCAGGGATGGGATTTGTGCTTCTGCTCTTGGCATATGCAGAGGCTAAACTGCATTTCAGTGTGCACTGCAAACAGCATTTCAGTGTGTATTGCTTCAGAACTTTATGAAGGCAGAGTTGCTGCCATTTTCTACTCGGTTGCTGGAACTGATCTGGATCCTTTGGATCCTTCTGTCTCCCAGCTGGGAGGTTGGGAGTGAGTCTGGCTGAGCCCTGGTGGAAGGTATCATTGCATAGTGTACACAGCTGGGAGAACACCAGCTTGTCGTTTGCAGTTGTCTTATTTCTTAATGTGGTGTAGTAAATTATAAATGTACACAAACACCTACGGAGTGTTTCATTCATGAGCTGCCAGACTGCAGCGTGCTTTTTGAAAGTGCTGGTTTGGGGGTTGTTTTTGTTTTGTAAGATAATTTGGTTGTCTGATACCAGGCATTTCCTAAAAGTAAATCGATCACATGAGGACCATGTGGCCATTAGTGATTCTGCTAATAAAAATTTGGGGTTTTTTTTCATTCCATAAAAGACCTTCTGTACCACAGCCTTTTTTATGCTTTATGGCAGTTATTAGCTGTTATTAGGTCATTTTAGGAAGGTCATTATTTGCTAATGGGTGTGCTGTGAGGCTTGCAAGCATGTGCCACAAATCCTGTAGGCCAGCAGAAGTATTTGAAAGTATAGACTGTTAGGAAAATGTGCAGAAGGGCTGTATAAATAGGGATGGTTACGAGGAATCCCTCTCGTGGCATTACTCTCATGCCTCTCTTCTGGGCTGTAGCAGTGCTAACAGCGATTCCATTTGTGTATTAAAGCAAGGATCTTCTGAAGTGGAACCACAAATGACAGCAGAATTATGATTAAAGGGCGGTCAGTAGCGATGGCAAGCCCAACATAACATACAAGCCAGGCTGCGGTTAGGAGAATGTGCCCATCTAATAAGCAGCTTAACTTGGTGTATTACTGTGAAATAGAAAGAACCATGGAATATGTGATGTGAATAGTAGGCTGGATTTCCCTGTCACTTCGTATTTATGTTCCTGGAGCTGCCCTGGTTTCGCCAAGGTTACTTCTGAATTGTACCCAAGGGAGTGAGAGGTGGATTTCCACTTCTCAACGCCTTTCTTTTTAATCTGGAAACTATACTGTAATTCCTTTGGTTTAGCACTAGATTTGAAGTTTTCATATCAGATAAAATGTGTGCTAAATATTTTAGCAGTAAGACTAATTGGTCCAAATGTTTTATTTTCCAGTTCAGCTGCTCACTGATACAACTTCATCCAACTCTATTGAAGAAAATGGGTGTTGTTCCTTTCTCACTAATTGCAGTTGAATTTGGCCATTAAAGGCCAATTCCAGGAGAGATATTAGCAAATACGAAGGCTTGATCCGCAGCACTTTGCAGTCAATAAATCAGCAATTGCTGTCTACACAATAGCAGGTCTAGCAGGGTTTGAGTGTCTTTGAGATTGAGAGCCCTCGTCTTGAGTATTGCTTAAGTTTCCTGAAATCAGTTAAACTGAGAGAAATCCAGTGGCTTCTTCATGTCTGTTGAAGTCGCTCAAAATTTATGTTCCTCACTGAGAATAGACTGTGCTCTGCTGTGGGTTGGGGAATGTGGAAACTTTTTCCTTTGGACTGTAAATAGCCTGCTGAATATTTGTATTCTAAAAGTGTTCAACCAGCCATTGAAACTATTTCCAAATCGCGTTAAATCACTTCCCGATCGTTTCTAGTACAGGTATCCAGGTTTTACTTTTTGTAGGCTTTTACGTGTGGGAAGTTTCCTTTTAAGATTGTGGAATCTCCTGTCGAGATTCCAAATAACCTCAGTGCATGCTGTGGAAAGAAAAGCCTGTTGTGCCAGGCTGGGTGTTTGGGTGTTTCAGCAAAGACCACAAGAGGTTCTGTCCTGCACACCTTCCATCTCGATGTTTTGACAAGCCCCGTTTAAAAGCTCTTATGGCAAGTGATTTTCGTGAGCACGTGTGGAGGGGAATGTGTAAAGTGCTTGAGATGGTAGGGATTGGAAGAAGCGTGACAACTGCTTTGTGTAAGATGATCTGTGTTTGGAGGAACAAATGGTGCATTGAGATGACAAATGGAGCGGCAGAGGTGCAGCTGGGCTGCTCCATAGCGGGGGTAGCTCCATGCCTGTTAGCTTTGAGCTTTCTGATAAATTAATGATATAATTCTCATTGATTTAATTAAATCAGATTCCAGGGTCTTGATTTACAGAGTTTTCTCGTAGTAGTTTTAAAACTACGTGGACAAATAAATGGCCTTTATTTCCTTGCTTGCAGGGTGGGGTGCCTGGTGATAATTACTGCATTTATCAAAGCGTCCTTCCATGTCGGAGACAGGCTGGTTTCCACTTGTGATAGAAACAGGGACAGTGAGCTTATGGGACTCGCCCAGCAGCTGCTGTGTGACATGTCAGAGCGCAGGAGTTAAGTGCTGGCACCTCAAATCCCAGACTGGTCCCCCGAGTTGTGCACTGCTCATCCTTAGGGCCATTCCGTGCCTTTGCCCTTCCTCGGGAGGACAAGGAAATACCACAGACCTGGCACTGCTCCCTGCCCCAGGGCATCACTGCTGTCACCAGGTAAAGCTCCGCTGCAAATACCTGAGGTTTCGGTACCATCCCAGCTTGGATTTTCACCTGGTGAGACAACGAGCTAATGTCACATTGTTCTGGTTAGTTTTGGTTTCTCTCACATGAGTTTGAATGTGTGTTGGCTTTTGTCAGGAGACCAGGAAGGAATTAAAGCTGCATTCCACTTGTTGTTCCTCAACAGTTAAATCATGACAAATTTGCTCCACCCCAACTAGTAAAGTAACAATTAAGAAGACTTAATTAGAGTCAATATCTGAATTTTATTTAGATCTATCTTTTTATTTCTACTAATTACTGTGCTGGGTAACAAGTTTAATAAGACCAGCTTGTAAGATGAATGACAATAAAATCATGGGAAGAAGAGAATGTTTTATTTTCCTGTAACAGGCCTGGAGGAATTTGTACCCACGGGTTAGATTTGCAAAGCCTCTGACACTCCCCTATTGGTATTTTTTCCTAGAAACAAAGATGCTGTCAGCACAAGTCATCATGTCTCTGAGAGGGTTGTTTACCTTTCATAAAAAATAATAAAAATAATGTATAAATACTCCCCATATGCTGCTCCTGGATTGTATTAGTGAAATATGTCAGTGTTTGTGGCGTGTGCAGCCCCATGTTTCATGGCAGTGCTTGAAAAATGCAAGACATTCATGTGAGTTATTTGGAAGACAGTGACAAACCCATTTGGCAGAGCAGTGTCCTGAAGAGAGCATTTCCAGCAGAGACAGACCTGTGTGGCCAGCCAGCGCTGGGGCAGCCTCAACCCATGTGTTGCTGGAAGGATGGATGGCTCTGGGGCTTTCCAGTTTGCTGGGTTTTCCCAGTGGGACCAAGTGCTTACAGGCACTAACTAAGCAGATGGCCACGAAGATCTTTTCTATGTGGCTTCCAGAAATTTGAAAGCAGGGTGGTTGTTTTGGAGTTTTTTTGACAGCTTATATGCTGTTGGGCCTCTACCACACCTTGGTGTTTCTCAGCCATGTCTTTATTGAGCTTCTTGGACCATCTGTGTGTTGCCAAGACATGCTGCAGAGCTCAGCAGGCACAGCACAATCCAAGGTTGGGGTCAACCTCTAAAGCATTGTAGACTTCCACCCGACAGTGCTGGCTGGAGCAGGTTGAACCCCTGTACTGCTGGTGCCTTGAACTGCTGGGTGCAGGAGTTTGCATTGGTGACCAGAGTTGGTTTTTTTGAGCCAGAAGAACAGGGGTGCTCAGGGACAAGCTGGGTTTGGATTTGGGCAGCCAAGGAGAAGGTCACCCCAGCCACCCTTCCTGCTGAAGCTGTTGTGCTCTGCCTTCCCCATCCAATACAACAGGGACAACTGACAGCAAAGAGCAAGCAAGAAGCTGCTTTTGCCTGCATCTTTTTATGATTTTATCTAGTCCCTGAGCCTTCACTGTATTACCTCCTTAAATCTCTGTGCCTGACACTTTTGCTTTAGCACAGTTGAATGTATTACTGTCCTGGGTTGTAAAAGAAAAGCGTGTGCTTGCAAGGGTTTGGAGTAAATCTCCCAACATGCAGCTGCCCGCTTCAGTTCTCCCTTTTCATGGAACTCTTTTTTTAGCAGTGAACTATTGCAAGGATAAGTTACTATATGCAAATTTGAGATTAAACCTTTTGTCTTTCCAGCATTTTTTATTTGAATTGCTCAGAAAGCGGTTGCAGGTTCCCAGTTTTGGGCTCTGGCTGTGTAAATGCTCCAGCTGAGGGCTGGGAGTGTTGGTGTGTTCGAGGCTCAGCCTTCCCGGGACAGTGAGTGACGGGATTGATAAAACCCCTGGGTGAGTGATTTGTACTGCAGGCAGCAGCAGCACAAAGTGGGGGCTCTTTTGGTTAATGAATATTGAACTTGTCCTGTCTAACAGCAAGTTGTGTCCTGCCCTGCAAATGAGCATCTTTGTGAGAGGCTGAGCTGCAGGCAGGGGGGGCTGATGGCAATTCATTAATTCCTGTCTGGGTGATGAGTGTGCTCCAAACAGGGCTCTGCTGGTCACCAACAGTTGGTGCCATGCAAGGTGACTTTTTCTTTTTTCAGTTGTTCAGTTCTAATTATTTTCCTCTCCAAAGTCTTTACTCAGGACTGGGTGCTTTTCTCTGGATGTTTTTCTCTAGATGCCCGCATTGCATTTTCTACATGACGATGTCCTCAAAGAATTGTTGTAATAAATTTGTGCACTCGGCAGCCCCTAAATTCAGCTCTGTTTGCAGCAGGAGTTCCAAAGGGCAAATGCATCTCAGAAGCATTGTGACTGTTGCATGAAATGGTAATTGTAATGCATGGAACATCAGCTGCTGATTTATTTTTATTAGTGCAGATGAAAATTACTATGATGTTTCAAGTAGGGCGTAAAAGAATATCTTTAATCTCATTCCAGGAGAAATATTAACTTCATATTTTGTATTTCTTTTCTTTCCCAAACCACTGAAAAATGCTTAGTATGTGACTTGAGTGTCTGTTCTATCATGTTTATGTAGGAAGGTTTCTCTTTTTTTCATGCTCATAATAGGAAAAGTGTATTTTGATTTCTTCTGTGTTTTATGTAGTATAGAAGTTCCAGTTCCTTTGATCAGAAAAGTCTCAGTTTTTAAGCAGAAATGTGCACTTATCCCCACAGACAAAAGTGCATTAGGGAATACTTTTCCAAACAGGACACTGCAGGTGAACTTCAATTTAAAATCCTCCTGGAGTCAAACATTTGCTATCAGCAGCAATAACTGGGCAGCCACGGCTTGTGGAAGGGACAGTTCTACTCTTGGTTTCCTACAGGTGAGAACCAGTTTAGACCTGGAGACTCCGTTGATACACAAGTAGTTTCCTGGAAGGCTGAATGTAAATTGAGGTTCTGAGCAATGTCTGGGTGCTTGAGTCTCCACTTCTGGAGTTTCCCCGGGTACCTTGGCATGGGAGGACAAGCCCTTTGCAGGCTTCAGCTGTGCCCTGTCTGTGACAGGTTTATCTGCTTCTCACGTCCATGCCTGGGGGTGGTTGGCAGCATGTCACCAGCCCTGGAAATGGAAAGTAGTGCTCCTTCTGCTGCCATTTCAGGGCTGGCACATTGTGGGAGGTCAGGGGCACAACGTGTCCCAGCTGCTCTAGAACCCTTCCTGCTGTGCTGCTGCTGCACAGCCCAGCTCATCCTGTGAGTGTGAACTGATGGCACTGGCCATGCCAAACATCCCTGAAGAAAGAGTGGTGGTTCTGCTGGCATGGCTCAGCACTCCTGCTCTGAACTGCCAGCACAGAGGAGGGTAAGCAGAGTTGTGAATAACTAAGGATTTTCATCCCTAGATAAGTTACCAAAAACATGGTCATGGGCAGGCAAGGCCTTCATACCTGCATGTGAGAGGGTGAATATGTGTTTCTGTCACATTGTCCTGTCTCTGAGTGCTCTTGTAAGAGCATTAGGTAGCAGCAGTGCTGTTTCAGGGGGGGTTAATTGCTAGTCTAATAGCATTGTGGGGAAAATTGTAAAAGGCCTTGAAGAGAATATTAAAGGATTCAAGTATTGCTTAAAGTATTAACAGAAGATGCACATGTAGGTGTGTGCATGCATGTGTGTAATTGACAAAGCAAAGCCTTTGAATTGGAAATCATTGGTACAGAAATACAGTTGAGGGTTTAGAATGGAGTTAGCTCAAACAGCCATAGGGAGAAGTCAGGGTATTAAAGCTGTAAAAAGATGTATGGCAAGGCATTCACTTCTTTATCAATATATTGATTATTCTGAAGGTGGAGTGTGTGCAGAGATGGGTCTTCTGGTAGGAAAGGAAAATGTATTTTGGGAAATGGGAAAATCACTGAATGTGCTGCAAGATATTCTTAATACTTCTTTCTAAAAGTCTAGAGAGGGTCCTTGTGATATTTGCTCTGTGTTCCAGGAAGTTGAAGACTGTCCTCTGTCTGGGTAAAGCTTAGCACAGGTGAAGAAATCAGTGTGGTCTAAAACTCCACAGGTGTAAGAGAAATAAAGTCATGATATGAAAATATTTATAATGACAAGAAATTGTACACTGGTAAAGTGACACTTCTGCTGTGAATAATTTTCCATAATGAAAGTCAAGAGCTGGGCATCCTGGTGAGTTGACTTTGTTTGCAGTGAGAGTGCTCAAAGATGTTCCTGAGGAGGCAAGGTTGGTGCTTATTATTCCATAGAACAGCTGCAATAGTCTCTATCAGTAGCACATAGTCTGCTAAGGGTCATGATCAGCTGGCCTGGGGAGTGAACACCTGGAGTGTGTGGTCAAGATGTTGTCTGTCCCAAATGCCTTTCCTGCCTTGGAATCCTCTGTCTGCAGCGCTGGTGAGTGTCCCCTCATCTGGGCTGAGCACTCTGGGGGTGTAAAGCCTTTTGCAGGCAAGCTGTTGGGAGGAATTTGGAGGAAGTGTCTTTGGGAGTGTTACAGGTTGAGCTGGGCAGAGCCCACACTGCTCCTGTGGTTGGTCTGTCTGCTGTTGGTCTCGTTAGTGACACCCCTGCCCTCTCCCAGCAGGTTCAGGGTATCTGTGATGCAATGTCTGTGTGCTCCACAGTGAAGTGGGAGCAGGAATCCATTTGTGGTCTCCTCCACTCCTGTTTGCTCAAGCCGTGCACTCGCCCACTTGTTGTTGGTGCCCAAGGCCACTGTGGATTTCTGCTCAGTGCTGGGGGTGCTGAGCCTGTCCTGTCCATACCCTGCAGTGGGCACCGCAGACAAACTCTGTTAACTCCATCCAAACCAGCTCACTCTGGTTCACTGTTCACATGAGAGTACACAGGGGCCCCCAGGTAGTGAGACAGTGTGAGAGATGTGATGTCTGTGCAGTGCAGGCTGTGGAGCCAGTTCACTGCTTTATACTGCAGAGCATGAACCTGCCCCAAGAGCCTTCTGGTCACAGGAGGCAGCTCATCCCTGTCTCCTAAGCTTTTGTATAACCCAGCAGGCTGAGCTACTGTGAGTAGTACTGTTACTACTAAGTGCTAAATCTTTGGATGTACCAGCTCCTGTAAGAGGTATTGGTATTTTTAAGGATTGCTTGGTTTCCGCTTGCAAATACACTGCTTGTATTCCTGGATGAAGATATTCTTGGAATACTTTAGTGTGAGCCCTCCAGTGGGCAATCTTTTATTCCAGAATAATGGGCCTTTGTCCAATTTAACATAATGTACTTTGGAAGTGGAAGCCTGTAGTTTGTTGCGCAGGAAATGCACTCATTTACCAAATCTCATTAATGAACTGGCACCTATTTAAGGGAAGTCTCTTCTCTCATGCAGTGCTTAAAACCTCATCTATCATAAAAAGTAGCTCTTGAGCTTTTCAGAATTCATCTTCGATTTTACAAATGAATCCTTCTACATATTGAAAGTCATTTTGCTGCTGCTGCTTGTTACGAAAAAGGGACCTGAGCTTTGAGAATTACAGTTTAAGCTGCTCAGAGTTGTGTGGCAGCTCTGTGCTTGCTGCCAGAGCTGGGACTGTGCTCAGGACACTGCGTCTCTGCTGTTCCAACTAATATTCTACGTGATGAAAAACTAAAGTAGCTATTTTTTTTCTTCCATGCTCCCCCCACTTCTGAAAGGTACAAGATTAATCTTGTGGCTGTCAGTCTGCAGAGCTTTGCCCACAGCAGAGACATCCAGCAGTGCCTGCACTGCACCAACTGTGCCAGACAAACGCCGGTGCCTCTCCTCAGCAGGCTCTGTGGAAATAACCCTGCCGACGCTTCTGCTCAGCCACCTCGTCTTTGCTCCTTCCCTTGCTTCACTTTGTCATTTCCAGGTCACTTCCCTTGCCTTTGTCAGCACGTTTAGCATTGCTCCGTGTAGGCGCTGCCCTCAGGAGCACCGTCATGCATATTAAAGCCACGTCTGGGGCCACAGTGTGGCCCATCCACTCGGGAGAGAGACACAGCCACAGGGAAGAGCAGGCAAGCTGCTGACCTTCTGGAGGTCAGCTCTGTGCAGCCCCAAGGCAGCTTCTGCTGTCCCCCCAGAGCCAGGGTGCCAGGGTGGCCCTGGTGTGGGTGGGTGCACTGCTTCTGCCACCCCTGGCTGCTCTGACTTGTCATCACTGGTGCCTGAGCCAATCTACTTCAGTAATGCAATTATTCACATTGAGCTTAATCAATGAGCCACAGAGCAATCTACTGGTTGCTCCAATCAGTGGAATTACTCAGAAGGATCAAAATGAGCTTCTCTTTCTGAAAATGAAGCTGTCGTTCACACAGAAATGAGTTCAAGGGAACCCTGCTCTTTATGCAGGGCATGCTGTGACTCAGAGTACCTGCTCATGTAAGTCCTTGTCTTGCCATTATGTAGGAGTAGGGATCTGTGAATGTTTGGGAGGATGTGGATCCCAAAGCAGAAGGTCCAGGGTGATAACCTTACCAAGGGAACATGAATAAAGGGCTGTAGAGAACTCTGCAGTTTTCTGTCTCCCTGCCAGTAGCACCAGTGCAGTGGATAAAAGATTGTTTTGGTGGGGCCCAGCTGAGTGTCTGGAGGACAATGTGACACAGCCCAGACTGTGATCACTCCCGAGGTGGAATTTTGTGCAGCTGTCCATCTGTGAGCTGCTGTGTCTGGTACCTGCTGGCATGAGCCTGCTGTCCCCGTGCAAATGTTCCTTGTACCTCCAGCAGCAACCACCGAACACACAGCACGTGGGCAGCTCCTCCTGCCTCTCTCACGTGTGCTCGTCCTTCCAAATTACAAGAATGCAAGGAGGATTTCAGGGAGTGGGGAGGGATTTGGTGTGAGAGCTGGCACTCCTCTGTGCTTGGCAGGACTTTGTCCAGGCTCACAGCTGTGCAAGGGGAGGCCAAATGTGCAGCCCTGTCTGAGCGTGCCTCGGCACAGCTGTGGGGAGGAATCCCGCAGATCATCAGCCCCGTGCTGGGATTTTTATGTGCACATCTCAGCCTGCTCTGGTTATGTGTTACTCTGCAAACCTGCCTGTGTCTGCTGACTAGACCCAGAATCCCACAGTGTTGTCTCCTCCCCCACATGTGCTGGATGCCACTTGCTCACTGAGAGCGTGGCTTGAAGATTTTGCCCTGCCCATGAACTGATGCCAAAAGGGAGTTTCTTTCCTCTTTAGGAGCTGTGAATCGCTTCCCTCTCCCTTGCCTCAGTTTTGCAGGTTGTGGGACTGACAGGAGTGGGCTCCCTGGGCTCATTCTGTGGGCAGTGCTCAGTTTTGATAAGAGGCAGGGCAGTCCTTGGAGGGGTTTTTACCTCTTGGTGTTTTCATTTTCTGTTAGATCAGCGGATTGAACAGCCTCATCCCGCTTTCTGCCAGTTGCTGTCTGCTGCAAAGAAAGCAACAAGCAGCAGTGGGAGAGCAGGATCTCTCCTTCCCTCTCTGCATGGTCACACCACATTATGTTTAACATCCAGCTGCTGTCTTGCCTGCTTCTTACCTTGGATGTGACTGCAAGTGGAAACTGCTGAGATTTTTATATTATTATTTTTGAGTTCTGAATTTCAAAATGCAGCCACAAATAGCTGTTTGGCTCTGTAAAGCTAAAATGTTGGGTGCATGTAGTGATTATTTATTGCCAGATTCTTAATCTGGCTGGGATTAGTAAAAAGCTGATGGTAGGATCCAAATACCTCCAGGCTTTCAGAGACCTCAGTTCCCAAGCTGGAGATTAGGTCCAAATGTTAATGGTGATCCTTCCCAAAATGTCTCATCCTGAAGGGTATAACACTCCCTGCCCATCTTTGGGCCTTCAGCTCAAGTTCTGGAGTTCAGTTCCTGTCTCTGGTCATCCTGTACTGTCCTGCAGAGGTAAGGGGGAGACAAATCTGAAGGTATTTTGAATTGCCAGAGCCATTTGTATTTTGTGTATTTGAAATCTGGCTGGGGAGGAGGGTTTGTTTTACACTACATTACTGCTATTTTAAGGTGTTGGTTTGGGTGTTAGGACAGTTTTCATGCTTTATTTGTAATCTTCTCAATAGGTGTTTATGTGATACAGAAAATCTAGTCTAGGATTCCTGCTGCTCAGTAAATATAAAGAAATAATTGAAAAACATCCAATTGGATCCAGTTTTTCAACTTAGTTCAGATCCCTGATTAGGGAGCCCAAAATGTGGCTGAGGAAGCCAAAGTGCACAAGTAACCAATGTCTCCAGGACACCAGAGTGTCTCTGAGCACGTCTCTGGCATTGCCCTTTCTCTTGATTTATGGGAGTGAGTGTGGTAACATTGTGATGTTCCTTGGCAAAATGGGAACTCCTCGTGGCAGCCTCTGCAGGCTTTGGGCATCAGTTCAGCAAAACACAGAACCATCTGAGCAACTCCATCTCTGCTGGATGGGACATTTATATGTTTACTAAATTTTGAGTGCATGAGTAGCTTTGTTGGCTGTTGCATTTTGAAGCACACATTTAAATGATTTACTGACCTGGGGCCTACGTGCAGATGTGAATATTAAAAATGAAAATTAAAGCATCCAGTCCAGACTGTGAATCTGAAATACATATTTTCAAGGCATTTTTGAGGATTTAAACAAACATTTTCCATTAAGTTTAATGGAAGATACATGCCTTAACTCCTGCATGCTGCTTTGAAAAGCATCAAGTGTTCCAGTGTGAAGCCCTGAATGCTGGATGTCTCTGCATTGCAGGTACGTTCTCAGCTCTGAGGGTCTTGTAACATCTTCTGGTCACTGTTTTGCATCAGGATTCTCACTGTCCTTGTCACCCTGCGTTGCCAGCCCCTGCAGTTTTATCTTTAGCTTCATGGTACTTAGTTTTATCTTAAAATAACAATTCCTCATCCTGAATCAGTACCGTTTCAGTTTCTAGTCTTATTTCTACTTAGCATGTGTTGCAGGGAGAGATGAGCATTTACAGCCTTTAAATCCCTGAAGGAAGAACTTGAAACACTTGACAGCATTCACCATAAGCACTGTTATGGCTGGGGAATAGGGATTTGATAGACTTGTGCACGTGCTTTTAAGTCTCGAGGCTTTAACATCAGATTCCTGACCTGTTGCATTGCTGGGGGAGCATTTGGTGCCAGCCTGGCACATGCAGCCTCAGTCTCCCCCATGGGCATCAACCAGACACGAGCACTGGGAGGCTGGGTCTGTCCTGCTGTGTTTTTAGCATGAGCCTCAGCTAGATGAGTCTCCTACCTGTCTTTCTGGAAAGCACTTACAGTTGTCCCACCTTCTCACGTTTCTTGATGCTCTGCCTTCTTTTTAGTGGTGCTCCAGGGATCCCAGATTGGTGCAGCAAGTGTAATTTCTGTGTGCTATTTGTAGAACTGCTTTGGTTTTTTGGAGGTAAAACTGTTTTCCTTCAACTCTGCCTTTTGTTCATAGGCACGGTGCTTGAGGCAGAGTGTTTCATTAAAGATTTATGTAAAGCAGGGGCTGGTCTCTGAAGCAGGAGGATGAAGCTGTGCTTCAGAATGCTAATGCAGAGCTGGAGCAGTTTGAGATGTGCATAATGCAGCACCGGTTGGCTCGACCCGATGTCTCATCCAGGAGATGGAAACCTGCACCATGTTGATCTTTGCCACCCTGTAACTTTGAGGATCGTTCACATTTCAGTGTAGGTGAGGAAACAGAAACACCCTGCAGGCAGGCCCTGCCAGGAGCCCTGAGGGTGCACGGCTGGGAGGAGTGAAGGGGGTTTGGCTCTGGGCTGGGGTGGCAGCAGCCACTGCACTGAGCTCCAGTTGTTGGGAGGAAACCACAGCCATGTGATTTTGTTCTCTCTCTGCCCAGTCCTCCCTTTTCCAGCTGGCATGAGCAGGACGTGGAGGTGAAGCTCAGCTTATGTTTCCCTCACTGAAATCTCTCTGATAACTTCTGCAGTGCCTGAAGTGTAGGAAGAGTGGCCTTTCTTCTGTCCCTCATTCCCCAGTGCTGTCGTGGTAGGGAATCCAGGGAGTCTGTCAGACATTGGGACACTTGTGAAAATTTACAAGTGCACCCAAAAGCACTGGTGTGAGTGGCTTCACTGAGTCCCTGGCAGCTGCTGCAGTGCTGCTGGAAACCTGCCTTGTGGGAGAGCACGTGTGTTCCTACAGAGCTGGAAGCAGGGACTGTCCCAGCCCCATCCCCATCCCCAGCAGCCTGTGCAGAGCCAAGCAGCCTCTGTCTGACAGCACTAACTAGATATCTGGAAGCATATGGAGCTTCCCCTGGGCTCCACAGCTGTGCACAGGAACCCACAGTCCCCTTTCAGAACAGTGCTGTTTGTGTTCATGGCAGGTGCAGCTCCTGTTCCCCACCTTGCAGGCAAAGCTCCTTCCTGTCAGGAGGCACCCAAAGCTCCCGGGGACTTGCCAGCCTTCAGCCATGCATTAATGTATTGCTGAGCTGTTTCTTTGGATGTAAAGGCACGACAGGAAATGGGGCTTGTATTCATGGAAATGTAATTATGTATGTTGTGTAAACTAACTAGTAAAAGTAATTCTGGAACTCATAACAGGACAAGATTTGAATACTTATTAACCAAAACAATGGCAGTTGCTGTGTAGGTTGGAATAAACATCTCTATCCAGTAGGAGAGGCTGTGTTGTCCCATCCTCCTTCATAGCCCTGGCAGCTGGAAGTGACCATCCTGCAGGCCTTGTGTAGGAGGCTTTGGCAAATGTGGTTCTGGATTGTCTCTGCTGTATGGAGATCCTGCAAGTTACAGGATAAAAGACGAACAAGCTTGTCTGCACAGGTGGTGCCCTTCCAGATAATCTCCTGAAGATAGGATCTCTATATCCCTTTGAAGTAATTCATGGAGAGCCATGATAATGCGGAACTCTCTTGGACTGTCTCCTTCTGCCAGCAGCTCCAGCCAGGCTCAGAGGCCAGACTGCTGCACTGAATGTGTGAGAAGCAAATGCTGCTGGAGGACTCTGGGCATGCAGAGGTGGTGGTGAGCAGCCCTGTCGAGGGATGAATGGGGGGTAGGGTCTGAGTTGAGGCTGAAATTTCAGCCAGAGCAGCGTTAACAGCTCAAGTGTGAAACAGCTCTAAGCTGGAGAGCCCAAAGGTGTGGCTGCAGATGGTCCTTGTCCTGTGAGCTCCCAGCTTACCTCAGCTGTATGAAACAATTTCACTGCCTGTCACTGATGTGTCAGAGCCCAGGATTGAGTTGGTTTCATTAACTTCACCATGTACGTGAATTAATATTGCAGACTGTGACACTCATTTGCAGTTTGTTTTGAACCAAGGCTCTCACAAATTGGAAAGTCCAAGCCCCAGTCCTTTTCACATCAATCATCTGCATGGAGGACACAAGCCAAGTGTGTATTTTAACAAGAACACGCTTAGAGAAACACCTGGTGGTTTTTGCTCTGCATTGGTCAGAGGCAGGTGGTGCCAGCTGATAGCTTCTATAAGGGAAGATTCTGAGAAACTTGAGTTATTCTGCTGCAAGTCAACTTGGTTGCAATCTGAGTAGAGCTATAGATAAAGATTGGCCAATGTTGTTAATCCTAAGCAAGGGATAGTTTTCTAGTTCTCCTAAACTGTGGAATACGAATTGAAAAAAAACCCCAAATCTGTTTCTTCATTTTTGTGGTCTCTGTTTTTTGGCAGTGCCTGTGATGTAGGACAGCTAAGTGTCACCTGGCTTACCTGTGGTGTCTTCAGCAATGAATTCAGGCAGCCATCAGCTTCCAGTGACTTTCAGCATCTCTGCAAACAAGCACTGGAAATGGCTTTGCTGATGCACAGACAATGTCAGATCTAGAAATAACAGGTTGGCAGTGACAAGTTGTTGTTTCCCAGCAGCTTTGGAGGACAGGGTATACTTGAAATAAATCTATCAGGTAGGATTTCAAATTGGTCAGGGCTGTAAGTAACAGTTTATTGAGCTTATTTATGATGTGGCACCTAGGAAATGAAATGGGGAAATGTCAAGTGCTCTCAACGCCAGCCAGCACAGTTTAATGCCCCCTCCCCCTTGCTTGGAAGCTCTGTCTTGGCTTCATGCCGGAAGCATATTATTGTAATAAAACACATTCACATTCTAGGTGGTAAATGGAATTTACCCGATAATTAAAACTAGAAATAAAATAAATTCATTCATCATCATCATCATCTTCATTCCCAGCATAGCTGACATTCTTACCACTATATATGGTATAAAAATGTGCACCTTGGGCTTTTTAGCTCTTCGTGGTGTAATGACCGAATCCATCTGTGAGAGTCTTGGGAATTGAAGCTGAAGCAAAACCACACAAAAGCTAGATGTGAGCAGTTCCCATAAATGATGTTTCCACAGTCTCTTCTCCTGAATTTGGACTTTGGCCCTGGCTGAAGCCCATCTTCCTTCCAGACTGCTGGTTGTTACCATTGTACAAAGACAGAACAGCCAGCCTCAAGTTCCTCAGCTGAGTAACCATCTGTCTGCCCTCCCACACAGACACCTGAAGATGAGATAATGTTGAAAAGAAAACAAATAATCTAAATAATTTTAAAGCTTCAATGTTTCCAAATCTTTAATGTTTCCAATGTATTTTTAATGCGTTAATAGGATAGATATATTCTCAGAGGTTAAGTTTGCTTGTTACATTAGAATTAAGCATTCAGTTTGATGGAGTTGTTTCATAATTGTGCAAAGGGTCTGTGCAAATGCACAAATGAGTTGGATTCCGTCCTGAGGGTCAGCAGCCCTTCTGCAAACCTGGGGACTGGGAAGAGTGACGTGAGCCCTGCAGTCTGCTTTGCAAGTTATGTCTCTTTGTGCAGTCTTTCTGAGTAAAGCCTTAGTAAGCAGTCACATAATCCACTACAAGCAGCACAACTGAGCGCAGCAATTTCTTTTCAGAGGAGTGCTTGCTAATATTAGGATAAACTTACACAAAATAGAAAAATTAAAGACAACTTTGAAATGAATCCTGAAATGCAGCTAGAGGGATCTTGGATTAAAAACCTCTTGTGTGCTGCTTTATGAACAAACAACTTCATCCGTGATAGATTGTGAGCCCTGAGCGTACGTAACAAGGCAATTAAGGGAAAGCACAGTCAATGGAATAATATTGCATTATCTTTTTGTTTCACATAAGTCCTGTATCTCCTTTCCACTGCCAGTTTGCTGTAAATTGCACCTTGTCATTAATAGGATTATTGATAACTCTGCCAAACACAGCTTCTGCAGAATTTAGTGTTTGCTAAAATGCCTCCTTCGCCATTTAAAAGTGTTATTAATATGCTTTAAACATAAATCTTGTACAGTTAATACTCTAGGTTACAGCCAGCAGCAAGTAGAGCTCCGTGGATGGATAAAGCTGGAAGACAGGGGCACACACCTGCTGTGGGATGCAGTGTGTCCAGCTGGTGGAACTTTTTTCAGGTCTATAAATGCCTAAAAGTGAATTTGCCCTTCCCCCATGGGGCAAATTCAGAGGTTAATGCCACCCTGGATAAATTGGCTTGTGCCACAATTGCATGTTCACCAGACAAGTGGTGTTTTGCTTGCTTTCACCCTCTCCTGCAGCTTCCTTGAGGCAGCAGCTGTGGTGCAGGTGGCCCCAGGCTGTGCTGCTGGCTTGGTGGGTGGCTTGTGCTGGCCTTGGCCATAGGGACTCTGTGATGCACAGGCTCAAAGTCTGATGGCCTCTGGGTCGGCTGAAGGACATGGGTTCACATCCAGCAACACAAAGTTCTTCATCTCCTGCCAGCAAGACTGCCAGCAATGGGGCTGTGTGTCACACGTGTCACATGATGTCCCTCTGCTTGGACCAGGGTGGGTGACTGCAGGCCATGGGCTTATTTGGGGATAAAAGACAGAATTGTGGCTGGAACTTCCTCCAAACCACTTTTCTTTGCAGAGTAGCATCACATCTCTGCAGCTTGGGTCTGGGTTTCAGCCAACCTCTTCTGCCCTCTGTCATCCTGTCCTGTGTGGGGCGTCATCGTGACACCTGTAGTGTGGCTGTGCAGGGAAGAGGGTTGGTGGCACTGGGTCTCCTCTGCCAGCTCCCCACATCCTCCCTGCACATTGTGGTCCCACAGGTGCTGAGTGGGATTCCAGAGCAGGGTTGGTAACTAAAGGTGCCATTGCCCATCACTCCAGTTTATTAGGAAGAGTTATGTTGCAGGATTATCCTGGACTGCTTTGCTCCTGCTGGGAAGTGCTTTATTACTGACAGGTCTGAAAGCTGCAAAGGATTTGTAGAAATGAAAATAAATTACTCTCCCATCTCTGGGGAGAGCCAGAGATTGTCTGTCACTGCTTTTGGTGTCCCACCTTCAGCTTCAATCCAGGTTGTTGTCTGGAGCATGAGCTCAGGTGTCACTGCTGCACTCAGTGTACCCTGTCTCTGGGGAGTATTCTCTAGTGCACAGTCCAGCTCAGACTGAAATAACACACATGGATTCAGTTGTATCTGTGAGACATAATTTGCTGTTATTCGATGGAGCTGTGTGGTATCCATCTGACCCCATAACAAGACACAAACAGATGTGCAGTGGTACCATCCTGATGTTTTCAGGACAGTGACCAAATTCAGGCCAAGCAAAGGTGGTGCAGAGCAATTCCTTGAGATTTTCATTAGCAATGTGGTCATGTTCAGATATTGTTGAAGTCTGTGGCCTGCATGGAGTTGAGCAGTGACCGCTGCATGCTCCTGCAATCCCTTCTCCAGCTTGTGCAAAGCAGCGACTGAGGCCTCCTGCTCAGTCATTTAGAAGATGGCTGTTTTCTCAAAGCAGCAGTTTGTCAGACTGTAATTTTACAATTACGTTGTGTTTTTCTAGGACTTGGCAGAACTTCTCCAGGACTTTTAAAATAGTACTTCAGAAAAGCCCATTCCCGGTGCAAATTAAAAACGAAAAGAAGGAGAAGGAGTGGTTTGAAATGAACTGTTTGTTTGGGAGCTGGGTTTTTGTTTTGGTTTTTTCTAAGAGAATGCTGCCTGAAACTCTTGCTTTTGAAGATGTATTCCCACGCTGAGTCACATGCAGGGTTCCTGCAGAACAGCCTGGCTGGTGCTTTAGAGGTCGATATTTGTTGACTGTTTCAGTGATGTTGCCAGTGCACAGCAGTGGTGTCTCGCAGAGAAGGGCTGCAGGCATGCCCTGAGATAAATTGATTCAAGAGGTAGGCACTGCCTCTTGGCTGCTTTAATCTTCCTCCTGCCAGGTTCACTGTGCTGGTGTGATTGCAGCATACACCAGGCTGGAGTTGCCATCTTTCACTGGGTGACAAGGACAAACATTTTTGCCTTCAGAGAGACTGAAGGTTTCTCTATTGTGTGTCACTGTGTCTGGGGAGCACGTAACTGTATGTCACCTGTGACAAACACAGCATTAGAAATAAGTCTGCTGTGGGTTAAGAGCCTCTATCTGGAGGTTATGTGGCTGTTATGCTACTAAATGTCACTTTAACTTACAGAGTCTCACTCCAGCCTTATTTTTCAGTGCCTCGGTTGGTGAGCACATGGTTCTGCTGCTCCTCATGAAGTGCATAACTCAGTGTGAGTAAAGACACCCATCTGAAACCATAATGTACAACTACATTAAGCCCCATTAGTTAAGAGTCAAACTGGTTACAAACGAGGGTAAAATGGCCTAGTTTCAGGCCATTTCATTGCTGCATCTGTCTGTTCTCTTGAGTTTGTGTTTAATTCTTTGAACAAAGGGTGGGGAGCTGAGAGACACCTCTGTGATACATTTGGTGCCATTTTGAGCCAGCCCAGGTCTGGGAGAGCAATCGTATTTTAATCATCTCTGTGAGTCATCACAAAAAGTGCCAGCTCAGGTTTGATTGCTGAGATCGCATTGTTGCTGAAGTGTGAGACGTGGAGTAGAAGGAACACAACGTGGTGTTTAGCTGCAAGACTGAGCTCAAGATGCTGACAATTTGAAAAAGCTCAGTTTTGACTTGGTGTGCCAAACAAATTTACTGTTGGAAGAACACGTTGGCCACATGATGATGTCATTTCCATAGAGTCACTGTACAGATGGTGCCCATAGCTCAGCAGAAGGCTTGGTCGAAATACAAAGACCTCTTCAGGGTTCTTCTAAGTCTCGTGGTTGGACGAAAGCCAGCACTGATGTGATGCTGAAATGCAGGTAGTGAAACTACTCATCCGGTGAAATTCCTGCCTGAACTCACTTGCAAATCAAAAGTGTCATTGCACTGCCTAGAGAAGGTGAAAATTATCAAAGATTTGCAGATGTGAGAGAGAAGAAAAAAATGTGAGGATTCTACAGAGGATGGAGACATGGTGCTGGACCAAACCCTTTCTTTGTGGAAGGGTCGTTTGGAACTTGGAAGCTCCTGGAGGCTTTTGTAGAAATGAGTATTGAATAATGATGGACTGAGCTCCAGAATAACCTCTTGACTCTGACTTCCCATGGTGTGTGGTGTGGCAATGAAGCGGAATGAAGAGCTGGTGTAACATGAAAAGCTTTAAAAGTGGAGGATTTGGGAATTTTGAAATTGAGTTCTCACAGAGAAGTCACTCAGCTGGCAAAATGGACTACAGTCCTGAAAAATGATGGTGAATTGTACCAGATGTGAGATGGAACTTTTTTTCCCCCAGGTAATTGTGGTAGCCATCTAAATGCTCACTATGTTAATACAAAATTTAAATAAGAAAGCAATTATATATTTATGAATGGCAGGCACATGCTAAAAAATGCCCTGGACAGTTAAGAAGAATGTTGGTCATTAGTCTGGTAAAAGATGTATAATAGGCTAAGTCACTTAATTTCCCACACATTTCCAAATTTGGCCAGTGGGAAAGATTCAGCTGAAATGATCACAAAACAGACTGAGATAATCTTGGCCAATATCCTTCTTTTTGACCAAACAGATTCTAATACTAAAATCCTGCGTTTGATCACTTATCCCAGTGAAAGGCTTTTCGTGGTCCTTCCTTTTCACAGTGTTTAATAGGCTGTAGCACCACTGCCAACCAGCCCAGAGCAGGAAGGGAAGGAGAGCTTTGTGCTGGCCTTGGCAGGAAGGTCAGGACACAGATCTGGCCAGAGTGCAGTGGCATTTGCAGGGACCAGCTGGGAGTTTTATTAAATGTGTGGGATGGAAGTGAATGGGAGCACTGATGTGAAGGGGGGAACCTTCACAGATACTTCTATTTAGAAGATAGTTCTTGAACAAAATGCTTATTGCAGTATGGAGGGCATTCAGATGTGGGTGAATTTCTTTTATTTCCCAAAAGGGCTCCCACGCCAGGACTGACAGGGACCCTTGGCCCCACTGAGATACACAGAGCTCTCCAGGTGAGGTGATGTGACTGCAGGTGTGCACTGCTGAGCAGATAAATAGCTATATATCTCTGCTTTTGGACACTGCAGCTTCTCTGGAGTTTAATCTGCTAAAACTCTTCGAAGAACTTAAATATCCAAAGCTCTGTCTGAAACTGAATTATGTCTCGTCCTGTTCATGTAGCACAGTGTGGTGTTTTCAAGCAATCTCTGAGTTGCTGGGTTGGTTTTTTTTCACTGACTATTAAAAGGCACCCAGTTCTACCATGTTGTTTTAAAGCTTGAGTATTTCAATTTTGTGGATATTTTAGGCAGGGATCCTTGAAATCCCTAAGAAACCAGCCTGTTTCTCTGAGTCCCAGGCATGTCTTCTGAAAACACTGTAAATGTCATAAGAAGCGATTTCACTGTACGGCTGCCCAGAGCAGACATAGTGATGTTATTTAGCCTTCACTTGCCAAGCTGAGTGTTAGGATTGGGTTTTCACATGCGAGGCAGCTATCAGCTTTGCAGATAGCCATATTTTCATAAGCTGCATTTGGCTGTCACACCTTCTCCTGTAGTTTCTTGATATGCAAACAAGTCTCGGTTATATATGCTCCTGGTGTATAAACTGATATCCCTGAAGAGTTCCTGATTATCCTTCCATTAACTTTTACTCTCCTCTGTCTCCCTTGGGGAGGTAACAAGTAGTCTTTCCTCCATTGTGGGTTTCCAGCTGGTTACCTCCCCGCTTCCCTCCTAAATAGATTCTCTCAGTAGGGAAGTACAGTCTGTGAAATTTCAGTGCCATCTAAAAGTACAGCAGGGACTGCTGAAATGGGAATCTGGAAATTTGAAATGCAAGGAGAGCATCCTGGATCTGAAAGTGCCCTCCAAAAACAGAATAACCATACACCAAGTCTAAATGCAGAGTTGCAGTGAAGCCAGGAGTGGGGCTTTGCTGTTTGTACATGGTGTTTCAGCTCCTCAGCTGTACTGCTGGAAACTTTAACGGAGTGCCATTCTTATGTTTTCTGATCTAATTAGTATTGCTAACAAACCAACATTCAACCCCACTTCTTGGTTTAACTCAACACCACACACTTCACAGCATTCCTCACTTCCACAGTTTTCCCCTTATGGAGTTCAGGTTGTTTCTTGATCAGATTCCCATACCCCGTGTCCATCATATCTGCAGCTGGGGACATCCTAGCAAAGCATTCAGCAATGAAATCTTCATCTGTCCTTGTCCATCCTCCTGCAAACTCATGCAACAGTGAATGTTTGTGTGAGTGCAGCCTGAGTCCTGTTCCCAAGGACTGGGTCCATGGAGGGTGCCCCGCACTGAGAACCTACCCATGCAGGTTTTTGCACATGCTGCTGGCTTGACCCCTAATTTCTATGATTATTTAAATTCTAAATATTCCCAAAACAGTCCTTGAGGCCATTCTGTGCTATCACATATTCCTACTTGGTTTATATCCAGTTGACGAAGGGCTGTGTGTATCTTCTAGTTACTGCCTTAAATTGAGCATAAAGCAGTGTTCTTGTCAATACTCTTTGTTTGCAGCAGGATGCTGGCTCAGCTTCTTTAGAATTATTCAAACTGAAATAATTATTTAGTTGAATAAACGTTTCAAGAGAAGTTGCACATTTCTGGTTTTGGTATTAGCAAGAAAATTCGCAAATACTGGAGACTGGGTTTTTAAATGTGGTCTCTCACCTTGAGCTGTAAATATTGACGTGAGCCTTCTGTTGTATTTGGGGAGCAAAGGTGACTCCCCTTGCCCACATGAGCAGAAGCATACTTGTGGAATACCCACTCTGATTTCAAGGGGTTTTTGAGGCCACAGAACAAAATTAAGATGGCAAGAATGGCCCCAGCTATGAGGTGATGCCAGACCTAATCTGAGCATGTGATTCATCCAATTTCCCATGTGGAGTGGGAAGTCAAGGGTTTTCTTCAGTTGCATGTATAAATCTACAGGCTTGAGAGATTACAGGTGACATTAGACTCTTCCTTTTGCAAATACTCTGTGTTTGCATATCTGTAGATGCATAGTTTTACCAGAAATTCCCCTGTGGAATTTAAAGTCCTGTGTCTTGTCTGTCTGTGCAGGTCTGGAGCCTGAGAAGATTAAGTAAGGGTGAGACATTTAGCCACAGGGTAAGAACTCTGGTGTACATTCAAATTTTGTATCAGCCAGTTTGTTATATTATTAAAATAGTACAATTTCGTAATAGTGCGAGTTGCTGCTTCTAAAACCTCACTGTTGCTCAAACAATATGCAAAATGAAGCAATGAATGTAATTTTTATACGGTGGGTGCTATGTGTAGACACAAATTGGGATTTTCACTGTCCCTGTACAGTATATCCTTTTCCAAGCACTCCAGAGGTGTGTCCATATCCCCATCTGGGCTTCCTAAACCTTAGGCAGGCTGCTGCCCTGCAGCCTTGGGGGCTGGGGGGAAGAAAACCCATGTGGTGTTGTTTGGGGCTTCTCAGAGCACCAAAATAATGAGCAGTTAAAGCTCTGTGCCTTCTGACGGGTCACATATCTTTTTGATCTATAGGATTTGCACCCTTGACACCATTTTTTGAGGAGCACTTCCAAAAAGTATGGAATGAATGTAGATTATGTGGGAAATATCTCAGTAGTGTGCTCACACAGCTCGAGTCAGCACAGTCTCCCACTGTTAACTGGACATGTCCTTTATGGAAATTGGCTTTGTAGCCTACATTTCAACTGCTGAAGAGTTATGAGGTCAGCAAGTGCAGTTCAGAATTTAGCTCATTTTGTGTATATCTTGGACCATGTTCATCCCTGGGTTTTATACCACAAAAATCAGTGGAATGATGCCAAGAAAAAATTCATCTCCTAATATTTAGAATCAGCTCCTCTGACACGAGTGTATTTCACTGAGGTCCCTACCACAGCTCTAGGAAGGGTTCTGGTGCTGGTTCCTGAGGGTTATGATTTCTGCATGGGCACTGAGAATCACTTAGAGGAGCAGGTTTTGGATGGATATTTAATCTTGTGCTTCAGGGTATGAGCTATTCTCCTAACTTGGGAGCAGAAAGAGGCTGCTGTAGTGGGCAGTGTTGTATTTCTGCCCCTTGCAGTGCTCTTGCCTAAGATGTGGCTGGTGTGAGAGGCAGGTGGGTGAGCTGGAGGGAGACCACGGGCAGCTCCCGTGTTTCTCTGAGAGCAGATTGTTGATCCCAAAGCCAGGGCATCACACTGCTGGTGCTTTGATTGGAAGCTAAGAACTAATGTCTGCAGTCCTTTTTAATGACAGACTTCTAGCAGTGATCCCAGAATTGTCTTGCAAAGTTAATTTTGGCTAATGAGCAATTAGTCAGCTCAGCAGTGACTCTCCCTTGCCCGTGTCCCCTGGGGAGGGGGTGGTCAGGGCTGAGCATGGTGCTTCCCTGGGGTGTTGGGAGCCCCAGCAAGTGGGCCCAGCACTCTCACCAGTGCTGCTGTTTGGGCTGCAGCTCAGATTTCCTCCTTCTGAAGCAGAGGGATTTATTTTTCAGCTACAGACTTGCAGTGTTATCCTAAATGTCAGCAGTCTCTTCTTTCTCTCTCTTTCTCTCTCTTTTTTTTTTTTAATACTTAATGCAGCCAGAGAAAATCTGTCAGCCGAAGACTCCTTGCCTGCCCAAATGAAGGTTGAACTTGCATGGGCTTGAGCATATTCCAGCGTGAATGTGTTTAAATTTGGGGACAGCCAGGGATGCTGCTGCTGCTGCCTGGGCTCGTGCGGGAGGCGCGGGGCTGCCTCGGGTCACGCCGTGGCAGCGGGTGGTGGGACTGGGAGCAGGCACAGATGGTGCTCCAGAAGGGGAAATCCAGAAGCTCACGAGCTCATTTCTTTTAGGAAGACGTGTCCATATGTCACCCATAGAGGATGAGAGCCTGCTCATCAGTCTGGAGCACTGTGAGGCTGCTGGGATGAAAGAACCTGAATCTGTGTCTAGGATGGTGCTGGCTGTGCTGATGTGGCCCCTGTGCTCTGTCCACCCTCCCTGCCAGGGAGGGAAATCCTGAGTGTCATCAGTGCCTCTCCTGCCCAGGGCTGAGAGGGGCACTTTGCTAGGGAGCCTGCATGGCTGGATCCATCACTGACAGGCTCAGCTCTGACCTCTCAGTTCTCCTGCCCACAGTCCTGTGCACAGCTCCTGGAGGTGAGCTGAGGCTCAGGGATGTGAGCACCATAAATCAAGTGCTTGGTTGTCTGTCCCCTCAGCCAGGCACTGCGCACCAGAGCACAGAGATGCTCCACACAAAGGATGCCTTGCAGCTGGACATAAATCTCAGGGATGACTCCAGACCCTGGCAATTGGCACAAATGTGACTTAAATTTTTGCTCCTAATCAGGTAACTGAGCATTGGTTGAATACAGTGTAATGAACATTGGTGATAAATTGATATTGGTGACAGTCAGAGCTTATGCTGCTCTTCAGAATGTATTGATGTTTTCTGAGATAAAAATGAGACCCTCTTCCATTTAATATTTTAGCAAATTTGGGGAAGAAAATACGTCAACAGAAATGTTGTCCCACTCAAACTGGAGCAGTGGTAAGGAAGTTACTTGAATTTCTGTATTTACATATTGAGGAGGAGGGGTACACTTACATAAATGTGTGTCTCTATATAACTGCATTTACGTCTGTAACACCCAAAATACATCATTATGCATTCACATTCACATGTGGAGTCTGTCTGAGGATGTTTGCGTATGTATAAAAATATGATTTATAGGTTTTTAAACCTCCCTGACAGACTCCAGGAGACCAATTTCTAAATGTATGCCAAGATTTTTGACTAAGAGACAGGTAGCAGTAGGTGCTGATAAATGAAAGAACTGCAAGTAAAATGTTGTGACATCCACCTCTCTGAACAACCTGCGGAGCGCTGGCAGAATCATCAAACCGAGCTGAGAGTAATCAGCAGGGACTGATAAAGCTGCTCTTGTAATTATTTGTTTGATATACAGCTTTCCTTCTTCCTTCTGCATAAATAGCAGAATTGCTTTGCTTAGTGTGGGAGGGTTTTTTATTCCTGTCAGGGCTTGTTCTCACCAAGATGTCATGAGAGGAGGACTGAGATCTGCATTTTTGCTTTATTTACGGGCTTTCCATTGTAATTCTGACAGCATGCGGTGGAGACAGCATTCATTTAGCTGGGGAGAGGCGGCCTTGCTCCTGCAAAGCTGTCGGTGTTGCGGGGGCCAGACTCTCTCATGCTGCTTTTAAGCCTCTCTGATTCCTCCAGGTTTGGCCTGGAAGAAGCAGTTCCTGGGAGGAGGTGGCTGCTGAGGTCTGAAGGCGGTGGCGATGTCGCGCTCGCGTATTTGGGTATTAAATACGATCCCCACTGCAGCTTTCTTGGTTTTAGGTGTGAGTTTGATGATGCCACAGCCCAGGCTGCCCAACAAAACCACACAGCCCTACAGGCTGACAAGTGTTAGTTACCCTTAAATAACTTCCTCTCCTCACCATTTTCACTGCTGAAGCAAGAAAATCCAAGCATTGACTGATTTCCAGGCAGTCACAGTGGTGGCCCATCAGCCATGACTGAACTGAGCCAAAAGGCTCCTGTTGATGTCAGTGGTTTCTGGGAATGCTGCCTGTGTGGTTTTGTTCCGGGATTTCCCTCTCTGTCCATGCCTGGTTGAGCTCTGACTTCACTCAGCGCAAAGTTTGCAATTTTGTGTTTAACAAAAGGTACAGCAATTCATTCCCACCCTAAACACTCTCATTTTCCTTTTCCCATTTATGTTCTATTTCGCCTCTGTATTTCCTTTTAAAAGGGAAGAAAAGGATAAAGGATGATTTCTAAGCAGATAAAGAAATGATAACTTTTACTTTAAAAAAAATTCTATACACCAGAATAGTTTTTATATTGTCTAAGGGTTTTACCAGGAAACCAGGAACTCAGGAGGAAAGGGAGGCGTAAGGGGAGAGAGAGGCACATTAGAGCAGAAAATAGATTTCCTAGCCTAAAGAGAGAAATCCAGACTGCTGCCTTTGGCATGCATTTGAATATTGTCAAGGGCATCTGGAATATGTTGATAGCCGTTCTCCTTCTAATAATTCTAAAATTCTGCTAATGATGAGGCACAGATTTGCCACGGGCCGTGTCTGCCACGTGCACAGCCAGCATTGGGAAGGGGTCTGGGACATCAGAGGCTGCATTGCTCTCCTGGCAGGGTCAGCACCAACTCCCTGTTACTCAGGAGAAATACTTCAGACTTGAACCAGATTAATGAAAAGAGAAATTGCTCTGAGACTAAGAAAAAAAGCTTTACACCCATTGCAGTGCTGTGGGGGGTTGTTTTTGAGCGATTACAGCTCATCCTTTCAATGCCTTCTGATTCCAGGCAATGATGGCATTTTAAGATAAATAACGTGTTCATGGCTCTGCTTGTTATTGAAGGGCTTTTATTATTGCTGATGTTACATGAAAAAGAAAGTTATTAAAAAAAATGTGGCACTAACAAATTGAAGCCCCCAGGGAACTGTTGCCTGAATGGGATTTTGATTGGAGTTCAATTTAATTGGACATAAATCTTCTCTTTTCTGATTTACATTCTACTTCAGACCAGTCTACCAAAGTCATGATAATCAGGTTTTCATTTTTCTCTATTGAGCAAAATACTCTGACATGAGCATAAACAGAAATATTCCTTCAGCAAGGTGACCTTGTTCTTGCTTGCACCATGCTGGTAATTGATTTAATGCCTCCTTACCTATAAATTGGGCCTCTTTCTGAGGCATGTCCATCAGATTTCCAGGTAATTGGTTAGCATGGTTGTTTTTCTGACTGCAAGATATTTCTCATAGACCTCTAGTACAAGATCATTTTACCTCTAGGATCATTTTACCAACATGATGGGATAAATTCAGCAGGCAGACCTACACTGGCTCTGCTGCAGCTTTGAATGCGCCTATGTGCATTTCTTGGAGAATTACAAAAGACCTTGTCCTAGCCTGGAGTAAATCTGTGGCATTGTAGAGCCCAGTAATTTCTGTGGAGTGCAATTTTGCAGAAGAAAAAGGAGACAATTTTTCCAGGCACCGTGAGGCTCCTGGCCCACATCCCCTGCTCTGGAGTGCTGTGCACCACAACACATCATAGAGCTGTTCTGTTCTGTCCTGTCCTCTCTGCTGCTCAGTTCTTCCCTTCCTTTACCCACGGTTGCTTTTTGTGATTGCTGGTTTAGATTTGTGAGGAGTTTTCCTTCCCCTCCTTTCAAAGAAGGTTTCACCAGGTGAACTCTTTAGGGAAGTGATAGGTGTGGGTGGATGAGTAAGAGGTGAGAACCAGGTGGGATCAAAGGAAACAGACTTGTCATCTAATTCTGATTAGATATCCAAAGCCATAAATTCACTTGCTGCTCTTGCAATCTCATTCATGGGAATCTCAGTGAAGTCCTCAGCTGCTGCAAGGAGTGGGTAGGAAAGGGGAGGGAACTCACATTGAGATGTAATCATTATTATTGAGATTGAAGAATATTGCAGTTAAATGTTTTTCCCCACTGTTCTTATCCCTTGTGCTTCCTTTGTGTTTCTAACTCATCTGGAGACTTCATTATATTGCTCATTTAGCCATTTCCAACAGTACTGGGATTGACAGGTTGAGTTTTCAGCAATCTCTCAACTTCATGGGCTGTAAATTGAATGTTTTAGGGCCTGGTGAAAAGGTGATAAGAAAGTTACATCTGCTACCAGTTTCCTAATTACATCAGCATCAAATACATTGAGTTTGTTAATGCCAGGTACTCTTGCTGAAAATACATTTATAACCATGGCCTTGGCAACTGGAAGCAATTACTTTACAGTGGTTTTCCTTTTGTATTCTGAAACACCAGAATTATTTTCTCCTCTTTCCTCTGCTTCCCTCCCCACAAAAGCAGAGAAGAATCTGAATTTTAACTTACGATTATCTTTTGATTTTTTAATTTTTTTTTTGTCAGCAAAGATGAATAGCTGGAAAATTACTGAAAGTAATGTAAAGAAAAATGAGCATCTGCTACTGAAGTTTCTGCTGAGCTCAGTGGTATTTAGGGCTTGTGTGACAGTGGTGGGCAGGTACTGAGGTCGATGAGACCTCAGTGGGTTTTGTGCTGCCCCGACAGGGATTGTGGACAGGGTTTGTTCCCCATGTAGTGGTGCCTGGGCAGTAGACCTGTTTACTTAAACTGGTCAAGATGTTTTTCCAAAATGTTTCATTGTGAGCCATCTTCCTTTAGCTATTTTGGTGACTGATCAGAAAAGACTTTTGCAGGATTGAGATGGGATGGGAGATGTCTCCTGTCTTGATTCCCAACTCCCTCTGGATTAGGTGTGCTTGTTAAAGGCTGTGCCTTGCCACGTTGATGCTTGACTTGAGTCTCCCATACCCTTGGTTTGTCCCCTGCCCATGCTCCCTGAATGCTGACTGGCTTGAGTGACACTGGAGCCTCCCTCATGGCACAGATGGATACCCCAGCCTCCACACCTTCCCTTACCACCCTCTCTAACTCCTGTAACTCTGCTGGGAGATTGTCAGAACCTTGTGCCTTTCATCCCCGAAGTGGGAAGGCTTTTATTTATTCGGTTAATCCGAAAGTTAAGTGGGTGGGAAGGCAAGTCAGCAGCCCCGCTCCTTCCGTCACATGGCACCAGCTCTTGTTTCCCCTTGAGAGAGGCAGAGCAGATGGAAGGCAGAGATGAAATGAAGATCAAAAGTAAACAGTGTGATTAAGTTTTTGATAAAGGATAAAACACTTATCACATCAAAGGCGCTGAAAACCACATTAAATGTTTCCTGAACATTTCGTGTCCATGTAAGCATTCACTGTACTTGCCATGGGGACATTTGTAACTGCAGGTGGTGGAGCTGGGGGATGCTGCTGGGCATTTGCCCTTGTGGCTGTGCTGCAGGTCACCTGCCTGGCCCAGGAAGGCAGAGCTGGCAGCCTGCAGCTGTCCTTGGGCACCTTGAACCTCTCTTGCCACAGATCAGCAGGCCCATGTACATGCTTAGGACTCCTCTAAGCCTCCTCAGTCTTCCTGGCTTGGGCACTAGTTTTCCAGAGGTTTCAAGGCACTTGCAGATGTGGATAGGTGCAGAGTTTGTGGGTAACTTTTCTCCCATGCATTGGTGATCCTTCGGTTCCATTCTTTAGCTCAGTGTATCAGGTCCTGAAATATTTTTGTGTAAGCAGTATCATTTGTAGTGAGAAGTGTCTATGCCTTTTTTCATCACTGTGTTGAAATACTGAGCAGTGCTGGCCAGTGGAGAAAGATACCAAGGTGTATGTTGCCATTATTTTTTTAATGGTGATCCTGATTGCTCTGGGCCACTGCTGGTGGACAGAACATTCTGGTAAAATTAATGTAAAATGTTACCAGCCCAGCAGCATTTAGGGTTCCTTTTCCCAGGTAGTGCTGAATCCAATCTGCTTTTGTTTCCAATTTATCACCTTGTTTTTCTGTAGGCAAGGAAGGATGCCTACAGAATGCCCTGCCTTCTGCCATGTGGGAGGTTCTGTGTAACAGAGACCAGTCCTAGAAACTGTCTGCCCCTGGATTTTCTTTTTGGTTTTTCTAGCCAGTGCAGAAACATTTTCCTGTCTCTTGGTCTCAGCCCTTCAGAGCACAGAGGTAGTTTAAATGCTGTGTGTGTGCAGCCACCTGTATCATCAGTCACTTTGCATGTTGAGGGTGGAAGTTTGCCCTTCACTAACATCTCACCATCTCACTTCCTCCAGAGCACCATTTATCAACTGAAATTGGCATCTGATTTGCTTCTGAAATGAGAGGAACAGCAAAACATTGTGTGTTGAATTGGATGAAAGTTCATGGAAGCACCTGCTGAATGTTCACATGCTTAAATCTCATTGACTTCAGGTTAAGTCCAAGAGGTTTTCAAGTGAGGTTTTGAGTTGCTTTTACCACGTCCGAGCTGTTGTTTCCAGGAAAAGTGGAAAAAACTTTTTACAACAAGATGGACTTCTTTACATATGTCTGATAATCTGCACTCAATTTTTACTTTCCTGGGATTATATTAAAAAGATCAGAAATGGGGCAATACTTGAATGGATATCTGTGTGTTAGAATCACAGAGAAGCTAATCAGAAGGGACCTCTTGTGCTCATTAGTCCAAGCTTCCACTTGAAGCAGGGCTTGAAGTTTGCTCAGTCTTGTCTAGTAGAGTTTAGAGAACCTCCCAGGATGGAAATTAAACATCCTTTCCAAGTCCCTCTTCCAATTTCACACAGTGCTCAAGGGATGATTTTCTCTTCAGCTGGAATACTCTGCTGCAGCCTAGGAGTGCTGCCTCTCATCCTGTCACTGTGCTCTTCTGAGAAGGGTCTGCCTCTGTCTGTGCTGCCTTTTCCATCATCCAAAGAGTTCAATAAGACAAATCTCCTTGGTTGTTCACTTGTTTGTTTTCCTCTCAGTGCTTCCCTTGTTGTTTCTGTACTTTCTGAGTGACTGACAGCAGAACCTTGTCTGCGTATTTGGGCTCTTTCAAAGAAAGATCTTGTTTCTATTTAGTACTCTTGAAAAGAGAACTTTGGAAATGTATGAACAGAAAAAGAAATTAGGTGGTGTGAGCAGAGAAGTCCCTTTCCCAAATTCATGTCTGCCAGATGTTAATGTCAGTTATTTTCGAGCTCAGTAATGCAGGAGTTTTTTATCCTTTGTACTGCTGGCCTCATCCTGCTGTGAACCTAACAGCACTGGTATAAGGGAGCAAAAAGGCATCTGTTAAAACCTTCAAGTCTTCTTTGGTGACGAGTAAGGTGGCAGTCATGCACCAGCTCAGATATGACACAGGCCTTGCCTGAAAACTTGAGGTTAGACCAGGAACTTCATAATAAAAAAGTCAAATTTAATTTCTTGACAACACCCAAGACAGATGTCTCAGTGACAGTTGTACAGCTGTTTTATTTCCTTTTAAAAAAATGTAACTTTTTCTTAAAAAGCATTACCATGTATTTCAGCAAGATTTCTCATTTAGTAAGATGCAGAAGTTCAGGCAATATCCTGTTTAGATGGTTTCTATTTGATAATAATAATGGAATTGACAGTGAGGGATTGCACCGAATAAATCATTACTTGTGAGGTCTGTTTTATGCTGTAGCCAGGATGTGTCCTGTAAGTTCACAGCTGTTTTAACTTTTTCTTTTCCTCATCTAGACAGCTGTATGTCCATGAGATTTATTTCTTGATCTCTGTGGACATGAAATCCTTCTTGGGATTATTGCCATAGAAACAAGCCATAACATAGAGCGTGTTAGAAGTAACAAATGGGATTTGGCAGTCCTTCTCATTTACTACACAGATTCTGAGCTCTGTAGTACAAAAAGCAGCAATTACTTGCTCTCAGAGCTTTATTAACAGGCACATCTGCACATTCATTAGAACTAGATGCTTCAACTTCCCTCCTGGCTGCGATGGCATTTACATATTCTGGTCTTTAAACTAAAATCCAACATCTAGTTTATTTTCCAGTCAAGGTAGGAATTGGTCAGGTTTGACATTTTGGTTCCTTTTTGTTGGTTGCAAATCCCAGAGGCAGCCCGTGTGAGCCTCCCAGGAGGAGATAAGTGATGGAACTGCTGGCTCCAGGGAATGGTCCCTCCTTCGAAGGATGAAGTCACTCAAGTTTTGCTTGTAAAGCCTGATCTCCCACGGAGCTGGGACTCAGCTCCCAGCCTCTCCCAGGGCTTCACACCCTGCCTGGCTTACAGGAATGATTCCCTTCTCCTCCTTGGTGGCCCAGGGTGGCTCTGAGCTGGGGCAGTAGAGGGATTGTGCCAGACAGGGAAGGGTTTTTTGCAGGAGTGAACACAACAAGCCGTACCTGGAGCTGAGGCTGAGCTGACTGGGTCGCAGCACAGCTGCTGATACACATGAGAAAGAAAGGCAAACTCCAAATGCTGAGCCACATCCATGGGTCAGCTTTTGAAATTGTATGAGACAGTAAAGAGGCAGAAAAGCAGAGGGAACAGAATACAGAAAAGGGCAGAGCAATATATTGAAACCCAAGGTGTGTCTGCTGGCTGTCTGTGCCCAAGCCCTGGCTGTCACCCTGGCCCTGTGCCTTCTGCCATGGGAGGTCAGTGCTGGCTCAGCAGGGCACAGGGTGCAGATCTTGCTTGGCTCTGGTGCTCTTACCTCTTTCCTATCTTCCCTTTTATGAGGTAAAATCAAACATGGAAACAAATAGTCAGGTCACAGAGGGGTCCCTTGGTCTGGATGATGCATTTGCAGACCTGGAAGGGAGCACACACTGTTCTTTTCCCTGTCCATGTCCTATAATGCTGCCTCTAGCTGAGAGAGGAGCAGCTTCCAGGGGGGATTTCAGAGGCAGCTGGAGATGCTTTAAAGCTCTCAGGGCAAAATCTCTCATCTCTCTGCAGCAATTCAAAAACAGAACAACTTTGCTCAACAGGAGGAACATTCAAAGCTGATTGTAAACCACAAAATCAAGATGAAACCTAGAATGCAACCTGAAAAACCCAGATAACTGAAATATAAGGATTTGAATCTGGGCTATGTGCTCACAGTCTGCCTGTCCTCCTTTTCAGAAGTCCTGAGGACTGTGCAGCTCCAGTGAAGGCGATGAGTGCTCAGCATCTCTTTGAAACATTTATTTAGTACCTAAGTATAGATCTAGGACTGACTAACTTCAGGCTCCAAATATAGTTCAGGTGTCTGCCTTCTCACTCTTCCTCATTTCTATTTTCCTTGCTATTTAATCTCTTCATCAGCTCCCACATTCTCTGTTTCCTCCAACTCCCTTAACTTTTCCATCCTCCCTCAGTTGACTTCTGCTCCTGCTTCTATCTCCTCATTCATTCTGACACCTCTGCTGTCCCGTGGGAGCCACAGGCTGTTCTCCAAGGTCCATCCCAAGCAAGCTCTAGGTGGCACCCCTTTTCTCTCCCTCTCACCCTAAGTTCTCCCTGCCTCATTCTCAGGAGGGCAGAGTTTCAAACAAACTGCTTCATCCTGTTGAGGAACCTGCTGAATTCAAGTCCCAAGTACCTGTCCTCTCCTGCATGAGCCTGAGCAGAGAAGGCAGTGAAAAGGGAATCCTCACAGACACTCTTGACTGGGGGTAGCCCAAAGCAGCTGCCATCACTTTCTGGCCCAAAAGCATGAGTCAAAATGTCCCATTTTCTGTGTTCTGCCCATCTCAGGCACGATCTGCCAGTGCCAGCAATGAAAGAGATGTGAAGGTTATCAAGAAGGGATCGTGTTAATTTTGTGAACAGGAAGCTCTCGTTAGTGGCTGTGTTGTTCAAATCAGCCAGCAGACAGATGTGGCTGTGGATGTGATGGATCTTGTCCCTGTCTCTGTTGCAGGAAGGCATGCCCCAAACGCTGAGTTCTACCAGTATGTTTACCCCATGTGGCTTCAGCCCTCATCTACATACTTCAAAAGAAGGTGAACAAGGAGGACTGATCTTCCAGGATGGAAACCTTACCTCAGCATCTCTGGATGCTCTAATCCAGCATCTGATACCTACCACTGATTACTACCCTGAAGTAAGCAATTCACAGTATAATAAATGGTTTAATTTTGATGAATTGGGGCAGCACTTTATGCAAAAGTGCAAATGTGCTAAATTTTGAATTAAGAGAGCTAATTTAAAAGCTGCATACAATTAAAGCTTGGTAAATTGATGCATTGCTTTAAATGCTGTTTCCCTGCTCTGTAATTGTTCCCATGAAAAAGCAGATCCCAAAGATGATACTGCCTTTAAATAAGAGAACAGGGTAGGGGGGAGCTGTCGTGGTGATGAATTAGTGATGTAGCAGTTGAAGCACTTAAAAAATAGCAGTGCTTCCCAGAAAGGTTTGGAGGAAAACTGAAGCAAAAAACTCCCAAGTCTGAACTGGCATTAAATTAGCTGAATTTCAGTGGCTGCTGAAGTCATCCAGGTTTGCCTGTATGTACAGAGCATTCCCTTGGTGACAACAGAGATGCTTCTTCTGGTGGGTTTATAATTTACCTGGGGTTGTATTCACAACTTTGCAGTCACTGGTAAGCGTAGTCCAGATCCTAATCCTTGCTTCATCAGTGGAAATCAAGTATTTCCTCACCAAGAGCGTGAGGATCTAAACTGGAAGCAGGTTTATGGTCCTGCAAGCTATTGACTTCACTGGATTTTGTTCATCCTCAGTGGAATTCAGACAGAGTTTGACTGGAAGACTTTTAAGTGCTAATATATCTCCATGGCTTGTATTTCAAAGCACAGAGGAGCATTGACTTCTGGGTACTTGAGGAGACTGGGAAAGTTATCAATGCAGAGCAGGCAGCATGTTTTAAATTACCCAGAGCTCAGTTTCTGATCAGCTAAAAATAAGTAAAAAAGAAGCATCTCAATTAAAAAAAAAAAGGAACAGAAAGGCAATAAAAATAGGTAATAGACAGATCAGGCTGTGAGATTTTCATTAGGCAATATGTGATATGTAATATTATACCTGCTGCTCAGGAGCATGGCTAGGGCTGGGGGAAAGGAGATAATTCAGGTGCCAGGAGGGGTCAGGATGCAAACAACTGAGACTTCATGCATGTATTTTAAATTCACTGCTGGAATAATTTGAATAATCCAAGGATTTATCCAGCAGACCTGCTTCCCACAGCTTCACAGATGTGGAACTGCATATGATATGACTTGGCTGATAGAAATGAAATTTGGGGAGTTAATAGAATAAATGAAATATTGCTTAAAATAGGCTGGGTGAGATCTGCAGGGCCGTAGCAAGATGTGGCTGACATGGGAGTGTCTGCAGCTCCCAACCCAGTACAACACAGAGATTCCTGCCCATGTAGCTTTACTGTCTCCAGCAGCCTGGTTGTGCTGTCTCCTGTACCTGGGCTTGCTGTCTTCACTGGATATTTGCCCAGGGTTTAGGCAACCAAGGGTTGGAAGTAGGTGCTGTGGAGGAAGGAGTTGCTGCTGCCTCCTGCACCCAGTGTAACCAGTTCCATCTTCAGGGTCAGGAATTGTTATGTCTTTTAGATAAAAAGGTCTTGCCAAGTAAAAATAATAAAGCTGTTAAACTCAGGGCTTTTACAGTCAATATTACCCACTGTGTGGCTGCTCACAGTAGTTGTACTTGTCTTTCTCCTGCAGAAAGCCTATATCTTTACATTCCTGCTGAGTTCCAGACTCTTCATCGAACCCCATGAGCTTTTGTCCCGGGTTTGTCACAAGTGCATTGAGCAGCAGCGGCTGGATGACCCCGTGCTGGACAAGGTTAGTTTATCTTTACAGCAGAGAAATGTGCAGTGTTTTCAATGAGTAGAGGACTCTGGGGCTCTGGTGTGTGTCCCTTGCCTCTCTTCAGATTGAATGAAGCTTTCTCACAAAGGATTTGCCACTGAGATCCTGACATTGAGGCATCCTGGTATCCATGTCTGAGAGCAATGCTTCAGGCAGTCGTCACTTCAAGTCTTCTTCTAATTTTTCCTTTCCCCCTGTCTCAGTCTTCCCAGGTGACTTTCCTTCTTAACTTCTTTAAGGCTCTGATGAAGCCTGCAGGATGCAAGGAGGTAGGACATAACCCTCACGCACTGTCAAGTGCAGATGTCCACACACACTTTCTCTCCCATTTTTACTTAATGTCTCTCTGCCCCATTGCTTTCTTGTTCCTGGTACAGTAATTTTTCCTCTTGGCCTTCCCTGTCACTTTGAGCACCATGTAACAGGGGACAGGTGCCCCCTCCCCTCCTGCCCTCTGTGCTGCAGAGAGGCACCAGTGGAGCACTGGGAATGGGCAGAAGCAGCATTGGGGCCCTGACAAGTGAACAGAACGAGAAAATCGAAGGTGTTCCTACCTTGGCACTCCTCCTGTTTTGCCCTGGGACTGTGCAGTCTGGTAAAGTGTACAGCAACACCTCTGCATCCTCTGGCAGTGCCACACACAGTGCAGCAGTGATGGATCCCCCTGGATGCTGTTCAGTGCTGGGTTCTGCCCAAGCTCTCCTTGCTGCATTGATGAACATTTATTCGGTACATTATCTGGAGCAGGAGCTGCACCTTCAGAGCAGTGGAGGGGGAAAGGAGCGTGCATGTGTTGCAACTTTCCAGAAACCCCAAAATTCTGAAATAGTTTTCAGGATCAGGCTTTCCAGCTTTGAAACAGTGAGTTTGGCATCAAATACTGAGACACCAACATCTGACTATGTGCTTGTTTTAGCAGAGGCAGCTGGTTCTGTGAGTGACAGGAGCTCTGCCTTCACTGTGGAGAACCATTCTCCAGAATGCTCAGGAATCCCAGACTTGGGTTACCCATACAGTCAGTGTTAATAGAAATATCTGTATGGGGTGAACCACGCAAAACAAATTTTCTAAGGTGTGAGGTTCTGTTCTCCAATTCTATGACTGATACAAATTTAGAAGGATTAAAATGTGAGCATTGCAAAGTTTTGCTGGTCATTGAACTTTCAAGAAATGAAAAACACTGTCTTATTATGAAGATCTCTTATCTGCCTGAAGTGCATCTGGGTTTTGTAGCAACACAGGGTTGGTGGGACACAGCTGATTTTGAGTTCCTGAGAGTGGGGCTGATTTTGAAACTTTGCACACAAGTGACCTCCCATCCCATGTCCTGTGACTTGCACAAAGTCCTCTCCATCAATTCGTAATGCAGTTTACACAGCTGGAGCAAATGTCTCCCCAGACCTTTGTAGTTTCCAATAAAGCTTTCCCTTTAGCAGCCACCTGCTGGTCTTTGAGCCTGAGCTTAATGCTAGCTGACAGCAGTTATTTTTAGAGACGTGGTTCATTGAAACCTGTTGTTGGTGGAAAGCTGAAATATGCATTTTAACCACCTTGGTTGAAAAACAAAGAGCTGGAGAGCTTAAGAGTATAATTTTTCCTGATTACAGGGTAGACTTTAGCTGCAGTACGTGGGGATGCAGAAGAAGGCTGTTTGTTTCGGTCTGTGTTTTCTGTAAATAAAAATGCAGTTTGTTGTTTAACACCATTTCCTTTTCACATAATGGAGGATGAAAGCTTTGGGAGCAGCCGCACTGGCTGTCTTTTGAGATAACACTAATGCACCAATTGTGCCATTCCCTGCATTTTCCTCCTTGCCCCATCCTGACTATTCCCACTGCCACATCCTCAGATGCACCAGAAGTGGCATCAGCTGTGTGCTATGTGAATGTCCTTGTCCTATCACAATCTTGAGCTTATGTGGGAAGAGAGCAACATTAGCAGCAGCCCAGGTGAAGCTGCAGAAGTGCTGCTGTTTTGTTCATCTTTTCTTCATTGTACATATGCCACTGGTCACTAAGCAGTGTTTTTCACACAGTCAGAAAGCAAAGGAGCAAAAAGCCTCTTTTTTGGTCAAGAAATTAATTCCAGTTTTTCGAGAAGGGTGAAAATTTAGAAGGGTTGTAAGTACAAAAGGGAAGAAAAATGGTTTGGATCAGCAAAAAGGCCAGATGTTTTTAAAAAAGGTATAAAGGTTGCATCAACAAAATGTCCATCCAGCCATAAACAGGCCAATTGCATGTGCAGAATACTTAAATCTGCATGTGAAACAGGCAGTTGTGCATGCATCTAAGTTCTGGTACATTTTGCATGCCAAAATGTATTATTTGTGCACCACACTCTTTGTACGCATGTGTGCAGGTTTTGCAGGTGCAACGCAAATGCCTTCTTTGAAAACCTGGCCCGAAGTTCAGTGATACACACAATGGGAGACTTTAATGAGTAAACATGTTTCAATCCCTGTCCATCATTCAATGGTTTGCATTTCAGGCTCGAATCAGAAAATTTGGACCCAAAATCTTACAGTTGCTGACAGAGTGGACGGAGACATTCCCGTATGACTTTCAGGAAGAGCGGATGATTGGCCATCTGAAAGACATGATTCACAGGATAGCCCCATGTGATGAGGTGAGGATGCCTGACTTTGGCATGTTCTGCTGATATGTTAAGTTTATTTTCCCACTTGGTTCCTCCTTTTCCTCTTTTTTCTGTGTTCTGTTCCATGCCTGTTCCTGGATACTCTCAGAGTTTTGTTCTCCAATAATGTACAAACCTGTAGTATCTTCCCTGAAAGCCACATCTCTCTTTAGGTGCTCCTGGGGCAGTGAGCACTGGAATTTATCTCCAGCACATCAAATTGTAGGATAACAATACTCCAATTTTATAGAAGGAATACATGAAGGCATAGCATAGACTGAATGTGCTGGTGACAATTCAAATAGCAGCGGAGCTGTGATCTCCCAAGTTAGAATCATAGAATCACAGACTAGTTTGGGTTGGAAGGGACCTTAAAGCCCATCTTGTTCCACATCCCTGCCAATGGCAGGGACACCTTCCACTAGACCAGGTTACTCCAAGCCCTGTCCAACCTGGCCTTGAACACTTCCAGGGGTGGGGCATCCACAGATTCCCTGGATCCAAGCTCTTATATTTAAAGGAAATACTAATATTAATGGACATGTAGCTTGTCTGGGGACATGGAAATGGCAGAAGACAGCAGTGTGTGGCCTGCAGAGTGCAGACTCAGGCTAGATGTCTGTATGGTCCTGGTGCTCAAATATGTGAGCTCTGTGTGTGGCACAGGGGGTCACAGTGGTTGGAGCTTCTGGGAGACCTGCTGGCAAATTCAGGTGGGTGCACCCCATAAATTAATTCAGAAACATTAAAAAGACCACAAAGATCATGAAAGTAATAAGCAAATAGTACACAGAGACTCTCTAATTACTTCTAGGTTAACCATGGGATGTGGAAAAATTCAAGTTCCATTGGTTGCATCAAGGCCTGGCCTCAAGCCACAGAGGGGTGCAGTCCAGTAGAACAAGAACATACCCATGAGGATGAGAGAGAGAAGGGTGGAGAGAGGACAGAAGGAATTAGCAGGGCTGCAGCACAACAAAAATGAAATTGGGCTCTCCTGTGCACATGAAGTACACAATAAATGGGAACAGCTTCTCTTGGACTGGGCTGGCATTGTGTCTGGCACTTTCAGGGAGCTGTAGGCTGGCATGGATTGAGTGCCTGGGCTGGGAAGCCCATGGCAGAGAAGGGGCAGGACTGGGAAGCTGTGGGACACAGTGGTGGAGGTGAAGGCAACAAAAACACTCAGAAAGAGCCAAAGTGGCTTTAGTTCCATTAACCAGAGTAGTAAAATTCCCCCAAGAGAAAGAGGCAAAGGACTTGCTCCTGGCCAGCCACCACAAAAGATGCCTTGCAGCCCTTCAGCATCAGAAGTGAGGGAAACCCATACAAATCCACCAAAATCATGTCCACTGGAAAGAAGGAACCAGCCCCAAGGGTGGAGAACAGGGACTTTGTGTGTGCTGTTTAACAGCAGTAGTTGCCCTGCTGAATGCTATAAATGCTATAAATCAACTTTCTGCATGCAAAGCAGTGGTTTATTTGCCTAACCTGAGCAAGCACTGCACACCTTTGCTCTGGAGCATGCACAGCTGTGTACAAATGCTCATGGGTGCCCTGGGGGGCCTCAGACTACATTAGTTTCAAATCACTGTTTTTCAGATATTACTAGGAACTGTAATTGCAAGTGATTATGCCTAAGCAAAATCAATAATTAATTTAAGAAACAGCTCATATCCTCTGAATGCAAATTTCCTTTTTTTAAGGGACAGCACAGAAGAGTGATGGTGGCCGTTAGTTTTTTTGGAAGAAACTTGTTCTTATTGTGAACCACAGAAATTAAAGACTGAAAGATTTGTGATGTCATCCAGTCCATGTAGGTCAGTGCAGGATTTTCCTCTGCAGTGTCTGCCTCTGTCCTTTGCAGAGTCCACTTTCTAAGGGCGGTGATGTGCTTATAAAGGTGTCCATGCTGAGAAGCATTTCTTAGTAAGTGCTGTGATTTGCATTTAGAGATAGAAATTTTAATTAAAATTTGAGCTCCTAAGCCACCTGCTGAGGCCTGCTGTCTTCAGAGGAACTTTCCTAGTTAAGAACGAAACATTTTCTTTAAATATTAAACAGTAGTGTGCTTCTTTTGACTGTTAATGTGGCAGTGAAGTGAAATTGGTTGATAAAGTCCAGCATGCAGCCCCTGTACGGTGGGGGGTCACTTTGTGGCAGGATAATTACCAGCACGTTGAAAGTAATGAACAATGTTGTTTTCAGTTAGTGGATGTAGTTTAAAGGAGGCAGGAAAAGCTTTTAGAAGGGCAAAAGCAGGATTTTTTTCTTTTTATTTCTCCCCCAAAGTGCACAGAAAAGCTTTCTAGGCAAGGGTGCACCCAGCTGATTTCCAGTGAGACTCCTCAGGGGCTCTGATTTCTGTGTAATTGTTTGTGTCCTTTAAGTGTCTCTCTTTTTTTTTCATTCTTTATTAGGTGGTTGGCTTACCTGAGTCTTTGTTTACTGTTGTCTATATCTATTTTTTGTGCCATATTCCCTACGAAACGAGGTGAAACTAGATCTCTTGATAAAGATTTACTGAAAGACTGGCTAATATGCATGTCTTTCAAGCAATTTTATGCAGCTTTTTGGCTTTTCATCCAAATTATGAACAATTTGATACTGCACAGACACGGCTGGTCCAAGCTTTCTCATCCAAACTCCTTTTAGGAAGAGGAGCTGGGGTTCCAGATTAATCTTTTAGCCAAATGTTTTATATTTATTAGAAGGCTTGGCTTTCAGTGCTGTCCCCCCACCCTCAAAAAATTGAGTTTCCGAAAAGCCGAAAATGTCGCTATTTGAGTTTTCACTAACACTTAACATTGTGTTCAAAGAGCTTCATAAGCTGTGCTGAGATTTGCAAACACACCTGGATGTAAAACAGAGAAATACTCAGATGGTGGTCAGTAGTTTGGGTCCAGAACAGTCTTTGTAAATCAAAAGTGTGACCATCTGTTGACATGAGGATTTACACAAGGAAGGCCTTCCTTGGAGCTAATTACAGATGAGTAACAGATAAAAACTGAAAGAGTGGGTTTTTATTTTCCTCACTCCACCTCTGGGATTTGAGTCCAAATACATTGTGTGTTGTTGTTCTCCAGGACACATCCCTCCTGCCTTTTGGGTACTTGCTTCATTTCAGACTTAACAGCTCTATTTTACAAAAAAAAACCTGACTGCACCCTGCTTATCTGGTCCACATTCCAGCCCAGCTCAAGAGAGCATCTTCCCTAGGTGAAAGGAGAGCAATGGGAGTCCAAGAGAGAAATGTGAAACCTTTTGTTAGAAAAGCTGCATCAAAGTTACAAAGTGTTGTGGCAAAAGTTGAAGCACTTGGGATGTTCTAAAGGTCTCCAGCCTTTCCTACCCTGTAACGAAGACAGAGTAGAAGCGAGAAATTATTCTTCACTGTGAAGTAGGGGAAGGTGCTATCTCCAATGTGCAGATGGGATTCTGTGCAGGCGAGAAGAGCACTGACTCTGATTTCTGGTTCCTTCAACACTTAAAACATGAACACTGTCAATGCCTAATACTGAAGACTCTGAAGAAGACAGTGGCTGGATGTAAACCATGGGATTACTTCCCAAAGGCTCATTTGAGCTGCATCCAGCTTGGGACATGACACAGGTGTGTGTTGTTCTTTGTGGTGAGGCACAGTCTAGCCAAGAACATTTCCAATTAACCTTTGTCCTTAGAGCCCATCCATGAGTTCTGTTATCTCAGTATTGTGATGTCTGCATCTGTCAGTCGTGAAGAGTTGAAGTAATTTCTTTCTGCCCATCCTCCATGGCCAGAGACTCCACTCATTGTCTGTAAAGAGTTGCTCCAGCTCTGAGAACAACCTGAGCAAGTTGGTAATGATGATCCTGCTGAGCACGTGGCTGTGCTTGGAATACAATATGAGCTTCCTTCAGTAGCAATTAACATTTGGATATTAAATACTCAAAGCTAAACAATGCTGCAGCCACTCCAGCTGGGTACCAAGCAGCTGCAAGCTTCTATTGCATGCAGGTCAAAACGATGGAGAAAACAGCATTAGAAACATTTCTTATTCCTAATAAATAAGAGTTGACAAGGCACCATTAACAGGTAGAGTTCTCAGCCAACATGTAGCTGACATCAAATACAGGTACCAAAAGCTGCGGTGCTCCAGAAAGCTGCAGTAACTCGTGTTGTAGCATTGCCTCTCCTTTGAACCTGATGTTGGCAGGAATCTGAAGTATCAGTGCCAGCCCAACCCACCAGTCCTGCCTGCCTCTTCTCTTGACTGCAGTCTCTGTGTCCAGAGCACAGAACTGTAATTAAGCCAACTGGTTATTCTGAAATAGGCTTGTTGGAAATAAAATGGTAACCTGTTGCTGGCTTAGGAGTATTTTGCAGAAAGGAAAATTCGGCACAAAACATCACTCCTATATCAAGTTTTCTGGCTTATGTTTCCCTGTCTCTCCAGGCTTACTGGAAAAAGATGAATCAACTTTTGCAAGCCTTGAATCAGAAGCTTGCTACCCTCAGCCATGGGCAAGAAGGGATTGTCAAGATCAGTAGTGCTGTCTCTGATAAGCTGGTTGCCTTTAAAACTAAACCTCCATCAATTCAGAGAGAAATCCTGAGTGTCTGCAGTGACCCTTACACCCTGGCTCAGCAGCTGACACATGTGGAGCTGGTAAGTGGGAATGGTTCCCAACTTCTGCAGCCAGAGATGTTATTTTAAGCTATCAGCTGCTAAGTATTCCAGACATAACCAAAAAAAGTCTGCACTGCTGCAGCACATCCCATCCTGTATCAGCACTGCAGCAGGAGGCAGGGTTTGACAGGTTAAGAGATGCTTGGGAAGCAAACTATGTATCAGTGTCCCTGTGCAACTTGGAGCAGGTTACAGTACTTCAGCTTGCTTATTTGTGAAATGAGAATCCTGTCCCAGCAAAGTCAAGTCCTAGGAATGTCACTTCTATAAGGTGCTCAGAGACCCACAAGCTCTGCAGGTGCTATTGAAATGTCTGGCCATTAACCCTTTTATAAATTTGGAAGAAATTTTAGCAGTTCAAATCCATTTCTCCAGATACACAAAGCATGTGTGTTATCTGATGTGGCTTTCCTTCTTCCCTTTGGGATTTTGTGCATGGACATAAAAGGGTGTGCAGACACCACCCCCACAAATTCCTGCTGTTCCCCCTGTGTTGGGCTACAGTCTGCTCCCAAACAGGCTCTTGTGTGAAAAATTGCAGTGCAGAAACCTTGGATGTGCTGCTGTGCTGCACACCCTTCTCCCAGGGCAGTGAAAAAAGGTCATGGGCCTCCTGGGTGTGCACAGAAGTAAAACATTGCTGCCATCTGCAGATCTCTTGTTGCTCTGGTGCCCTGCTGCCTGTCCTCCTGTGGACACTGCTCATCCTTCAGGGGAAGGATGGAAAAACAAAACATGAAATGCACTGTGGATTGGAGTGAATATTAGGAAATCAGCCTTTGGATTTCTGAAGATAGTTGGTATGCTATTTGTCAAGAAATGGAATGGTTGGTTTTCAGAATATGCAGCTTTGGCTCTCTTTGCTTTATATAACTTAAGCCAGAGAGTAGAAGTCCTTTTGTACAGAGTTATTTTCTTGCTTTTGTTTTTTTCCTCTTCCACAGTACAACTGTCTTCCAAGGGGAAATTCCCTGGAACTGAGGCATCACTGCCTTTTTAAAACAGATGCAGCTAGAGATTTTAGTTCCACTGTACTCTAATCAATGCTCTCTACCTTCTCTTTCATTGCTATGTCTGATATATTAAGTGCTCTGCACTGAAACTGTCTGATGCTTATTTGTTAGTAAGAATTATTTGCTACTTATTTAAAACAGCTATTGATTAGTAGGAGCCAAATACAGTTACCAGTGTTAAGATGAGAGGCCCAAAGAAAAAGCATAGGAGTAGACATAATATTTTCCCTTGAACAGAATTGCCATTTTTTAAATTGTTTCTTGAGTATTCTAAGTTTGGGATAAGTAGGAATTCCAAAATACCTCCTCTGAAATATCTTTGTGGCCTACCTACTGAAAATATTTATTTTTCTAATAAACATTTTTAAGGGGAGTGAAAAGCCTAGCAGGAAGGTCAGTATGTGGCTGGACCTGCCACGTTTTTTCAGGAGCTGCTGGAGGTGGCCTCTCTTTTACTAAGAGAGGTTTGGATACTTTATTTATTCTTGTTTTGGTTTGTGCCTGGGACACTCTCCAGTGTAAGCAAAGCCATTAATGTGTCACATGCATCCTCAGTGCCTTCCTTACCCAGTGACCCAGAGCCACCACCCTGGGGCAGCACCTGAGGGTCAGTGGGCAGGGAGCCAGGGCAGAGCCCTGTGTGGGCAGCTGAGCAGTGGATTGCTGTGGACACCAGATAACAGCTGGGAAACAAGGCTTTCGAGCCATGCTGGACCACAGCAGGTCTGAGGCAGCATCAAGCACAGAACTGATGTCTGCTGGCTCCCAGATGAAACCCTCTGCATCCAGTGCAGTGGAGGAGACTCTCACTGTGGCTTGTCAGTAATGAGATGTATTTATTCTAATTTTCATCTTTCTCCTGACATAGTTCTAATTGTTATAATGAATTTTAATGTCTGGTTAGTTGGCTGTCTACCCATTCAGTGACACCCCTCAGAGCTGGCAGAACATGTCAGTGTCTTGCCAAGAGGAACAGAAGATATTCTGGGGTGCATTCTTATTTTTTCCTCTCTCTTCCCACTCCCTTACCCTCGACAGGAAAGACTCAGTCACATTGGACCCGAGGAGTTTGTGCAGGCGTTTGTACATAAGGACCCTCTGGACGGCACCAAGGTATGGTTTCTCCACCTGCAGAGTGTCTCCTGTGACCATAGTTTGTCCAGATGTGATGAGGTCCCCAAGAGCAGGGCCTGAGTCAGGAGCTGACCTGGGCCAGGCCACCTGGTGTCCTGTGTTATCGTGGCAAGGATGGGAACCTGTTGGCAGAGCTCACACTGACAGGTCACTGCCATTCCTCCCTGGTGACAGACTGGTCACTACTCTACTCCAATGTCCTTTCAGGTTTGTTCCTCCCAACCTGCTTTGCCTGGGACAGATGGCTGTGGCTGTACACAGCCAGGGAATGTCTGCTGCTCTGCTGAAGGAGCAAAGGCTCAGGATGTGATGTAATGGCCTCAGTGTGTGCCCAGACACCACAGCAATGAGTCAGTGCATCATGAATCAACTCTCCTCTCTCTACACAGTAACTTTCACCCAAAGCACCACAGGGGCCGGAGTGCCTGGTCAGGGCTTCATCCAAAGGCTCTGAAAACCACTTGGAGTCTCTCCACTGATTCCATTGAGGTTTGAAGCAACTTTTCAGTGAGTGCCTCAATAAGGAAAGAGGTTTCCTCGCTGCAGAGGGAGAGTCAGAGATTTCACATGCTGTCTGAAAATAAAGAGGGTGGAAAATTCTTCCCCCAAACTGCATATGGGTTCCCACTGAGATCATACATCTATGGCTGAATTTCCTCATTGGATGCCAAAGGTGTCAGGAAGACCTGTGCTTGTAGTGCTGCACAAAGAACATCAAAATAGCTTGTAATGGTGAAAAGAGGGATGGATGGATGGAGGGATGGATGGATGGATGAAATGTGCAATATTGGGTCCTTCTCTTCTTGGACTTATGGAGATTCTGCAGTTTGTTTCAGGATGAGGGAAATAGGCAGAGATGGAAATAGGCAGAGTTCCAGGTATTCTGGGCATTGATCATGTTCTTTAGAAAGAAACCCCAAGGCAGCAAATGTGTGTCAGAAACACAAGACACCAAACCAGCCACAGTGAGATTTCAGCCACCTGGGCTTCAAGTCAGCAAGGCTGATCAAAGTGTGGTCTGGAACTTTTCTTCATGCTCTGTGTGGTTGATTTAGAAACGCTTCTGTGCCAAGATACAGCCCAGGGGCAGAGCATTGTACACACAATCACAGAATAGTTTAGGTTGGAAAAGACCTCTAAGATCATCGACTCCAACCCTTAACCCAGCACTGCTAAGGCCACCACTAAACCATGTCATCATATGCCACATCCATACATTCTTGAACACTTCCAGGGATGGTGATTCCACCACTTTCCTGGGCAGCCTGTTCCAATGCCTGACTACCCTTTCAGTGAAGAAGTTTTTCCTTATATCCAGTCTAAACCACTTCTGGCACAACTTGAGGCCATTTCCTCTTGTCCTGCTGCTTGTTACTTGGGAGATCAATTCCCCCCGCCCCCCAACCTGCTTTCATGGAGCTGTGGAGAGCAAGAAGGTTCCCCTTGTTTGTCTCCAAGCTGAGCTCCTCCAGCTCTCTCAGCTGCTCCTCATCAGATTTCTGCTCCAGACCCTTCCCCAGCTCTCCTTTTCCCTTCTCTGGACATGTCTTTGGACAAAGCAGCACAAACCTTATGTGGAGTCACATATTCCTTGACCCATGAAGAACATCCCTGTCAAGCACAGGGAGCTGGCTGAGGTCTGAATTCCCTCCAGCTGGAGATCATATTAAACATCTTTCTTGCGTGAGGGCTTCAAAAGGCTTCACTTATGAATGTTTATCAAGCATTCTGAGCTGCAGATGGAAGATGCTTGGGAGGTGCTAAATATTGCTGCCATTTATAAAGCTTAACCTTTAAAAAGCAGTCTGTCTCAACTTTACTGTTGCACATTTTTCACAAGTTTTGCGTTATTAGCTGTGGCTCTTACGCCCTGGCACAGGACAGCAGTTCTGAGATGGAAATACTATTTTCAGAACAAAACCTGAGTTTTGTGTACTTTTTGCTGTAAATAGTGAACAAGAAACAGAGCCCATGAAAAGCAGCTGCTATGGTTAGACTGGAGCTGATTTGGGTTTCCTTTGGGTTTTTTGATATTTGCATGCTGCTTGCTAACATTTACTTTTGAAATGCTTTAAAAATACACTTTTATTGTGTTTGTAGTCTATTCATAAAGTGGCTCAGAATTTCAGTCCTGTTAAGCTTTGCTCCTCCATAGCACGCTACTGTGATTTCTGTTTTCTAAACATGTCCATATACAGAATCACATGTGAATATTTTCTTACATTGGGAATCATATTAAGCCCCATTTCTGAAGGGGGTCTTAGTCACTGGTTTACCTTACATAATATGGGTGATCCCATTGACATTAATGGATCTTTGCTTATGCATTATGATTTTCTTCTTAATGGCATGTGTTTATGGTACCTCTGGGAAATGATTATCCTAATAAAACAAAAATCAGTATTCTCTGGTACCCTCTAGTGGATGTTACTGAATGTTCAGACAAATCTCTTGGACTCCAGAGCACTGAATGTCCTATATAGACTGTCTAAGAATTTAAAGCTGGGAAAAGCACTTGAATTCTTACAATCCCAAGCAATATACTCAGGCTGTGTGAACTGCCCTATCACTCCTCTGAAGTCACACTTTCTGTTGATGACAAAGGAACTGGAAGAGTTCAGCCAAGTAGCTGCTCTCACAGCCTGGATCAGTTATGGGAATTTATGCTAAGTTTTATATAAATAAGTGAAAAATATGCTTCTTGTAATGGCTCTTATCAGTGAAGTGTCTCTGGCATGCAAGTGACCTGTTCAAGCACAGCCATCCAGGCAGAGCTGGCTGCTAAGAACCTGTTTTTCTGAAAATCCACTAAGGGAAATAGTGGGGTTTTTCATATAGAAACAACCAGAACTGTGTTTTCTCTTGTTTATCTCTTGTACACTAAATTCTGGTCCCTCCCCTCCAGAAAAGGGCTGTGGGTGATTTTATTTACTGAGGTGGAGGAAATCCTGGAATCAAAGTCACAAACTGAGCCTGCTGTGGAAGACTGTGCCTGTCTCATTTTGTCTGCATGTCCTTGATGTCAGAATCCTGCAATGCCCAGCTGTTCATATCCCTGTGAACAAGGGCCAGTGCAAACTCTCAGTGAACACTTGCTGCAGGCAAAATGGGGCTGTTTTCTGGACACCAGTGTGAATAGTGCAGTGTGACACACCCAGCTAGACCCCCATCTGCCACTCACAGGATTTTAAAAGGGGCCCTTAAATGCACAGTCTTCCATGAGCATGAGAGAGATGTGGCCAGTAATTACCTTTGTGCAGTATTTATTTTAGTGATCAGGTCACTGACTGGAACACATTTATATCTTTCTGTGCTTTTCTTCCCCCAGACTTGTTTCAGTGAACAGAAGAAGACAAGTAACCTTGAGGCCTATGTGAAATGGTTCAATAGACTCTGCTATCTCGTAGCAACAGAAATCTGCATGGTAAGTTACAAGTATGTGCCATGTTTTACCACATACCTGAAGCACCACTCTGAGATTTTATATTAATAAGCAGTCCTGGGGATATATTTCTTATGACCTAGCTAAGCATCTGATGGTAAGTTTTAGCAGTGTTGCACTTGCAGAAGCGACCTGATAAATGACAAACATATTGCAAACCAGAGGCGGCGGCACACCGGGGAATGCCCTGTTCTCTTGATGTAGTAGGAGCACAGTGTGGAATAATGAACCCTGCAGGGAAATAGAGAGGAAAAAAATGCCTTGGAGGTATCCTGTGAGATTTCTGCCAGCAAAGACTCTAGTGGAGCCATATTTGTTATCTGTCATCCTAAAGATCTGCTGTGTGTGTGAATTTCCACTGCATGGCTTTCTGTCCTGCTGCCCATTGGTGTAGCTGTGGCTGTTGTTTCTTAACTTGGTAGTGGTTTTAGTTTGTTTAACTTGGTCCCATCAAAGTGAAATTAATGTTTGCCTCTTTGAAAAGGGTGTGGAAGGGAAGAATAATAGTAGTTTAAAGAGCCTGGATAGCCTGTGACACATGAGAATTACCGTTTGGAAGATCATAGTTGGAAAAGATAGGGTGATTCCAGTCCAATTAAAATATGTATTTAAAATGCTATCTTTTGGCCTGACCATATTGCTAAAGGGGCTAAAGGGAAAGGGATTAATGCAATGGAACAAGCTCTTTCTGGGACAAAGATGCTGCTGTAATAGGGGTGTGAAATCCTGCCCTTAGCAAAGTCTGTGCTGACGTGCCCACGGACTCGAGGGAGGCCAGCAGGGAGCTGAGGCTCTGCTTCAGGGCTGCTTGGGCTGCCTGTTCCAGCACTGAGACAGTCACTGGAGCTGGGAATTGCTGTGAATTTCTTCTGTGTCACTGCAGTGAAAGCTTTGATTTCAGAGGCTTCCAGTCACCAGGATCCACTGTATTGCTGGAACAGAATTAGGACCAGTGACTGAAAGCAGATGGCCCAAGCTGTGCATGAAGCCACGCTATGCATGGAACAAATGCTTAGGATGACCTCCAATTCTGCATATGCTCATTACAGATACTCATTTATTTTAATTTACAGCCTGCAAAAAAGAAACAGCGAGCACAAGTCATCGAATTCTTCATTGACGTTGCCCGAGAGTGCTTTAACATAGGGAATTTTAATTCACTGATGGCAATCATTTGTAAGTACAGCTTCTAACTGGGTCTTCCATCAGCTGTCACAGATGAAAAAGGAAACCCAACTCTTATCAATGGCTCTCTTTTTTTCTCTCTCATGCATAGCTGGAATGAATATGAGTCCAGTTTCCAGGCTAAAGAAGACTTGGTCAAAAGTGAAAACAGCCAAATTTTTCATTCTCGAGGTAAAAAAAAAAATATAAATTCCTGATGTACTTCTATAATTATATTCAGGATACTTTTTTTTGGGAATTTTACATTGTTATCCAGCTGTTAGATGTCTGGAGATACATTTCACAGGCAGAGGGCCTGATTCTAAGCTGCAGTATCCCAGGTGTAGTGAGGAGGGTGTAAAGCTGCTGATATGCAGAGGGAACTCAGAGTACTCAAATAAATAAGGGGAATTAGAAACCCCCCAAAATATGAGCCTATATGCATGCCATGCATGTTTCATTTAGCCATGGACAGAATGCTGAATGTAAAGCTCCCAGTCTATACCTTGGATGTTGAGTGAAGACCCAAGGTTGTATTTTGTATTGAGGATTCCAGGATTTGGCACACACAGAATGTGCAGGGGTTGTTCTTCACATAAAAGCTCAGTAAGCTGTTAGTAGAAAAATCAAAGGCATAAACAGCCATGGGCTGTAGACCTCTCATTGTATCCTTGGTATGTGGGGTTCTGCAGGGATGTGGATTTTGAAGATGGAGGCTCAGCTCTGCTCAATGTTTGCTACAGCCGTTTTCCAACCCACGTGTGTTGTTTTGTGCCTGCAGCACCAGATGGACCCTACTGGCAACTTCTACAACTACCGGACAGCGCTGAGGGGGGCTGCCCACAGGTCCCTCACTGCACACAGCAACAGGGAGAAGGTAGGTGTGACCACATCCCATCCACCTCCACACGGGTGGGTGCATTTCTGCTGCACGTCAGTGGCTCAAGCACTTGACGCAGATGCTCTCCTCCCTTCCATGGGTCACCAGTGCAAGGCCTGTGTGCTTCAAGATGCAACTGGAAATGTAAAATGTAAAAAAAAATGTGATTGAAAGAGTCTGGATAGGATCAAAGCAAATCTTTGTGGCCTTGCTGTCAGTCATTGGGAGGGTTAGAGAGGGCAGGACACACAGCATGGAGGACTTTGTTGCAAGTGTCTCTACATCCCTGGAAAATTCACGTTGTTCAGATTGATAAACCTGATGGAACAGCTATTCCAGACTGAGATGACTTTTATTTTGGTGACGGAGCATGAGCCTGGCAGACGCAGGTGGAGCTGTGCTTTGTTACAACTGTGCCCCGAGGCTCTGGCACAGAAGCCCCTATTGTGTGATGTGTGAGGTGAGATGGAGAGCAAAGGGCATAGCAGTGGAGACGAGGTGGATCTCCATTTGCATTAGGGAAAGATGATTTACCACAAGTCCTAAAAGGGAGTCTAGTCTGAATCCATTGCAGCAAATTTGGGGTGATATTCTGTCCTTGTGAATTTTCATTTCATTTGGTTGTTGCTGTCATCTCAGTGAGCAAGAATTGAAGTGTTTTATCAGCATTCATGGCAGATGTGGAGCTTTCTGACATGTCACTGATGCTGCAAAAATCAGATTGACAAGATGTTAGAGTGTAGAATCCTCCTGTTTTGTGCCCCGATATGTTTCTTGTTAGTTTTCTTATTCCTTCATTCAATTATTTATTTTTTTTTGTTATATGAAAGAGGTTTTGTGCTTTACACTGTAATTGCTCACAGTCATAAATGGGTAATCTCTGCACTGAGCATGGCAAAGCTAAAGAAGATAGATACTGCATGAACAAGCACAATATGGAATTTAGTATTCATTCACTAGAGGAGCCAGGCCAGATGCTAATCTCACATCCCTGTAAATTTGATGTAAATCTGCTGAAGCTAATGGAATCTCACAGCATTTACAGTGAAATGAGATCAGCATCTGGTGGCAGGCTGACTCAGCTGCAATGGGAGTACACTGAGTTGTTCTGAAAAGCACTTCTCTATGCAAAGGAGAGATGATTTGGATGTTTGTGACTGGAAAAGCAATTCTTTCAACTCACACACTGCAGCGAGGACCTGTCAGTCTGAGATGCTTTTGCAGTTTAGTTCTTCTGCAACCATCATAGATATTCAAACCAGTTGCTTTATTGTTTGACTTAATTTCCTGTGCAGTTAGCAATCTCTGTCATATCTCTACCCCCAGCTGGTTAATACTGATGGCAGAGAGGTTATTAGATTGAAAGAAATCTATTTTACATCAGAAAAAAGCACATATTCTCTTTTCCTTGTATAGACAACATTCATTCAGGAAAATGCTCCAGGATATTATTTGGTAGCTACTCACACTGGGTATTTTACAGTGTCAGATACAACAGATCATGTAATGCTTTCTGTAGGATTAAGGAATTTTGTTTCTTTTTGTAAGCAAGATTATAATTTATTTATTTTAATGAACTCTAACACATCCGAAAGAACATGATCACTTCTTTTTGACAGAAGATGTTACACTGTTTCTTGGCAAACCCACAGCAAAGCTCATTCTGAAGAAAAATTTTATCTTCAAACTGAATTGTGCTTGCAGAGGGGTGTACAGCTTAGTGAGTAAGTCTGGTTTTGTCTGTGCAGTCAAATGACCTGTGACAGCTCCAAAATGAAGTCATTGCACTGGGAAACTCTGCATTGTACTCATGGCATGGCTCTGGCTTTGAAATGTTGGGAGTATGTACAGCACAGCACTGTGCATTGCTGCTGTCTGATACTGTGGAGCAAGAACACGTCGGATCTCATTAATTTTCTTCTTTCTGCAGGAGGCAATTGTCCTTCAGCATGTAGGTGGGTTGTATGGCAGGGAGGGGAGATAAAAATGGAGAGAAATAAGAGTTTCTGGCACTAACCCAGGTTTTATGCTAACAAAGTGCCTGGAGTGAAGCCAGTATTAGAGTATAATTGTAACCACTTTTGTTGTTTTTCCTAGAGAAATTTGGAAAGCAAAACATACAGGGTAATATATTTTTATAGGGGAAATAAATGGTGACCAAAATACAGCAATTCCATGGAAATGTGTTGAGAATTGGTATCCTCGGATACGTCTTTGGTGCCTTTTGGATGAGCTGACAACGAGCTCTGCCACGTTCTGAGCTGACTGGGGGCTCTGTAGCTGAATTAGCCTGGCATCCAGCCCACATTCGTGTACCTTTCCTCTCAGCAAGGCTTTTCCTTCATATTTAGTACCACTAATGGTGCTGACCTTGCTCCCAGGCAGTGGAGCAGGGCAGAACAAGCTCACATCTGCCTGCAAAAAATATGTAGACAGAACCTGGCAGTGATTTCTAGCTGGGGATCAGTGTCTGGCTCCAGCTCTCTGTATCTTTCCACCTTTTAAGACCACACTGGTTAAAGAGTCGTCATCATTTTTGGTAGAAAATAAGCCATACAGAGTGAGTTGTATTCTTTACATCAGGTTCATTGATTTAGTTTGGGTAATATGAAAATGAATCCTGAAACATACTTAGCTGAGTTTGACTAGAAATTGTTCCACCTGACCCTAATAGGAGAGCTCAGCATTTTGGGAGGATAGGCTGTGCTTTGTTTTCATTCCTGAGTTTTATCGTGGGATGTATCAGGATAAGTATCCAGTGGCTTTTGGAGTGTCAGTCCAAAAGCTGTTGCAGTGACATTACAGAATTTATCCGTGGCTGTCCCATAAGAAAGCCAGCAGAGATGCAGATCTTTAAAAGTTTACTGGATGTGGTAATTCAGCTGGAATAGAAACTGGCTACCATTTTCGCAGTAGCTTGTGGACTCTTTGCCTCAGTGTTTTTACTTCTATGGGTTGTTCACGCTCATTGTAGCATCATAGTATTGTAGCATCCATGCAGACTGGAAAATAACAGCTGCCAATCCTGTTCTGGGTCCATTTCATGTCCTGTTACAGCTGATGTACAGCATGAGATGGAATAACATTAAATACTTAACCAAAGGATTGCTCTCTTGGCTGTTCTTGCTTGACATGAAGGCACTTTAACTTTGGTGCTACTTAATAAGTTCCAGTTGAGTTAATATACAAACAGACCAGTGGAAACATTTGGACACTGCCATGCAGTGTTTTCCTTTATGTTCATGGTGGTTACGTTTGTACTTGGTGGTTTAAAAGACAGACATTGCTGCCACAGGAAAATTCTCACAGGGGCAGCTGCTGACCTTCAGCTCAAACCTCCCGAGTGGCCTTTTGCTGTCACAGTGTCACTGCTGGAGAGGTGGGCAGACTGGGGTTTGACTGGAGAATCCCAGAGCCCTGGGGGTCAGCTTTCATGCACTGGTCCTTTGTGTTATCTTTCTTTTCCCTTTGAGTTGTGAGACAAAGGACCCTGAGGGAGTTTGCTTCACTCTGAATCTTTGCTGAGGTTCTGAGGATGCACTTCAGGAGCACTGTTACTGCTTTCTGCTGTAGAACATCTGGCTTCAAATTTATTTATCCCTCCTTGTAATTCCATTAATTTCAAGAGTCCTACCCAGAACAGACTTCTTTTATAGCAAATTATGACCAGCTCTGATGGGTTAGAGGGAAGGCTTGGATCACTGCTATATGCCACTCTGCCCTGGATGATGGCCAGGGCTAATTTTGAGAACTACAATGGTCTCTCTGGCTACTGTTGGCAGTTTCCTGTCAACCAGCTTTAATATTTTCAATCCTGTTGTCTGCAGGTTAATTTGGAGAAGCAGGTTGTACTAATCAGGCACCAGGAAGGAAATTACATGCCTCAAGATGTAGCCATGCATGGAGCTGTTGAAAATGAAACAGCTCCTGATTAACTGTTTGTAGACAAGTCCTTGGTCATCAAATTTTATTGTCTTTCCTTGTCCAGGGACAATATTGGACAATATTGGTTCCCGCCTGTGTTTAAATTGCTCAGTTTGTTTGTTCAACATTTCTGCTTATTAGAACACAACAGAAAAAGGAGAGAGTTCTGCAATGTTATTTTGCTCTTTGCTGTCTGATGTTGTCATCAGAGAGTGATGCTGTTGATAATAAACTGGGCTTTTAGCATTTTCTTAGTCATGTTATTCTGCTCAGTGAACATTGTGTTCAGTTCACTTTCATCTCAGCATACATTCTCCTGGTGGCTGAAGGTCTCTCTGGACACTACTGCCCTTTTGCCTGCCTGTCACTGTACTGCTTTTTAAGTGCACAGCACACTGAAAAGTTAATACTTCTTTATTCTCATCTCTCCTGATTGAGCTGTTCTTTCATGCAGCAAAAATACTGAATTGAAAAGATAATGGTTATGTCATTTCTCTCCCCAGATTGTGATCCCCTTCTTCAGCCTATTGATCAAAGACATTTATTTTTTGAATGAGGGATGTGCTAACCGCCTTCCAAATGGACACGTCAACTTTGAAGTAAGACCTGAAAAGTGTTTTTACCTATCCCATTCTGATAGCTGAGGGGCTATCTGAGGCTATTGGTCTGCAATTTTCAATGCAGACCATCAAACACTGACTATGAGGTAATCTTATTATATCTGAATGGAATGATCTTCTGTTTACAGAAATTTCTGGAACTGGCTAAGCAAGTAGGAGAATTTATAACATGGAAGCAAGTGGAGTGTCCATTTGAGCAAGACCCTAACATCATCCACTACTTGCACACTGCTCCCATTTTTACTGAAGATGGTAAGACTCTGTACAATCACTAGTCACTGAAAATGTCTCTCTTTGTCACTGCTATTTAACACCCTGATCCATGCTTCGGTGATCTCTCTCACTGACCAGTCCCAGCTCTTTCCTAGCTTTCCTGCCAAACAGCTTGTTTATCCCCAGTCTATCAATGTGGTTTTGCAAATGCAGCCTTCTAACACACGCAGCTGCTGCCCCATGGCTTTTCTCTTGACTGTGGCTTCTCTGTAAGGCACTGTCTAGGAAGCTGTCATTGTGGCCCTGTTTCTGTAATCACAAAATGCAGCCACACAAGCACGTCGTGGGCTGCTGTGAATGTCAGCTGTCCCTTAGCCACTCACTCTGTGATTGATGGAACCAGAGCTAATCTCTTTCACAAACCAACACTGTCATCTCTTCAGTAAACTCAGCCCAGGGCAATGGAGTCCAGCTGACCTCCTCCTCTACAACAAAGGCACGTTATCTACAGGAAAGAATTTTTAAGAAAACCTTTTCTATTAATTTCAGCTGTAGCTATGAAAGCCCTGTTCTGAAATGATTTCTCTGATTATCTTTTTATATGTATCTGTCCCCGTCAGTTTGGTATCCAGCATGTCAGACTGTGTCACTTCATACTGATTCGTGTCAGCTGCCTCTCTATACGTTGTCACTCACAGAATTGTCTATAGCAACCTTCCCGTAAGCTATTCTGGTGGTGGGTTTATTCTTTTCTTCATTCTATAGGCAGTTTTCTGTACTAATCCAAGGTAATCAGACCAGACAGCTTTTGCTTCACAGACTACTTCAGAAAGCAAAATACTGCTTCTAAAATCTGGCCTAAATCCTAAAAATTACTGCCAAAATAGAATAATTAATGTGATTAAAGTAGTATGTATCAAAAGGAGATAGGATGAAGGTATTTCTTCTTGTGTTAGGCTCTAAAGGGACAGAAAATGAAAGTCAGGGTAAAAGTAGTTTTCAGGCTACTGGACCTCAACCCACTATTTGTTTGCAGATTTTCTCCCTCATGTCCTGCCCTATATTCATGCTGCTTTTGTGAAATGCCCTTTGCAGAAGCCACAGGAAGCCTCTCCCATTACCCAGGGGCAGTGCAGAGTAGGGAGAACTGCCCTGAATGAAAGGTGGGAGAATATCTGAGAGAGATTCAGCAGTGGCATGTGAAATGCAGCTGTGCTGTGCTTGTCACCATGTGGAGGAATGGTGGCCCACATTTGAATATTAAAAGACAATGCATTTGTAGCACAGACTTGAATGCTGAGATGGTTCCAGCATTAAAGAATAAAAGCATCACAAAACAGTCAAATGAGGAAATGTGTGTGAACACAAATTACAGCCTGTGATTCCATGAAGACAGTGGGATATTAATGCACTGCCAGCTTTTGCAGAGGAGACTCTATAATCTAGACTCACTTTGGTGTCATAAAATGCATCCTACAGTGTAAAGATTTGCAGGGGGAAAAAAGGATAGAATTATTTTCTCCCACTGCATTCCTTCTCTGGTTTCTGTAACTCACTCTTACCTGAAGGGTATTGTGTATCATTTAAGATACCGTGCCCCCATTAGATTTAAAAAGACTGAGGAACATAAAGTTGTGTTAAATGATGAGAATATCCTTAGTTTTTAAAAGCTTATGTGTTTAGGTGTCAGCTTTCACTGTCTCTTTTTTAATGTTCATATAACTCTAGAGTAGAAGTGCTGTGATGGAGGAAATGGGCCCAGATTTCTATATGCAAAACCAGACACCATTCCACTGCTTAATATTGTTATGAGATCATGCTAATGTATTTTAACTCGAGGCTCCTTTACTGTTCCATTAAAATTAACAGCTTTCCAAGGTAGACATGTGAGGTAAGCATCAGTGCCCCAGATTCCCACCTACTGATGGACCATGAAGTTTTAAAATTTGTCTTTCTGTGTGGTACAAAAGGACATACAAGAATGCAGAGGGATGAGGGCTACCGATGCTATTGGAAATAACACACATTTACCATTTCCAGGTTTGTATTTGGCTTCCTATGAAAGTGAAAGTCCGGAAAACCAGACAGAAAAAGACAGGTGGAAATCCCTAAGGTAACCTCTCATTTTATCAGCTCATTTCTAAAGTACCTCCAAAGGGCTGTACTGACACCAAAGCTTGTGAAGTGCAGGTATTTAAATTGTGACCTCTGAGGGAGGTCTCTTCCATTTAAAACTCGTTTGCAGAGCTAAGGCTGCACTGATAAAAGCTCATTTTAATCTCAGATTATCCTCCATGTAAAGAATACCCTTAGCTTTGCTGTACCCATGCAAAAGCCTGATGTAGATGAAGAATGCCCCAGGCTAACTGGATCTTCCAGCAGTTTACAGCTCTTCTAAGAGATGTATGATGGTTTGATGTGAGACTATGAAGAGAGTGATTAAAACAACCCGAACCTTTAAATTGGCTTCTTTTTTTTTTTCATTGTCCTTCTGTTTTACATTTACAGATCCACTATTTTAGGAAAGACTTGAAGATTGAGAGATTATTGCAGTAGGTCAAGGAAAAGAAATCCGCAAACATTTTGCACTACTGATTCCAAAGATGCCTGTTTGGGATTTAGACAATTTCTTTTGTTTGAGTTTTTTTTTTTGGGTTTTTTTGACTGCCTAACATGATGGATGAACTGGATTCATCCACTGAAATCAACAGAACTGTGTGCACAATGATGCTTTTCTAACTATGTGACAGAGAGAGGAAGGACAAACAGACCATTTGTGGCTGTGCCCAAACTGCGTCGGGATCACTGTAATTTTGCCTCTGAAGGAAAACGCAAGAAAACCAGGAGCAGGAGAATCATGGTACTGCAACAGAGAATGGAAAAGTATATAAAAGGAAAGCAAAAATACACAAGAGTATTTCAGAAGCAGGTGCTTCAGACAGCGATTCTTTAAGCCTCTGAGGATTGTAAAATTAAATCAAAGACAGACACAACAGCAATCTGGTTAATTGCTGAATGAAGAAAAAAGAACTTAATCTTGCATTAGCAGTCCCTCAGCCTTGTTGAACAAAGCACTGACTGCTGCAGGTTTGAGCTTGCAGGGGTGAGGACTGACACCACTCGCATCCACGTCTGTCACATACAGGCCACGTCAGCATGGGACCGTCCTGACCCCATGGATTTTTACAGAGAACAACCTGGAGTGTGACTATTGCTCAGTTAATCTTCCCACCGCTGTTGCTTTCCTTACTGTGAATCTGGGCTGGTCTGAGGAGGGCACAGAGGGCAGACTGTGCTGCTTAAAGACACCCCCACTACTTCTGAGGTTGAATGAAGAAGCAAATTACTCTGGACTCAACTTACCTCTATTTAATGTATGTAGTGTATTCCCTAAATTTATTGATGCAGAGTTGCATCTTTTAAGGGGTTTTATCGCACTCAAAGAAAAAAGGTACGGCATTACCATTTCTATCAGGTTCCAATTAACACAGTACTGTTTATTTTGCAGCATGATACTTAGGAGGATGGGGGGTAATTGCTCTGAACTTGGGAGCTACATGGTATGCTTTGAAAGGACAAAGGTTTCAGACTGGAATGAATGCACTAAAGAATTCGTCATTCATGAGCAGATAACCATTTTTGTCTTTTTTAGGATGTAAAGTTCACTGTTTCCTTACAGATAATATGAAATAGGGACTATGTCTTGTGTTTAAAGTTGTACAATAATCAAGGTGCTACTGTAATAGATACATTAAATGATGATGAACTATATTAGATTCAAAACTAAGCCCTGACAGCAGACTCATTGTTTGTGTGTGGAAGGAATGTTCCTGACTGCCCCAGAAAATATCTCAAAAAGTTTCAATGAAACCTAAATGCCACATCATACTGAACTTTGCATTTTTATTACTGACTTGGTGCTACCTTTTCAGATGTTCCAATCCTTCTCTCCCTACAACAGAAGGATGTAACCCTTTCTTTGCAATCAGTAATAATTTTATTTCAGCACAGAGTGATTCCAAGTGGCCACAGTGTTTTGAAAAATGAGGGTAATCACAAAACCTGGCAGTGCTGGCCTATTCAGCCACACAACTGGAACTGTTCCTGCCCTCTGCCAGGCCTCAAAGTTGTCTGTGCCTTAGTGAGCTGTTGACCTGGAGGCATTGGGAGGCTGGTGTTTGAGGGCAGCAGCCTGAGAATGCTCTGTGAGGTGCACTGCAGGTTTGATGTGTCTGCAGAGCAGTTCTGTGTGGGGTTATGGCCTGTGGAAGCCCAGTCTGGCTCACTGAATCCACTGCCCTTGTGCTTGCTGAGCTGAGCAGGATGGATTATTCTGGATTTGCAAACAGGGGCTTGAGGCAGAACTTCAGGTCTCCTCTTCCCGTAGATGTATCAGCACATGAATTCAGACAGGAGACATAAAACTCTAATGTATTTATTTGAGTTTTGTATGGAAGAACTAAGTGTAAAGATGGCACAGCATCACTGCAGCCATGGAATGATGACTGTTCTGCTGATACTGTGAATCTGCTGTTTGTTAATTTTTGTACATGAGCTGAGAGCTATACAGAGAAACTACACACATATAGCTGTTCCTTCAGGTGGAACCATTTCCAAAATGAAGCCATTAAAAGCCTGTTAAATTTCAGATGAATCCAGAGCAATAACCATAAACATATCTACAACAATGCTAATGTTTAAATGTGTTTGCTAAATGGTCATTTTTTCTTACTATCTGCATCTTTTTAACAGGCACAGTGTGACTTCACAGTGGAAATATAGGGATTTTGCTTATCTGAATCCCAGTGCAGGTGGATGGGCCCTTTCTTAAAACCTGCTTTTTAAAATGGAAATCCTCACTGCTTTTCTAATGAGCCACCAGAGGCTACTACAGATGAAATTATAAAACCGTGACAATTAATTAAAATGCGATTTCTCATTGTAATTTCTTATATTTCGGGGCACCTTCCATGAATTTGGGGAATTTTGTAAGCATAAGTTAAATTAGATCTCCTAAAGTGTCTCACTGTTGCAAACTAAACCACTTTTGTAGTCCAAAACTTTCAAACCTCAGTGCTTAAAATGGAAGCATAAAGGTCAGATTTAGGTGGGTATTAAGGGCTTAGTGGGACTGTCAGAAGCACTAAATTATTCTTAATCCTTTATTTAGTCACACATTCAAAAGGTCTTTTTCCAGAGGTGCTAAACATCCTCATCTCTTGGGGAGTAGTGAGGCAATTACTGCTTTACAGAAGTGTGTGGCACATTAATCTGTAGTATTTGATCTCCAGAGACACTGCTCTTTGCAAAATGACTTGGAGATGGGAGTGCAAAACCACTTAAAATGAGAAGACAGTGCTTTTAAAAAATGGACTTCAGGAGTCATAGCTTGTCTGCACATAATTTTGTAGCTAAAGTCCCATTTAAACAGAAACAAGTAAGCCTTAAGTTGCTGTTGTCGGTTGCATTTCTAATTGATCTGTGGCCTGACCAGGGTGAACAGCTCCTGGCAGGAGTGGGGCTAGAGCCTTGCTTCCCCAACAAGCACCAGTACAACTGAAAACAAAGAATGACAACTTGGGCAATAAATTTCTCCTAAAAGTGTATTAATATCACATGAAAATGAGATCATAAACATGTCCAGTAACCCATTTTTCTTGCTATAAAGGCATGAAGAATTCCTGCCATGCTGAAAAGAAAGCAGGATCACTTCCCACCAAGCACTAAACCACTGCAAGGCATGCAGTCATTAGACAAACATCTAGACAAGTTACTAGTAGTAATGTTGTGGCTTTCTAATTCTGCTTCTTTGAGTGCATTCACTCCCTGACAGCTGCTTGAACTGATGCTACACAGAAAACAGAGCAAAACTAGACCTGTAGGCCTGCAGTGTTGGTATCAAAGCCCTAAGCTGGTAGGATGTGAATATGACAGTCTTGCAGAAGCATTAACTTAGCTTCGGCTATACAGCAGTATTTTAAAAGACCCAAATACATGAAATCACTTCTGCACTTCCTCCAGTGTAATCAGAATGGTAGCAAAAGTCCCATTTTTTCATTTCTTGAGTGTGCCATCCTGCAGTGCAGGACTAGGTATAAAACTCAGTAGAAAGCAAGGAGGGAATTGTGTGCCTTCAGCTTGTGTGAAGTCAGCAGATGAACTTGCTCAAAGCCTTTCAAAAGACACCTAATCATACAATGTTGCCCTCAATTTCACATCAGCATCAATCACATTACTGAATTAAAGGTGCATGCATGTAGGGCAGGTGGGCGTGACTAAATTTTCAGGGCAGAAACTCGAAATGAGTCAAGCACTCAAGAACCCTGTGCACCATGATGCCTTTTTCCTGGTCTTAGGAAATAAAAGCTCAGACATGGTTAGAGGGTTGGGGTCGTTTACCTCTGTATTTTAATAGGATCCCGTTCGATGGCTTCTGCTGTCCAGGTAGAACGCGTCGCTAAAGCCCCGTCCCCCCAATTAAATATACAATTAAAGACTCTACACATCAGCATATCTAATGAGAGGGCCCAATAAGGGGCCTGGGTGGGCTAACTTCTAGTTTACAAAATCTGTCCTACTAGGAGACCTTGAGTGCTTACGACAATAGAGTGTTTGGTCTTCTAACTCTCCGTGGTTTCAGGGGTGTTTGGTCTCCCAGACTACTGGACACCACGAAACCAGGCTAAATTATCACCTAAAGCATCACAAGTATGCATGCTAATACTTGTGAATATAGGGAACTGTGTAAAAAGTATTTAGGAAAAAAGCAAAAAATCCTTCAGGCATCACCAGAGTACCCTGATTAGACCATCATTATTCCCTCTCTTACGCAATGAACACAATCCTGTTGTACAACTCTGGAAGCTCCCCGTGTGGATAGAGCAAATTGTGATCTCAGCTTCTGCTGAGGTGTCACTTTAAAGAAGTGTGGACAGCTGCTAAAGCACTTCAAATAAAAAACAATTTAAATGTAGAGATATTTTTCTCAGCTCGAGAATATTTTATGATGTGGTCAGTGGTGATAACATAATCACTCACTTAAAATTAAGCCTGTCCCTTCCTGGTATCTTGGTTATTTCATCATGTTTTATTGCAATAGTTTATGCACCTTTCCTTAAAGCACAGGAGCACTGGTTTGAACATGACTGTAAATCCAGTTTAGAACAGAGCTCAGATCACTGAATATGTAATTGGAATTATCAACAGAAAAGACATGTTAGTAGAAAAGATAGTTATGCATATTAATGTAAAAATGTTATACAGTTAACAGTCTCTGGCCTCGCAATGACTGTGTTCCATGGAATGAGACTGATTCCAAGCACAGCAACGTGCCAGAGGAAAAACTCCAATAATATTGATGGGATTTGGAGCAGTCCTGCATTTATTAACTGTAGTACAGTTTTTAGTTATTCACAGGTATTAAACTATATTGACAGCTGGTGTAGCTGGGAGGTGCACTTAATAGGGTGAAAATCCAGCCTTAACAGAAGTTTTCCTTGACATTGTTGAAGTTTCAGCAGCAAATTCAAGGACTAAAACTGATTCAATGAATTAATGTCTGAGAGCAAAATTTGACTTTCTGGCTTTAAAAACCTTTTTCTCTTTTTATACTGGTAGAAATTAGCCATACTGTCTCAAATTACTCTCTCATTGGAAATTAAACCCCCTTTGATTGTGAACTGATTATTTCCATTGTTGTAGTTGCAAAATGGGGTTGGGGAGCAACAAGGAAACAGGGCAAAGCCCCTTTATTACTGCTCAGAGACTCAGCTGTGGGCCAAAGCTGTCTTTTCTTTTGTCCTTTCTAACATTACCTGTTGAGTTGAATTCCCTCGGCAGGTGGTGCAGGGCATTCCTGAAGTGTGGCTGGGGAACAGTTGGGGATGGCAGCACAGGCACCATTAGAGACACCCAGGGGTGATGGGATGATCCTGGACAAAAAGCTGAGTGCACATTCACGTCTGAGCCTGCACTCACATTTCTCACACTGGGACACAGTATCTCTCTTTGGAAAGAGAGAAAGTTCTTGGAAGTTCACCTGAGGCAAAGCCTACGACACTTCCTTATCCACCCAACAGAATGATTACAAGAAAATTCTTTGAACTAACAGATGTTTCTGTAGTGGACTTAAAACACTGAAGAATTTGTTACTCAGTTGACAACGATTTTAATATCTAAGCAACATGGAAAAACAAGTATTTAAAAAATTATGAGAAATACTTTGATGGTTGTTAACTTTCATATTTCACAGCATGGCAGCAGAGTGGAACAAAATATCTTCTATTAATACCAATGGCAGCTGAGCAGGGAAAGGCAGGAGAGAATACTGGAGTGAAATAGTGGTGCAGAAAATGTTACCAACAATTTTATTTTAATATTGGCTGGAGTGCGTCCCTTCCCCTAAAACCACTGCTCCCTGCTCTGTGGAGCAGCTGAACCAGTTAACTTTTTAGATGGAACAGATCTGGAGTTTAATCTAGTTTGCATTAATTTCTTTTACAATTCTTTCTGCATATTTTCAGATATGCAAAAAATCCTAAGTACATTAAAGCTAATGTTCATACAAGGCATCATATCCTGCATTGTTACATTATGCAAGTGTAGCTAGGGAGCAAATAACTTCTATGAGTGGTATTTCATACACTCTGCACGGGTGCAAGACAGTGAAACTCAGGCTACAGCCTCAGCTGCAGAAAAAAGCTAAGTATGAGTAACTCCTGCCTCGATCCTCTGTGGCCAGCACAGGCTGTAGTGCTGTAAATTCTGAGTGGCTGGGACTACTCGCTCTCCCTTGATGCCTTTCCCTCCACAGAAATTTTGCTCCATAATCAGCTCTTGCAAAATGCCAAAGGAACATTTTTCTAACTCTCTGCCATACAAAGGCTCTGTATTCATACTCCAGATCTGTCATAACAGAATAGGAATCCTGCTCCCTTTTCATCCCTGTGGCCTTAAAACTGCCAACCCAGATTAATATTGCAGTGCAGCAATGTTCCCAGGCCTCCTAGAACGAGTTCAGAGCTCAGGAGTCCTACAAGTTAACTGTTTGTAAAGGAACCTTCCTTCTAAAAGGTGCAAAGCCCATCTAATGGAATTCTGAACAGAAAATTCCACATTCCAGCTACCTTTCAGAGAAACATGACTTCCTCAGTGAACTATTACTGGTCAGTACTATGTCACTGCTTTCATTATTTAATTATGCTTTTAAAATTCCAGTCTTTTTGAAATGAACATGTGATGGTTTTTTGATGATTGGTCTGTGGGCAAACAGAATAGAGAAAATGGGGGCTGTAGTTTAGACTGTTGCCATCATCTGTATTTCTTTAGCAGCCCAAGTTGGGTTATCACTTACTGTCTGTCCTTGCCTTGAACCAGAAGGAATTATTCTAATACAACTGTCCAAATATTAAAACTTAGTGAAAGATGCACACACAGAGCTACTAAATTCAAGTGTTTCGAAGTCTGATTCTTACAAATGTACAAGTACTTCCCTCAGGGGTCTGTCTGCAAAAACACCATTACTAGTACATGACATAGATTGAAAATAAATTATCCTCTGGGTTTCAGAACTCTTAGCAAGTGTTCATCAGCTTATAAAGGTGAAAAATCAGATTTTAAGATTTTTTTTTCACTTTTAGCAACAGTGACTGTGAACTATCTTAAACCTAAACTCCAAGAACATAGTATTCTAAAACTACTAGAATGATACTGTTTAGTCACAGACCTAAAAGCAGAGAGTAAAAATGGGTAAGCAGAACTGTCTTTGTTTTCAGACTGAGAAATTCCAAGATTGAATGGCAGGTCCAGGGTTACCTGGAAAGCATGTCCCTTCAAAAAATTACCCCAAAAAGATATCCAAATTTTAGTTTTACATTTCTTCTGGTGTTTCTCCTTTTTACAGCTGTGCTTAGATAAATGGGAACTAAGTTATCACTTTAGGTTTTAAAAAGAATCAAGCTAAGAAATAAATATGTCTTAAAAGAACGGTATATATTAATCATGTGAGTGATGGCAATGAGGAACTGTGCTTTTCCTGTATCTTCTTCATTAAATTAAACAATTCATGTTGTGATTAGCATTTTCAGATCAAATTTAAATCCCTCTACCATAGAATCATAAAATTGTAGAATCATTTAGGTTGGAAAGGACCTTTAAGACCGTAGAATCCAACTTTTAACCCATCCATAATACTCAAACCATGTAGCTTTGTTAGAGGTTCCCTGAACAAATACCAACACTTTATTAATCGCACAGGCAGGAAACAGTAAAGTTACTTGAAAGTGGCTGTTATGATTTTGTGACTGTACATAGATCTTGCAAAATGTTATTGGTAATATGCATCCTGTAGCCCACATAAACACTGCGAGAATAGCATGGTCATTGTTACGCTTTATAGCTGTTGTGGAAATGTCTTAACCTGCATTCATGATGATAGTGCCCATCCTACTCCCATGCCTTTTTATACAGTTGTGGTAAGATTGTTATGAAATCCTTTTGTCAGTCATGTTCCAGCTAACTTACCTATGTATAGAATTTATATATTAACCCCCCCCCTAATTTATACTGTGTTTTAACAGTTTGCCTGAACTGTCTATGGTTTCTAAATTTTGTAATGTGAGTGTCAATTAAGAATAGTAATTAAAAAAAAAAGGCTCCGCTGTATGGATTTTTTTCTTTGGTTTTGTATGTAGTAAAGCTTTCAACAACTGCAAATCTACAAGATAGGGTGAAGAAACTCACGGTGCTTTGAAACTCCAAAAATACAAAGATGTCCCTGACTCTGCACAATTCATGAATATGTGTGTAGGCAGAAACCTGTGGTTTCAGCTCTTTCTCATTTCCACTTTACTGCTTCTCTCTTCATCCTCACACATTCAGAACACTGCACTGCATGTGCACTGCAAGGAAAGGAGGCAGATTCACAGTTCCCATAATAAAATACTTTCCCAAATAGGAGTTGTAGAATGGAAACTTCATAATAATCGGAGGAAAAAGCTGAGATTGGGTCTGAGTATTTTTAGTTTGTTTCTGTAAAACTCCACGGCACAACTGATGTTTAAATGTGTTCTTTTAATATTTGTATTGCTGACAACAATACAAATAATAAACTGGGGGGTACTAATACTGGGGGGTACTGAGATGTACATTTCAATACCAATGTGCACTAAAAGACATACTTGGTTCAAGCAGCTTAAAATTCTTTTAAATAAAGAAGAGGCTCAGAGGTGAAACTTGTGTAGACGTAAGTGGTGCAGTTGCCTTGATGTAACATTTGGCACCTGCACCATGATGCATCTATGAGGGTGTAGCTGCTGTTCAGCACAGCTGGTCCTGCCCATTGTCACTGAGGGAGAGCTGCTCCATGTGAGTGGTGTCACTTGACTCCAAAGCCTGCGGAGTGGGACATGCAACCTCCTCTCTCAGCCGTGTTCTTACTCACAGTGCCAGAGCTCTTGCCAAAAGGAACTGTTGAGTCACTGGGTGAATTTCCTGTAAACTGTGGCTTAGTCAGGCTTCCCCATGTCAAGCCCCCAATTCTTTATTAATCTAAAACATTTCAATCCTCAGGAGGCCCAGTCGTGCCACAGGGAATGAGAAAAGTCCAAGTTTCAACCATCCCTGTGAGCCTTTCAGTGAAAGGGAGTGGGTCAGTTCAGCTCAGCCCAAGGTGATCCCAGCTGGCCTATGTATCACCTAAGTGATTATTGCATAATCTAAAAAGAATAATAATAAAATATATTTTAAAACTTTCCTTTATAAAAATAAACTCTCGTGGAATGGAAATACAACTGTCAGTGGGTTCTCACTTTGCCTTTCTGCTGATCCACACGTCCAAGCTCCTATTATCTCTTTGAATTTACACATGCCACAACAATCTGGGACACTGGATCCCTTGATCAGTAGTTATAGTGATTTGTGAAATGAATAATATATTTTACCTGATATATCTTAGAAATTCTTCTGGTGGTTTTTCCATCCCTGTTCAGTTCAGTCCCTTATACAGAGACAGTATTGTCATTACTGTGTCCCTGAGCTCCCAAGCAAAGATACAGCTGCTCCCACACAGTCGAGAGAACCTAACAAAATCTGTCAGTACAAAAATCAAACCATGGAACTGCAGAAATCCATAAACAACTAAAGGCATAGCACAACTGTTGATCAGCCACCATCTGACACTAACCAGAGGGAGGGAAAACAAAACCAATACATCTGTAATCAAGAGAAAGCAAGCACAGCACTGAAGTTACTGAAAGCCAGGAATTTTTGGCTCTGCCTCTGAGTTTTTCTGAGGCTTCGGGCAAGGCAGAAGACCCTTCTTTTAAATTTTGTATCCAGCCAGTGAGAAAATGAGATCTGTCTCCTGAAGAGCTGCTGTGAGGATGGATCACCTCCTGTGGTAAGGCATTTGAAAGCCAGGGACCTTACAAAATTGCATTTTGAAGCAAATAGTTTGAATGTATCTTTTCATACACACAAATGTGTCCCAGCAGCACAGTAACACTGAGCAGTAATGTACTCTGCTGTACAAAGCAATCTCAAACATAGCTGCATTGTGTGTTGCTCACTCCACAAGCTGTGCATACATTTGGCGTTGCAAGTCTCATTAAAGAAGGAGGATGTATCTTCCATAAACAAAAGTAAATACCATAAGGGCTGACAGCAGAAGTGGCTGTAACTACACTCAAAAGAATTTCCTGAGTTTTGTAAAGACTAAATTTCACTAGGTTGATTCTTCAGATTCCTGACTTTTAAATGGCCATTTCTAGAGGGACTATCACTTTGTGCTACATAGCCTGGTCATGGCCAGCAAATTTATCCTGACTTTATCCTTCTCTGAGACAACACTTAAATTCCAGCTGACATTCCTCCACTCTGTATCTCCACTGCCACCTCCTGAACAGGAAGGAAAATTAACTTCTCCCAGTTCTGCTTTTCTTATGAATGTCTGCAGAGGTGGATTTGAAAGTGCTTTGTTCAGCACACAGAGCAGGAGCTGAAACTGCTTTGCAATCTGTCTGGAGAGGCTGCGTTCTATAAAATCCATTGTAAGGCTTTTGCTTCAAAAGGAAATTTATGTATTTTTGATATGAAGGTGGTACAACCTTTATACACTGCTTTTCTTCTTCAAAAAGTCCAATTATTAACTTCTGATAGGTTTATTCCTCGTTCAACTGTCAGCTGAAAGCCTCTGACTGAAACCAGTAAATTTTTACAGCTCCCATTCATTGTGTTTTCACAATGCACAATAGTTATTTCTACCTTTTCTATTCCAGGCTGAAGATCCTTATTCCAAACAGGAGAGAACCAAAATATCCTAGAACCAAAATTTTCCTGCTTCCAAAGGTAGTCAGTTCTGAAAGTCTCTTCTGCATTAATTTCCTTTTTTCCCATTAAGTGTGAAACCCTGTTAGAGGCCCTGTCATCCATTTATAAGGGGAGAGGAAAACAGCAAAGGTAAAATCCAGTAAAAACTCAGAAGAGGCAGCAAGGCAGGAAAGGCTGACAGCATGATCTGTCTCATCCCATCTTCTTTGCCCTGACAGGAATACCAGCCACTGGTTTGTCATCAGCCTTCCAGCATGAAACTTTCCATAAAATCCAGATGGCATTCCTAGACATACCTCTTGGAACAAGAAATTAGTGAAAAATTGTAATTATGTGGTACAGTTGGCTAATATCAGGTACATGGATATTTTCTGCCTCTTCACAGGTGCACGTTCACTCTCTGTAAATTTAATTTTATGCTTCTATCTTTCTTCTGTTGCTTGCAGTCTGAGAGAATTCCTCAGACAGTTTCAGTGGGTGTTGGGAAAACTCTTAACACTTGGCAGATATTACTAGTATTTTATAAATAATAACCAATCATTTAGGTGCTAAATGAGAAACAGTGAAGCACTGGCACCAAAGCCATATTTGGCATTAACAGATTTGGTATACAATACAAATTATGAGGTTAAAAGGTTATTTTAAATACATGGGGCATCAAACAGATGTCCAATACTCTGTATCTTAGTTTCTCTTATTAAAAAAAAAAAAAAAAAAGAAAGAAGAAAAAACCCAAGAAGGGGAACAGGATTTCCACTCTAGTGCAAACCAGTTTTAAATGGCTATCTTAAGCTTGTTGGCAAACAAATTTTAATGCAAATTTTAAAACCACAAATACAAAAGTATGTACTCAATTTTAGTACAATTTACTAATGTTATTGGGGACTGACATTAAAAAGACAACAGTACCCATTAAATTAAATAGCTAAATACCTTAGCTATTCTGGATTTTGCTTCAGCTGCAAAATCTTGTTGTATTAGAGGTAAAACTTGCTAAAAATATTCTGGGAAAGGGTCACTGAGTTTAAGAATGTTATAAACGAATCAGTCATTTTTATGATTAAAGAGAATTTATTAAAAACCAAAGTATAAAATTTGAAAAAGAGCCACGAAGCAAAAAAACAACGCTGAGCCAGGCGATCGGCGTTGGGGTGAACTGGGACAGAAATCCCTTAAAATGCACGATTTTGACGGTCACCTGCTTCTGGTATTTGTGCTTTCTCTCAACTTCAGTAAAATGCTGTAATCTTAAATTTTAGCACGGATTATTTTGCAACACATACTACAGGAATCTTTCCGTTTACCCTTCAGATATTGTGATTTTCCCCAGATAAAACATCGTGAGCTACTAAAACTGAAGCTTGCATTTCAGTTCAACTTTTCCCTATTTCGGGGTTTGCATTTCTTTACTTCCTAACAATCTCTCTGGGCTTATTAAACTCTGTCTGAATTGGTGATACCACGTTTCCCAGTGCCGTCCAGCATTAACCCCGCTGTATCTCAGGCCTGGGACTCTGGTTTTCACCTGTGCCAGGCCGTGCCTCAGCTGGATCCGCCATCCCACGCGTGCTCCGGGTGAGCCAGGCCCGCACAGCCGCCCGTGCAGCCGATCCCGGCCGAGGGCAGCTCCGAGCTGCGGATCCCCGAAAAGAAAATATTTTATTGGGTTTTTCATCACAAAGGAACGGCTCGCACGGAGACCTGTGAGCCTGAAGGCAGGCCTGACTGCGAAATCAACCCGCGCACCACGCTGCTTAAGCGCTGCGTTCGGCGAGTTCATTAGAAGGGATTAATTGGCGCTTGGGATTAATTGGTGATTTCTGCCCTGCTACATGCGTTTGATGAGGCACCAGAGGAGGGCAGGCCCGCAGCTCTGCATCGGCCTCTAAGATCTCCCTCCATGCTTAAACCCCTCCATGAGGTTGGCTTACAAAGCCACGGAGGATTTAAATAAAGCCGATGCCCAGCATGTGGGGTGGGACGGGATAGGATAGGACGGGACGAACAAACACCGCCCCCTCCCCTCAGAGCGGCCGCCATGGCGGCGGCACCGCCTCAGGGCGGGGCCTCTCGGCCTCTCCCGCCCTGCCGGCCCTTACGCTCTGCGTCTGACGTCACGGCGCACAGACGCCGCGAGAACGAGGGAGAAGGAGGAAGCAGCTTCTCTGCGCTCGCCGCCGCCATTTTGTCTGTGCGCGCAGGGCGGACACGGAGCTCGCTCGCTTTCTGTTCCAGTTGTAAGTGCTGAGGGCGGCCCTTGTTCGTTCTCTTTTCACCTTCGCTTTTTCCCTCACTCCCTTCTGTTTCCAGTGGGGACGAAGCAGCGGAGAAAGGGAGGGGATGTAGGGCGGGGGGGGGTGGGGTGGGAGAGCTGCTTGCGTTGTCTCCGCGGCGCGGGGCGCATCAAGCGCTGCTTCAGGAGATGCCGAGGGGGGAGAAGGATTCTCGGCACAGGAGCTCTGTCGGGGTCTCTGCGGAGGTGCGGAGGGCTGGGGCGGGCGGAGCCGGGCCCACCCGGCCTGGCCGTGCCTGGCGCCCGCCCAGGTGGCAGCGGGGCCCGGCCCTTCCTCCCCGGGGGCCTCCCGGGGGAGCGCGGCGTGCAGATGGGCTCGGTGCCCCGGGCTGGGGGTGGCGGGTGTCCCCTCCAGGACCCGCGGTGCCGGACTTTGGCCATCCCAAGCGAATAAGCCTTTGACCTCCTCTGCCTGCCAAGTTTTTGAGGAGAGGCATTTAGAAAGTGCTGTGTAGGCAGCTTACGGCAGGGCTTTTGTGGCCCGTGTGTGTATGGATCTGTTCAGAAAGGGGAATGGCTCCTGCTTGAGGAACCTTATGGTAAAATGTGGGAGTGAAAACTGCTTGTGATATGGATTAGTTCCACATGCTACAGGAATGCATATGTTCGTGGCAGCTGTCAGTATTACATAAGTGGAGTTCTTCGGTGCATAAAATCAGATAGAGCACAGTAGTCAAAAATCTTAAGGTGGCTCCTACCTTAAAATGGACTCAGACCGATTCTGGCCATTTCCTCCTCATTTAAATTTACTTGGCTCCTTTAGGGACAGAATTTGCAATTTATATCTTAATTTCATTAATGCTATGTGCATTTGGTTGTAGTTAAACAACGGTTAGTCTTAAACAAAGCATTTTCTCCAGTTTCCTGTGTCAAATATCCATCCTTCTGCCCCCAAGGCGTGCTTTGCAGGACAGTTTAATGGTGATTTTATTTAGATGGTTGTTCATTACAGAGCCTTAGTGCAGCCTACCTTCTGCCAAGTGGGGAAAAAAATCCCAATAAACCATAGATAGAATTTTCAGTTCACCTATAACTGAGTGTGTGTGTGGAGCTCTGCACCCCAAGTGTAACTGAAACCTGAGTGTGCTTCAGAACCTGAGTTATGTAAGGTAAAAATAGAGGAAAATGGCTTTGGAGCTGTGTAAGAAGAGAGGAAATGACAGCACATAATAGAAACACCAAGTAGTTTTTAATTTTTCAGGTGTTTTTGTTTGTCATTTACTAGATTGGTATTTTTATTTTTTAATAGAATCCCACAAGTGAATAAGAGTTTGTGAATCATGAATCACCTAAAATGTATTCAAGGCACTTATTTTGCACAGTTTGTCATTCTGTTTTTGTATTTGTATTTTAAAACCCAGTTCCTTTAAAAAACATTGTTGCAGGTATCTGTAGTTCTGTTTTTTCGGGTTTTTTTAGTTACTAGCCTCTCACAGCTCTTCTGAAAGTATCAAAAAAACTCTTTTTTCAGAATAGGCCTGTTATTTGCATGTTCTGGGAGTTTCCATCTTAATGCCCTCTCTTTGTATAGAGGCATTGTTCTCTGTAAATTTACACAGATTTGCACAATTTACACATGATTTACAGTCATGATTTTTCTAATCTATTGCTGTCACTGTCTCTACTGTTCTCACTATCACTACTTACTACAGAAACTTTTTATTACCTTGTTTAAATTATACTGGAATATATATATAGGTTATTCTTACTTTCAAAAAACTCCTGCCTCAGATGAGTAAACAAATAACAGTTGATTTTGTTGTACTTTTTAATTCTACAGCTGTGTTTTACTTTGCCTTTTTTTTTTTTTCCAGTTGTGCATGTACCTGTTTGAACAAAGAATTCCTGCACCTAACGTCCAGCAACAGAAGCTGGTGGGTTTTGTCTTTGGCACATCGGCTAATCTGTAGAGCACCCGCAGCCCTGCATGCTAATAGGGTGCAAAAGTAGTGACTTGGCTCCAGGTGCTCCAAAGTTCTGTTAATCCATCAGAGTTCACAGTGGTTGTTGCTAAAAGTGACTGTTTCCTGCTGTTCTCTAATTAATTCAGTGAGAGCAGTTCTTAGACTGATTGTACCTACTTGATTTTCATGTAGTAACTTTGCAATAAGTAGGAAGATCTAAATCCAAGTTTTCTTGTTAGAGGATGTTTGGAGAGGGAGGTTTCCTTCCAGTAGAAGGCTCTTTAAGGAAACCATTCTGTTTAGTCACTTGAGAGTTTATTTAAAACAGGCTTTAATGACACGTTTGAAGCTATTAAATGAAGATGAGTTGGCCTATTTAATCTTGATTTGTGTTTCATAACAGCATTAGTGTTGAGGTGAGGGAGCTGTGTCTGCTCGCCAGACTAAAATAGTGGGGGGAGGGAGCTGGGGAAAAATGTTTCTTTTTAGTTCTGTCATACTTGATCAAACTACCATTGTTGACTTGCACCTACACGTGTGTTGATTTTTTGAAAAATTATTATTATTCTATTTTGCAGTGGGAGATGAGGCATTCAAAGCAATCTCATTGTCCTGAGTGGGACGACAGGAGGAGCTGGGATCAGAGGAAGCACAGTAGCAGCCGCAAACGCAGAAAGAGGTCCCACAGCAGTGGCCAAGAGAGCAAGCACTATAAACCCAGTCGCATTTCAGAAAGGTATAAGACTCTGAACTGAGTAGTGCAAATGTTTCTTACCATGTCTAAAGTAAATGTGTTTTCAGGGTAGGAGTTTTTGAATGCTCAGAGTTATCAGTTCCTTATGGCCTGGCTCACTTAAGCCAAGCCTAAGGAGTAGTTGTTATACAGCACCTGAACCATTAAATAGAAATTCTTGAATAAAAGCAAGTAAATGTTACTAGTTTGTCTTGCTGGTGTCAGTTAAATATTGGTATTGATTACAATCAATATTAAATATTTCAAGTAAAAAGGATGCCTTTTAATTTAATGGGAACAAAAGGAGGAGAAGGTTTGTTTAATCATTTAATACAGTGGTAAGTATGAATTTCTCTTACTGATTTGGAAGTGATTTGTGTTTTCTCCCACACTGTTTTCACTGAAAAGATGTATTTTTCTGTTTTGTTTTGTTTTTTTCCTTGAGAAGATCCAATGGAATTCTTTTAAGAGCTCATACTCATGCTTATAAAATACTGGGAGGAGTAGGTGTACAGCAGTAAGGGAAATCTGTGCCTCAGCAGCTTTCTTAATGGTCTGTTTTCTGTGCAAAAGATCCTTGTTCCAGATCCGAGTTTTTAATGTTCATTGCAGAGCACTTAAAGCGATGCTGCTTTTCTCAGTCTCTAGGTTTTATTTAACACCTGGAGCTTTGAGAGCATAGAAGGGATGATTTCTGTATTGAAAGTGGTTTATCATGTGACTTTTAAGGTGGTAATGAAGTTGCTCAGTATATTTTAGGAAGTGTTTCTCCTTTTTGAGTCTGAGTTTTTTACTATGCAGACTGTGGACAGATCATACATTATTCTTATGGATGGCTGCCATGTATTTGAGACTGACAATGCTGTTAAATTCCTAATAAAGTAACATCAAAAGCTCCACTGTTTTTGGGGAGGGTTTCAATTAAAAACCATTTTTGCTGTAAAGACAGATACTGTGTAACTCAGCTCAGGTCACTTATCTTGTTGGAACCTCAAGTTTTTGAAGTGGAGAACATTCACTTAAAATATATTTTCAGTCATTATTTGGACGATAGAGCCATAAATGAAAGAGACCATCATGACCGGAGATATGTTGAGGAATACAGAAATGACTTCTGTGAAGTGTATGACCACAGGCATTATCACAGAGACTATGAAAAGAGTCACCATCATCACTATAGCAAATCCTCTGGTCGGAGCAGGAAAAGTAGTCATAAAAGGAAGCATAAGAGACATCATTGCTCCAGTCACCAATCGCATTCGGTATGAGTAATTTTTAACTTTATTATTAATGAATTAGTGGTAATAGACTTCTTAAATGAGTGCTAGAGCTGCAATTCCTGATCCACGGTACTTTAAGAAATACGTTATTTAAAAAGGATTTGTATTTATTTGAGTCCATTTGTGGAGCATGTGAATGTGTTGTTAGCTGAGATTCTTGGATCAGTGTTGGGTGGGGGGTGGGATCATCAGTGCTAGTTGTACACTGGGATTGTAGGTGGTTGGTAGTCAAAATCACTGGGATTGATCTGAAAAATGTCTTGAAATTGAAGGCAGGTAGCTCTCCTGATTTAAAGTACAGCTGTCACTTAGCTTTGCAGCATAGTGAACTGTGTTTTTTCAGGTAGACTGTGAGATGCCATCCACCCTATTGCTACAAGTAATTGAGATGACATGCCTTTTAAACATGAATTGAAAGTAGGAATGTGCATGTCTGGTAAATTGATACGAACAATTCTACACCTAATTCTAGAAGGGCACAGAAAGCCCTGTGCCCAGCTAATGGCACCTAATGTCTTAGTGAGATGGGATAAGTTTGCTGTCTGCCTTCTTTGAAGGTGTGCTCTGAATTTCTCACGATTGTTGTGATGCCCACTGATGCATCTACAGCTCCAGGTGTTTTATACCACTTTATTGCAGTAGAACAGCAAGGTGTATTAGATTATATAATGCAAATTAAGGACTTCAGAATAATTTTTCTCTCTAAACATGGGGGAAGTAAAATTGTTTACATGAGTGGATGTTTTAAGAATAGAAACATTTCACCTGACCGAGAGCTTAGGTATGTAAATGAAAGCTGTTTTTTTGCTATTTGCTAGCAAAGTATTAGAAATAGCAGTGTTGCAGTCTTAATCTGTCTTCAATTAAGCCACTGTTTGAGAGACAAAATTGTGTTGTTTTTTTTCTGTTGCTTGTATCACTTTAAGTATTTATCTGAAAATCTGTTCCTTGCCATGTTTTTCTTCTGTAACATAAACTGTGCCCTGTGAATTTCTGGGGACTGAATTTGAAATTGCTCCTGCCAACTGTTCGTGGCCTGGTGTGTAACTGAATGCCTGAATATCTCCCCGCTGAATGAATTGCGTATTCTGCCCTGAATTCACTCTGATATATTGATTGGCTGGACGATCTTGGTGCCGTTTCCAGAAGAGTCACCGAAGGAAAAGATCCAGGAGTGTAGAGGATGATGAGGAGGGTCACCTGATCTGTGAAAGTGGAGACGTTCTAAGAGCAAGATGTATAGAACATTTTTCAACACTTTTAAAAAACTTTTCAGAAAAAAATCTGTTTAGAATAGTATGTCAGAGGAGGGGGGCTAAAGAAATCTCATTGCTCTTTTTGTTCTGTTTTTTTTTGTGCTTTTTTGTTTTTTTGCATATCTTCTTTTCTGTAGAATTTAAATACTGTGTTCAAAAAGTTCCAATTAGTAAATGAACTTGAGATTAGAACAAGAGATAGTTTTTTGGCTAACTGTTTTCATGACTCCTGTCCAATAAAATAATGCATTCTGATGCTGAAATTTAAAGTAATTATGCTTTTGTAATGGCACATTTTTAAATCTACATTAATATGTTCATTCTCCTTTTAAGTAGTTGTATAATTCTAACTTATTTTTGTTCTTTTTAGATGAAATTGTTGCGACTTTAGGAGAAGGAGCTTTTGGAAAAGTAGTGGAGTGCATAGATCATGATATGTAAGTGTTGGGTTATCTTTATCAGTTGATCTCATGATAAAAAAAGATTTAGATCAGAAATTAAAGCTCAAGGACATTTCATGTAAAAGAAAGTTGCAGTTCAAATGCCCTTTTTAATAATGAGAACTGTTTTGTTTCGTTAGATTTTTCTTTTTCTGTTACATGTCTGCTACTGTAACTGGAGAATGTGAGAGCAGCTAAAGAGTGCAGAATTAGTTTGGGAGACTTTTAGAAGATCATGCAGTGAGATACTAGGAAAGTAGTTTTGGTTATTAGTGAAAGCAGTTTCTGGAAAGCAGTTGTTTGGAATTGTTTGAGCTGGAAATTGCTTTCCTCAGTTTTCATAATCAAAATTATTCTTTTAATGTTTTTTTGAATCAACAGTAACCTATTATCCAGTAGTTTTTTAATGGAATGATTACTTCCATGTGATGACATGTCTAGTGAAGAAGAAACTTACTGTATTTCCACTACTTGTGTATGTTCTAATGGTAGAACTCAGACTATTTAACTGTATGTTTTATATTGGCAGTTCTGTGACATTGTTACAGTATATTTTCCTCAACCTTTGGTTTGTTTGTTCTGGTGTTTCTTAAGTGAAGTCTGTTCTGGAGTTTGAGATTGTGTTGTGAGGGCAGTGAGTGTTCTGAAGTTACTAGAATTGAAAGAGGTCTACAAAGACAAAAATTGTCTAAGAACAAATGGGACAGAAGGGAGCTGTGTCTGTGTTCCATTTAAGTAACAGCCTTTTGGTCTGAATGCATGCAGACATTCAGTGCTGGCCAGTTTACACTGGTGTAAAATGCCCATAATCCAAACTTCAGAAGTTACTCAATTCCCTTGATTCCATAAGAGCACTGGAAAAGAGCCAGGACAAGTTGTGCAAGTTGCAGGGAAAAAAACCATCAAATTTTTGCAGTATTATTGTTCAAATGAGAACTTTGTTAATTTTTTAATCATTCTGTGGGCAGATTCCCAATGTTTATTCTACTTTAGATGAGATAATAACACTGAGAAGTCATTAATGAAGCATATACTAAAAGTATTTGCAAAAGGAAAGATCAGGATTACTTTTTTCTTTATAAAAACTGTTATGGTTGAGTGCAGCCTGCTTAAATCAAATTCCCCTAATCCAACTCATAATTCTCCATGACCTTTAATCTTCCTGTGTTTCTTTTATTAAAATCAAGCTGCTTTGGGGTTGAGGGTATTTAACAACAATTGATCCAGTTTGCTATGCTTTACTTTCTTTTCAAGGAGAGGAATGCATGTAGCAGTTAAAATAGTGAAAAATGTTGGTCGATACCGGGAGGCAGCCCGTTCAGAAATACAGGTGTTGGAGCACTTGAACAACATGGATCCAAGCAGCAATTTGTAAGTATGAAATTTGAGTAGTCAGCATACCAAGGATTTGAGGAAAGTAATTAGTCAATAGATTTTAATTTGTTTTCTTTTTTTTTTTTGTTTTCTCTTTTAAGCCGCTGTGTCCAGATGCTGGAGTGGTTTGATCACCACGGCCATGTCTGTATTGTTTTTGAGCTACTGGGGCTTAGTACTTACGACTTTATTAAGGAAAACAGCTTTCTGCCATTTCATATTAATGACATTAGAAACATGGCCTATCAAATCTGCCAGTCTATAAACTGTAAGTAAATTTCAGTACTCCTTTCAAACATATGAGTGTGTTTTGGTTTCTCCTCTAGGAATTTAATGTGTAAATTATGGAATATTGTTCTCTTTTTCCTTGTAGTTCTACACCATAATAAACTGACTCACACAGATTTAAAGCCTGAAAATATCTTGTTTGTGGAGTCTGATTACATAGTGAAGTACAATGCCAAAATGGTAAGTTTGTTCTTTGTTTCTCCCAATTTGAATTGCAATGCTTCTGTCTTCATTGAAACTTCTCTTCAGAAAAGAAATAACATGATAGTGATAACAAGTAACTGAAGTTAACAAAAAAGGAAAAGATCTTTCATTACTCAGAATGATCTTTACTCAGCTGTTTTGGGTATTAAGTCACTTTGTTACCCGCTCTTCCTTCTTGGAGCATTGAGCTGAATAGGAATTACAGTATTTGGAGGAAGTATTTTGTTAAACATTTTATGCTGGCTGGTACTTTGAAGATAGTGTGACAATGCCTTTTGACTAAGCATGCTTTTAAAAAGTATTAACAACACTTTGATTTCTTGCAGAAGCGAGATGAACGCACTTTAAAAAACACAGACATCAAAGTCGTTGATTTTGGAAGTGCAACTTTTGATGACGAGCATCACAGCACATTAGTGTCCACGAGACACTATAGAGCTCCTGAGGTTATTTTAGGTCAGTAAAGACTCTTACATCTCCTGAAAGTTAACTGCTGTCCATTCAGATGTCTTTACTTCATAAACTGGAGTGGTTGCTCATGGTTCTGGTAATCAATCATCTCTCAGACGGTGGTGGTAAAGTTCTTGAGAGTAAACATTAAAAGAAATACTCCGTAAACAGAAGTGGGATCATTGCTTTCCCTCTCTCATACCAGGGTTTGAGGAGGGTGTGGGGGGGTAAGATGGGCATCAGTAAATGTATGGAGACTGAGCATGTGCTTTGTGGTTTACAGATTTTGAGAATGTACTAAAAAGTAAAACAAACTTTGCCTATTTTGCAGCCCTGGGATGGTCTCAGCCGTGTGATGTGTGGAGTATTGGTTGTATTCTGATTGAGTATTACCTGGGATTTACAGTGTTTCAGGTGAGTACATCAGCTTAAATACAATGCATTTGTTCCAGACTACTGGAACAAATCTTTTTAATCTATTAATGACATGCACTTAACTATGTCAAAAGCATAACCCCATGGGCTTTTTAAGGATTATACAGATGAGATTGGAAAAGCCAGCATCCATATAGGAAAACGTTACCTTTTGGATCTCTCCTTTCTGAGGTGGTCTGTTCTGGCATTTTTAATGAAAAAGCCTGTCATGATACTGCTGGAATTAAGAGTGAAGAAAACACTTCTACAAAACTTGATTTATGAACTGTTGTTCAAGGGTCATCTTAACTGTGGAAAGTGTTGTATAATCTGTATTGCATAATCTGTTTTTAATAATTGAAGGTGGCAGTGTTTAAAGATACTGTGACAGTGCTCTGGCAAAACCTTGTTTGCAGTTTGAGTGTTGTTCCCAAGTGGCTCAGAGGAGAAAAATGTTCTAAGTGCTCTCATTCCTTTTTCCACACAGACTCATGATAGCAAAGAACACCTGGCAATGATGGAAAGAATACTGGGGCCTCTGCCCTCTCACATGATCAAGAAATCCAGGTATGTTCATTCTAGAAGTGGTAAGTTGCCTAATACTTTCTATTACAAGAGAAATTGCAAAGTTGCCATTGTAAGCTGTCAGCTGCTGCAGGTCAGCAGAGACTCGGCCTTTTTATTACCCTAAGTAGTTGACAGTAGTCCTCTTTTCTGATTTTGGTATGAATTGTCAGCCTCTTGAACTGTGACTTGAATATAAATGTTTCTAAGATTTTAAAGCCAAGTTTGGTATGGTCACCAGAACAGTATTAACCATCAATTTTTCTTTAAACTCTGAGAATAAAGAACATGATGTCATCACAATAATTACATTGAGAGGAAAAAGAGGGTCCTTGCTTGCTGATACAGCTGTCATCCTCTTCTGCTGCCCTTCCATATCTCTCAGACATGTGCTTCAGTGATCTTCCTCTCTTCCTAAAAGATAACTACAGGCAGCAGGAGTTTCTCACTTCCATTGCAAGGAGAAGCAGCCAGCACAGGGTTCTCCCCTGACCCCTCTATATCCAAAATATAGAGGTCCTGGGATTTGATGGACCATTTTCTTTCTTACATAAACTGTCCTCTTGCCAGCTCACGTAGATAATTCTGTAACTCATGTTACAGTAGAATTCCAGTAATTCTGGGTTGGGTAATGTGTATTGTCTGTTACAGTTGTTCAGTTGATGATAGTGCGTTTTGGAAAACAGGAAAAAGCTTGGAAAGCAGCAATTGCAATAAATTCAATAATACTCAAAAAAAAGTTATTATTTTCTAATTATTGTGGCAGCAGATCTCTGTGAATAAATATGCACTAAAAGAAATGTTAGCTCCCAAATGCAGAGATACATGCAGGAACACTTAAAGGTGTTCTAAAACTTCTTGGAAAAGCATCTGCTTGCTGTGTGCACTGACACCAACTTACTGTGATTTCCCTTGTCCTGCAGAAAACATTACTTTCACCATGACCAGTTGGACTGGGATGAGCACAGCTCTGCAGGCCGCTATGTCAGGAGACGCTGTAAGCCTCTGAAGGTAGGAGACAGCATTTTTATTGCTCTGTTAGACTGCATTTGGGAAAGCTCTCTCTAAAATACCTCCTGCTTTTTTCTTTCAGGAATTCATGCATTGCCAAGACACAGATCATCAAAGTCTGTTTGACCTTGTTCGCAGAATGCTGGAATATGACCCAGCCAAAAGAATTACTCTTGATGAAGCCCTGCAGCATCCTTTTTTTGATCCATTAAATAAATAAATTCAAAGGTCTTCTATGCTTCTTCAAGGAGATTTCCTAGACTGTGTCAGTCAGTCAGCAGAGGTTGCATGAAACTTTTGTAAGCTTTAAATTATTTTGTACAGTTAAGTCTGTAAATAATTACATATGTTTTGTATAACTGTTATGTTTACCTTGTTGAGCAGTTGTAGTCTTATGGGTATCAAAGTGAAAAATAAAAGTAATTTTCATTTTTGAAAGCCTGTACCACTCTCCTTTTGCAGATGATGCTAGAACCCTCTGACTGTAGTTGAGGAGTCTGGGCTAAGTGAACTCCAGAAACATTTGCCAAAACTTCCTTTAATTAGTAATGAAGAAAAGATCCACCTAGTTATGCTGTACATAACAGCTGATGGCATTCTGAAACATGGTTGGAAGCAGTGTCTATCCTAAGTAGGTAGCTTTTGTGGGTCACCTTTTTCCCAATTTTCTGTTACATAGCGTGCATTGCTCCCCAGCCAGCTAATTAGCCGGTGGAAACTTCTCTGATGATTTCAGTGTTTTCATAGCTAATCTTTTTGTAAAGGTCTGAAAAGTAACATTTCCTACTTTCAGAATTGTTTCTAGTCATTAAAGATGAACATTTTTGGGATAGGTTTTTAGAAAGACTATACTTCAGAGAAATAGGGTGTGTGTCATATTGAAGCTCTTGCAGTAATGAAATCATTCTGAAGTCTTCAATGCATATTTCTGTGGAGCTTGATTTGTAGTTACTGGTAAATTAAGTGACCTTCGGAACTGAGAAGTGCTGGCATTGAGACTACAGGATGGAGGTAGCCAGGTTCTCAATCATGACTCCTGAACTCTGGTACTGAGTTGAGAAGGAAATGGTACAACTTTCCAAGACCCATTAATGTACTGTGGTAGTTTTGGGGTTTCCATGTCTAAGTGGATGGTTTTTACTGCAACATTTTTAACCCATTTTGGCACCCTTTGGGTGGCTTGCTGAGCAGTAGGAAGGGAGCCTTACATGGGTTCGTTCTGGCTGCAATAAGTGAGTTTTGGCTATTTCTTTCAATCTTTACTGCACAAACCTTTCTTCAAAGAAAGGAGAAGATTGTTTCAGCTCCACAGGAGCCTGACTTCAGGTTTTGTGCTTGCTGAGTTAGCCCTAATGCACAGTAAGATTTTAAACTGATGTCCTTGTTCCACTGATGTGGAGGAGGCTTCATTTGCAAGAGGCTCCAGACCTGCATATCTCTGAGCTGGGGGTAGAATAGAGCTGGGCCAGGCTTTGAAAGCTTATCTTCTGTTACCAGTGCCACCTCCTGGGCTTGATTACAGCTCATCATAGCCACCTCCTTTCCTTAGATGTTGGTGTTGATGACATTGTTTCTGCTCTGCATGACAGAAAATGTAACAGTCTGTGCCATGCAGGTCAGCTCGGTGGGGCTGAGCAGAGCTAGAGTAAATTCCTTCTCCCCACAGTACTTTCCATCCCACAGCTTCAGAGGCAAAGCGAGGTCTTGGTTGAGTGTATCAGCTAAGCAATGCAAATCAAAGGCAGATGGGGGGACAAAAGTTTATATGCTGCTATAACAATAAAACTGTAACCATAAAACAGTTCTATCAAAATTAGGGAAAGATGGTGTGCTCTTGCTTACAGAGTGCTTCTAGCTGTTGATGTAGGTACTGAAATGCATTGTGCTTGGTAAAGCAGATACAGCTTATCCCTATTGTAGAGCCATGTTTAAATTGACTTTCCTTCTTCAGTAAATTTAAAAGCACTACCAGGATTAATGTGGCATCTGCAGCAAGGTGCCAGGTGTTTTTGCAGGCCTTACAGCATCTACACCAGTGTTGGTTTGCAGGCACCGGAGCCCAAGGCCCCTGTGCTCCCCAGGGAAGCTGTGGGGCTCTGAGTAGCACCCTGGGGCAGGGTCTGGTGTTTGTGGGGCTGCCCTCAGTGCTGCTGTCTTTAGTAGGGGATGGATTTTTGTGTGCACACACCACCACTCCCCATTGTCATCTTCATACTTGAAGTTTGTAATCTTGGCATGTTTGGATCAAGCTATAGCTGTTAAATAATAAGAGCATTCACACCTATTTCTGCACCTCAGGTTTTCAGCTATTGTACCTTCAAAATATGGTCTGTGACTGGGTCAGCCAGGCAGACCAGACTGACAGTGTGCATTTCCATAATGAACCAGTCACACTTTTTACTAGACATGGAGGATAAGACAGAATAAAGCTGTCTTTTAAGTGAACAGCCCAGGCTTCATCACTGAAGTGCAAAGAGGGCTTCAGAAGCTGATCCAAGTGAGGGAAGAGTGGAGCTCAGGGCTAAACTGCATGGGAAAGGGGTTTGGATTTCTGGGGCAGGAACTCATCTGCTGCAGGAGTGAAGAGTCCTGCCTGTTCCTTCAGTGTCTGGATTTCAGGGCTGCCAGAAGGGCTCAGGTCATACAGGACACAATGCTTTGCACCCAAGCATCTCCCCCCAAAATGATGGCACTATGCATGTTTTACGACTCTCATGGAGCTTGTAGGGAAAGTTTTGGCAAGCTCATACAAGGGAGAGGGGGGAAAGGAGGTAAGAAAGCAGCAGGTCTCACTGAAACCTGGAGTTTCCTTCCTATCTTCAGGCTACGTAAGAAAGCAGGAAGCAGTTGTCAGCAAATGCTATGGATTTGCTTGGTTTGACTGCTTTGGAAATACTAGCTACAAGAAGCCTGTGAATATCCTGCATGGCGGTCTCCCTGTGCACATGTGTGTGTTTTATTAACACACTTAATTAGAATCTGACATTGGTAATGTTACTGACATTGTAGCAATTCCTAACTCTGGCCTAGGCTTCAATCATCTATTCCAGAAATAAGAATTGCTCCTCGAAGGCCAAGTGTCTGTGTCCAGGGGCAAAGGGTAGATTGGAATTTATATACCATGTGCTTAGAATCTAGACAAGCACTAGGTTGCAGGAGGCTGTTTTATAGGTAATAATTGTGATGCTCTGTGTAACAGCAAGGAAAAGGTACGACAGAATCTGTGGATGCTCAGTGCTTATCTGTGAGCACAGTTTTCTCTCGTTCAAAGGCTCACCAACGTGGATGGAGCCGTTCACCGAGGTAACAAGGAGTTACAGTGCGTGGTGGGGTTCCAGGTACGGTCTCTTCTCTAAAACAGATCGCGGTGCAGACGGGCTGTAGAGCAGAAGGTACAAAGCGCCCGGCCGGTGACACCTCCCGCAGGTCGCACGCTCCGGGGCAGCCGGCGCCGGGCTCTCCCGGCGGGGGGAGCCCGCTGGAGGGCGCCCGGTCCGCGCCCGCCGCCGCCCCCGCCGCGGGCAGCGCTGCTACCGGCACCGGAGCGGGGAGCGGAGCGGGGCCGGAGTGGCTCTCGCAGCGCCCCGCCTGTGCAGCACCGCCGGGACTCCGGGGGGCGCGGGGTCCGCGGGCGGGCGGGGATGGGGCCGGGGGGAGCGGTCCCGGCGGGGGGCCGGACAGCGGGGGTGGGATCTGCTCCGCGTAATCCCCCATGGGGGGCGGCGGGCCGCGCTCGGAGCATCCCCCCTTCCCCAGCGCGGGGGGAGGCGGCGGGGGAGCCGCCACCCCCCGCTTCCTCCGTTTAAGACCCGGGCTGGCGGGGCGAGCGCAGGAGAGCGGCCGCTCCGCAGCTCCGGCCCTACGCCCGCGGCGCGCACGGGGCGGCGCTGGATGCGCCGGCGGCGGGAGGCGGGCGGCAGCCGAGCGGGACCCCGCGCAGCGGCGCGGAGCGCGGCGCGATGAGCGCGGGCAGCGGCAGCGGCGCCGCGGGCGCGGCGGGCACCGCCACCTCCGCGCTGTGCCTGCTGCTCTCGCTCACCGCCGTGGCCGTGTGCCTGCTGCTGGGCGCCAAGACGGCCGAGCTGCAGGGTCGGCTGGCCGCGCTGGAAGAGCGGGGCGCCGCCGGCCACGGGCCGCTGCTGGACGCGCTGCAGCCCCGCGTGGAGCAGCTTTTCCGCGAGGTGAGTGAGAGGCGGCGCGGCGGCTCCGCAGCCCCCGGGCGGGCGCGCAGGACCGGCCGCACCGCGCGGGGCGACAGGCTCGGGGAAGGTGCTCCGGCCCCGCTCCGCTGCGGGGTTCGCCCTATGTGTCACATGCTTCTCCTCCTCTCTGAAAAAAACTTCCTCCCTTTTACCAAACTTTTCCCTTTTTGCTGCCGTTTCCATGAATCAGGCGTAGGGCGAGGCGTGGCAGAGCCCACCTTGTTTAGAAGAGAAATTGTCCTAGGTGAAGGTTTGAGGGCATGCGACTTTCCCCCTTGTTCTATTCAGTGACACAGGTAACCCGAGTACTTTAACTATTTATCTTGGGATTTAATGGACCATAATTTTCTTGTTAGAAATTATGAACATGATCCCCGCTATCTGGACTGTCTGTCACAGGGTATTGTGGTCTGGCAGTGCAGAACTGATTTATGGCAGACAGAAGAGACCCGCCACTAGTTACTTTACTTTCAGTCCTGGGGTTTTCTGAAATTATTCAATAAATATTTCTGTGCTGAACAATTTCCCCTACTTGAAGAACTATTATCCACACCGATGCCCTTCTCGGTGCCTAACTAAACCAAATCTCTGGGAGAAGTTACACTTTATCCCAGGGTTATCTTTTTCCTGATTCTTGTGTTTAGGTTTGGGGCTTTTTACAGGCAAGGGGGACGTGAAGGGCTCCATCACTCATAGGAAATGCTTGAAGATCCCACAGTTGGTTTGCTGGATTTGTATAAACAGTAGTTCATAAAGTTCAGCAAGATTCAACATGGCTTATGGGGCTGCTGAAGGGCACCCCTGAGTGATCAATTCCGACATCTGGGGAAAGCTTTACACTGGGATTTTATTAATGGTCTGACTGGGGTGCAAAACATGCATTAAAGTCATGACAGCCACGAAGCCTAAATCATGCAAAAATGTATTTGCATGTGGAGCTGTGTGAAAGCTCCGTGGCTGTGAGCAGGGACAGAGGCAGTGCTGGGGCCATGGGGTGACAATTCCTCACGCTGTGTGTTGCTGTTGCAGCTAGGGTGAGAGTACTGCTGGCACCACCACAGCGTGTCCTTTTGCCTGGAAACTTGGTTGCATTGATGTGCCTTGATAAAAGTGAAATGTTAAAATATTTTTGTGAAAACCCTGAATACCAGACCGGGGGGGGTGCCTGGGAGGCGTAATCACAGCCTCTAGTTAACGTCTTTTCTCTAGGCAGGAATTAGCCTGCCGGTTGTGGCAGTGGTTCTGTTCCAATTACTCCAATAAATGTGCTTAGCAATGGGAATGGTTTCTGTGGCACTGCCTAAGATCATGTGCAACCTCTTGCTGAGATTTAGTTAAGTGTGGAAAGCTTGTTTTGTACTGGGAATGCTCAGATGGAGTTTGTACAGGGGAAAATAAAGCAAAACCACATAATTGGGTTTCTAATGGAAGAGTGAGCTTGTTGAAACTTTTAGTGTGACCGAACTTTTGTCAATACTAAAGCAAATTTTGAATCAAGCAACAAATTCGAGGAATCCATAGTAGTGATTGCACTATCTATTAACGGTCATTTAAAATGAACCTCTTAATTTATGGTAAAGTTTCAGGAAGTGTTTCTTGCCTAAACTCTGTTACATAAGACCGCTCGCTTGTCAAGCAACTCCTGCCCTTTCTGTGCTTGAGATTTTCTGGACAGCGAGAGAGTATTTCCATCGTCATGAACATCAACTGATGCCTGGGGTCAGTTTTTTTGTTGAATTCTGTGTTGGTCCTGCTTTGAAGTTTACCACAGTATTTCAGAAGTGAAACCAAAGCTCCATACGCTCTCTGTGCATGACCCAGTGTCCTTTGTTCTCTGCCACGACCCAAAAAGCTTTACTCCATGTACCAATTGAGGGGTTTGCTGGCATAATTTATGGCAGAGCTGTGTACAGAGAGCAGCAAATACAACACCAACACACTGGCTCTGTTCCTTTTAGTGCTGTTTAAATGTTTGGCAAGTAAAAGAGGATAGGAAATAATAAAGGAAGGGTAAGTGTATAGTTAAGGTAATGAAAGCCAATTTGGACAACTAGGATTTAGTTTCTGGCTCCGTGACAGGCACCCGTGTAACTCTGGAGAAATTGCTGATTTGACTGTGACAGGACCTTGTCCTTCCCTTGGCTTGTCCCCGTTAGTGGGACGTGCAGCAGGCTCCTGCTTTGATGCCCTCTGAAACATTGCCAACAGCACAGTCCAGACGTGGCAGCATCTCCACTTGCTCTGTGTCAAAAGCCCCAGCTCCAAGTGTGTAGTTTTCACACTGGAGGGAAAATATTAACGGGAGGATTATAGAAACATCCAGTTGTTGTAAACAAAGCTGGACCGTTTTGTTCACAAAGGATTTATTGTCCGCAGTGTCCAGATTAATCAGTTTCATGACAAGAACAATTCAATGGGAGAACAGAGGACTCGCTCCAGGATTCAGATCTCTGCTGTTCCCAGTGATGCCTGCTGATCTAAAAGGGTGGGAGAGCTTCTTTTCATTTCCTCGAGCATCGTCATCATCCAAATTACTTTAAAAGTAAACAGATAAAACTTGAGCAACTCTGTAACATTTAGACTGCAGGTGGCTGTCAGAAAAATCTCCTTAGACTTTTTTTTGCCACATTTTCTCAAGGAAAGTTTATGTTTTGCAGAAGGCAGCTGAATCATTCTGGTATTTATACTTCCCTTAGGACAACTTTTCTGTCAGGTGCTATGAAACCGTGTTGATACTTTCAGGACCTCTTAGTGTCACATCCAAGCAGATGGAGGAAGCATAGGATTTCAACAGCAGATAAAACTATTTAATGCTCAGAATAAAAAGAAAAAAACCTAATTCACAGGTAGGCTAATTCCTGAATAGTCCACAGTGTTCAAATATTTAAACAGGGACTGGGTCATCCATTGTATAATGTCAAGTCTTAACACCCTAAACTGAATAAGTACTTCGAATTTTCTCTCTTTGAAATGTAGAGACTCCAGTTATCAGATTATTGGTTTGTCTTTTGGCAAGTACTTTAGGTAGGACTGGGCATTCCTGGAGGACTGAGAGAGTGAAGATTGTGGGTGAAGATGAGCTGTTCCCACCCTTGCTGGGCTGTCCCAAACAGGGACTATTCCTGAGCTAATGTAATGTACCTGTCATCAGGCTCATTAACTTGGGCTTGGCAGTGTCCTAAATGCAGGCACGAACAGCCTCGTTGGCTTAGGGAGCAGGCAGAGTGTGCTCACATCTGCCTGCAATATGCCACGTAGACACTGCTCTAGTTCTGTGAATTTTTATGTGTTCTAGTTGCCCCAGTGATGAGTTTTTCACTTTGGAGATGGAAACACTGGACTTTGGGTAGGCCTGGGGTGAGTGGGCTCTCCAGTCTTGACTGTCCTTCACGTCATCCCTCTCCTAAAGAAACCTCTAATACTCCACAGAGCATGAATTTTAAGTACAAAATCAACCAAATCAGGTCACATCTGTACATGGGACTTGTAAAGGAGTTCAGGGTGAATCCTGCCAATGGAGCTTGGCTCCAGGGACTTTGGGATGTGCAGGAGGAGTGTCTGCCTGCTCCATGGGAGGGCTGTAGGCTGCCACTTTGCTCAGAAATGTTTAATATTTATGTGCTGCTGTAGCACGGGATATTATCCAAGGGGGCTGAACGCCACAGGATGAAACCATTACCCTCCCTGGAAGGAAGCTGGATGGCTTGGATGCTGGCACACGTGCACAGTCCATGTTTAGGTGTAATGTACTCTCTAAAGGGCTGTTTTCATTCCCCTCCAAACAGAAACTCGGCGAAGGACTGGCGAAGCTGCGGACGGCGCGAGAGGCTCCGTCAGACTGCGTGTGCCCCCCAGGTGAGTGCAGAGGTACCAGAACAGCCACACCACCCCAGGGCCACCTGCTGCTGCACCCACACCTCTGAGCTCCTCCTCTCCTGCCTTACATGTTCCTTTTTATCGAGGAAAATGTGGTTTTTCCTGAGCTGAAGCACTCTTGTGCTTGAGATTGTTGACGTCTCCCAGTGCCTCGCTCTGGCCTGTTTACAGATCAAGGAGTTTGAGGTTTGGACAACAGCAACATTTGGCTATAAGAATAAAAGAGGGAAGAACTTGCCTGGGTTGTGAGCCCTGGGTGTTGGGCCAAGGCAATTTAGAAGTAGTAACAAAATCGCTGGGGCTTAATACAAGTGTGATAATTAAAAGCTGCAGCCTCTCTGCCTTTTCGGAGGGCAGTGACTTCTTTTGCTGTAGGAAAGCTGTCACCGATTGCTCAAATTTCCTCCCAGAGTTTAATGAACTTCTAAAACTGTCAAAACTTCCTGTTCTGCTGTGGAAGTGCATGCTCCTTGGAAACAATAAACAGCTTAGATTAGTTTGTAAAGGAACCTCATTTGTAGAAATGCCCTGTGAAGTGCTCTGCTGTCACACTGAACGAGTGACTTTGAGCTGGGGCACTTCGAGCCTTTCTTTTCTTTTCTTTTATTCTTTTCACAAAAGTATCGAAAGATGGGTGAAAGATGTGCAGTGCTTTGATGCAGGAGAATTCACAGGCGTGTTACAAGGACTTCCAAGCAGCCGAGTTCCATTCTAGTTTTAAAGAAAATAAACAAACTGTAAATGCTACATGGGGATGGCAGAATAGGCAAAGGGGCAGGGTTAGTTTTTCCTGCCACCCTGGATATGAATCCTACCAAAACACACAGTGTTAGTCCATACTCACAGGATGAAAAAAAAATTGGACTTTTTTCCCCATAAGATTATGTTTAATCTCAAAAACATTTCACTAATGATGCTCTTAAACATACTCACTGCTTTTTCAGTGGAAGGCTCCCTGTGTGCCTCACAGCCTGGTAACAAAACCCACCAGCTGAGAAACAAATCCTGCTTATTTTCAGCTCTTTGCAAGGTGGTCAAATCAGATTTCTCTCTTATGATGCACAGACCCAACAAGTCCACCAACCTCACTTTGGGGCTGCATCTTTCTCTGGCCTGGGCAAGTGGTCAAGAGGCTTTTCCTTTGCTCTGCGGAAAGCAATTGGGATTGAAGAGGCTTCTTTTGTCCAGGAAAGTCCCAATTCTGTTCCGGGTCACTGGGTTTGCTGGGTGCTGTGTTTGGGAGATGGGGGAAGACAGAAAGGGGGAAGGTTTTCCCACGTGCTGCTGAAATGCTCATTACAGTCACTAGTAACGAATGTCAAAGTAATTGGTGAGCCAGGGAAGGAAAAGTGATTTCCTGGTGGGTAGGAAATGTCCATTGTGGCTGCTCCTGGCCACCATTTCGAGGAGCTGAGGTGAGGATGTGCTGCTGGACTGTCCTGAAGCCTTTCAGCTGTTTTTGTGCAAATCAAAGTCATCTTTTGCTGTGTTTCATTTTTTTCCTCTTTCTCCTGAAAAGGGGTGAATTGCTTTCTGCTCTGTAGTTAAAGAGCTTGGTCTGGAAACACGTGAGGGCTTGTGGCCCTCACTGGCATTCACTGCTGAGCTACCCCAGGTTGCAAACCAACAGCTCAGCTTCAGTTTGTCTCTGCACTGAAAAAGCAGCCCCCAGTGAGAGGAAAATTTCCTTGTGGAGGGGATGGGGAGATGCTGCCAACCCCACTCCTGTTTGCCATGGGCAGCTGGTGGGTATCCTGAACACCTGGGCTGGGGGGCTTTCCTCTGCCAATAACCCTGCTAAGCTTAAGAAATCCTTCTTAGACTGGATCTAAAGCAAGCTGGAGAGCCACTGGAGGGCTGAGGATGAGGATGCTCTGTGCATTGCCATGCCAGCGTGGTCCTCTCTGGGAAAACAGGACTGGCTGCCCCGCAGAGCCACCCGTGGGCAGTGGCAGGAGCAAACACATGCTCAGAGCTGGGCTTGTTTTAAACAAGACCTTTTTTTCCTACAAGTGAGTCAATTTGGGATTTGCTTGGCTTTGAGGGGGTGGGGGTTGTTTTTAGGGCACTGTTTTGATACAGCTGACTTGCTACACATTCAAAGCAGTTTGGAACAAGATGACAACGATCCACTTAAAAGTTAAATTAGGGTCAAGTTATTCTGACGACAGCGAAATCCTAAATCACTGCTTGTAAAACGCACACAAAACCCAAACACCCTTCCCTCCCCCAAAAAAACCCAACCCAAACGGACCCATTTTGTGCTCTGCAGGAAGTCACCTATTTGGCTATGGAGCACAGCTGGGTTGACTTCTAGAATGGGACCCTCGGGGCTTTTTGCGGCTGCGGGGCTGGCAGGGGCCAGTGGCCGGCAGAGGGGGCCCGGCAGTTTCGCCAGGGCCACGGAGAGATCGCGATCGTCAGGACAAATCATAGAAGGAATCTTTTAAAATCATCTAGTCCGACTGCCCTGCAGTTAGCAGGGACATCTCCAGCTAGATCAGGTTTCTTGAAGCCCCATCCAACCTGACCTTGAAAGTAATAACAATTTTAAAAAGAGATAATTAAAAGAATATATTTTAAAATGCTTAAAAAATAACTTTTCTGTCTCTAATGCTGAGAATGCTGCAAAAAGCTGCCTCTGCAGTTGCTCTGAGCATCTGTGTGCTGCTCTGAGTTGACTTGTTTTGCTTTATTCATTCAGCCGAGGCGATGTGGGGGAGGATGACAACAACTTTGTGTCACTTTGAGTCCTTTGTGGTTTGGGGATTTTTGTGGCTGAGGGAGAGGAGAGCATCCTTGGGGGGGCTGAGGCAGCTGGACTGAGTGTGGGTTAGGCTGGGGAACGCTGTGACAGGCTGGTGACCCCACTCTGGGGACGAACGTGGCCTTTGAGTCCCCTCAGCTCTTTGGGACAGGGCGGCAGCGGTTGGATGCTGCGGGCGCCGGGCAGGGCCAGGACAGCCTGTCCCCATATGTTGTCTCGCAGGGAAACAGCAGCTTAATACTTGTATTATTGTCATTCCCTAAGCCAGGCCTGTAATACTTTGCAGAGAGGCCCCTCGTCCCCTGGTGTCCAGCCTCTTTCTCTGGTGGGATCCTCACAAAGCTGCTGCTGCAGGATGAAACCCAGCAGGTGCAGGGACACTGGTGTATGTGGCATGGGGACAGCCTTCAGCTGATGGGCACTGGGAGGTGGGTGGGAGGCAAGACTAGAACTTCACACTGGTAAGCAATTTGTTTATCAGTTGTGTGGGCTCTAGCTGCCTTCTCCTATATATGTTTTTTAAGGATTATTTTTTATTTTTCCCACCGTGTATTTTTAACAATCTTTTAAAAGCTCAGGTGCAAAAGGCTCTTGTTAAAGGCGGTATTTGCTGTGCCACAAGTCTTCAAGCTCTGTGAGAACAGGTCCCTCGAGAGCTCAAGGTGCTGGATGCACCATGCTAGAGCCTGAGAGCAAATGTTCCTTTAAATCCAGTAAAAAAAGGCTTAAACCAGCCCCAGTGTGCAGAGCATGCCTTGCCCAGCAGCTGGTCCTTGCTGAATTGTGAACTGAGGGTGTGAAAAGCTCCAGCTCTGTTGGCTGCTCTTGCACTGCGTATTCCAACGTATGCATTGTGTTTCCATGTGCCTTTTTATTTAACAGCACCTCTGGAGCCTTAACTCCAAATTTCCTGGCCGCTGGATGAGGCATATCCCTGTTTTCATCTAGAATTCACACTGGGACGGTGTCGTACGCATTTGAACGTATGGATATATTACAAAACAGCGTTAAATGTTCAGTGTAGTAATCTGATGTTCCAGCTAATATGTGACAAATATTTCCCAATAATGGCTTGGCAGCAGCAGGAGTGCAGTGGTGCTGCAGCCGGCAGGACGGCGGATTGCTCCATTTCTTGGCAATTCAAACCATGTGTACTCGGGGCAGCCGAGCATTGCAAACCCTCCCTACCTCTGCAGACTCAGCAGCTCCAGAGGCTCTCTTGCTTAGGTTATTTATATAATTTAACTTTTAAAATTATTGTTATTATTATTACTTTTTTCATATTTACCCTAACTTTATACCCAGCATTCTTCAGCTTGCCCTGGGAGGCTGCTGCAGCACTTATTGTGGTTTCCAGTGACTTGAAATATCTGGCCGATTTTTACCGGTGTAAATGCTGCCTTCAAGTGTCACTCGCTATCTGCCTTCTCCCCGTGTTGTCTCCCCAGGTAATTAGCACAACAGAATTTCCCTAATTGCTGGAGATCAAGGGGGAGAGGGCTCTGCTGGCTTTGTAGTCCTGACAAACGGCAGATGTTTTCCAGGAGGCCAAATGGGATGCACCCAGCTCTGCTAATGCCGGCTCTTTGTTTTGTGCTCTGCCGTGATAGCAGCTTTGTTATTGCATCTTCACGATCTGGGCCTGAAGTGCCACATTTCTGAGTCCCTCAGGACAGTTCAATAGATACAGAAAAATATCAAATATAAGCAAGTATTAATTTTTTTTCCTTAATTTAACAGTGATCTCTGCTTTTCTGAGTTGCTTTGCGTCTACTGACCTTAAACCTCTAAGGTATTCCTTACACTCAACTCAAGATACTCTTTTCTGCCTACTGAAACCATGAAAACTCAGTATTTTTCTGTAATTTCTATGATTTAGAGTGAGACAAGGAGTTTACAAAACCTTCAAGTTTTAAAATGCCTTCTGAATCCCCTTTTTCTTCAGTTTCCTGTACCCTGCCAGTCACTTTGCTTCAGCAGGGTTTGCTTTCTCCATCTGCCTTTGCCCGCAGGAGGCTGGGACATTGGAATTACGGATTAGTATAAACAGGATTTTTTTGTATTAAACTTACAAATGCAATCAGAATTCTCTCCTGCACGGAAAAGGCTGTGCCAGGATTTTAAAAAACGAGCCAGAAGCCAAGTGTTAAAGCATCTAAATAACAAAGAACAACTGGCTGGGAAGGACTTTTGACAAATGGTGCCATTTAAATGCAGGCACTTTCTTTCTGTTTCACGTGTTTTCAAATCATACCCCTTCAAAAATCCAATCTGCAGACCTTAGCAACTTTTGGAAAAATGCTCTTTGAGCATAGAAATGACTGCTGGCTACCTTCCATCAGCTCGTTCCTGGCGACCATTCCCCAGTCCCTTTTGGATATTTGTGGAAGGCCCCAAGGACATCTGGAGCTGTGTCTGCACGCCACATGTGCAGGAGCTGCCAGTTCCTTCTCCCAGGATCTACCTGGCATGGGCACAGACACCTTCCACCATCTTACTGGGAGGTGCTGGAAAGCAGCTGCAGCAGAGGGATGGGTCCCCACCTCATCCTTGGGACCTCAAACTTTGGCTTCAGGATTCTTTGTTGATAGAAACCTTTAGGTCAGGGGTTGTTTTCTTGAGTGGTTGCAATAGATGGAAATAAATGGAGGAGAGGGAGTCTTGCTTGGTTTGGCATCTCCTCCTGGCCATGTGGGTGCCAGCCTTCCTTTGGGAAGGAGTCCAAAGCCTGCTTGGAAAGAGGAATGATTTTCTGGTGGTCCCGTGGGTTGCTGTGTGTCCAGAGGGGGTTGCTGGAGTGGTGGCAGCAGCCAGGTGTGTCATGGGAGTGTCGGGGGGCTCTGCTGACAATTTTGGCACTGCTCCACATCCCTGCTGAGGAGCTCATGGTGGTGGTGGTGGGAGCAGGAGGTGACAGCCAGGTGTGCAGCAAAGGGGAGGTTTGAGTCTGGGAATTTGGGGACTGCTCTCCAACTGAGTTCCCCTGTGTGCTGGTGTGTGAGGGAGGGCATGTCCTCTGTTCCACACCCATCCAAACAGCACCCTCCCAGATCAGCTGCTGTGTGAGCCAGCAGTGACATTTAACATCCTACTGAGGTGCCTGTAAATGCTGGATGTGGTCAGGAGTTCTGAGGCAGGAAATAGCACGGTACCACTGTTATTCCCAGAGCTGACGGCGCCTCTGACACAGAGGCAGAACATGAGCTAAAAGGCAGTCTGGCCTCAAAACCACTGTCGCAGGGAAAGGGGCCGGAGGCAGCTCCCAGTGAGGCTGAGGCAGGAATTATCCTGGTGGTGTTTGGTGCAGCCCCAGCATTCGAACACGGAGGCCTGGAGCAGCACACCAGGAACCAACCCATCCCAGCAGCATTTGCCTTTAGACCACTTCAGCAAAAATTAATTAAAACTGGTGACATCAATAGGAGAAGGCTTTGGAAATTTATTTTTTCTAAGTCTGCCAAAGTTATTTTGAGTGTAATGAAAACTACAAAAATAAACCTGATGACCATGTCCTCTGCAAGAGGCTCTGTGTAACTTTATCTTGGTCTCGACATATGAAGTCATTTATCCAGGCACAGATATTTTTTGCTGCCAACCCCTTCAGTGCTGCCTTTCCAGAGAGGAATCTCTGGAACAGGTTGGTTCAGTGCTCATGGACTGACTCACCTGGGAAGTTCCCGTTAGTTTCCATTTTTTTTCCTCCTCTTTCTTGTTCAAAGGATGGATCAATGTCACCCAAGTGAGCAGTGATTTGGCTGTGCAGAGCTGATTATTGAAAATAGACAGTGCTGGTATGGTACCCACTGCATCTCCATCCCTCCTCATCCAGTCAGGAGTGCTGTCATCTCCTGTCCACCCTGGGTGTAACAGGGTGGGAATGCGTCTCACCCCAGCAGGCTTTAGGTTGAGTTTATCAGTCATTCAGTGTTGATAGAAGCAGGTTTTAGCATAGAAATTATTTTGGGACAGTGAGCTACCACTGAAGCAAGAGCCACCTTATTTCTCTGGTACAAGAAGCTCCAGACTGACATTCCATGACTTGCATTGCACAAATACTCTCTGCACAGGAAGCACCATCACCCGTGCCCATGGCTGGGAGTGTGTAGGTGACAGCAACCAAAACCAAACTCAAGCAGAGGGGCTGCATAACTGTTTTTGATCTGCTTTCACTGCATTGGGTGGGTACCACGTTATTCACCAACAGGTACTGTTAATTAACCTTCCCTCTGGCCTCTTTCAGGGAGTGCCAGCCCAGACAAAGGCTGGACAAACAACCCCATCTGCCCCACCAGCTTCTTCCTTTGGCTTCCCATTTGAAAAATCCTAGACTATCTATAAACCTGGTGTTATCTCCTGATTTCCATCACCAGAAACACTTCTCTTCCCTGGTGCTATTTGTTTGCTCCTGTTTTGTTGCTCCAAGACACGGTCATTTGTTTGACTTGGTAGGACTGCAGGGGCAGTAGGTGTAGTGCCCTTTAGAGAATCCAAATATAACTCCTGACACTCCAATAAAGGCTGGAGCAGCCAATGGCTGAGTAGTGGTTAGTTGCCAGCTGGGGTCAAAACATGAGCAAATCTATCAGTAGCTTTTTTTGGTTAATTTACAGATTTCTGAGTAGGGCAGTCCCTTTCAGCAGTTGTTAGAGTTTTCTTAAAGGAAAGTGTTCTGAGCTCCGGCCTCTGAACAGAGGTGCCTTCACATGCAAATTTGATCACGACGTGTTCATGGGGAGGAGGAAGGTGAGCTGGGGAGTGATACTCATAGTTGGCTGTAGCTGAGAGTCCTAACAAGATTTTAACCAAGTAATTATGTTGCAACAGTTGCTCACTGAGAAGTGTGGCTTGCCTGGATTACAGAGGCCGGGGTGTGAATCCAAATCCCAGCCACAAGCGTGGATCACTTACCCTCCCACTGCCACCCTAACCAACACCAGCCAAGCACTGATCATGCCAGCTGGGATTGTACTCCAGGTGTTATTTCAGACAGAAAACAGAGAGAGATCATGAAACTTTTGTCTGTTACCTTTATTCCAGTAACTGTCTGTCTAGATCAGCAGTGAAATTATTTAAATTATGAAGTCTGATAGACAGAGCACCTGGACCTTGCTCCATGGGAAGGTGGTGTGACACCAGCAGGTTTGTCCCCACATGTGCTAAAGGAGAGGTAGTTCTGTCACTGTGTGATGGGGTACTCCTGCACCTCGTTTTTCATGAAGCCAAGCTGGCTGGAGGAAATCACTGAGCAGCTATTTTAAAAGCAGCCAGCGTGAAGAATTTGGCCACAGGTTTGTCCGTCCATGGTTGTGAGGAGTGTGGAAGTGGCATTGCTGCAGTGGTGTCCCTGGGTCCCTTGGCCTGGGGTGCTGGGTGGGGTGGCAGGGATGCATGGGGTGGCTGTTCCTGGCTGGAGGTGGTGCTGGATGTGCAGGAACCATCAAATGAACTCAGGGTACACCAGTGTGAGTGACAGGTCCTCGTGGTGACACCCTGCAAGGAGAAGCAGCACAAGGAGACAGATTCAGTTGCTGATCTTTTTTGCATTGCACCTGTCCTGCCATGATAAACCAGACTGTAAAAAGGCTGGATTTCTTGCTGCTTTTCTAAATCGGACCTAGGAGGCAACAATTCTCATCACTTCCCAGCATGAGTCCAGGGTAATCCCACCCAGCATCCAGCCTGGGGGGAGCAATGGTGTCTGCAGGCTGTGCCTTCCCACCCCAGCGCGGTCTGGTGGGTATGAGCCCTTGGGTTAATGCAGATTTACAGGATGTACTCACGTGGTTAATGACCTAATTAAGCCTCCACCTGTTCTTTGTTGTCACCATCAGCCTGTTTTATCATGTGGCAGGAGAGGTGCTGGTGCCAAGATGCCCCTGAACACCCAGATTTGGCAGCCTGTGCAGCACAATGTGCTTCTTGGGTTTCATCCCTGCGGCAGATGGAGCCAGCTCCTGGCCTTGTGTAGGAGTGAGGCACAGAGCTGCTGGAAATGCAGGAATGACAGGTCCCCAATGTCCCCCTGCCCCCCAGTATGTGCTTGTTTGCTTTTTAAAATGTGACCATGTGGGTCAAGAAGGAGAAAAACTTCATAGGAGGGATTGAGTGTAGTCAGAGGTCTGACAGAAGAGGGCTCTGGAGAGCCCATCACTGCCTTGAATGCTGATTTGGTGGCAGGAATTCACTTTTTTTCCTACTAATTTGAGCTGGGGATGTGTTTGTGAAAGACTTCACATTCATCTTTTATGCCATACAGAATCTTGGTTGGGGTAGGGATGTGGGGCTGTCTTGGTTGCAGTTGAAGTTGTTGTTCATGTTTCTGGCTCACTTTAAAATTGCATCTATTTATGTAATTACATATTGAAGGCATTAAGAGAACTTGGCTTCTGCTGAATGGGGACTGCCCTTGATGGTTTATTTTTTCACAATGATTGCAATCATGGCAAGACATAAAGGCCAAAAAGAGCCAGTCTTTACCTGAGGCTGATTGTGTGACATAAATTACTTTTTAACCCTCCTGAGCAACACTACGGCAAGAGCCACAGACTTTGGGACTTTGTTCATCTGAAGGTTCCCTTGAATGCAGGTTTATTGGGACTATTTATGTCAAGACAACTCCAGTGGTGGACTTGGCTCCAGCCCGTGTGTGATATTTCCTGTACATTGCAAAAAATCCCACGTTTCTCCCTTTGCTTCTGGCTCTCAGTGGCACAACTGTGGATGTTGGCTGTACAAGCAACAGATAGAGGCCACTTGCCCCTGGGTGGACCTAATAAATTCTGTGTACCACAGAAAAATGTTATCCCTCATATCCCAGGCTCTTGGGTGGCTTCCCAGCAAGGGTGACATGGTGGAGAGAGAAGTATTCACAAAGAAAAATTAAATAGGTTCGATGATGTTCCCGACCATCTGTGTTTGTGGTCAGACTTCTAAAAAAATACTGGTAGAGATGAGATCTGTCAGTGCAGTACATCTGGAAATGTTTCTTTCTGGCTCAAGTTTGTCTGGGTTTTGTCCCCATTTTGTGCTGTCTCTGAGCTGTCCCCGTTCATGCTGTTCCAGCGCGCTCGGTGCAGGAGGATCGAGCAGGTTTGTGCTGCTTCACTGCTCGGAGACATTGAAGAACTTGGAGGAGATGCTGAACAGATTTTTCTTTGCCTCTTTTTTTCTTTTCCCCCAGCAGATCTGTCTGGAGGATGAGAACAGTTGGTATTGATATGATCTGCTTCATATTTTGGGAAGCCTTGGCAGTAACTACTACCAAATAATGATGCTTCTGGGGCCCTATTGTGCAAACATTCAAATATGTTCAACCGTGTTGCGCAGAAGCCCTGTCAAGAGACTAACATGCCATCCCAGAGCGACTCGAGGGCATGGCTGATGGCAAAAATGGGCCCTGATAGGGAATTGTGAATGTATGTTCCCATTTCTTAAAAGAAATCCTGCTTTTTTGGCTACTGACAGCTGCTGTTAGCTTGCCTGAAGGCTGCTGGTTATTTATTGGAGGTGGATTGGATGGGAAGCATGCTGTTGTTAGAGGATTGGGTGCTGTTGGTGTGGGCAATGCTGCTCATCTGTGCCATGGGTGAGGGGACTTCTTGTATTTGTTTACTTCTTTCAATTTTTCTCCTAAACTTGTCATCCTAAACCACAGCTTGTCCAGCTTGTCCACCTCATTACTGGGGTGATCACTGTGTGTGGGTCTGCCCCATCCCTCATCCTGGGCAGGGAGAGTGCGGAGACTGCAGAGCTGCCCTAACCCCAGAAGCTGCACATGCTTTTCTCTCTTTTTTTGTTTGAATTTTTTTACTATATCCATTTTGTAGATCAGGGCTGTATAAAGCTGTTTTATTTTAATCCCAAAGATATTGTTAAATTCCCCAAGAAGTGCTGTTCAACTCCACTTGGAAGCTTACACAGGCAACTTGACTTTAAGGATAAAAGCACTGTATTTGAGCTCCTCGAGGGTTGCTTTAATGTAAATTAAGCCAGACTTCAAGGAGCTCTGCTTCATTTTCAGAGTGACAGGGTTCCCAGTGTTTAAGCCATTTCTTCACAGAGCCGTGAGGTCAGAGTGCGCCGGTGCCTCGCAGCATCCCCGGGGCCGGGCAGGGCTGTGCTGGACATGATCACACACACGAGCTCTGCTCTGTGTGAGGGGCAGCAGCTCTGCCACCCCCCTGGTCTGCTTCCCTTTGCTTAGAGTGACACAAAGACACATTCAGGCCCTTTGATAAAAGCCAGGCTTGGCTGCTTCTATACACACACACACACACAAACAAAACAGAAAAACAGCAGAGGAGGGCAGGCTGGGTTTTTTTAAAGCGGGGACTTGGGATTTAGCGAGAAAAGAAAACCCAAAACCTCCACTTCTTTCTGAATTAACAAGGGAGTCTGAGTTGGAATCACCCTTCTCCATCCCTCCCACCCTGTTAGGTCAGTGGACATTTCCAACCCCCTCCCTGGAAACATCTTCCTCTTCAGCCCCATGGTGGTGTTTATAAGGAAGAAGGAGTTTCATAAAAATACATCTCTCTCTCCCTCTCTCCCTATATATATACATATCCTTTCACATATATAATCTCATCTATATTTATATTTAGTGCTTGTTAAGTGGCAAAGCAAAATGCAATGCAAACCAGCAAGTGACAAACACATTCCTTCTTCTTGGTAACAAAATGCCCACCCTCTTTCACTGGGATTTATTCTGGGCTTTGGTGTTTGCAGGTTTTAACTCCTCTTTGCTCCAGACTGGCCCTGACTGCTGGCTCAGTGCCAAGAGCTCATCCCCAGGGGATTCCACTGGTGGGAATGGGTGGAATTAGGTGGTTTCATCCTGGTTTGGTTTAAGACGGTAATTAAGTGTTGCTTGAACACAACAGTCTGTTGAACTGTTTTGCTTTAAAATTGATTTAATACCTCATTTTGGAAGTTTTTCCTGCTGTAGTTGGGGGTTCCTTACAGCTGTTCCACTGCTGTGTGTCTATATTCCATTACCACACTGAATTCCAGGTCCTCTACAGAGTGAATTCACTGCTGGCAGGATTTCCCCTATGCAGAGCCACTGTAATGAACTGCTGATGTCAAACCTTGCACTGATGCCCTGAGGAGTTTGGCCTTTGCCACCAAATGCTGAAAATGTTTCCTTTTTCTTGGGTATAAAACTGTGCATAGAAGGCAGAGGGAGCACACACATTGAAGTTGTGTCACCTGAGCTGTGACAGCTCATCTGTGAGGGTGATGAGGCCCTGGCACAGGGTGCCCAGGGAAGCTGTGGATGCCCCATCCCTGGGACGGTTCAAGGCCAGGTTGGACAGGGTTTGGAGCAACCTGGGATAGTGGAAGGTGCCCCTGCCCATGGCTGGGTCCTGGAGTGGGATGAGCTTTAAGGTCCCTTCCAACCCAAACCATTCTATGATTCTACAAAAACTCTTCTTTTCCGAGTTCCCCAAGGGAGGTTGTTCATGGCCCTGCAGCTCTGAGAGGCTGAAACCATAACAATGAACCTCTGTTGGCAGATTCTTCCCTCAGTCACATCCCCTCTGCTTGCAGGAATGACCCCAAAACTGGCTCTGCCTTGCTGCCTGAGGAGCCAGGAAGGATATCAGGAACATCTCTCCCTGTTTGGAATATCTCAGGGAGGGGAACAGAAAAGGCCATGGGGCTGTTCCCCTCTTCTTGCCGAGGGGAGCATTGCTTGGTTCATGCTCTCTGTCTGTACAGACACAGCCTGGGAAGAATCAGAGCTGCCAGGGGCCTTTGCAGGTGTCTGTGGGGGCTCCTCTCCTTCCATAAAGCCTGCGTCAGGGGGTGGGCTGAGGTTGTTCACTGAGCCCTCGTGGAGTGTCTTGGCAGCATGGATGAGGCTCCAGGCTGCTGGGATGCAGCTCTGTGCTCTCTGTGGCTGAGGTGAGGCTTGTGCCTTTCACTCTTTCTCAATTCTCTGCAAGGTGCAGCAAAGAGACAATTTGGAAGTGTGTGTTTGTTCTGGTGTGAGCTGGGATTGCTGGTCAGCCTGGCAATGAGGGCTGTGTGCAGGTGACTTGAAAATACCAGAATCCCCTTGTCTTTTGAACTGCAGGGCAGGGATTAAGCTGTACTGGAGTGAAGCAGACAAGCAGAGGTGTGTGTGTATTTATGTGTGTGGGAGAGCTTGTGTCAGGTCTGTCTGGGGGTGGCTGCTGAGGCAGCCTGGGTGCCCTCTCGAGAAGCCCTTTATGATTTTGTTGTTGGAGATGTGGGGCTGTAGCAGAACTCTCTGTGCAGTCTTTGTTGCAGGAGGTGGTATAATATTCTAATGGGGCTTTTGGTCTGACCAGAGGCACAAGTGTGTCATTTTGAAGTTGGTTTTAACTCACCTGCCCTGGAATTGGATGTCTGTTTAACCATGCTGTCACCAGGGAATGTGGGAAATGTCTGACAAATGTGTCCCTTAAGGAGGAATCCTGTGCAGAAGGGTGAAGTGGCCCAGCTTTCAGGATGTTAAACCACAGGATGCTTCTGAGGGGTCCTCACCTTTCTGGCTATTACTTTTAGTGCTTTTCTTGCCTAAGGTACTGATTTTACACCCAGGCTGTGCAGCTATTCCAGTGCAGTCGAGGCTGGGTGGGGAGCAGGGGCTGAGCCTTGTTGCTGACCCTGGTGAGACACCAGCATGGGGCTGTGTGAGAATGGCAGGTGACATACTGGGATGTAATCCTGAAAAACGTGACTCCTAGGGATGAAAAGATTCAGCAGGCAGTGGGGGGAAGGTCAGTAATGACACTAATTGGCTTCTGTCTGTAGAAGTCTTTCCAGCTCAATTCTGTGACTGCTCTATTGTCTTTAGTACTTTTTTTACCTGTGGTGTTTGTTTGTTTGGGTTTTTTTGTTTTTGGGGAATGCTTGTTTTGGGGCAGGGTGGAGGCAGATCTTCATGGATGAAGGAAACATTATCTTGGGTAGGTGTTACAGAATGCAAAAGGAGAGGAACTCTGAAATTCCTCCAAGCAACCCCGATTTGAAGAGGCACCTCACTCTGTTCTGGGCAGTGACTGCTGATGGTTCTGCTGCTCAGCCACGCTGAGAAGCACGAGCTGGTGGCTGTTGGTGAGGCTGGGAGATGCTGAGGTCGCTGCTGATGGGCCCCAGCTTTTGTAAGGTTGGTGCCAAATTCTGCTTTTAGACCTCAGTGCTTGGCAGAATTTAGCAATAGCCTGGCTTAATGTGAAATGGGGCCCTGGGCTCGAGCCATTCATCTCTCCTGCTTGGGAATGTGCCCTTGCCAAGGAGCCACCAGCAGCCTGAGGAGTGGGGCCAGCTGAGATGTGACCCTCTGCTGGGGGGTGGAGGGGGACCCCACTCTCATCAAGGTCACTGACTGGAGCTGTTCCCACTCTTAAGACATCCCCAGCAGCACCTGGGATGCTGAATTATAGCGCCTGTTACAGGCAATTTGTCCTTATCTGATAGCCTGAAGTGCAAAAGCTGGAGGAAGGCAGATGAAGAGACAGAGGCTCAGCCCAGGACCAGAGGGTTTGATTTCCCTCTCCTGGCTGCCAGCATTTTGATGCAGAGCCAGGAATGCTGTGGGCTGTGAAATGTTTTTGTTTCGCTTCATCGGGTTTGTGCAGCCAAGTCCTAATCGAGGCTGTCATTTCCAGAGGGGGAATGGGAGGTCTGTGTTTGGAACACCTCTGTGGGACTGTTGTAGGGGAAGGGTCCTTCCTGACAGTTTTAAGAGCTAAACTTTACTTGATGTTTGAGGGGATTGTTTTTGTTGTTGTGTTTTGGTTTGGTTTGGCTTTGTTTTCCTTCTTATGAAGTTTTTTTAAGCAACATTGAATTGCTGTTTAGAGCCTAAGTGGTATAAAATGGGACTGAAGTTCTCCAGTGCCAAGCATCACACACAGCTCTGATCAGCTGGAGAGCTGCAGCCACAACTTGCTCCTTTCAGCTCAGCCAGGTAAAAACACACCAGTGATTAACATGACCCACTGTCTGCATCTTTCTTAGGGACCAGCCTAGAATATGAGCATCACTAATGTGTTATCATTTAAGTCTCTAATTTCTGTTCACATGCAACTCTTCAGCTTTCATCTGTGAGTAATTCATCTGAAATTTGGAATAGCAAACTGACTTTATTTGTTTGCAGATATTCTTGGAGGAGCCCTCCTTGGTTTGCTTGTCTTCCTTACCAGTTTATGTATTTTGACATGTCATTTCCTTCGTGGTCTTCCCCCCTCCCAAAATGATTTGCATATGAATAATTAAAAACAAAAGGAGACAAATCCCCATCATAAATGTCTTTCACATTGGCTTAGACACGATTTTTGGGGAAAGATGACTGATGTAGCCTGTAATTCAAACATCACAAACAACATACCTGTGCACGAAAGGGAGCCTGCTCCTCTCAGCTCCTGCCTCTCTTCCATCTCATCCTCTCTTGCTAAATGCTCTGCTGCCCTTTCTTGAATGCTCTCTTAAAAGAGCAGGAGGGAACCAGAATGATTAAATTACAGAGGAATACATATTTTTGCAGCAGGTTACTTGAGGACATTGATTTAGTCATCAAGCCTATCCTCCTCCCACAGCCTTCAGTGCAGCCCCTGCTTGCTGAGCCCTCACCCTACACTGCTGAGTGAATCCCTGGGCTCTGCTGTATGCAACAAGACAGTTGTAATTTTAAGGTAGCTCCTAAAAGGAATGTAACTTTAAATCCTTGGGTTGCAGTCAGTCCTAGTTCTAGTTTTTGTTGGTCAGTATTATTTTGGTTATTGTTAACAGATTTCTTTTTTCTTTATTGTGATTGAAAGGTTTTTATTAGGACATAGAGATTTTTATTAGGCTCTTGTATGCATTGATTTGCCCAATGTTCCAGACAGATCATCCAGAAGATGATCATATTTCCTGCAGGTGGTTTAACTGTAGATTCTGTAGTGTTGTGGTACCACTCCTTAAATAGATTGACCTTTCAGTTTCAGTTCTGCTCAATTCTGCCAAAATGATTTCCTCCTTACTCTGGTTCACATTATCGAATTGCAAAGCCATTAGTTCTAGTTCTTGGTAAGGATGCTGCTGTCCAAATCTGGCCTTCACTCAGGCTGAGTGAAACTCGTGATTATTTACTCAGCCCAAGGCCAAGTACCAGGAAAATGAGATACAGGATTGGATTGAACAAGTCCCATCAGTAAGAAATTAGTGTATTTTTAAAATAATTTTGTTTTTATTTGAACTACAGCAATGTGTGCTGGAGAGCTTGGAGGGTAGTGCCCACAGAGACAAAGACATGGCAGGCTGTGAATCCTCTTTCAGGAGCTGCAGTGGTGCTGGCTGACCCTGGTTGCCCTTGTGGGGGGCTGGAGGGCATCTGCTGTGTCCCTGTCCACTCTGGGGACAGCAATGATTTGCTTTTCAGGAGGAAATAAATTGATTGCACTTGGCAGAAACTGAGGTGTGTGAAATAGAAGTTTGGTTTTTGGGGGTTTTTTTCCCCCAGAGTTACTGGATAAAAATTCTAGTAGAAAATGTAGAAGTTTTATTTCAAACACTGACAAAAGGAAACTTTTCTTGAGCTTGAGTTCATAACTCCCCTGCTCCTGCTTCATGCAAGCACAGCCAAGATGACCAAGTGGTCCTGCAGGAGCCCAGCCTGCTCTTGTGCTCTGGGTTCTTCTGGCCTTGCAGGTCACTGAGCACATCACTGGGACAGAGGTGCTGCTGCTGTGACCTAACACTGCACCTCCTCTGTAGCTCATACAGGGACCTGTGGAAACCATGAGCGTGCTGGGACCTAAGGTATGACTGATTTATTTATTTTAAAAAACCCAAATGTACTACCCCCAAAACAACCCTCTCCCCCAATCCCACACTTGTGAGTATTCACTTTCTTTGGCTCTCAGTGCATTATTCTGGTGCTGTCAGCATCCTGCTGCAAGGCTGCAGGCTGCAGTGCAGATCTGCAAAATGTGGGTGGGAACTGCTGCACTGAACAGCTGAACTTGCTTCTTTGCCTGGCAATAGCTCTGATCTAAAACTGTTACTGAGAGTTCAAGGAACACAGTCCCAGTGATCCAAGGGTGAATAACACAGATGCATTTCTCCAGAGATGTCAGGCCCTCAGACACCAGACTTTTTGCAGGTATTCACCTCCTGAACCTAAAATTCTCACCCAGCAAAGCCAAAGGTTTGCTGGTGGCAGGTTTGGTGACACTGTGTGTTGTGCTGAGGGATGGTTGAGGCATTGCTGCAGGTGGGGCAGAGGAAGAAATCTGGGGTGGGAAGGGGGCAAAGAGGCTAAAAGAGATTTAAAAACTGGCTAGATCCTGGTAATAGTACATTAAATATTGGCTCACACTGAATGAGGAGATGGTCTGGGCATAATTCAGAAAAAAATGACTAAAAAATGTGACTTTTCTTTAGATTTACTCTTAACACCCTAAATAATCTTCAGCTTTGACATTTTAATTGTACAGCGCAGATGTGAAAACTTTCCACCAGGTCCTGGCAGAAATCCCAGCAAACTTCAACTAGAAAAGTTTAAAAGGGGGGAAAAATTGTTTCTTGCACTTGTAAACCCTATTGTTTCAGAACTTACCAGGTAATATTGACCTCTCCAGGCTTTATGAAAAACAGGATAAAAATATTGCAAGTGATGGTGTGAAGGAGATGTGATGGAGGCACTTTGTGAGCATGAAGTAGTGTATTTGGTGCTGAGAAAATAGGAAGCTTTTGACATTTATTTGGTTTTTGTAAGATCAGAGGGAGGCAGAGATCCAGTCGTTGGTCTCAGTACTGGCCTAGATGTTACAGGTTTAGCACTGCTGCTTTGAATTTTATTCAGTGGTGCTTTCTTTCAGGGGACAGGCTTTTCCCATCTGTTTAGCAAGTTATCCTGGACCTGATTCCTTTTGTATCCACTCTGCTGCCAGGAAAGATATGAAATATGCATAAAATCTACAGAATATGCATAAAATCAATTATGTAGGGTTTGGGGATTCTTTGGAGTCTGTCTGCTGTAATGGACAAGCTCCTTGAGTGAGGCCAGTACAGCCCCAGAGCTCTCCTTCTTGTGTCTGGAGCCTGTCTGGGGAGGTGGAGGGAGCTCCTGCAGCTACTTCTTCCCTTAAAACAGTGTCCTGATCCTGTGTGTGCCTGGTGAGGCCCTCCCTTGCCAGAGACCTCTGCTTTGGGAGATGAAAATGGAGTTTTAATGCAATTCATGGATTGGTTTTGCCATTTTCTGGATCCTTTTTGAATTGAAGACTTTAAGACAGTGGCTCCTGACCCTGGTGGGATGGAGGATGGAGGGGCAGATGTTCACATCTGACAGGCACCTACTGGCTGATCTGTGACACCTCTGGGGCAGTGGTCAATAACTTGGTGTGCAGAGCAGGGAAGGGCTGTGGTACTGGAGGAGGAGGAGGCAGTGTCAGCCCAGCATCCATAACCTGCATCTCCCAGCCCTCCTCTGCTCCTCTGGGGTCAGGCACAGCCCTTTGCACCTCCTGCAGCCACTCCTGGGTGCTGGGGTAGAGCACTCCCTGCTCCAGAGCCTGCTTCCATCCCCCAAGTGCTCATCAGCATCAGCTCAGCTGTGATTACAGGAGTGTGGGGATGGCCTTCCCTGTCTCTGGAGGGGAAGCCTGTGTTGGGCTGAGCCAAGCAAGGCTTTGCCTGGAGTGTGATGCCTTTTAAATGCTGGGTCAAATCAGTTCAGCAGCTCCTGGGGGAATCACAGGCGTCCACAGACTGAGCCTTTGTTGTCCAAGTGTCTCCCCTGTCCCAGTGGAAAACCCTTGCAGAAAGACAGAGAACATGGAACCCTTGCAACTGGGCTCAGAGAGGATCCAGACCTCACCCAGACATCTTCCCCTTATCACACAGAGTTTGAACTGATGAACTAATTGAGTCTGCAGAAGAGGGCTGGGTGAGCACAGAGGGACCAGAGAGGGGCTGTAAATTAAATTCCCATGTGGGAATGTGAATGCTGGAATAAACTGGCAGGGAAGATTGGTGCACACATGGCCACTGCTGTAGGTGAGGGGCATCTGGAGCTCGTGAGGGCTCAATTGCTGAAGCAAAGAAACATTGCTGGGAGTTCAGTGCGTGCTGGAGGAGGGAAGAGATAACAGGGATAAATTGGAGTTGTCAGATCTCCAGTGGCATGGCCAGCCCACTCATGATGGCTCTCCACTGTCATTCTGGCACACTGGAGCTCATCACATCCCTTTGAGGGCACTTGGACCAGCAGCACTATTTATGGAGGCAGGAGCACCAGCAGTGCCCTTTGGCTTGTCTGTCTCTGCTCTATACCATGTGGTTTGCCTTTGATGCCAGTAAAATATTTTTCTAAAATTTGGTGGGTTTTTTTGTGGCTGCTGGGCTCTTCCACAAAGGTCCAACATCTGAAATTACAGCAAGGCATCTCTGGAGCTTTGCTGATGTCTCAGAATTTCATTAGCTTGGAATTGCTGTTAGTGCACTAATTGTATTTCCCCTCACCCTTTATTTTTTTTTCTTTTTGCCTGCAGGAAAACGTATGGTTTTTACAAACACTGTTTGTTATTTAGCTCTGGCTTCACAGAATGCCTGTGAAGATTGGTCTCCATGAGAATCAATTGCAGATAATTTTCATTGCAAACAGGACCCTGCAGTACATACATGTGCAGCTGGGTTGGCTTCTCCTTGGAGCATATGTAATGGTTTCTAGATGGAAAGGAAAGTCTGAGATGAAATAGATCATGACATGACATTTTGAAAGTTTATGAAACAATAAAACACAATAATCATGGTTAAAATTTGATAAATGTGTGGTGGTGTTTTTCTAGCACAGAATACGGTTCTGCAATAAACTCTAATTAATACAGTCTGTGGTAAACAGATTAATTCCTGTTAAAATCAAACTTTCCATGCCCTGAACTGAGACAAGCATTCATTTTAGCAGCCAGTGTCTAAACCAGGGAGTAAAAATATTTCTGTTCTTTTTTTTTTTTAATTGTTGTTATATTCATTGTATGCCTTGAGCAAGGCAAAAAAAAAAAAAAAAAGGCAGCTCCAAAACTGCCCTGGGTGACATTGGGCTCTGGCTGTGTGTGCACAAACCCATCTCCCTTGCTGTGAAACACTTACAGCTTCATGTCTGCCCATGCTGGATTGTGTGGTTTATTTTTTCAGGGAAGGAGTGATTTCTTTACCAGTTTGGATACATCTTCCCCAGCACAATTCCCCTTTTTCCCTGTGTGGGGCTGTGGGAAGGGACACAAATGTCCTCAGAAAGCACCACCCTGAGTGGGGAAGTGCTGGGATACTTTGAAATGAATTTAATGTTAACTTCAGCTGGGAAGATGCATGCTTGCTTCAGTCAGAATTAATTAACTTGGTGAGTCATCCTCTGGTAAATCAGGATTTGGGAATCTGAGATACACTGAGTGTCAGTGTCTGGTGGTGCCTGTATGAGAGGACCCGTGTTTTGGGAGCAGGAGGACTTTTGCCTTCCCAGGTCTGAATTTCCAACCTAGTTGTGAATCATCATAAAGATTCCTGGATGACTAAATCTAAAATTGTTGTTGTATCAAGCTTTTAATTTCTTGAAAAGCGGAAGATGGCCTAAGTATTTTCATTTTGATAAAACAAACTTCATCCTTGCTGCAAAGGATCTGCACTGAAAATGCACCTTTTCACCTCTATCCAGCTGTGGTTTTCCTAATGTGTTTCTGAAATAGACCTGACTGCCAAGGAAAACATCAACTATTACACTTGCTGGGAAGAGGGGATTAAATTCTGCTTCCTGATGGTTGGATTTCACACAGGTAGTTTAGGCCTAATAAAATTCCATTCTGGTGTTTACAAAAAAGGAGAGATTTTAATACTGGCACTGACTTGTGGCTTGGGGAGTGTGTAGTTTGGCTCTGATCATGTGGATTCTGTTTCACTGCAGCAGGGATGCCCAACCTCCTACAGCACCAGCACAAGAAACCTCCCAAAGCCTCTCGTGCAGCTTCTGCTCTGGTCTCCAGAGAGGATGCTCTGCTGAGAAATTCATCAGCAGTGTTGGCTTTTAAAATAATAATAATTAAAAAAAATTAAAATCACTGAGGTGAATGAAAACTTGACAGAATTAGGGTGTTCTATGCTCACACAGTGTTACCGTGGATATTGAAAACAGCAATAGCAGATTGTGGTGCATCTTCTTTGTGGCAGCAGTGCCCGGAGTGTAACTTGGAAAAAGCCAGAGCAGACAGCAGCAGAGTTGGGCATGATGGGGTGTTTCCCCCAGTTCAGGAGGTTAATGGAGTTGAAGAATGCCCTGGCTCGTGGGGCAGTGGGCACAGCAGCAGTGGCTGCTCACCCACAGCCAGGAGCCCAGCAGCCGGAGGGGCAGCTGACCTGGCACTGGAGAGCCAAAGGCAAGGCTCCTGCTGGGAGCAGGGATTGGAAATAACAATTTAAATGAATGTTCCTGTGAAGTTCAGCTCACTGAGCTGGCTCTGGGCTCTCTCTGCTCCACAGGCTTAATTATTAAGTTGTCCCAAGAGCATGGGATTTGCTGCAGAGGAATTCCGGGTAGCTGTAGGGTTAAAGAGGAGGGTGTGAATCTTGACATGCAGAAACGTCTTTGTTTGTTAATGCAGGATATGTGACTCAAAACCTGATAACGGGCCACTGAATGTTTCCTAAGTGAATATATCAGTGACTTGTTTACTGAACTAATTGAGTTTATCATGTCCACAGTGTTTATGGCTGTCCCTGGAATCTTTCTGGCAGACATATTAATGTGTTTTCACATACCTAAAATTTGTAAAACCTACTGTTTATTGTGCACTTGAACATAAACAGTTATGTCAGACTGAGTTTTCACACTAATGTTTGTGGACACCATGAGCATTTCTGCTGTAAATACCTTGTCTGTTACAGCACTTCTTAGCCTGGACTGATTTCTCTGCCTTTAAAATGCAGTTACTGCCTCTCAGGACTCCCTGCATAGAGCTGCCTTTGAATGGGGTGTGTATAATGGATAATGCACATGTGTAAGCACAGTCATATTAAAAATAAGAAATAAGTTCTTTTCCCTCTTGAGAGGGTGCTGCTTGAGTCAGGCTGTTTCAAAAATGGTGGGGAATTCACACCTGGGTAGGTGCATAAGAAGTGTATTGTGATAGTGAGATAAACCCAGCAAGCAGATCTTGCTTCTATTCCTGCCCTCTTTTATTTTTGATGTAATAGCCTGTAAATGCAATGGGAGGGCATCCAGCTGTACTGCATGTTGCTATGAAATAATCCCAAATATTTCAGACTGGACTGTTTAAGGAACTGATATGTATTGGTATTTGTAACTGAGGGGGGGGGAAGAGACTAAATGGTCTTAAATATCTGCATAATCAAGTCCTGAGCCTTGGGTGAGCTCTGTGCATGCTGGGCTTTGGGAGGGCACAGCAAGGTCTCTGGCCAGGAGGAGTTTGCTGGGTTAGGATCTCTGTGCATGTGACAATCTCCTGAAGCACTGAGGCTGAAGGAAAAAGCAGTCACCTGGCCTGTTATGGGGGCTGCAGGAACGAGCCAAGATGTGTAAATCTCAGACTGTTTATGAGCAGTTATCCCCAGGAAGCAACAGGTTGTGAGAAATCCAGTGACTGAATAATTCCTCTGTTTAGCATGGTTTCCAGTTTTCTCTCTCCTCTGAGCACCAGAAGGCCTTCAACTAATTCTGACCTGAGTTAAATGAGTGCTTTAATTAATGTGTGTGTCTGTTGCTTAACCATGAGGAAAATCAGTTTGAAAAAGGTTTGGGGTTGTTTGGAAAGCTCTAAATGGCCTGAATAGTTTCAGGCTGAAAACATCTCTGTGCACATTATCACAGCTCTTATTTCCCCAGCCCCCTGCTCCTTTTCCTTAGGAAGTGCAGAACTAGAGAGGGAATTTGGAAGTGAAAGGGATGACAATTCAGGCCCTTTCCCTGTTGGGGCAAAATGCAGCCCTGAGTTTCTTGATGAAAGGGATGATGCTGTGGGGCTGCCCCGAAGGTCAGACGTGCGTCTGTCTGTCTGTGTGTCTGTCTGTCCCTGCCCAGGTGTGAGCGGTGGCAGAGCACGGTGATGCTGGGGACTCTGGGTGGGACAGAAAACCCTCCCAGCACAGCAGAACCCCTGTCAGAAGGTTCACACCTCGCTCCCGGAGCCCCTTTAGGAGGTTTCACGCGTTCAGCTGCAAAGCAGGTTGGAGTTGTTTTAAATGCAAGAAAGCGCCTTTGATCACCGGGAAGGTTTCACTGCGGTAAATGTTCCTCCCGTCCTGCAGTGGTCGGCTATTGCAAATTTGAAAAGCAAGTGACTTTCCTGGCCTTCAAATCCCTCCTTCTCCTCCTCCGTGGGTGAACTGGAGAAGGAGGTGGGGAAGTCTCACCATTGCACCTTTGTATGCCTGGAACTTGCCCACCTGAACTGAAATTTTCCAAGTGTTAAGTGATGGCTCTACTTGGACTTTGCCCTGATTGTATTGATGGGACCAGCATAATTCTCCAGCCAACGTCCTTTTCCTCCCTATATTTCTGTAATTAAGAGATGAGTAACAAAATTATTTTATGTATGAAAAGGGACTACTCCTTTTGGGGAATTTTTACTGAAGAGCAGATTGTTTAAGTAACTGTTTATGGTGATTAGTTGTGAGTTTTCAGACTGAATCAATAGCAGATGTTATGTTAGAATGACCTTTATGAAACGTGGATGTGTTTTCATGCTAAGCTGACTCTTCAAGGTACCCTTGAAGTAAATCAGATGTCTTAAAAACCCCTAACCTGTGCTGTGCCAGAATGCCATGCACTTAGGAAATAAATGTCAGACAGCTCTGCTGGGCAGAGCACCTTGGGATCTACATAAATGATTTTATGCTCTTGCGGCCAACAAACATCAGGATGTGATTTTCATACAGGTTTCCATGCTAATTGAGTTATACATGGAAAAACCAATATGATACAGAATCAGCTTTTTTTGTTTTTTTAAATAATCCCTGGCCAGGTTTGTTTTTTGGTTGGTTTGGGTTTTTTGTTGGGTTTTTTTTTTCCATGCAGTTATCTCTGTGGCTTGTTTTAGGAACTGTTAATTTAGAAAAATAGGAAGGCTTTATTTCTAATATGTGTAATTGGCTGCTCATTAACAGGTTTATAGCTTTTTTGGCAGTGCAATTAGCAGGCGTCCGTGTGAATGGAAAGATCAGATCTTTATTTAGATTAAAACATAAAAATCTGTTCTTTGTCAAAAGTATTTGACTCTGATTTATGTGATTGGTCTTCAGGGTTTTTTTGATGGCCCTGACAAATGATGCCAATTTGGCTGCTCTGAAACCCAGTATCATCATCTACACCAGAAATGTGATGCTTAAGTTGGATTATCCTGCCTTGCAAAAACATGTTTGAACGTGGATAATCAGTGAATATGCATCTCAAAATTCTCTCACTCATGTGTGAATACCTTGTGCTTTGGGAACTGGGCTAAGACAAAGCACTTTGGGAGTCTTTGTTTTGCTTGCAAGTAGCAGATACCACACTGGGGTCTTCATTTAGGGGTGAGACCTCTCGGTATGTTGCACTCAATCAGCAGTTACCTGAGTTTCTGGCAGGCTGAAGTGTCTTTTATCTGTGTGTGTGTCCCACCTCCATCCCCCCTGTGGAGTTCTGTCTCAAACCAGAGAAGAAATTACATTTTCAAATTGATAGTGATTTTTCTGAATAAGTTGTTAGGCTTTGTTTTGACTTGATTGCAAGATTTACTTCCGGTTTCAGGTAATTATTAATGTCTTCTTTTGAATAATATAAAAATTTTGGTTGTATCTTTGTTTATGTTTATTTTTTTTCCTCCTGTCTCTAATGTTGTTGAACAAAAAACATCTTTAGCAGGGGAAGATGTTTCCTGACCAGTACCTTTTTCTTAGTAGGAAAATATCCAGATCAAGTGTAAAACATGAATGAAATCACAGGACCATTTCCTCTGGAATGACCTTCTTTTATGATGAGCACTGAGCACATTTGCAGTATGGCACCAACTGGTTCCCATTTGCAGAGCACATCCATGCCTGTGCATGGTTCACTGCCAGTGAGAAATTTTCCAGACACATTTTTTCCTTGGCTGTGTGATACATTAACATGGGAATGCTCAGCAAAACCTGTCCATGGTATTTGAGGTTAGAGAGCTCAGGGGATATCCCAAGATCGCTCATGAGGCGCTTCAGTCTCAACTGTGGAGGGGTGGAGGGAAGGAATAAAGGGAAAATACAAATAAGTCCCATAGAATGACTTCTCTGCAAACTTCTTGGTCTTGGTTTGATGGGCTGGGCTCCTGTGTCTGAATGTAGAAATGCAGAAGCACTCAGCGTTCACCCGGATATTCTGAACCTGAAGAAAAAGACAATAGAGTAATTTTAACTGTTACTGAAGCTTTTGGTGAGATCAGTAATTGAAGTGAATCATCTTGAATCTCTGGCATTTTTCTGTAGAGTGTGGGTGTGTGTTTTGGGAGAGGCAAGGTATGCATTGTTATTTCTTCTTTGGTAGCAGTTCTTGCACATCCAGTGATACGCATGTAACACCAGAAACCTCAATTAAGGACCATTATTATCCACGGCCCGGAAATGAAGTGCCCTGAGGGCTTGTAACTCACCTGAATGTTACTGAGGCAGGTAAAAAAAACAAAACGAAAAGTGTGAGTAATAGTTCCTGACATTTTTGGTTGTGTGACAGAGCAATCCAGAAAGCATTCGACAAATTCATTCCTGCCATAAAGGGCGGAAGAGGATAATGAGATCTGTCAGACGCACGTGTGGCTGTTCCACTCCTGTCTGTCCTGAGCGTGCACATTTCAGTTCACAGTATAATTGTGTGTAAGAGCAAGATGTTTAAATGTAGTTGCTCTCTGACAGTCTGGCCCATCCTCTCGGCCTGGGTGGAGAGCAGGGAAGGAAATCCATCTGGCTCTCATTTGGAAGGTGCGTGCTGCAGAGCTTGGCTGCCTCCCCCAGCACAGGCTGCTGGGCACCTCCTGCTGCCCTGGCCCGGCTCCTGCCTGCCTTCTCCTTTCTTTCTCACTGTGTACATCAAATTTGTAATGCTAGCATCCATTTCCAAAGGCTCAGTTTTTGCCCAATGTCTAGAAAGAAATAATGGTGCTGCAAGTGGGACTGAGTGAAAAATGGATTTTTAAAGCACGGTGATTTCTGGTGTTGTCTTGGTCCCTCTCTGTTCTTGTTGTGAGAAGTTGTGAACAATAGAGAAAGTTGTGCTGTTGTGATTGCAAGATGTAGAAACCAATGAGATGCAAAAAATACATGCTTTTGGCTTTGCCTCTTGCAGTTTTATATTCTGTTTTATATTTATTTTGGAAGAAAAAATTTTTTGCCTCACATTTTCCTTTGAGGAAACATAGCAATGTGACTTTCACATCTACTTGGGATGACTTGCTGAACCCCTGTACTGTAAGACCTACTTCACATAATTTAAAGTGAAAGCAGGTGTATTTGAATAATTTGAATTCTTTAAAGAAACATTTTCTTAACAATAAGTGAAATTAGTTAAGTGGAAAATGGAGTTTTAAAATTTTATTTTTATTTTTCTTGGGCTCATGTGTTTTCCCACCTCATAGGAAGGACCTAACTTGGCTTCTCAGTCTTGGCCTGATCTTGGGGGACTGGGAGCTGAATAATTTTCTTCTTGATACCTATAACTCTGAAATTGAGTCAAAACCCCCAGATAAGCTTTAAGTATCACCTCTCTTCATGCACTTCAGCAAAACTGAGGGATAATAGAGAAGCTTCTAAAGCCTTGCTGGTATGAACAACTCAGTAGGTCCAGTTCTAATCAAGACACACAGGCATAGAAATCATCCCATTCTGGCTTGGCAAAGTCAACATTTAGAGTAAGTTCTCCCAAATGAGCCACATGAGGCCATCCTGGATGAGACTGCAGCAGTGTGAGTTGAAGGGTGGTAACAGCTGCACCGTCCAGAGCGTCACACTTGGGCAGAGCGTGAGCATCCCCAAAGTGCTGTTAAATGCTCTTTTATTGGTTTGGTTAAAGCCCTGGTAGTCATAATTAGAGTGACAAAAAACACTTCAAAAGTGAACAATCACTTTATGGCAATAAAATCTCGGGCAGGCCCGCCCCTCTGCAAGGGCTCAGGCTGCACGCTTGCGACAGGGCAGGCGCCTTTGAAGAGCCTGAAATGAGCCTGGTAAGAAAACTGCAGAATTTTGTCACCCAAGGAAAAATCTCGGATTACTTTTTGCACTGCTGTTGCTGACTCGTAGGAGCATCGGTGGGCAGAGGCTGAGGAAGGGCTCTTGCCCAGGCTCCAGTGCAGAAGGGTTTGATCAACATTGTCCTTGATCTGGGGGCCCAAAGCTGGGTCCAGCCCCATCTGCAGCTGTGCCAGCCTCAGCAGAGGGGGGATCATGCTCCTTTAGTCCACTGCCCTCTCGGTGCTATTGAGCAATGCAAACCAATAAACCACAGTGGATGTGGCTCCTCCAGCCAGCCCCACCCCGTGCCTCCCTGGGCCGGGACATTGGTTTGTCAGGCTAAGCCTTGCTGTCGAAGGATGTGACATTCAGCAGTCTGCCTTGTAAAATCCATCATTTGTGTTTGGACATCCCCAAATGCCTGTGGGAGAACACAGGGTCACCCATTAGGTTCACAGTTGTGCTTGCACATGTCCAGCTGTTCACCCCCCATGCTGGAGGGGCTTTTTTTCCCCTCCTTTTTTGCGTATCACAAACTGCTGCAGGTCCGTGGACCCCCACCAGAGCTACTGGGTTTTATATTGTGATAAGCCACAGCAGTTTAATTCTCTTGTGAAAAGCATTGTTTAAGTGTGTTTAGGCTGAAGGAGTATTTGTAATTGTTTCATGTGGTCTGATTATGAATTTCATGTGTTGAAAACACAGACTACTTTTTTTTCTTTTAAACGCACAACACATGGTGGGGAAGGTGGAAAGCTTTTGTCTTCTATGGACCCACCCCAGTATATAGGGGAAAAACTTAGTCTGGTGCTTGTGATGACACTGAAGGTTCACTTTAGGTAGCTGCTCAGGGGTTTCCTTCTTGCTGGCTTGTTTTTAAAAGAGCCTTCAGGGGAAAACTAGATGCTGCTTCATGAAACTGCACGCATGAACCATTAAAACAAAACAAATGGGAAAAGGAGTACCAGCCATTCTACTAAATTTGGGCTTTGAAGTGGATCCTTGCTGTATGGAAATCTCTGCTTTTGTCAAACCCTGTGTCCTGTGTCTCTGCCCGTTTTCCCCACAGCACCATCTCACTTTCCTGATCTGCTTGCAGAGGGAAGGTCAGTGTGTAATGGTCACCACTTTCTATAAATTATGAGCTTTATTATTCAAAACTTTGCATTTTTTGCAAGAGATGAGGATGAGGGAATAAGCAGAGAGGGAGAAATCTCTCCAGGTGTTCAGCTTGTGGAATGAGGGGAACTGACACAGGTGAGCTGGAGTGCCTTGGCAGAGCTGGGGCAGGGCACTGATCCTGGAGGCTGCTGGCATTTGGTTTAATGCAATGTCGCTGTGATTTACAGAAGCATAAACCCAACACAGCTCTATCAAGATCTGTGAATTTTTTGCAGATTAGGCCACATCTCAAACTCTGTGTTAATTTTTGGGCCCCTCACTGCAAAAAACACGTGGAGGTGCTGGAGTGAGATGAGAGGAAATGGCCTCAAGTTGTTCCAGGGGAGGTTCAGGCTGGATACCAGGAAACATTTCTTCACTGAAAGGGTTGTCATGCCCAGGGAATGGTGGAGTCCCCACCTCTGGAGGTATTCAAAAGATATAGATGTGGCACTTGGGGACATGGTTTAGTGGTGGATCTGGCAGCACTGGGTTAATGGATGGGCTCTGTGATCTTAGAGGACTTTTCCAACCTTAATAATAATGATTCTGGGTATAATTCTGAGCAAAGCTGCATCTGCTCTGCTGAATCTGTAGCATCAAGACTAGGAGAATAGTCCTGGGAAGCTTTGGTTCTGCTAAGCTTGTCACAGGTCTTGGTATGCATTTAGGATGTTTTAGTCACTTTAAAATAATGTTTTTTATAAGAAGGTTTTTTTATAGGAAGGTAAGATTTCTGCAAAAACCTACACATCAGCAAATTCCATGGAAGAATTGGTAGGTAATTCAAAACCCTGGCCTTGCTTTTGGTTGTTGGAGCTATTCTAATTGTGTAAAAACATTTTGATTAACACAATTTCTGATTTTCAGATGGTTTTGGAAGGGAACACGCTTCTGTGGGAAGTGAGCTCTTCCGTGCTGCCTGAGCAGACCAAAGAACAGGGGAAATGGGGATTCTCTGGAAATAAGACTTATGATTCACTCAGATTCTGTAAACTAATGTGGGAAGAGCTCAGTCTTCCTAAAATCCAGAGTGCTAACACCTGGTTTTAGTTTTTGAAGGAGCTTGTTGCCTGTGCTGCTCTATCAGCAGAGCATGACATTTTCCATTACTTTAGGCAAGAGTTTTAACATGTTTGTTTAGCAGATGCACTACTGTGAGTTTTTTCCAGTTTCTAAAAATACAAATACTCTGTTTTCTAGTAGGAGAGGACCAATTACTAGACTCTGCTGTTTTGCCTTATAGCTCAATAGTGTGCATACATTCTTTTTCCAGGGAAAACTCAGAGCCAAACTATCAAGGAAAGAGACACAAGCACAAATTGTCACAAGTACAAATTGCTGCTGCTCTGTTGAATATTCCCACTCTGCACACATGGAGAGACTTATGCCCACTTTTGTAATTATGATCTGGTCCCTAGAATCTGCCTTAACCTATATATTACACTTAATTACATCTTTTTTTTTTAACTCATAAACATCTGAAATAACTCACCATTAGACTTTACATATGATTTGAGGGGACTCACCAAATCCAGAGACTGAATGCTGACAGCAGGAATCAATTATGAAACCTAATATGAGATTAAAAGGTTCCTGAGTATATCTGTAATTGAATTGTACAAAATGCCTGATTTGTGCACTGGACACAGCGCACAAGAGACCACAAGCCTAAATGAAGCAAATTATAATTCAATTATATAAATGCTTCCAGAGCTGTTCAAATCCCATCTTTAAGACCACTTAATGTGGAGAAAATGCTTTTGCTTTTTTCTGTTAGGTTATAAAAAAATAAGCCCTTATCTGAAGGGTGTCCTCGGTACCAATTCTGGCAGCAAACTGGAGTGTATAACCACACTGGCTACAGTGATGATGTTGGTCTGTAAAACAGAAAGAAAATAGATGTTTTGTAGAGAAATAGGAGAAAATTATGATAATTTGTAGTGGTGAAAAACAGTCCACTGGAGCTATCTTTCAGGCTCAGATCAAATTTTCTCATTTTCATGCGGCATTTATGAATTCAATCCCCTTGCAGAGCTTGTCACCAAGTAAGTTCAGCCTGACTTAAATTTAATTCAATCCAACTTGTGCTTATCTTGGGATTGCTGTTTGTTTCCTCCATTACAACCAATGCATGCTTGGCAGTGCTGTAAAGTTTAATTAACCCTCTCAGCTGCTTTGTTTAATTGCAGGAGAAATTTAGTCCTCATTAGATGTCCATGTCTACACTTTACAGTAGCAAAGCAAAAAAACCCTACTTTTTAACCAGAAATAAGAACCTAAATGTCAGAAATTTCTAAAATCTGAAGGTTTCAAGTCACTTCTGCCTCTTTTTTCCCTTATTTTTCCAGAAGATGACATTGGAGTCAAATATTACCACCCCAGCCAAGAAGCAAGGGTATGGCTGTATTCAAAATTTGCAGAGAAATCATAGATAAGGTGTGAAATAAGTTGGGTTGGTGATTGCAGAGTCCAGAAAGCTTAGCTGGGATTGGTACACTTGGCAAATAACAGGAGAAATAGGAGTTTGTTTGCTTGACATAAGTCTGACACTGATTCTCATTGTTTTCTAGCAGATTACTTTTATTGGGGATTTTAAAAAATTATTTTATTTTTTTTACTCTTTTTTTTTTTTTTTCCTCCTGGTGGGGCAGATGAGCATAGCATTCCATTAGACTTCTGCAGAGCCAGCACCAGGAATAACTCTGGCAACAATCAGGTTGTGCTTTCTTGTCCAGACTTCTCAGCTGTTTGGGCATCACTATTAGTCACTAAAACCCCACTAATAATAATAATAATAATAATAATAATAATAATAATAATACACCTTTAGAAACTTGGGGGGCTGGGAGGGGTCTGGCTGCCAGGCACGCTGGCAGCCTGTAGCCACTCAGTAAATACCACAGGAAATTGCTTAATGAGAGCAGATATAAGAATATCTTTGCCTCTAAAAAATTTTTGGCTTGGCTGCTCCCGGATAATGTGAATTAGGCTGTGTGCTTTGTGAGGCCCAGAGGGCAAAATTGGCATGACTTCCCTGCCTGTATTAGGAAATAATTGCTGCCTAGATAAGGGAGGGCAAGGTTGCCTATTAATTTTAAGTGGAAGCAGTGAATGGGCTTGCTGGTTTCTTCAATGTATCCTATGGAAAAACCTCTGTTCCTCCATCAGGGGTAGCATAAAACAGATTTTTGCAATGGTTTGCCACATTTTATCCTGTCTGGAGGAGCTCTGGCTTGAGGTGCTCCTGGTGCTGTCCTGGTCCAGGGGACACCTTGTCCAGGATGACCCCAATTGTCCCAGGTGGAAATCACTGATATGAAACCTCTGTTTCTATACAACAAATTGCTGTGTAAGCAAAAGCAGGCTCAGAAATAGGTGCCATATGTAGATATTTACTAGAAATCCTCAATGTTATCCAACAGAGTAGTGATGAACACAGCAGTCACATTAACTCTTGTACAAGCTTTGGGTAGCTGTGACCTGTCCAACAAGTTTAAATTGCTCTGTCACCTGCAGCCTTGAAGTATTTTCATTAAAAATCATCTTCTGTATAAATCTGTTGATTTCAGGGTGTGATGATATGAGTACTATTCGACGGATTTGTTCAGAGCAGCAAGCCAGATTTGCCTGTCTCAAAGCTGGGAGAGTTGTGCCAGAGATGAGTTGAGCTCGGTGCATTTAACGGAAATTTCCTTATGTTTGATAGTTCTGGTGCTTGTGGTAGGCACTTTCAATGTTAAATGTCTTGCTCATTTTAGTTTCTTCTTTGAAAATTCTGTAGTCTGAAAGACTGTGTGATGAATTGCCAAAGTTCACATTTCAAATTACATTCCTTCTGGGCTATATAAAAAAATAAATGAGCATCATGCTGCTTGTATATTTCTTGTTCACTTTATTATTTTCTGGTTTCAAAAGAAGTGGTTTTTTTTCTTTTTTTTTTAAGTTTTGAAACGAAATGTTTTCTTTTGCCAAACTAATGCACGTTCAGATTCACTGGAGATCAAAACTCAACTCTGAGTTTCCAGTACATGCATTTGGACAGGCTAATGGAGTTATTAAAACACAATGACTCATCCTTCCCCAACTTCAGTTCAAGGTACCATCCATGGAAGGTATTTTAAAGAGTAAATTAAGATCCATCCAAATGCTCCTATAATTATCTTTTCTTTCTGGCTGGATTCTGTTTCTTCTAGAGAGTTTCTTTCTCTGCCTTAACCCCAGCTCTCTGCTGGTCTTTCTCTGGCCACAGCTGCATGAATTAGTGAAGCTCTTTGGTTCTCCCCTGACGTGTCATGGCCCATCCAGCTTTCTCTTGTTCCCCAGGGTGAGCTGCAGCAGGGCAGATGCCCTGGGGACTCAGGCCACGGGGGTTTATTTCAGTCCCTAGCCTTGCATTTCCTCCTAATGCACACCTGTGGGTGGCTGGTGGGAAAACCCGTGGGATCTGAGTTTATTACTGCATCCTGCAGCAATATGGGCAACACCAGTGTGCCTGAAGTACCTTGGAAGTACATTTACTAAACATTAATTTTTATGGTCAGGCTGAAGGAGTCACATTGTTCTTGAGTGTACTTTATCACCAAATCCCTCAGTTTGCTGGATCTCCCAGCAGCACATCTGCAGAGAGCAGGGGCTGCCCTGTGTGCTGGAGTCTCTAAAAGGCTGGTGGACAGCTTCCTGCTAAACCTCCCTTTTGGAGTTGTTGAGATCTGCCACGAGCTGGGAGCTCAATCCTGCACTCCACATAAATCTTTCATGGTCCAGCAGGGAAAACTATAAGCTTCTTCTGGTCTGAAAAAGACTTGCTTCTAAACTGTTCTTCTGTGACTCTTGGCCCACTCTTTCAGAGAAATAATCCCATAATAAAAACAAGATCTTTATTTCTTAGAGCTCTGTTTCTTTCTGCTTTCCTGAATTTCTCATGTTCCCCTTCTGATATGGTCAAACCAGGCAAGAGGCTCTGTGTAAATCCACTAAGGAATCAAGATTTCTTGTTTGCTTTTAAAAATCTCTTCTCCCCTTTCTATGCTTAAACTACCTCAGTCAAAGTATTTATGACAGTAGGTGCAAATTCATAGGCTTTGTTTTCTTTACTTGAATCTGTTTTCTTTGATGAATATTGTGTTTCCTCAGCTCTGCTGAACTGAACATCGTCCTTAACCATCAATGAAACTCCCAGTGCAGAACAAAATGAATGCCTCTTTAAAGCTTGCCATAGAAACTTCAGCTACTGTTTGGGGTTTTTTTTAGTCTAAAATAAAGGTTTTTTACTAGCCCCATTTCTTGAATGGTTAATTAAAAAACAAAACAAAACAACCCCAAACTCAAAAGCCAAAAGAAATAACAAAACTATGAATGAGCAAATATAGGAAATGGCCCTAAAATACCTTTCGGCAAACGTTTCCTGAGCGGGCATCTTGCCATACTTGTCTTTGGAGATGCAGAAAATTTAATCCTCTAGAGCTGATCAAATTTGCAGAACTTTGAGCTTTTAGCAGCTTGCTTTTTGTGGTAAATAACTGGGTTGAAACAAACTCTATGTCTCCTTGGCCCTCTTTTGGGCTAAAAAGAACCACATTTATCCAACACAGAATGAATGCTGCTGATCTTGGCTGCCCCAGCTCTGTGTTGTAGGGTTGCTCTGGAGTGGTTTTGCAGCAATTTCTTGAAATTGTGACTTGTAACATGTAAGGGTGTCTGGTTTAGTGTGATGTAGCAGGTAGTGGAGGTTGAGCTGGGTGACTGTGGGAGTGATGGAAGAGTCAAGGCACAGGACACAGGTGCACCCTGCATTAGGATGAACCCTTGTGTGAGGGGTTTGAGGTCTGGGAAGGGGATGGTGGATGGGTTTGGTTATTTTTCCCAAACCCTGCCCTGTGCAGGCTGAGCTCACACAGAGCTGGGTGGTTTGGGGAGGTGAGGGCTGGGATAAGGCATCAAGGTTTAGCTCAGTGCAGTGTGGTGGGGCTTTGCTCTGGATTTGCTTCTGCGTGCAGGAGTGGTGGCTTTCATCTGAATAAAAATACCTGAGTAATTAAGCATGTGTATTTTTGTTTATATAGCAGATCATCTATTCCCAGTGCTGGCTCTCTGAAATCTTTCCCTCTGCACCTTCTGTCATTTCAGAGCAGGGAAGGCAGCACATGCACTACTTTGTCTTTTCTTTAGAGCATGTGAGGAAGGCAGAAAGGGGACAGGAAGATCATCACTACCTGTGAACTTCTTGGTGGAAGAGCTTCCCCTTCTTTTTATCTTTTTTCTTTTTTTTTTTTTTAATTCCCAGCAAAAAGTATGCTATAAAATTGGTGCTGTTTTATGCTGACTTCAGCAGTGCATTTTCTTCCAGAAGGTAATTATTTTATTTTTAAAAAATGGTAGTTTTGTGTGAGCAACAATTCCTCCCAGAGGCCTGTCTGTAGCAGGATAAGAGGATGTGTAAGAAAATGAGGCAAACCAGACCCTGACCTGCTCCTTTTTATCTGGTTGCTGTCAACTCAACTGATCTTGATTGTCGACTTCTGCGTTCCTGAAGTTTACTTGTTTATCTGAGCAGAGGCCAAATCAAACAGCCACAAAATGTGCCTTTAATCTGCAGCGATAAAGAATACCTTGGAGAGGAAATTACATTGTAAGGCTGGGAGAGGAGGAATAACTGGAGAGAAATGCATGTGAAAGCATTGCTCTGCTTTCCTTAGAAACAGTTCTTTCCCATCACATTTTTCTCCTGAAAGAAGAAAAATGGGGGAGGGAAGGGGAGTTGAGGGGAATGGCAGGCTCCTGCTTGCTGTTTCGGAAGGAAATTGCAAAATTTTAATTACAAAGATAAAATTTGAGGGGGAATTATTTTGAGACATTAGTTTCTTTCCTAAAAACTTGATGACATCACTGTGATACTGCCTTTCTTTCTTAACTTTGTCTTTACTTAATATAATATGTGTTAATTTTCTTAATATTTTCTGTGCTTTCTCCATATTTCAAAATCTTGGCTGGGAGTGAATTATTTTGAGTTTTTCTGGCCCACCTGGCTCTCTGGATTTAGCCCTGATTGTCAGGCCTTTGAGGAAGGGATCGTATTTCATTAAGTGTGGACTATCTAGCCCAGAGGTTTTCCTTCTCCCAGTCGGAATTGCAGATGCCCATATGTTCAGAAGTATTCTGCTTTTTAAGTAAAAATAATAATGAATAAATTTTCCCATGAGTTTGTTTCCCCTCCTTCAACCAATGGGTTCTCTAAAACCTGGTTTGTGTTTTCTTATTTTCTGGTGCTCGTAACTCCCGACTTAACGTTGCTTAAAGTTTTGCAAGGAAAACTGCCTTTGGGCTTAGACAGTGCATGGAAAACTTTAGTCCTTTGCAAAATTTGTTTAATAAAGCTATTTGTGACTGAAAAAGGGGATTAAATGGGAAATGCCATCCAGTCCTAATGCTCTGTGCTGTAACCTATGCCTGCACACATGTAATACCTCATATCTTTACCACAACCTCCTGCCTTACTGACTGGCTTATCTCTGTGTGAAATTCCTGCTTGAATATTTTCAGTGAACAAGTTTAAATAAACTGATGGATAATTGCTTTCCCTCATTCCTTATAGCTTTTGGCACTTGCAGACTTCGCAGCGTTTTTATGAGGCGTTTTAGCCTCATGCTTTAAATTGGTAACCTGAGAAGAAAGCTGGTATATACTTCATTTAAATGAAATCAGAGCATTTTAATTAAGCCGTTTCTTGGGCTGTGATGGGGACTGACAGAGATGCAGAGCACAGCCAGCCATTGGTAAAGCCAATTATGCAGACCTTTGCTTTGCCAGTCTCTCCCTGCACTGTACATCAGCCCAGTGCTGATGCTGGTAGTGTATCCCCAAATTCTGGCTTGTTTCTGGTTTTAGTTTCAGTAAACTTTTCAGTGTTTTTGGTTTGTGCAAACTAATTGATGTGTTAACCTGGTCTTTCAGGTTCATATGCAACCTAGAAATGTGAGGAAAGTAGCTGTTCCCTAAAGAAAACCCTCATATTATGTTACCAAGTGCTGTGAACCAAAGCTGGTCTTGGAAACAGACCATAAAACACAGCTCTAGTGACTCTAGCCCCTGGTTTAGGATGGGGTGGAAGCTGGTTTCCTGTGCTGTACTGGGCAGTGCTTTCACTGGGGAGCTTATTTGATGGCTAAGAAGATAATTTGGTATTTCAAACCTATTCAGCTGATTTTGGTTGATATTTTGCTCTCCCTGGGAGTTTGGCACATGGAGCCAGAGCTGTATCACAGCCCCAAACTTCTATGGGGGTCTGAGAGGAAAATGTTATCCCTCCCCTTGTTGCTTTCGAGTAATAAATTCCCACAGTGACTTATGCATTTCATCTCCTCTGACTCCTCAAACAGAATGAGTTACATGTTTAGTGGTATTTTGTAGCCAGGAAAGGGAAGGAGACACACAGATTCCCTAATTTGTTGCCTTTGGTGTATTTTTGTTGAGTTTTTTGAGGATTGGAAATGAATATGCAGTTGTCCTCTTTAATCTAGATCTTGTGACACATTGCAGATTAAATACCATAACTCAAAGCTTAATGCTGCCTGAACATGACAGTTTCAGCCATAAGAAATCAATCATCTGCAATACAGCCTTGCAGCACATAAAGTGCCCCAGCAATTACATTCACATGCATTGCTTGGACTCACATATTTTAAAAAGTTGCTATTTCTGTGCTCTGTTGGAAATGGAGGCATCAGAAAGGAGGAATTGGTTGCACCAGTACTTTGTGTTAACACAGAAAATATATTAATACTTGATTAAATATAAAGTCCCTCACGTCTGGCCTCGAGATGTGTTTGACTGATCAGTGTATGTTCATTTTTTAAAAACTGAAGCCAGGAGTGACACATGTAACTAAATCTAGGGAAATGTACAAGAAAATTCTTTTTATGGAAATAGTGAAAAGCCTTGCAAAATTACCATAATCAATAAGGGTATAAAATTATGGCATTTAAGGTACTTGCACTCTGAATGGACTGCCCACACTGGACTTTGTAAATGATCTTTTTTTTTTAATCCAGAGTTGAGAGTTGTCTGTAAACAAGCAGGGAAATAGAAAAAAATTATTTTCTTACACAAGAGCAGTTGGAAGATTGAGGGCAAAGCCATGTGAAAAGCTGGTTCTCTCAGTGCTGTAGCTCTTGTTTTGGGTTTGTTTTGGTCAGTAAAAAGACCACAACTGCACTATTGATAGCTCAGAGTGAACATGGAAGGGTGGATGCTGTTTTTGAACTGGCACCATCAGTGAAGTTTCTGTGATGTCTTCTGAGGCAGAGGGAGGGTTGCAATAAAAACCTGTGGCTGGGCTCTCATTTTACATAGTGAGAAAGAGAGGAACCACATCTACAACTTGAAGAAAGGAAATACAGAAAAGCTTTTGGTTTTCTAGTTCATGAATAAGTACAGGATTGAGTTTAGTACCTTACGACCTGTTTGAATCCATGTCTCTTGCCCTGTTGATTTAAAAGGCAGTTTTAAAGTACATGGGTTCAGATGGTGCTGTTGCTGCTGTGCTTTCCTAAAGAAATTTCTCTTGTTGAGGAACTTAAAATTTAATAGTTTGAGCAAGTAAAAATTTTTGAACTAGACAGTTGTGGTTTGGTCCAAATCTGAAATGACAGTTTACCACTTGATAAGCACAAGTGCTGCAGAGCTGAAGTCTTTGTGTCCCTCAGCAGCTTTTTTTCCTGCCAAAGTCACTTTGACCCAACCTTTTCTTTTATTTTGGGAATTAGTCATTGCATCGTTCTGTTTCTAATCAACCTAATTGGTAAAAAAAGAAAATTAAGGACAAGCTGAGACTTGTACCATTCAATCTGCTGATCACAATTGTGGTGTATGGTTTGACGTAGGTACTGAGCTGCTGTTGCTGGTTGTCTCTGCAGTAGCTCTTTTAATGTTAAGAAAGAGGGGGTTTTATTTGATTGTAAGCACTTTCCAAACCAACCAGAAATGGCATTACACCCCCATTTCTCTGCCTGGTGGTGACTGGGACTGAATTAGACTGTCATGGCAGGCTGAAACCCTGGCATTTGGCAGAACTTAAAAGGGGGGTGAATGTCCAGCTCATTGCTGGTGGCAAAGACTTGGGCTGTAATCAGGACCACAAAACACTTCCTTTACTCCCTTAGTTGGATGCTTGCCATTAAAAATATTTTGGTGTAATACGTGCTGAATTCTGGCATGTGGGCAGTGGCATTGGTGCCATCACTCACAGAGGCTCTGGGTTGCTTGGGAGCCAGAAGCAGTGGTGTCAGGCTGCATTTGCATCTCTTTAATCAGATTGGTTTTGTAAAATCATTTTGGGCACCAGAAGAGCTCAAGTTCCCAAGAGGGTCCCTGAGGGGGTTCTTCCTGGCCAACTCAGTCAGCTTAAATACACTGCATTTTGTGCTTGTCACTACCAGGACAGCCTAATTGGTGACTGCCAAAGTCTGCTGAAAGAAACAGCAGATGCCAAACCCAGCCCGAGCTGCTGGGCTGAGCATGGCTCCCTCACCAAAGTGGCTTGGCCAGAAAGGATAAAAACCATGTGGCTAAAACCTACAGGTCTGTATTTAGAGACCATCTTTGAGACAGTGAATGGCCCATCCCTGGAAATATTCAAGGCCAGGTTGAGCTGGGCTCTGAACAACTTGATCTAGTGGAAGGTGTCCCTGCTCACGGCAGGAGATTGGACTAGATGACCTTTAATGATCCCTTCCAACCCAAACCATTCTGTGATTCCATCTGCAGCTCGTGCCTTGGCAACACTGATCAGGGCTTTTGGTAACAGAAGACTTCCACAGAGGTAATTAGTTAGCAGTGTTCTAGGACAGGCTTTGTTGAGTGGAGAATTTCTTGTCCCTGTGCTCATGGGGACAAATGTGGCCTCTGTGTGGCTCCCGAGACACGGGTGATGCTCATGGCACACCAGTACTGTGTTTGCAGGGCACAGACAATACTTTTCCATTGCTTTAGTAGGGATGTCTATGAAACACAGACCTGCTTTTGAACATGCAGTTTCCATCCTGCAGAGTCCTCCCCTCCACAGTCAGACAGTCACTGCTGTAGCCATGCTGCTGCTTGTACCATCAGCTCTTCACTCGAGTGGCTGAATCTCCTGAGCCCAAAGTGATTTTTCTTTGCAACCTCAATGTTTTTGATGTGGAGCAGTCGATGTGATGTTAAATGATTGGTGCTCTGGGTGGCCCATAAACTGCTGTTTCTGTTCTGTCAGAGCAGTGCAATAACACATCCTATAAAGCACGGAAAGAAGGTGTGAGAAATGCAGCTCTGCCAGCTGTAATGCTGAACAAAAGGCTGGAGTAGTTTTGGATTCAGGTTAGCAAATAACTGGCGAGCCAGTGGAGCTGCTGCATTTTCGCTGCTGGAAATTCCGCTGGAAATCACGGAATTGCTGAAAAAAGTATCAGGGATGAGCAAATTTCCCAGGTGATGTGGGGGGGTAGCAAGAAAATCCTTGAAGAGAAGGAAGATATGGGGAAGAGGTGATCCCACAAAATTTTGTGGGTGGGTTTGTTTGGGTTTTTAAAGAAGATAAAGCAAAACAAGAAAAGCATATGGATTTCAAAGGTGTTGCAATCCCTGTGCAGTGCAATGTTGTGAGCTATGATAAAGCTTTGTGCTGCAGTAGTAGATGTAGATTCAAGCAAAGGGATTCCTCTGCCATACACAAGGTGGGTTTTAGTGCATGGTGATCAGGAGAATGGCTGAGCTCTGCAGAGTGAGATGGAGAGAGGAGAACAAATGGCTACAGGGGAGAATTAATGGCAGTTATTTACAGCTCATGTCTGAGCTCTCGGGCTGAAAGATCAGCTTTCTTCAGAGGAAGATGCTGCTTCTTGCTGGCATCCCTTTTCAAGCCTGAGGATGAGTCAGAGGGCTGATGAGATGTTTGGACTTTTCTTATTATTACAGTTATTATTTTTAACTCAGTGTAGGTGGGTGAAAGGAGGCAATTGGTGTCTCTGGTATCTCTGCCCCTCATGGCACTCTGCTTCCTGGGAGATCAGCTGCATGGCTCAGGACAGCTACCAGCAGACTTTGTGATTTAGAGTAAAACATCCAAAAAATTAAAGGGTAGATCCAATGGCACACAGTGTTGTCAAAGTGTGTAACTTAAACATTTCTGAAAAGAGTAACCATTACTCTTGGACTATGGAGGGCTCATAAAAATCAGGAAAACCTCTGAATTTCCAGGAGCATGGAAATGTGTTCCTGATAAAAACCTGGCTTTGTGCTGCCTGGTATCTGTATGGAAGCTCCCCTTGTATTTGACAGATTCCTAATGATAGCAGTGGCTTTGCTGTTGTTTAAAATATGACAATTGGAACCACTGAAGATAGAATGCAGTGTCTCATTTCCAGAATCTCTGTCAGTGGGCTGGGACAAGTTTGAGGCTACCAGTCTTAAGTAGAAGTGATTCCCAGTGTCCATTTTCCACTTTCTACAGGAGAATGAGAAGTATTATTTAATAACTGAAGAAGTATTTTAATAAATGGAGTAAATATCACTGTTTGCAATGGGTGAAGCTCACAAAGGAGGGCACAGACTCACCTTTTTCTTTATGCCTGGCCATGGTGTGTAGCTGAGTCAGCCCAAGATATTTTCAGACCTTTTTGCAGGTGCTGTTGGCCTTTGGAGCACCTTGGTGCCCTGAGCAGTACGGAGACAGGGGGGGATGTTTGCTGTTCCCATGTCATGGGAGGACAAAATGTGGTTGGACAAAGTTTCTCTTGTGCTTTTAGAGTGATTGGAAAAATACCCCCAAGTAACAGGAATCCTAAAATGATCCATTCCTGCCTTTTCCTAAAAGGAGTGGAAAAAAGATGAGAGCAGATGCTGAGCAGTGAGCAAGGAGGATTAAGGTGTGTGTGGGTGTTTGGTGTTTATTGTCTTTTCTTCAGCAGCTGCTGGTTCTTCAGGCTGTTTTATGTCCATGCGTGAGACTTGGTTTACTGATGCTTTTAATTAGGAGATACTTCTAAGCTGAGTTGCCTCTGTTAGTTTACAGGGGATTTCAGAAGTCCATCCAGTTATGTAAACTGAAAATGTCCTTGCTCTCATGAAACTCTGCGGCTTTCCTGGAAGTTTGCAGTTCTCATTGATAAATTTTTATGGGACATTGAGTAGTAGGAGCTTCTGCTGTTAGTCTTTACTCAGTGCTTGTTCAATCTAGGGACAAACCAGATGCCTCAGCAAATGCAGTTCCCCAGCTTTGGGGAGGCACAGCCCTGGCAGAGGCTGAGCTGGCTGTTTCTAGGCATGTGGTGGGGCTTGGATTGTGGGGTATCTGTTCTGATCTTGGCCACAGTTAAAAAACACCCTATTTTAAAGCACACCTTGAATCTTAGAGCTCTGTGTGTTCCAGGTCTTTGTGGGGAGGAAACACAAGGAGGAGCATCATGCTCAGATTTGGTGTGTAAGAAGCCTTCCAAGGAGACCTGCTCTGAGGCTTCTGCCAGATCCAAGTTTTATGTGTTTATTTTTCTGCAGATGTGTTTACATGTGAGAATGCATGTGTACAGATGTATGGGGTCATGTATGAAGGCACCTCAGCCCTGAGTGCGAGGGAGAGCCTCCAGTCTGGATTCAAACTGCAGCAAACTGATGAAACATAAGCTGCCACCAAAAGGTCCCTCTGTCCATGGCAGTGTAATTGGTGTTGGGGGATCTCTGCATTGATCTCTGCCCGGGTCCACTGAGAGGGGGAAAAGGGCTATTCTTGGAGAAATCCTGCTCCTAGATCTATTTAGGCACATCATGAAACCTCTCTGTAACACATTTCCCAAGGCAACACGAACCGGATCTACTCACGTTGCAACCAAAGAGTTTTTGACTCTGTGCTGGCTCTTGACCCTTTACCATCTCTTCCCCTTTTTTGGCATGAACTATTAGGGAATCACCCAGTTTGTTCTCTCAATTAGTCCACAGTAGTGTCAGTTGTGGCTCTGTTCTGGCTCACCCTGCAGTCACACCGGCAATGGGCCAGCACAGGGTTGGATGGGGCTGGAGCTGGGAGCAAGCAGCAGAGCCTCTTCCAAGGACAGTGCTGGATTAAACCCCTCTAACCATGGTGGCAGTAGGTTAAATAATGTGTTGAAGCATCCACGGGGGAAGGAACTGAAACTACTGCGTGTCCAAGGACTTGTGCCTGGCATTAAACATCATTCCTGATGAGCTGTACGCAGTTTTTTTGTTCACATTTTGTTACTGCGGAAATTGTAAATATTTATAACCTACAACTTGGGAAATCTTACTTGCCGGCACAATGTGCAATTTAAAACTGCATTAAACCGATTGGGATGGGTTTCATCCAAAGTACTGTTACTGGGGTTTTTTTCTCTTTAAGTTTGTGTATATTAGCATAAAATTCTGGGAAAGCCTCTCTGCACGACGAGGGAGAGAGGCTGCTAGAAACTTACTGGCAACTCACATCTGGTTTTGACCTGATCCTCTGCCTGTCGAACTGGTGGAAGATCTTCCAATTACTTGTAAATCTTATCTCCTTAAGTTGCTTTTCCTCTGGTCTTTAAATTTTTGGGTGTCTGCCAAAGCCAGCCAGGGCAAGCACAGGACACATCTCACTTTCCCCATCTCCTTTGCCACTGAAGGATGATGTGTGGGTTGAGGTTACAGAAGCTGCAGAGTCAAAGACCTCAGCCCTTTCTGGGGGACCCTGTGCTGGGTGCCCCCTTTTCCCCCCTTCTATTTTGTGCGGGATGTGCCTTCTCTTGTCCTTGTTGATTTGACTGCAAAGCAAGAGGGTCATTTCCTTGTTTGATGCTGCAAGAATCAGGGTGGAACAAGGGCTCTTGCAGTGGGGAGCAGCAGGGATGAAATGGGTGCTCCCCAAGGTTCTGACAAACCTGAGCTTTTGGCCACTGAGCTGGGCTGTGGCTTGGTGGACCTTGTGCCCTCCCATCACCGCTGGCATAGGAGAGGGGGTCCTGCTACAGCCCATGGAGAGCAGCAGCACTGCTGGGTTCTGCTCTGCCCAGGTGTGTGTTGCTGTCTCCCTGTCCAGCCCCTCATTGGCAGTGGTTTTCCAATGTGAAATGCAGAGTGGTTGCTGTGCTGGGGGGCAGGCAGGACTTCGGTGTGGATAATATCAGAGCCAAACACAAACTGGGTTGTACCTTGTGCTGCCGCTGTGCTGCCACTCCATGTTTCTGGCTGGAGGGGAGCTTGTCCTTCCTTGCAGCTCTGTTCTAGATCATCTGAGCCTTGAGGCTTTTCTGTTTAGTTCTGTTTTTTTCTTCCACAGTTGTATAAGGATCAGTCTTTCTTATTCATATTCCGATGAAAACAAACCAGAAAATTCCCATATGCTAAATACACTTCCAGCCACCTCTGGCTTAGCTAAGGAAGCCTGTGCTTGGGCAAAGTTTTGCAGAGGCAAGCAACTGCTTTGTTTTATGAAATCTGCATTTAAAGGCTACGTGTGCCATTTGGTCACCAGCTGACTTAGCTTGAAAACCAAATGCCTCCTTTGACTTCATAAGCTTTCAGCTCATGTGTGGCACCTACAGAGACTGACTTAGCAAAGAGAAGTTTTCCAGTAATAATAATTTCAGTGTAAGAATAAGAGTATGAGTCACATAGGATTAAACACATGGCGAGAATGTCAGCTTTTCAACTGCATGGATTATTTGGAAGCTGATGGATGATTTTTCATAACACGCTCATATTCTCTTGTAGGTAAAAAAAGTGGAAAGCCATTGCCCCGTTGATTAAAATAGCAGACATCTACTGTATTGAACTTGAAACTTACTCACTTTGATTAAATTGTCTTTCCTTTATCATGTCATGAGAAAAATGTGGGTCTTCTGAAGACATTCAAAATCACACTTGAGGTATGAGGAAAGAAAAGAAAAGATGAAGTTTATATCTGCAAGAGATCAACCACCTGGGTTCGCATTTTGTTTTGCCATTTTTTGCTTAAATCGAACTTGCAATTGTCACAAAGATTTGCAAAACAAGTTGTGATAATGCTGTCCCAGGGATAAGAGAGATGCCTCGATTCCCAGTCCCAGGCTGGAAGAGGCTGTGCCCTTTGAGTGAGTGGTGATTGCTTGTAACAGGAGAGTTATGAAGAAGTGAGGCAGCATCTGCCTGCCCTGGACAGTAGTTGTGGCTGAGGGAGGTGTGAGAGCTCAAGGCTCTGGTTTCTTTTTGCTGAACACTGATACCTGTTGTTCAAATGAATGAATTCCTACCTTCCAGTTGATACTTTTTTAATGCCTATTTCTTATGTATTTTTGTCAACTGGGAGACATCAAAGCTGTTCGACCCAGGAAAAACAAGAGAGATAGGGAATAGCAATTGTTTCAAATTAGGTCTTAATGAGGTGCAGATGTTGAGCTGTGCTTGCTAGAATTTCTTTGAAACTGCAGATGGTCTGGTAGTTCAGGGGTAAGAGAGGGGCTGGGAGGTTTTTTGGTTTCATTTTCCCTCCTGTGCCATTTGCATGACATGTTAGATTAGGGCCGAATGTAAATGAAGAGCTAATACCCTGCCTGGGTCTCTGGTCTTGCAAAAGCCGTGTGTGTGTAATTTTGTTAGTGAAGCAGATTTTGTTAAGCAGCTTGGGCTTATGTATAATACATCTTTCTGCTTTCCCTTGGCATTTTGTATCCCTGAGGGTTGGAGGTGAATGGTAGAGAGCAGAGGGGCTCTGAAACATGCAGAGACATCCCAACTGCCTAGAAGTGCTTTGGACCTTTTCTGCTCTAAAACGTGTGATTGTATTTTAACAGAACCAGTGCAAAGGATGTTTAGGATGCATATGGCTTTCTCTGCTCTGTTAAACTTGGTAAAATGTAAAATCTGCCTTCTCCCACTAGTTCTTGCATTTTACTGCTCTCTGGGGTGAATCTCAATAAATATCTGGGAACCAGATCAAAGGCCCATCTTTAAGACTGTTTATAAATGCTCATGTTCTCTAGAAGAGATGATTGTGCACAGTGGAGGACAGGGTTTGGTCTGAAACAAAACGTGCATGATACATGTAATGCCTGCTTTAAAATACATCATGTTTTGGTGGCTTTTTTCCTCATCCCAAAGGTGCTGAACCTCAGAGCTTGGCTGAACTCAATGGGGTTTTCAGGCCTTTAGCACATTTGGAAGCCACACTTATCCATGATTATTGAGCTAAGTAGGAAGCCATGAGGAGTGTTTTGAAGCTGCTTCAACCCTTGGTGAATAGAGGGATGCGGTTGCTGGTGTCTGTCTCCTGCCCTGCTGGGTGCTCCCAGCAGATTTGTCTCCTCTGGTTACACTGCTGAGCCCCAAAGCTCCCACTGCCTGCTGTGAAAGAGGGATTTCACCCCAAAGGAGGGGAATGCTGAGTGTTTGTGCTGTGACACCTTGTGCGGCCCTGTATCTCCACAGTGAATTTCTCCAGTGTTGTTTGCACGTTTGGCATTAGCCTTCCTGCTAATTAATGTGAAACAAAGCCCTTGCAGTCCCTTTGATGTGGTCTTCTGCATTTCTTCCTTCTCCATGTAATGTTAAGCCTTTTAAATCTAGATGGATAAATGCACTATCTATGGCTGTAAAAGCACTAACATAATTAAACCTTCAGTAATAAGGCTACACTTTGTTAGTTCAAACTCAGAGCTGTGAAATAACAAGTAAACTTCAGCATGTCTGAACTTTCTCCCTGTTCAGTAGGGGTCAGGGAAGTCTGATGTGGCTCATCTGCTGTCCAGAGCCCCCCTGCAATGCAAAATTACATTTCTGGCGGTGGGTTAAAGCTGTTGGACCTGGGCTGGCAATGGGTGTGATTGTGAGAACAAAATGGTTGGAGAAAAGAAATGAGATTTTGTGTTGGTGTAGATATTGAGGCACCTAATGTCATCCCACATTGGATGATCAGATTCAGGCCACACATTGAAAGATCTGTAACCAAATAAGGAAGGAGGTTCTGCAGGATCATACAAGCTTTGCTGAGTTGGGCTGGCTCCAAGAGGAACTTTTGGATCCAGTTTGTAGAATCACAGAATTGTTTGGGCTGGGAGGGATGTTAAAGATAATCTTGTTCCACCCCCTCCATGGGCAGGGACACCTTCCACTATCCCAGGTTGCTCCAAGCCCTGTCCCTGGCCTTGAACACTTCTAGGAATGGGTCAGCCACAGCTTCTCGGGGCAACCAGAGGACAGGGCCTCACTCCCCTTAAAGAATTTCTTTCTCATGCCTAATCTAACCCTGCCCTCTGTCAGTGTAAAGCCATTCCCCCTTGTCCTGTCACTCCATACTCCTGTTGGAAGTCTCTCTCCGGCTCTCTTGTTGCACCATTTGGTGCAAAGGTGACTCTAGGGAAATACAAGTCCAAGCAGTCATGTGTACTTTTGAACTTTTTAATGTGTCTTTAGCTGGTGTTAGTAATTTTTCACTACATAAAGCTCATGTGAGCTGCAGTCTTGCACAGCTCCTCTTTGGAGGGAAGGCAGTAGGGAATATCTGATCTCTGAAAAAGTGGTGTCATCTTCAAATGAAGGTCAGGGTGTCCTTGGGATTTTGGGTAGGAGTGTGCATTGCCCCAGGTTGTGTAGAGGAAGAGTTGTAAGAATTCCCTGACCCCACCAGTGGTGCTCAGGGCTGGAGCTGTGGGGCCACCCGAGGCATTGGGCACATGATGCAGATGTCTGGTGGCTGCTTAGTCAAGGTTTGTCTGGATTTCTGGAAGAAAAGAGCTCCACATGCACTGTAGTTTGGAGTGGCCATCTGTTGACCAGCAAGCCAGTAGTTATTAAGCATTTCATATTTATCACCTCTTTTCCTTTGTGAGATTTTGATGCAGGTTTATGTGATTGCAAAGGAGCAGCATGGTTGTAATCTCAGTTCTGGATAACATATGCCAAATACTCACAGATTACAGATTAGATTTATTTTTTTAAGGCCAGAAAGAATTATTAGGGTTGATAAATCTGTATTTGATACCTCCCAGTGCAGGATTTCTTCCAGAAACCAGATTAATACCTCTCATTTTGGAGAGGTATCTAATCTCCTCTGTAAGACTCCAAGCAGTGGCAAGTCATCCATCACAGACTGAAATAGTCAAGCAGTGATGGGCAGGCAGCAGGGACTCCAGATTTGGGTTTGGAGCAGCACCCAGGCCTCACATTCTTGCTCAGAGCTTATCTGGCAAATCCAGACTGCTGGAGCCTGTGGATTCAGTGTGGGAGCTGAAGTGAACAGCCTCCTTCCTTGCATGGCTGCGTAGAAGCTGCTTTGTCATTTTCTGTGTGTATTTGAGTACAGAATAGAGCAATATACCTGGATTTTGGGAAGGACTGAGTGCAGGTGTTGATGCTTTACCCCATGTGTCAAAGCTCTGCTTGATCCATTGCTCTCTCATTTGTACATCCCAAATAATGGTGAAAGCATGACGAGGAACAAAATGTGCCTGGAAGCATCTCTGTCCTTTCTTTTGGATTTTATCTATGCCAGAGGCATGTAGGTTTAAATTTTCCCACTTTCTCCATTAATCCATTTGTTTCTCTTGAGGAGTTGTGATGGAGAAGCAGCTTGTACTGAACTGAATGAGTGTGCAAGTGTCCCAGCTCGTGTCAGCAGCTGCTTCTGAGTTTCCTGAGTGAGAGGTGAGAAGCTGCAGTGACACAACAACCTGTCACCAGCAGAGAATGTCATGGTGCCTATGGGAGAGTGGTTTGGTAAGGGAGGGAGAGAGATCTGAAATGAGAAGAGAGCATAAATTCAACAGGCTTGACTTAATGGTTTTCACTGAAAGTTCAATTTACCCATGGAGAAATAGAGCAGTTCAAAGGGGAAAGGCTGCATTGTTCATTGACAGATAAACTGCATCTGTGCTGTCTGCTATTTTTAAAATATTAGGTATTTTACAGGGATTTGAAAGATACCTGCCTGCAAGTTTTAAACTTCAGCCTTACGTGGGACATGAGTGGCTGTCCTTTGAGGACAAGGAGGGCTTAGATGGTCTGGGGCTGTATTTGAAAGGTGGGAATATTGACAGACAGGTTATATAGACAGTGCAGTGATGGAAGTTGCAATGTCTACTGGCAAGGCTGGACAAGATTAGAAAAATCAGGTGCTGGGTAAAATACAATCATTATGTAGACATTAACTGTTAATGAGGTGTTTTCTGACCGGTGAAAAGCTGGAGAAAGAAGTTTAGTGACACAGGAATCTTTCTTCTCTGCTCTTTGCACAAAGGACTTTTCTTCATAGGAATTTCTGTCATTAGGAGCTGACTTTGGGTTGAGCTTCCCTTTTGTATAAAGTTCTCTGAACCTTTTGTAAGTGACTGCTAATGATTTATTCTTTTTGTTTTTGGCTTTGCTTTTGTTTCAAATAAATCTTTGCTGCAGTGGCCTTGGTCTCAGTCTCTTGTTTAGGTTTCTGCTTACTTTGTTCCAGGCATTGGCATGCTTGGCACGGAAAATGGTCAGATTTTCAAAAATGCTAAAATCCTCACTATCTAGTATTGTGGCAAGAGAAACATTCAAGTCACGAGTGGGTGCTTCATTCCCTTGCCATCCTGTGGATAAAGAGAGTGCTGGCTCCAGAAAGGATTGCCTGAGATGCAGGATAGTGCTGGGCCTTGGAGAGGGCAGCTCAGATGGCGTGAGCCTGGACAGTTCATTGTGAAAGAGCCTCACAGACTGCAGGGCCCGGCTGGGGATGGACTCATTGTTGGTTTTGCTTTCAAATGCAGCTGGGAAGGGTTGTGTTTGCTGCCCACAGACATTCCTGGAGCAGGAGTGCCAGCTGGACCCACGGCGTTGCTTGCTCTCCATCACTGCTCAGCTCTGGTCTGAGAAGGAGCTTTGGAAGAGCAAGGTGTGTTTGATCCAGTCCTGGAGATCTGAGCTTGTGCCTAGCCTGGGCTGGGAGTCACACAGAGAGGGAAGATGTGCTGGTCTCAAAACACAGCAAGTAAGGATTCTGCACAGCAGAAGGCTTTCTTAAAAAGTCCATGTGGATGGCATGGATTTCTCTGGTGGTGTCACTGGTGGAGTGGCAGCAAACTCAGTAAAACTTGGAGAAGCCACACCCAGGGTAAAGATCTCCCTCAGCGTTATCAGCTCTGGTGGATTGACAGACTTGTCCTGGCTGACCCTGATCTCTTAAGGGGCTAATCACAAAATTGATTGCAGAGTGAAAACAAGCAGTTAACTTGGAAAGGATGAGACAAGAGTCTCATCAAAGTCCCACAGGGTGTCAGAACTGGAAGTGCCTTGTTTCATGTCAGCAGCATCAGCCAGGCACTGTTTCTTGGCCTGTTGTTGGCTATTAAGCTGACTACAACCTAGGCAGTGGCTGGTTGGCAGCCTGGGGCTTGCATGACACCCCAGAATTCTTTCTAGCAATTCAAATAATTAACATTTTATTGTGAAATAAACAAACAAACAAAACCCTAAACCATAATGGCAGGAGTTTTTAGGATTTTCTCTTTTTTAGTTTTTTTTGTAGGGCTTACATGCTAGAAACTTAGTCAGGCTGGTGCTTAACCTTTGTTTTGCATACTGAATGTGACCTATTGGCATTTTCTTCTGAAACTCTGCATTGCCAGTCTGTGGTGAGAATAAGTTGTAAGCTTTAAATGAAAGAAATGTTGTGTCTAGGATAACACAATGACCAGGAAGCTTATATGGGCCTTAATGCATCTGTGTCTGCAGTGGGTTGGGAATTGTCAGGGGTCTGTCTCTGCTGCTGGAGGAGGTTCAGTGTCCCCAAGGGTGGCCCTGTCCATGCATGTAGCACCATGCAGTTGTTCCCTGGGACTCTTTGCTGTCCTTCTCCATCATGGTCTCTTTCCATATCAGCTCTCTGTTCCCATAGTGCTGGAGGAAGCCACCCCTCTGCTCTCCAGCCCTCTCTGCCTCCAGGGTGCAGCCCTGTGGTCACCAGCCCTGTTGTCCCTTGGGCTCAGCCCTGCTTTGAAGGCTCACCAGCATGGGGCAAAGTCAGCATTCCATGTGGGGAATTTGGGCAGGTCGGGTGCTGCAGGGCAGAGAAACAGCAACAAGCAATTCTTGTCCTTGTTTTAATCTCCATGCCAAGGATGGAAAAATTATGTTTCCTTTTGCCTTCAAGTAAAGATTCCTGTCTCTTCTTCAGCTTGGGTGAGTTTGGCGGTTGTGTGGCATTTCCTGTCCTTGCCTGTGTTTTGGGTTACGGGATGGAAACTCTTATGATTTTGATGCGACCTACAGAAAAATGGTCTGATCTGTGCTGGGTATGTGAGTGTTCTGCTGCAAAGGAAGCTCTTTATAGCCCTCTGTGTTGACTGTCCATCTTCATCTGTGGGAGGCTGGTGGCTGGGGCACATATGTGAAATTGGATGTTCGGGCTCCATCTCCCAAAGGGAATTGTTAAACTTAAGCTCATTGCCCCAGCAGCTCTGTTCCACAGTTCAGTAACAGCTCTGCATGAAGTGGTGTTCTGATCATGTCTTGCATTTCGTGGTGCTGCAGTGCTAAGGAAATGTGCTTTACATGTCTTTTCCTGGAGATAATATTTAAAGGAATAGAAAACAAGAAATTTAATTTTTCTGTTGAATAGAAAGTAAGGAAATCATGGAATGGTTGGTATGTTCCTAGTACCTCCTATTTAACTGGAGAACATTGATCAGGGCCATCTTTTCTGCTGTCCTGTGACACTTTCCCTCCTTTCCCTTGTCATTCCCTTGTGCTCCCAAACCACACCTCTTTGCACCAGTGCCTGGAGAGTGACAGTCATGGCTGTGACTGATTTTCCAAGCTCAATCTGGGTTTCCCATGACAGTAGCTGGTGGGTGATATCTCCCTGTCCTTATCTCAACCCAGAGCCTTTAGCTATATCTTGTCCACCTGGGGAGGGGAGCAATGGAGCAGCTTTGGTGGGCACCCAGAGACCAGCCAGGGTCAACCCACCACACAGAGACGTGATGAGCAAGGGCTGCAGGACAGAATTCACATTTATTCATATTAATTCGTATTAAATGTGTATTTGTATACTTGTATTTGAATTTTAACCTGTCAAATAAGGACTTTGATTTTCAACCATGGAACTGGTAATCACAGAATCTTAAATTCATGGGCTTTCACCATAGTTCAAGAGTATCTTTGAAGAGTTTTCAAGTTGTTCAGCTCCTGTTGCATTCAGGTCCTCCTTTTCCCAGCCTTGCCCACGGGGATGGGAATCTTCTCTGGTGGAAAGTAAGATTTTTATGCAATGCCCTACTTCCAGGAACTGCTGTCTGCAGGGAAAATGCCTGGAATAAGATTTTAAAAAGCAGCAGCGATTGCTAACGTTGATAAAACTAAATCACTGTTAGTGTTTGACTGGGACTGCACAGCTTCTTGTTAGTGGTGACGCCTTTGGGTTGGTCCCCTGGTGCTGCCAATGCTGAGCAGACAAGACATCAGTGGTGGTGGTGTGGCACCAGATGGGACAAGCACAAGGGATGACTTTCCCCATGCTTTGTGCTCATGGAAAAAGCCATAAAAACCCCTTTACAGCTTGGTTTGACAGTGTTTAAAGAACTGGGGCTGGGGTGCTTTGTAGCACCGCAAATACCAGAGATAATGGGGATGTGTGTTTGCCTTTCCTGACTGTAACGTGCTCCTGCCTTCCCAGGACAGCAGGAGTGCCTGTAAAGCTGCCTTGTGTGCTTGTGGGGCTTTCACTTGCAGTGGTACATGTCAGCTGGAAGGGAGGGTCTTTGAGGGATCTCCTAATGAACAGGAGAGGGGAAAAAATGTGCACAACCATCCCATACCCTTTTTGATGGGGAGAGGGAGTGGGACAAGGGTTTTGCACATTGCTGCACATCCTTTGTTAGTGCATGGCTGATGCTGCCTCTGGGAGTTTTGTTGTTTCCCTGTTCAGTTCTGCACAAGAATTGACAGACACCAGCTCAAAGACCCTCAGCTTTTTTTTTTTTTTTTAATTTTTTTTTTCCTCCATGAAGCCACTTCCCAGGGAGCCTGAGCCATGTGCTGAAGGTTCCCAGGCAGCATGGAGAGGGAGGCCCAGCTTTGGGAATCTTATTTTATTTATTTTTCCCCTGTCCTGCTGCTTTCTCAAGCCAGCTATCTCTGAAGTCAGGGCAGGAAATGAAAGGGCTGAGAGGTCAGGGGTGCCTGGGGAGTGCTAAGGACCTGCCTGCCGAAAGCCTGCGGTGACTCTCCAGGCTTGGACACTAAAGCAGAAGGCTGCATACACTTAGAAGCATTTCTAGCTTGATTCTGTTAATAGCCAAGCCAAAAAAAAACAAATGTGCAGCCCTTCCAGAAGGGGGATATAACTTTGTGTTGAGCTGGGTGCTGCATTTGCAGTGCAGAGCTGTGTTTCGGGTAGGAGCAATGTGGCTGCTGCAGGAAATTCCATGTGATGCTCATTAAAGGTCTATAGGGATTACCTTTGGGGCTGTGTGCTTGTTGCTGTCTTTAATTTGCCCATCAGCTGTCATCAAAAACTGCAAGATGCTGTTGAGAACTTGAATCTCAAACTACAAGTTTCCTCTTGTAGGTTTCAGGTGATATTCAGTGTATGAGAAGATATTTTTAAACGTTCTCTATATAAATACTCAGGAGTTGGGCAACAGAGCTCACAGCATCAATAGAGAAGGCTTCCGAGCAGCCTCTCAAAGATTCGTGGTTCATCAGGGCGTGACTGGAAATGGAAGAGGCCTTACTCAGTCTGAGCCTTGGTTTAAGCTCAGACTTATTCAGACACTGATGTGCCAGTGTGTGATATCCTGTCCAAGCTAAAACCAGTTAAATGAGGTGGTGGACAAGGCAGAGGGGAAGGATGTGCAGTGCCAGGGACCAGGGTGCATGGCTAGCAAGAGGGGATTGAAAAACAGGAAAGGCTGTTTTTCAGTAGCACCCTGCTCCTGGCTGGTCCCATCCAAGAGCCCCTCTGCGTCTTCCTGTGCTGCACACAGCATTTGCAGCCATGAATTCCAGGTGTTTGTCCTCTCTGTGCATGCCCAACCCCTTCTGGGTTGGCAGGAGAGCCTTCCCAGGTTAAACACCTCTGCCTCTTTAGGAGACTGGCTGTTATTTGGCTGTTTGACATCTGTGCCCGTTCAGTTTAGGGGTGGGCTGAGAAGTGATGAGCTCCTGGCATGGCCCGAGGTGGCCTTGCTGATGTGCTGCAGCTGTTTTGCCCCAGGAGGGAGCTGAGGCTGCCCAGTCATCCCCACCTCACAGGGATGCAAATTTAACAAAATGCTCTGAAGGATGGTCCTCGGGACTTTTGCTTTTTTAGTGTAAGTATTTGCAAATAGTGATTGTTTATTTTGCACCCCTGCTCCCAAGCTGTGGTGGGTGCACCCGCCCTCTGGGTGCTGACAGATTGAAGCTTGGAGAGTTTTACCTTACTAGGATGTTTTCCCAAGTGCTAATGAAGCTTTTTTGCAGTATAGTTAGTGATCTTGTGAGAACTCCAGTGGACTACCAGAAAAAAAAAACTTGGAAATTATTATTTTAATTTTTTGCATTGCCTCCTCATGTTTGAAATAATAGGGAAGTGGGCTTTTCAATTAGAATTTTGGTTAGTTCTCCTTTATGAGTAATAAATTCGATATCTGCTGTGCAGGTTTCTCTCCTGAATTGAATTACTTAGCTTAGTTCCACATATTTTTTTTGCCTGAAATATCCCAGGCTTCTTTATTTCACAATAAGTTTTTTCCTTTCTTTTTCCTTCTGTTATGATTTTTGCACTGTATGACTTACAAAAAAGAAAGCTGCGTGTAGTGTGCTTTTTTTGGGCACTGCTAATGAGCTGACATGTGTAACCCATTGGCTTAAGAATTAGTAAGAACAGATAAGAACAGTTTTGGCAATTCTGTCAAATTAGACATTTGCTTTATCTTAGCAGAAGACTTTCCAAGTCATAAGCAGAACAGCTGCCAAACTGCCATTGAATTTTTGGAGCAGTAAAGATGCATTTCTGCCTAAGACAGCATCCTCTTAATGGGATGCACCTCCTTGACCTTCTGTGTTTATGTAGATACAACTATAATCGTATGGGATTTTTATTATTTAATTATGATGCTCCAAAGGAGTGGTTTGTAATCACTGGTATTCCTCCAATATCCCTGAAGATGAGCTCTCCTGTGGCCTTGTAGTGAATGCTTTTTAAAGAAGATTGTGTGTAAACTACTCCACAGTCTTAAAAGACATTTTTTTTTGTTCTGTTGGTTTCTTAACACAGAATCCCACGTTAGGCAACAACTGGTGGTCAGCATTTATAAAAGCTTATTTCTACTTGTATTTAGAAAGAAATTTATGTTAAGTTTTCAGATGCAGGTTCTAAAATCATGTCACAGAGTAAACATACATTTAGCATTACCTCAGTTTGTGTTTCAGCTCCGTAGGAAAACAAATGATCTTAGTCAAAAATAACACAGAGCTGGTGCCAGTGCTTCTATTGCTCAATTCTCACATTTATTTCAAACAAGCACCTTCATGCTTGGGAGCAGCTGCATGTAGGCATCTGCGATGAGATGAGATCTACAATCTCATCATTCCCATCCTGAGTCGCACTCGTAAATCTCTTAAGGTTTTAAAAAAATAAAGGAAAAGGCTTTGCTGCTAGGACACTTTTACTATATTGATCATTAAGAGGTTTTGTACTTTTGTCTTGGATTGATTGGGCTGTTGCTTTATGAATTGAGAGCTTTTTGGGTTGCTTTTGCACTGTGTTTGTGCAGTACTTGCCATAGTTTTTGTGTGTGAGTGGGGCAGGGTAACACTGGAGTACTGAAAAATAGAAATACTTGTAATAAGGATAGAATTTGCCTGGCAGGGCTATAAGCACCCAGCTTTCCAAAGGGAGTATGGACTTCCCTTATGGATGGTACTGGTGTGCTCACTTCCCAAAGCTGTTTAATTTCTTTTTCTTTGAAAATGTTGTTTTATTCTGGAAAAACCACCAAAGGAGACCAGCACTTTTCTCCTCCCTACTTGTTGCTGGGTTTTGAGGATGTCTAACACAGAGCCAGGGGCTGAGCTGGAGAGAAAGCCATTGGCACAGCTGCTGTGGCTGCTGTTGCTGCTCTGTGATGCCACAGCAGATCCTGCAGACCCCCCTGCTGCTGAAGCCACTCTCTCCTGAGGACACTCATAGCTGAGGAGTGAGCTGTCATTCCTCAAGGGTGAGAGAGGAAACGATTTGTCTTCTATGAGTCCAGTGATACTTCCTTTTCATTAACAGATCTCCTGGTGCTGAACATCAGGATGAGTTTTTAAGAATGAAACGAGCGGTCAGGGCCGTTCTTTGCTTTAGAAGATATTTTAAGTGTTTGTAATATAATCCATGGTTCGTGGTCTTAGCAGTAGTTTTCCAGAGTAGCAAAGAGTCAATGGATGGGTCAATTACACATGCACGGAGAGGAGGAGTTGGGAGAATAAACACAAGAGAAAAATATTGTGTGTTGCAATAAAAATAAGCAAAGTTCTTCTCATGGGCTTTTGAACTCTGTGCTGGGTTTGATGGGCAGCATGAGGTTTGCAGCTGTCATTCTCCAGCCTCTTCATGGGGACAGCTTCGTAACCTGGGAGGTCTTTAAATACAAGCAGCAGATCAAAAGCAAGAGGAGGAATTCAGGCTCTAGGCTTGACTCTGCCCATTAGGTTATGTTACTTGTTTAAACCCACTTTTCTTTTTTTTTTTCATTTGGAAGCATGTGAGGGAACTGTGTGCTGCTAGCACCACAACTGTTTCTGCGGTTTGCAGATGTAAATGCAGCACTCGGTGCTAACAACACTAACTAAAAGGCTCTGGCTGTGATTTATGGCTGGTACATATGGCAGTGAAACAATATCCCCCCCGTGAGCGCGCTGGTATGAGCGGGATGCGCGACGAGTCTGCCCGAGGAACAGGTGGTCACGTATTATTTGGGGGCTCCAAATCTCCTGTGCTGTATGTGTTTTGTGTAGGGTGAAACTTAATGTTCAGCTGCTGGCTGCCTTTGATGGCCCTGCTGGTTTGCACGGGAGAAGTGGCTGGTGCTGTGAAGGCATGAGGACTCTCACAGCTGTACTGGCAGTTTTCCTCTCCGTAGTCCAAACCAATTTTATCTCATGCAGCTTGTGAGTAGCAGCTATTTCCCCCTGCAGACAAGACAGAGGGATCAGTGATTGCTCTAATAGTTATCCTTAGTTTATGTACAGTCCTCTTTTCTAAAAGGGATTTTATTACCGATGTGCAGCAGGAACTTTCTGACTAGTACCATCAAACACCAAAATGTTTCTATTCTGCAGCGAACTTCAAAGGGGGAAAAGCAGAACAAAGCTAGGAAGAAGATAAAAACAAACTTGCCAACTATCCAGGATGCTGTAAAGCCTTTATTGATTCTGCTTGGGAAGATCTTCATAATTCTACCAGACCTGGACTCAAAGTAATAAAATCTTTAAAGGAATCTGTCCGATCATATGTTCTGTCTATCCTTGAATTTCATAAGCAGTGTAAACATGGAATTTTACCAGGCTCTAGTCCCAAGAGGAGGCTCTTACATACACAAATAAGAGCAAGAATATGAGTGCTTTTCCCATTTTCTTTTTTTTCCCCTTTGCATGTTGTTTACCATTTAGATTTCATGGGCTCATATATTTTCCTGATTATTATCCAAAAGGAAACCACAGTAATTAGGGAGGTTTTGGTATATACAACCTCCTATCATGTCTCCATAAAAGAGGAAATGATGATGATTTGACTTGGGGTCAAATAATTGTAAACCTGCATCTGACAGTCCTTCCCTTGGAGCTGTGCTCTTCATGGCAGCACTGCAGTAGCACCCTGGGAGTGGGGAAGCTCTCAGCCTTCTCTCCATGATGAATATCACCAGGACATCAGGGTACTGTTAATTATTTCAAGATTAGGGAGCCTGGAAAATTGTTTTGTGGCAGGGGAGTGTGTTTAGTTTTGGAGTTTTTTAAAGAAAAACGTAGAAACACTTTGAGATGTGTGTTTATTTACTTGGGACTCTGTTTCCTATTGAGAACATGATCCAAAGTCTTCTGCAAATATTCCTGTGTTAGGTTTTGGAGCAGGAATGGTGTTGCTCTGAAGTGCACTTTCATGTCCACATTGAGAAATGAGGTCTGTGGACTCGCACAGAAAGCAAGCTGCTTTTAGGTCTTGTAATGATAAACTGAAAAATTGAGGTTAGAAAACACCCAATGGTATAAACCACTGTAATCCTGTGGTGTGAAGGAGAGAAGTGGTGTGTGGTATGAGTGAAAGATGAGTGTCCTTTTCTTGGAAATAAGAAAGGGAAAGACACTCAAACTTCTTGGAGAATGTGTTGGTTGAATGTAATCCAGTGGAGGACTTGGAAGAAAGTGAGATGTGCCATCAACTTGCTGAATTCTTGTGATGTTTGTGCATCCAGGAGTTAACTTCTGTGTAGGCAACTTTTAACATCCCAAATAATAATCTCACGTGGTTTTTGTAACGTGTCTCTCTGAAATGCAGGGGTCTAGTTGATCTCAGCCCTTCCTTTTTCTCTTCTTAACCATCCTCCCTCCAGCTCCTTGAGCTACAGCTGTCAAAGTAACTTGAAAGGTGTGGTGGGATGTTTGACTTAGCAGTTTCTATAAAACCAGGACAATCCTGCAGGACACATCTGTTCAGAGCTCTCCAGGGAGCTTTCGTTGAAGTTAAAGCTGAACATGTGTTGTGAAGAGCTTGGGTGTGGTTGGGTTGGGGTTTCATTCCACTATGTGGGGTTTTTGGGGGTTGTTTTCTAGTGACAAGATACATGTGGTGTGTCCATGTTGTAATTACCCAACAGCTGCTGAGTGCCAGGCGATAAAATGACAGACAAAATGTGGTGCAGATAAATAAAATAGTCTTGTGTGTGGGAGATGAATGAGTAATGATTGGGAAAGACGAGAGACATCTCGGGCTCACCTACATCTTGAGGCAGCATGTGTCTCTCCTCCCTTCTCCAAAAGGAGACAGAGGACCTTTGAAGTGTGTGGAGGAGGGTGAAAAGGGCGATGAAATTTATGGGACAGCAAAGAACCATTGAATAGACAGTTCTTGCATGTTTTCAAGTACCTGCCCAAGAGCAAGTACCCTGGCTGTTTTGGTTGGCATGATTTGAGTTTTTAGCCAGGAAAGAGAGCAAATGCATCTCCCTCCAGCACAGTTCCTACAGTTGTTTCCTGCCCCCAGGGTAATCAATCACAAGAGTTGGTGCAAGTGCTCAAGAGATGATCTTCTCAACCTGGGAAAAGCATTCTCCCTGTTCCTCACTGTTGGACATGGGTTAATAATAAAAAGGAGAGTCATCCCACACATGTGCATGTTTCAACTTCTCACTAATGCTGTCATGTGCGTCAGCAGAACTGCCAACAGCAGAGCCTTGTAACACCCTCTTCCCCCAGCCCTGCACTCCTCGTGCAGCACAGAATCCTGCTCATAGCCATGGCATGTGGCATTAACCACCATGGAGAAAGCTGGATTTGTGGGTTTGGCAGCCTATCTGTTATGATGGCATGTGAGCATTTGCCCAGGCAAATCACTGCACAGCTGGGGAACAGCTTAAAGCAGCACCTTGCTCCCACCAGGGAGCCCATGCAGGTAGGCAGCCTTCAAATAGTAGCTGTCCTCCAGTAAAAACATCTTGTCAGCAAATTTTGAGGTGGTTGTTTTGGGTATTCACTGGATTTTATTTTCACTAAAATTATCCAATAGTGATTTTCTGATTAGAATTAAGCATGCTTTTTTTCCCCCCTGAAATATGTCTGTAAGCTGAGTTTTGTTTAAGCCATTTTTTGTGTGGCTGTGCCACCCAAGCCAAGTAAATATTGTAGTTCTCCAATTGATTTCACTCCAACTCTGATGGGGTCTGAAGTTACATGAGGGCATTTTTGGTTGGGTGATTTTTTTAAATCTTGGTTTTCTCCTGTAGAATAAAAAGGTATCATCTCAAATTCAGTCAGCTGCAGGTGTGATTTCCTGGTCTTAACTAAAAATCACGTAGCAAGACAAATGGTTGTCTCTTATGTTGACCCAAGATCTGGTCTTGTGAAGGGGAGGGAAGTCTTTTCGTATCAAAATAAGGGAAGCATTTCCAAATGTTAGAACCACTGATGCAAGATACCTGGACGCATATAAGACACCTAAGGTTTCTGGATTCCTAAAATCTTGCTTGTATCTTGGGATCAAAAAACCCCTTGTCTGTAAGTAGTCTGTGTCAATGATTGGCTCAGAATAATTTGCAATGTGTGTTTTACTGGTGCATTTCAGTAACAACAAAATGCCTTTGGTCCTTTTAAGTGCTACATTCATCTTTCCAGTTGATGTTGTCCAGTTAAATGTGCCGGAGATGGGAAGACACTGGGCTGAATTCATCTGCCTTGAATGCACCTCTTCCCTGGGTCTGCATCCACAAGACAGAACTGGCTGGAAGTCCCTGGTGAGGAGCATCTCTCCTGGGGACAGGGGAATCTCTAGAGGTTGTCATCAATGTTTTCTTTGGACTATAAAGGGGTTGGGATGAACAACTCTAATGGAAAACTCTCCTTCGAAAGCAAGTCAAGGCAGGTGAGAGGAATCCCACTCTCAAATCCTTATCAAACATGCTGGAATAATTTTATCTTTGCTGTGAGGCTCTCTCTTATAATGCGGTGCTAAAAATAGTGAACTATCTCCAATTTACTCAAGAATTTAGTTTTTATAACTCCTTTCAGACAGAAACATGCGAACACGTTTCATAATTTCCTTTACAATTGTGTGCATCCATCTATGCAAATAAACAGGCTGCTTGAATTGTTTAATGTTGGAGTGCTTTGAAAATGTAATGTGCTGTGTAAATGCAAAGTATCAACGATAGAGTCCTACGATTAATAAGGCCTTTTATTAAATAAATGCTGGTTCTTGCCAAAATTCCAGAGAGACTTGTGGTAGAGCATGTGTACTTAACAGGTCAGAATGTGAAAGTAATAACACACATTCTCAAATAGAAAACACATGTATTTGTTTTTAAACTTGGATATATTATTTTAAATTCTTAATACCCTCACCCTTCTTTGATTAAAGGGCCATAGACTAAGTGGGGTTTTGTAAGAGATTTTCTAACAGATGTTCACTGCTGAGAACATTTCAAACTGAAGACAGAACAGATGAAAATCCGTAGAGGAAAATACAATATAAAATTGATCTTTAAACTTGGAAGTCTGTGGGAAATAACGAGCATAGCTTTCCTTCTCTTAGCAGTGGGTGCTTTGCACTGGCTGGGCAGTGGCTGAAATCCACCTACAGCAGTAGCAAGAGCAAAAAATGGGAAAACTGGTCTGTATTAAACAATACTCTGATCATACAAAGAAATCTGGATGTTTGTATTAATCCCCATGAATGCCACTTAAGTGAGCAGGTATATAAAGTTACACTGAGGCTTAGGTCTCTCTCCTATCTCAGCTGCATCATCTTAAGTGGAAACATTGCTCAGATTGATGGACTTTGTGTTATCAAGAGTTCCTTTATTAGTGTTAGGCTTAATTCTTGTTTCTGTTCAATTTATCAGCTCTTACTACAAACAGATTAGAAGCAATAGAAGCTTTATCTGTCCTGAAAGCCTCGAGATTCAGCCATGAATTATACTGTTCTGTTACACAGACCACTGGGAAAAAATTAAACTAATCAAGGAAATAAATTGCATGGACACTTAGAAGTTTGGGCTTTTGAAGAGAGATTACCTTTGCTGTTCAGTGGGATGTGTTGTGGTAAATTACTCCATAGTGCTTTGAGGAGAGGGAGGTGGGGATGTGGGGTGGCTTCAGATCCAAGGCTTCAGTGTCCTGAGGTATTTGTTAGGATTCCAAGCATGATGTGAAGGTGCCAAACAGCCTCCCATGCTGTCTGTTTCAAAGTGGGTGTTTTGACAATTGCAAAGGAATCTGAGATCAAAATCTCTTGAAGCACAGCTATAGATAACATCAGTAAGCAAACAGAAAAACAACATTAAAAAAACCCCACCAAAACCCCAAACAACAACAACAAAACTAAACAAAAGATGAATCAAACCAAACGAAAATGCCCTAAAATTGGAGAATGTGTGAACTTCAGTGTTCCAGGCTCCCTTCTCTCTCTTTATACTCAAAAAAAAACCCAACAAAACAAAAACAAAAGAAACCAACAAAAAGACCCAAGACCCCAAAAACTAACAATAACAAAAAAACAACCCACCAAAAAAAAAAAAATAAACCTGAACTGAGGAGAGAGGGGTGGAAAACCACTTGGAAGGAGAAATTCCTGCATTTCACTGGTTCAGGACTGTGGGATTCCAGCTTGCTCCTTATCAGGGAGGCAGGGTAACCAAAAGGGATGGGGCTGGCACAGCTTGGCTGCTGCCTGTCCCCAGGGGCACTGCTGGGAGCACTATGATTGCAGTGTAGGCTGGAACAGCATATTGATTTGGAAATCTACTGCAGATGAGTGTTCAGTGGACAAATGTACACCACCACTGATGGGATATCTCCAATCTGCTTTGATGGATGCAAGATATAGTAAGTTCTGCCCATCTTGAACTCTTGTTTTCTGCACTGCTGTGTGAGGGCATGAACAGAGCAGCTGGCAGTGTGCATTGATCTTTAACCATGACAGAGCACAAGGACATTGAATTTTGTGGCAACTCAACTTTTCTCTTTTTTCAAGTTCAGTTTGCATATTAAACTGCTGAGCAGCTGCTAAAAATGGTTAGCACCGGATATCAACATTCTCATTGTACAATGTATCTCTTAATTAGTTTCTACTTCTAGCTGCTTTTATTCTTCCTTTTGTTTATCATATGGATTATGTTTATCATATGGATTATGTTTATCTATCGTTTTAAACAGTGAACCAAGGGGGTTAGAAGAGTTTGGTCTCTGCCAACCTCCTGTACTTTTCCAATTGTCTTTAGATTTGGATTTTACTTTAAAGCCTAGTGCGAATATAAAACTGGGTTCTGATTCTGGACAACTTTGGCGTATCTTCTTTAAAGAAAAATTTGCTCTGCTTATCTTGATGCTGTGATTCAGCTATATCTAATATCTCTTTGTTATGTTCTTTTTCCTTTCCCTATTTTTGTTGCTATTAAATATTAATAGGCAATATTTTGGGGAGAAGCTTTTTGCCTGTGTTGAATTTTTTAATCAGCAGAGCTGTCACTCCGTGGTGCAGGTCTGGAACCAGCGCCTCTGCCCATTTTGATATGGAGAGAGTCTGGCTTTGGTTTCCATACAAAAAACTGTTAAAAGCAGGAGGATCATCTTTCATTTCATTTACTGGGGGGAGCATGTTTCACTGCAAACCAAGTCTGGAAACAGGAGAACATAGTTTGTGGAGAAGGAAAATTATCAGGTTTGGGATAGCAAGGGCTTTCTGCTTGGGAGGCAGTGGCCCCGCTGCTCACTCGCTGCTGAAAAATGGTGACATCTATCAATCCATCAAAGGGCAGAGCAGTAAGGTAAACAACAGCCCTAAACAGAGACATCTGGCTCCCATAAATTAATTGGCCATTTACACAGTGAGGGCTGTTTGCATGTAAAAGAAGGCCTTCCTGCTAACACTGTCATACGCTTTTGATTCTCCTGGTTCATCCATGAATTAGGATGGCTTGTTTTAGTCAGCTGGGTTTAATTTATTTTACTTTGTCACTCTTGAAATGAAGAGGAACTGGGCGGTCATGAATCATCTGACACTGACACTTTGTCTTTTGATCGTCTGGGATCTTGCTTATATTTTTCTCTTATAATAAGAAACCCAAGAAAAGGGGATGATGAGTCTGTCTGCACGAACGTGAGTTCAGACTCCTCTTCCCCTGAGAAATCTTTTTTTCTTCCCCTCACTGCCACTGCTGTTGAGTGTAATTGATGGTGTCATGGGCTGAAGAGGTTTCCTCCTTGCTAAGAATGTTCAGAACAGTCCCCATATGTGAGAGCAGCCCAGGTTCCCTGGATTGATGTTGGCAACGCCTCATGAGTTACTAACTGGGCATGACAAGCTCTGAGGCCTGGACTTACTCTGGGGCAATCAAGAAGTTTTAGTCAACTGGACTCTTGAAAAACACAAGGACGGATGGAGGGGTGTGGAGATGCTGCTGTTGGGATGGACAGGGCTTTGGAATGCATCCAGTGGAAAGACTGAAGCAAACTCAATCCAGTGTAAGGAATGGATTTATGTTCCTGGGCCTGCAGCCAGGACATGCTGAATGCATCCCAGAAGTGTTGTACTACTTATTTAACATGCCTTTTCCACGGTTAAGAGAAGTTTGCCCTTCAGGGCTGCTCTCCTTGATTCATCCATTAAGTAATGTTGCAGTGGGGGGAGAAAAAAGCTCCTAACATGTTGTTTTAGCTTGAATGAAGTAACCCTTGCTGCCACATGTGGCACTGAGGATTGTCATCCAAATTTTTGAGTCTGTTAAATAGCTGAGGCTTCCTCTCTTCTTCACCCTGAGGTGAAGAACACATGGTCTGGCTTTTCCAGGAGTGTTGTTGAAGTGAAATGTTGGGGTTTTTGGTTTGGGATGGTTGGGTTTTTTTCAGGCATCTGTCAGCAGTGCTGTGGGGTGGGTGGCTGACCCTTTCTGAAGTTCTCAAGGAGGAGATAATTGATTTTAATCGCTCGTGGCATAATTGCTGGAGTGTGTTATCTAGAGGAAAGAAAAATCAAAAAAGGTATTATAAAGGGGGGAAAAAAGGCCATTTAAAACTCTGTTTTCATGTTTATATGAAATACACCCTGGAGGGGAAGAATTGCTGCTGGCATATGAAACAAGATGGTCTAGAACTAAGAGGGCTGAAGGCACATGTTTTGCTGCTGCTTTTTCTTTTGACACTATGAAATACGTACTTTTTATTTCTGTTTGGCAATCTCTGCCCCAAGGTACCAGGATTTTGAATCCTCAGCTGGTTTGTGGTTTGGGTAGGTGGATGGACCCTTTGCAAACCTGTGAGTCTGGTAGAGGTTGGTTTCAGGATCAGGACCATCTGGAGTGTAATGAAAAGAAATCTGCCTTTGCATCCAACCAGTGTATCCAGCTTTTCTTGAAAAAGCATTATGGGAATTTTTTTTGAGCCAGTCTCTAAGCCACTTGAGAGAATACTAAGTAAATATGTACAGTTGGATCAGGCAGGCTTTGTACTAAAGAGGGAATTTATTAGAAAGTATTCAGAGAATAATAAACATCACTGAGAATTTCTGGGTTCTTGCCCATGGATTTATGAGTTTATGCTTTAGCTGGATAAATCTCTGTGCCTTAGTTTTCCCATTAGGATGCAGTGTCATCCCCAGCCTTCTTTCCCTGCTCTTATCATGGAAGTTAAAAATGACATAACCATTGTTCCTGTCAGCCTTCTACCCTATGTCTGACTCCTGCTGACAGTGGTGTTGATTGATAAGTGCCTGTTACCATCAGGGTGGGGATTTAGGGAGATCCCTGCAAGGTTTGGGATCTCTGTGAGGAGTTGTTCCCCATGCAGTAACTATTTTGCCTTCTGCCTGAGTTTGTTTCCCTGAGTTGTTGGTTCCTGTGGTTGCTTTTGGGCACCTGCAGCTCTGAGAACAGGGGTGGCATGTAAAAGTAATGAGTTTGAAAGCACTGGCACTGAATGCCATCAGAGGAACCAAAGCCTATTCTTCAGCTTTGTGAATTACCCTGGTTTTAAAAGCTGATACTGACACCTTGGTTTTAAAATGTGCTGATTTTTAATGTGACTAATTGAGGTCTGCAGCACTGACCCTGGCTACCTACCAGAAACTTCTCCCCTCCACTGAAGGTTCCCTGAAGGAATGAAAAACCACCAACCTTTTGTACCAAATACAAGCCTCTTTCGGGGATGTTTTCTGAGAAAAAATGTTCTTTCTTCACCTGACAAACACAGCTGAAGAGGTTGTTTGAGGCTTCCTGACCAGTGACAGTTTGAGGTATGGGGATGTGCCAGCCTTGGGAAAGCAAGAGCTGTCTTAGAGCACTTCACTAGGTGAGGTTTGGAGGGAGCTAAAAAACAAAAGGTGTGATGGGAGACCTGGGTTTGTTTTGTTGTTTTTAAGTCATGATGAAGTTAAGTGGAAATAGGAACTCTTCTCCCTACTTCCCACTAAGCAGAGAAGTTTGTCAGTGTCTGAGCCCACCAGACTTCACACTGCTTGTGATTTCTCCAGGCAGTGGTGATGAAAAGTCAAGGGTGAGTTCTCTCCTCTTTTCATCTGGCTTAGGTAAAGCTTTCCATGGTGCAAAGTCACCAGGGTCCTACCCAGAAACACCTGATGGGACTCCAGGCATGAGATCTCCAGGATCTGGGAGATGCTCCTTTCAGCATGGCCTGTCTGCTTCTCCCCTTCCTCCCCCTCCAGCTCCAGGAAGAAACTGCCCTAAAAACTGCTGCATTTCCAAGGTTATTTGTTTTGCTGAAACCTCCTGTTGCAGGCCACCATGATGGTAAATGGAGCAGTGTGTGATTCAGGCAGTGGTGTTGAAGGAGGCTTTCCTCTTGTTTTCTTCTCAAGGGGTCCAGGTTGAACCCACTTATCTGCTTTCCTGTGGATTATCAGGAGCTTGTTTGTGTGCTCCCGAGCCCTGTCTCTGGGGCTTCATCCGCTTTCTCTAAAATCCAGCAGGCTTTTGAAAGCTGTGAGGCATTGATGACAAAGCACAGGAGCTCTATTTGGGTTTTGATGGGAAAGATACAAGCATCAGGATATTTTTAATATGTGGGTTACTTCTGAAGCTCAGAGCAGTGAAGAGTTTTCATTTATGCTTTCAGAAGTTACTTCCAGAAGGAACAATGTAGGTCTTTGTGTGTCTATGTATCAATTCCCTTAGTGTGTTTCTACTCATATTTCATCAATAAAAGAAACATATTCTAATAATATTTTTCTAGTGACATTAAATAACGCATTCTCTTCTGAACAAGTTGAAATCTATCCATAAATTTTAAGTAGGCTCTTTGTTGCTCAGGGTTGGCTTGAACATTTCAGTCTCTGTCCAGCGCTGTAAAATGTAACAAGCATTTTGAATAAGTAGTTTGGGGCTATTTTTTAGTTCAGTGTGGATGCTTTTTTAGTACCTCTAATTTAAAGAATCAAATTGATACTCCTTTCATTTCCCAAGCAGAAACATAGTTTTGATGGATGGCATGCTTTCATAGGAAGAGATTAAAGTATCAAATGCTTACTTTAATGATGCAGTGAGATGCAGTTTGCAGATATTCCTTATAATTTTAGGATTTGATGAAAGTCCTTCTAGGTTTATAGTGCATCCTTATAGTCTCGTTTCCCATTATCTTGTTTTGGTAGAGGGACCATAACTTATTAAATGAGGAGCTGGAGTTTAATTTATTATGGGTAACTCTCCTAAAATCTACTTTCATGTACAGATGGGCTACAGCACTTTTAAGTGACTGTTGGGCAGAATGATCTATTTATTTTTGTTGCTGGTTGATAGAGAAGAATTTTTCCCCAGGGATGTAGTGCTGCACAACTGACCTATTGCATTAAATAAATTCTCTGCTTTCCTTTGGAGTAAGCAAGCCAGTCTATTCCCAGAACAATTACGGATGTGTGCCCCTTCCCCTTGCTGTGATTCATACCACATTGGTACAAAGTCTGTAAATAAACAGAGCTGAATTCTTACCTAACTGTTTTACATGGGAACGGTGCTGTTGGGCTGGCTGGGTGTGATATGATCCTTTTGAACTGTTGCAACTGTGCCTGAGAATTGCCTTGACACGTTGGCCTCGTGGAAAGGGTTTGGAGATGAGCATTGCAGGCGTTGGGGGCTGGAGAGGTGGTCGCAGCCTTGAGGGGCTGTAAAATAAATCAAGCAGGAACCATGCATGATGGCTTTGAGGAAGAGACATGTACCATATCAGTCAGTGTGGAGCTGTCATCGCTGGGAAGCTGAGGACAGAAATAAACACAGCCCCATCTCAATGCTGAGCTGTCATACCATGGTGGCACAGGAATGGGTGAAAATAGAGCAAGATTCGCTCTGTAGCTCAGATGATTAAAGACGCTCTAATGCTAATTCTCAGCCCTGTTCCAGATTTCCTTTCTAGATTTTACAAACTGCTGTTTGTGGGAAAGCCCAGTTTATCTTGATATCATCGGAATGCTTGACATGAGCACAGATGTTGTCGACAGAAACTCCCAAAAATTGGCACCAGATCTGCTGCTTTGCCTCTTTACTGTGCCTCCATTCCCCTAAGGAGCAGACCCAGGGCTGAAAGGAGCAGTCTGTCCTTCTATCTCCAGAACACCTGACACGTCTGCTGGCATATTCCTTTAGGGATGGATATCCCCAAACACACTTCTGTTCTCTCATCGCTGGAGTTTTCCTTTGTTTTAATTCCCTTTGACTTCCCACCTTCAGAGAAGTGTTTAAAGCAAAGAATTACGCAATAAATACATGAGCAACCTAAGCCCTGTTCCCAACATGTTTTAATGAAGAACAGAAAATGAGAAGGAAGTAAGGCTACTGCCAAACCCTAATGTATGACATAAGTTCCAGAGAACATCACAAACTCGTACATGTAGTCTGAGTCCTTGCACTCAGGCTTAGGCTTTTATGGGAAGTTCTACCTCTGCATCAGTGTTTTTAACACATGATGTCAGAGAGCAGTCAAAAAGTCATGCAATTGTCCTCCTTTTGCTTCAGGTGGTGACAAAATTACTCTTAAAATAAAAGCTTGTTAAACTTGGATCTGAAATTGGGTATAGTTATGTGTTCAGCCTATTAAGCCTTGCCTACAGTCACTGGGACTATATGTGGAAAAACTCTGGAAAGAAAATTATTTGCACCTTGGTTTTGATTACAAAAACCCACTCTCTTTTCTTATAGCTTTAGGTCTTGCTTATATTGCATAGTAGTTACACTTCATAACAACTTTATAATATACAAAATTGACTTGGCATAAGTACTTTGCTCATAGAAAGAACACTCCAGCCTGCAAGTGCTGGTGTTCCTGAGCCTCAGGGGTATTGGTTATTCCAAAACATGCAATGATTTGTCACTCAGTTTTAAACTTATGCATAGAAAGACAGTCCTTTTCCTAAATATATTTTCATGTCTGTCCTGTGAAATGGAAGTGTTGTTCCTTGTTACCAAAAGGGGATTCTCTGAAAATATTTTTGCATGCAGAAACTTGGGTTTTGGATGTAAGTGTGAGGGAAATCCTCCACAAAGCATCATGGTTGTGGAGATAACAAAAAAGCACTGTGCATTTTGATCTGATGGATCACCGCTGTACACAAGTCTGAAGCCTTCAATGAAATGTAACAGCATTAATGTGGAGCTTTTGTTGCTGAAAGCAGGCGTTAATTCCAAAATAGATACCCCACTGTCCTGTCCCATTGAGACCAGTAGAAATCCCATCAGAATCACACTGAAGTGTCCAGTGCCAAGACCTGCTGTAGTGTTTGGCTCTTATGGGCAGGAAAGCAGAATGGTGTGGAATATGGAGGGTAAACAGCTCTCAATCCCAGCTGTATGCTTTTACCAATTTTATCTATTTTCTGTATCAAAATCTGGTATTGTCAGAGTTCTCCAGTTTTCCATCTGTGACAAAACAAGACCCACACCTTTGGAGTATTGGGAGGACATTGGAGTCATTTGTTGTGATTATTTTCAAAAGTAATTATTTGCTGGTTTTATAGTAAAACATGACAGCTTGAGAGAAACTTGTGCCCTGTCCAGGGATAGCTGGGTCTTTCTCAGTTACATGTATAGCCTTGAGTTTTCTGCAATTGCTAAAAGCAGCTATTGGGCAACTGAGGAGTAAATCAAGTCCATTCCTTATGCCTATATCCTTTCATTAGTAGCAGCAGCATTTAATTAAGATCTCCAGAACCTGAGATAGTAACCCAAACTACAGGAAGATATGCCTTGCCCTAAACAAATTAGTATTTACCAATTTAAAAACACTTCTAAGTGTAGACACAAAAAGAAATGTCTTGCTCAAGGCTACAGCATTGTAACCTTGAGCAAGTTGCTACTGAAGTGCAGCAGAGGGTAGACCCAAACCTCCTGGGGCATGGTCAGGTCTTCTGCCCCATGGGTTAGACTCTTGGAATCTTATTATATTCTGAGTTGGAAATTATCCATAAGGACTCCTGGCTCACCACAGGATGACCCCAAAAATCACATCATGCCAGAGAGTGCTGTCCACAAGATTCTTGAACTCTGTCAATTGATTGCTCTTTGTTTCAGACCCCTCCCAATGGCTTTCTTTTCTTCTGTCTCTTTGGAGTTCTGGTTTTACTGACTTTCTCTTCATGTGCATTGCTTTAAACTGGTAACTGTGCTGTGTTGAAACATTTCTGAACTGTGCAGGAATTGATTAATCTGAGCACTGGAATGGTGCCATTGACAGAAGAATATGTGTGCATGTCTGTTTTCATCAGTACAGAAAAAATAGTAGTCATTAGTCATTGGGTTTTTTTCAATAAAGATTTTATTTTAAGACATGTCAAATATCTCCTGGAGCCAAGGAGAGGTTTGTTCTGAGTCAGCTGAAAAATACGATCTTAAATACCAGTAGGAGATTTTTCTAATCAGATTTTCTGATCATATGTGATTGTAGCACGCTAGAATGGAGCGCTTTGAAACATAGGCTGTGTCTTGGATTATGGCAATTATGGAGCAGAGAAAAACTTAAGCTAGTGGAAAAATAAATTTATACTTGACAATTTACATACTGATGTCCAGAAACAATAAAATGTACTTGATGTGCAAATAAACAGATTCTCCCCTCTGATGAATTTGAGTGGCATAGCTCCAAGCACAATAGTTTTCCAACGAGGACATTTTCAGAAAAAAAAAGGCCTGGGTGTACTATTTGTTTTCCTTTTCATCCATAGAGAACGTACAATTTGGGGAATTACAAGGGTCTTTCTAGGAACAGTGCCAACAAATGGACCTTGGTGGTGGTGTTGTCTTTGGCAGCTCACCAGGGAATAATTCTGAATTAGTTTTGAAGGCCCTGTTTCTAAGAAGTCCAGCAGACCAAGGTCAGGGTTGAAACAACCCAGTAAGGCAGCATACAAAGGACATTTTGTATCTGAAACGATGCCTGTTTTAGTATTTTAATCTTAGTTTGTGTGGAGCTCTACTGTGCCCAGGCACCTGTGTGAGCAAGATAGTACTTGTGTGGGCTGGTGGAAAAGGATGCAGCAGAAGTCCTTGGCACAAGTACTTTTAAGGAAAAAGTGATAGTCTGTGCAGTAGTGTTAAAAGATTGTTGGAGAACACTAAATTTTTTGTGACTTGAATGTCTTGGATATAATATTTTGATTTAAAGAAGAAATGGTCTTGTTGAAGAATTAATCCACAGGAAATGTTGGTTGGTGTAAACAGTGCTTATTTCTTCTTTGGACATATATCTCATGGGCACAAAACCACTCCAGGAATGCTCTGCTCCCGACTGTCCAGCAAGAGGAGGGGAGCTGGACCAGCAGCTTTGGCTGCTCAGCAGCAGCAGCAGAGCATCCCAAGGGACAGGGATGGGTGCCTGAAGATTTAGCACCTTCTTTTTATCCCTCTGCTTGCCCAGGGCCTAATCCTGCAAATGCCAATGGGGAGTAGAGAGCAGGAAGCTGTGGAAGGGAAGGAACCCTGGAATGGGCTTTTGGGGCTCACCAGAAAGAGCTTCTGGTGGGAAACCACACAAGATTTGAGTTCTCCATCACTGGGGATTCCTGGAGGTAATTTTTTTCCCCTCCACTTTCCATGAAAGAGAAGGAAGGAATAACACAGGCTGTAGCTTTGAATTCATGGCTGAAGAATTGAATTTCCATATTTTCAATTCACTACCATCCTCCACTCTGAGTAGATCTGCATTATATTACAAAATGTTTCTCTTGCTTGTGCATATGTGACTTTTTTAATATGTAGAGTGGATGCAATTTACCTGTGTATGTGTGTCCAGATGAGATGCTTCCTTGTACTAAAAATATGAACACCTTTCCAGAAACTAAAAACATAATTTTCGTGCTTTCTTTGCTGCTTATGTAGTGCAAAAGAGGTGAGAAAGGCGGGGTTGCAGGTGTGTGTAGGGGAGTGCTGGCCACAGCCCCAGCTCCAGGTGCCCCAGCATGTGAGGGAACTCCGCTGTCCTCGTGACTCTGCCTGCAGCTGGGGATGCTCCATGCACGTCCCAGGGCTGCAGATCCCCTTGCGTGATCCCAGCCCACGTTTCATGTTTGGGATGACTGTAAATTCTGAGTGTGACAGCCTCTTCCATGGAATACTGTGCTGCTTAAAGGCTGAAGTCATTTTGATTTACTACATAACCAAGTTATACGTGGCTTTGAAATACTATGTGCGTAGTTTACCAAGAGGTCCTTCCAGGCTTTTTTAAAATCCTGCCACAGAGTATCACGACTGTGGAATGGCTTGTGTTTGGTCTGTGGTTTTGCAAATGAGCTTGGAGACCGGGGTTTGAAAGGCAACAACAACGAAAACCTCAGAACTTCGAAACATATCCCCAGCTCTATTTTGGGATGCAGTGCTACAAAGGAGCGGCGAGAAGCAGGAGCCAAGGTCTGCTCTTGGTTACCCTGCTGAAGCAGGGAGTTATTTCAAGCTGTCATCCACCCAAAGCATCTCACAGCAGCAGCACCAGCACAAGTAGCGTCTGCAGCTCTGCGTGGTGAAACGGGCTGGGAACTCTCTTGGTTACTGAAAATAGCACGAGGAAATGGCTCTGCTGAGCCTGGGCCAGGCCCTGGTCGGGTACCACCGGCACTGTCACCCAAGGAAATGCTTCTTGTCTTGCACACTACAGTAATTGCAGAAGCCCTTTTACCACACAGAGTAACCAAGGCTGTATGTGGCCAAATGTTTGTTTTCCAGACAAAAACCAGAACCTCAATCCTGCTGCTGTGAAAAAAGAAGGCAAGGGTATGCATTTTGCAACATAGAGGGCTTGCTGGGCTGGGCTCTCAGTCCAGTTCTGCTCACAGATGCAAGTGTTCAGTGCTGGGCTGATGCTCAGCTGTGCCAATGGGACCGAGGTTCTTGCACTTGATTTATCCAGGAGAGGTCAGTTCAGAAGTAGCATCTGGTTTTCAGCTGAACTTTACTTGGATTTTCAAGCTGACAAAGGCACAAGGAAGCTCACCACAATCTGCCCTGGGCCATGTGGTGCAGCAATGGCTTATTTTCCTGATCACAGACCCTCCTAGGTTAGCAGTCATTGCTAGAGCTGTATTAACTTTGTTAAAATACACAGATGTACATCACCTTAATAAGTCAATAATTACCATATTGTTTGGAAATGCAGAGAGTGGAATCCAGCTGAATTTCACTGTTGGAGTACTGCATTTATAATTACTCAATTTGATCTCCTTAAAGCACAGTGTGTTCATGTTTAATGTGATACGTGAAATATTGCCTGCACTGTGAAACCAAATGACCCAAGGGGTGAACTTTTCCTTACCTGCAGTATGTAAGGCAAGTTTATCTCAGAAACACCATCTGAATGCAGAGCTGACTCTTGCATGGGGGATTTGGGAGCTGGTTTGGGTTTTTGTTTTTTTTTTTTTTAATTGATAAAAGCTTATTGTTAGCGCTGGGGTATCCTGTGTTAAGAGGCACGCTTTTTGTGGTTTTCCTTTTGGAAATGTTCCCATGCTGACTGAAAGCACAGACACGCTGCTGTCTCTTTGGGCCTTTCCAGCTCATGGAGCAGGAGGCTGTGCCATGGTGCTGCAGCTCTGGAAAAAGGATCAGAAGACCCCAGATACGCAAATAAAATCCCAGAATTGTTTGGGTCGGAAGGAACATAAAGATTATCCAGTTTCCTGTGCCCCTACTATGGGCAGGGGCACCTTCTGCTAGACCAGGTTGCTCCAAGCCCCATCCAACCTGGCCTTGAACACTTGCAGGGATGGGGCAGCCACAGCCTCTCTGGGCACCCTGTGCCAGGGCCTCACCACCCTCACAGTGAAGAATTTCTTTCTAGTATCCCATCTAACTCTGCCCTCTGTGTTTGAAACCCTTTCCTCTTGTCCTGTCACTCCAGGCCCTTGTCCAAAGACCCTCTCCAGCTCTCTTGGAGTCCCTTTAGACACTGGAAGGGGCTCTAGAGTCTCCTGCAGCCTTCTCTTCTCCAGGCTAAACAGCCCCAGGTGTCTGAGCCTGTCCCATAGCAGAGCTGCTCCAGCTCTCTGAGCATCTTCATGACCTGCTCTGGTCTCTCTCCAACAGGTTCATGTCCTTCTTATGTTGGTGGCCCCAGCTCTGGATACAATGCTCCACACTTTGCTTTAGTGTGACATGGAAGCAGAAATGTCTGGGCTCTGTCAGATCTTACAGGGAAAAGGACTTTTTTAAAACAAGTTGTGTATCTGCCCCCCAGCAGGACTGGGACTCTCAGCTGACCAAAAGGTGCCACTGGGGATGGAGAAACACATCTCGAGTAACATCCAGAAATGGAGGGAGGAGTAGCAGGGGGAGAAAACCCAAGCAATGGTGTGTTATGGTTTTCTGCAGCACGTGGCAGTTTGGGGTCTGGGTGCAGGGATGTGCCTGTCTCTGGTGCAGGCTGTGGGTGCTGCTGCATGGCCAAGCCAGAGCTGAGCTGTGCTGTGCATCTCCCCTAACTCACAGAATTCAGATCAGCCACACATGGGTGTTTAGGTTGCTCTGCAGCTGGTTTATTGCTTTCACATGCTGCTTTCATTATACCTTACAGCCTTACTCCATTTTTTTTTCAGGGGAGGGAAAAAAAAGAGGAACAAATCCAAAACTAAAATTAGTCATTTGAGAGTCCAAGTTTGGTTTTCATTTGTTTGCAGATAGGATGAGTTTGAGTTGGGGGAGGTTTGCTGAGTGGAGGGGACTGCAAAGATGAGTTGTGGAGCTGAGGCATTGCTGCTGAGAAGCGTAGTCCTTCTCAGTCACACACTAATGCAACACCAAGGGCTTGATGTCTCATTAGCACTTTCCTGCCCTGGCTCTTCTCTCTTGTGGTGTTTACGTAGTGGAGATGAGTTATGGCCCAGCCACCCTCAGCAGCACTCACAAGTACCTTGATGCTTGGTGCTGGGGTTGCTGATCTCCTGGGGCTCCTGCTGCTCCATCATTGCTTCATGCTGGAGCGACTGGTGGGACAGGCTCCAAAACAATTAGAACAAGTCAGATGTGATGCAGCTGTCATCCCCCACTGCCTTCCTGGTGCTGCTGTGTTTTGGTGGGTATTTCTGCTCTTTACTCCCTGGCACATCTGTCCTTGCTGTCCTGCTGGCACTCAGCAGTCACATGCTCTCCAGTCTCCTGGGACTGGCATGGAAATGCTGCTGGTCCTGGGTGAGACAGGGATGGTTTGGTGTGTGCCAGGGTATTTGCTGTGTGTTCCAGCTTGAGCTGCAGCCCTGTCTTTGATAGGATTCCTACTCCCAGGCACCCTTTCCTATCACCATGCCACAAACCCTCATCCTGACTCAAAAACAATGCTTTTTAAAAAATTATTATTTTTAACCTTCTCATGAAGTTTTTTTTCAATTATAAAACTGGCTTTTCCCCAGAGCCTGGCTTCTACATCGCTCCTACTGCTGGGCATGTTGGCCAGACTGATTGACATCTCCCTGGCAGTGGGCTTGGGGCCAGGCACTCATTAACACAAGTACTTCAATCTCTATTGAATAGTAAAAAATATAGTTGTTCCCAACATGTTCTGGCCCCCTACAATCACCTGGAGGTAAAATGTAAGGTGCCTATTGGTGTTCTTTAATTCTGTGCTTCCCCCACCACTCCTCACAATCTCCATGTGAGGATGGGCTCCGTACAGAATCCCAGTGCTGTGCTGGGCTGCACAGGGGAGGCACAGGGCACCCTGCCCATGTTTCCTGTTGGGGGGATATCTCTGCTTGAGGGATTGTTGAGTCTTGGTCCTGCCATGGCCTAACCAAACCTGCTGGTGGTGCATAGTAATAAATCTCCTTGATCGCCCTAATCTTGCCTCAATTCTGGTTTCTCCTGTGCAGGATCATGCTCTCCCACAAAGCCCTTTAGGTGATTTTAAAAGTAGTAAGAAACTGCTTTTCTGTTTCTCCCCATGGGAGCTTATGTGGTGATCTCATTCATCTTCCTGATGGGATGTTTCTCCTGGCTGTCAACCTGAACTTTTATCTTTTCCCTTTTCCTAGGGCTCAGGGCAGCATGCACTGGATCGTGCCTGTCCTCTTTGTGCTTCTTCTTGGTCAGTTTACTACCAGGCCTTTTTAAGGTTTCCTTTAGTTACTTCTTCATCTTTTTTTTTTTTTTTTTCCTGCATGAAGATACTGTGGTTGCAGAAGAACTGAAGAGTCATGCTGGTTTCTGGTGGGAGCACACCAAAATGAGAGAGCTTTCATCACTGTTTGCAGCCTTGTTACACTGCAACCTTTGTCTAATATATAGAAGTTTTTATTCACGGTTTCCTTGTGGAGTTACTGCTTCTCTGATTTCCTTCTCTCTTTGAAGAAGTTGCTAGGAATGATGGTGCTGGTCCTACCTGGCAATAACCATAGCACAGGGCTGTGATGTGTTAACTTGCATCCTCTCTGTGATAAAAACTCATCCTGCTGCGCTTTTATGGTGTATCAATTCAAGCATCAGCTATGTTCATATTTTCTTTTAAACCTTGATAAATCTCCTTGTATAAAATCTAATTTGAGATTTATAAGGAGAGATTTGAAACAGGAAAAACATCTGAGTGTAAGCTGAACAAAAATCCTAATAATGATGTGTTATTGAATTTGACGTCAGTCAAGTGGTTGTAAAACACATTATAATAGAAGTGCGCTGAGAACAAAATTGCCCACTACTTTTTGGCTCAGTTGATTTAGTTCTTCATTCTGAACATAACTTTATAATATTGGGTTTGTACATATTTTTGCAGATTTTTCTTTTTAAGCGCTGTAGAGCATCTTACAGGATCCTTACTGATCACTTTTAACTCTTTCAGTAATGTTCCTAATAAAAATTTCAGGAGAAGAGGCTGCTGTGTTTGTTGTCTGTTGTTTCTGATGTTGTTTTGTTGAGACACAGAACGTATGTCCAAGAGCTGCATGAGTGCCCTTTGGGTGGAAACAGGCTCCACTGTGAGTTTACAAAAATTGATCGTGCCTGGGCAGAGAGAGGAGCGAGAAAACGTACTACATATCCTCCTTCCTCCCACCCCCTTTTCCTCTTTGGTGTCAAATAAAACGATGTCTCATATGGTAGAGTACACTCTTCCTGATGAGTTTACTGTCTCCATACCACCCAGGGTGGGTCTGGTTCTTATTGTGTGTACTTGCACACACAGTGTGGAAAAACAGACTCCTCTGCTGAAAAACAAATATTTCAAAGCAAAGTTAATTGGCAATTATTCACCTATTACCTTAGGGTAGGAGCCTGCAGGTTGGATCTAATTTTCTTCAAGCTGGGTTCATGCAGCTTGGGATGGAAAAGGAGATAGTGAACTCCTTCCTCCTTCAGTGAAGAGTCCAGCTGTGGACTAGAGTTGAGAGCACTTGTCTTTGGTTTCTACCCCAAGCCCAGTGCAAAAGAAACTTGACAAATTGCTGTCTCTTTGTCTCTTATCTATAAAGTGCAGAAATTCTTTGGCAGCTTCTGGGTAATTACTGAAATGCGTGGTGTTAGTTCATGGCTGTGGTCTCACTCTGGTACAGAAGCAGGGGAAGGACCTTTGGATGAAGCGTTCTCATAGAGAAAAGTTGCTTCACCCTCAGTCCTGCTGGTTCTACATAAGTGGCAAAGCCAAGGCAGAGAAGTCAGGCATTTTACCTCTAGCAAGCTGGAAACTGTCGTTTGTTAGTGTTTCCTCCAGGCTCAGAAGCCCAACAATAACAGCTCTGGATTGGCTCGGGTTCAGCCTGAAAGCACTGGCCAAGTTGTGACAGCACATTGCCTCCTCAAAGGCAAGGAAGATGGATGTGTGTGGAAAACGTCCCAGCTGTGGGATTGCTTGGCATAGTTCACCAGAAATCACCTAAAGTAAATTCTCTGTTTAAAAAAGAGTAATTTTTTTTCTCTTGTGCACTTCTGGATGACAGTTTTGTGACTCAGGAGATGCAGAACAGGTCTGTGATGGAGTGTACAGCTTGGTAGGGCTTTTATCTACCTTTGAATCCAAGATGTTGTAACACTGAAGAGTCAAAGTGTGCTGTAAATAACTGGGATGAGGGAACAAGCAGGATCTGAGTATTTTTCCCTCTGTAGAAACTTTAACTTTTGCTTAGACCAGCTGACACAGAAATACGTGTAATATTCACTTTCAGGGAATTTGTTGTCAAGAAACTCTATTCTAGATAATGCTAAAACTGTTCAGAGGTGCAAGTAACCCATCTGTATCTGAGATTCACTGTTGTGAGAACATGAACCACAGCAGGTTTTTGTGGGATTTATAGGGATCTTTTACAATGGGCTTTAGCAAGGGGTTTATTACTGGTTCTAGATTTGTGTTTGGCATCAAACTGTTGGGAGAGTCTCACCACGAGACTCGCAACATTCAGATACAACATTAAACCCATGTTAAGGGGTTTTTCCAGCTAAATTAAAGACTGTTGTGGCATACTTTCAAAAGACAGGGAAGCGCCTCTCCATCCTGTTTTCACATTGGGAGGCCCCCCCCAGCATGCTGTGAGCTCCAAGGCTGGACATGAGCCCTTGCAAAGCACATAATAACAGCTCTGTGTGCCCACACTGCCAGGGAGAGCCGGCACCGGCACCGCTCGCGTGCAAGGGGAAGCACAACCACGCAGAGCAAAACAGCTGAACAGCCCACATAAACCTTGTAGACGCCAATACGCTTCATCAGCCAATGTTTTCATGAGGATTAGGCCAGGTTGTTTGATAAAGCACATACAAGAGCCATTGTGTGCTATCGCCTGGCACAGCCGGGCCGGTTCGCGGAAGCGCTGATGTGCTAATGTGCAATGAAAGGCAGCTGCAGTGACTCTTCGGATGCCCGAGGATCTGATGACAAGTGTGCTCACTCAGACCCCTCCAATAAAGTCACTCGTGGGTTGTGGTATTCCCTCTGTGGGCAGAGCAGTTGGATGGGGCCACGGCTGGCAGATGGACCGGCCACAGCTGATGGGAAACTCTACAAGGGCTCCAGCGTGGAGTGAAGAAGAAATGAGAGACATGGGCAGAAACTGTTAAATAAACAGAGATTATGCTTGAGATATTTTTCTTTCATTCTGATTTATGGCAGCTGCACAGCTAAATCTACATAAATTAATCTTGCCTAATACAAACAGACTCATTTATCCCATGAGAGAAGGTGGTGCTGGGGGAGGGATGGGGTGTCACAGCACAGGGACTCCAGGCTGGGAACATTTCTTGCCTTTCATGAACTTGGGCTATTTTCTCTGCTGTTGGCAATGGTGGTGTAAAACGTTTGCTGTTCAAAGCATGGAAGCCTTGTCCCAGATCTATAAGTGCTGCGTTGGAAAGAATGAGAGAGGAAAGGTCTTGATGTGAGCAACATGCTCCCTGCTGCAGCTGCTTGTGTTGGGTGCACCCAAGGACATCAGTGGCTTTTCATATTGGCCTGGTCAGACCTTTTGTGTGGCTTTCAACACCAGTTCCTGGCTAGATACAAGGATTTGTAGGCATGTGCTGAAAGGAGAAACTAAAAATTGTTTTCCCCAATTGCAGATTAAATGAAAAAAGTTTTGTTTTGGGTTTTGGTCATAGCAAAAGCAGAGCTTCAGCTGTACATCTCTGATAATCTCATGTGCAGAGCTCTGCCCTCCTGGGCTGAGCAGAGTAAATCCAGACTGACATCTACAAGCAGGTCTCCCAGGCTTGTCCTTTCCCAGCCAGGTGCTTTCAGTGTAGCGGAAATGAGGAACTGGAGTGTTGGGAAGCAGCTGTAGGAATTAGCTCTCTGAAGCAGTAAATCCACAGCCCTGCTACTTATGAGTACTGCAGGGAGGATTTTCACTCTGTTTTGAGCCCCTGGCTTTGCTAGTGAGGGAAATAAAGCTTAGAAGCCCTCCTCAGCTGTGGTTTGAACTCTCAAATGAAAAAATAGCTTATTTGATTTTCTTTTTTAATACTGCTCTTAACATATCCTTTCCAAGAACAAAAATCTGCCTCCTTTGAAAATGACACTGGGGTATTGCATCTGCTGCACAAACACAGTAATAAATTCCATATTTAGGTCTCAGCACAAACCCATGGGCTGTTGTGTTTTCTTCTTTCCCGTGTTTCAAATATCTGCGTGCTCCACCATGGTGTGTCTAGTCCCACTTAAAAGCTTTAATGGTGTCTCTGGGAGAAATGTGGAATGATTTTTGCTTTGTTAAGAGGTTTAAACCCATACACACAAATTATTTCGTGTTAAATATTGAAGAGGAAGATAATACTACATGAAGAACGACCAAAACTTGTGCTACGGGGGAAAAGGGAAGGTGTTACTGGTTAAAAAGAAAAGGGTGAAACTTTGATCTTCCCAAACAGTTCCTGATGGTGCAAATCATCAGGGCTACTGAGTTACACACACACATTCCCCAGCCCTGAGTTATTGGGAGTGTGATGGCCGATGTGTGCAGGCAGCTGAGCGGCACGGCCTGTGAAATGAGACCCGAGCTCGGAGAAGCATCTGGAGACTTGAAAAGTCAGATGGGTGAAACTGGACCCCTGACAGTGTCACTCTGAGGCTGCAGGGGGCTGGGCAGCACTGCCTGTGCAGCTTCTTGGCTCAGTACTAAACACCAGAGCAGCCTCTGAAGGGAAAATACTCAAGGGATGCTCATATTGATTTTTCAAGTATTAGTCACTATGAGAAAGGGAGCAACTTCCACATTGAGATAAATGCTATGCAGACGGGAAGTTCTGTGTTGACAGCACATAAAATTATCTTTTCAGATTACTCTCTAGCTGACTCTTTCAATCACTTCAGTGCTCTTTTAAACTAAGCAGTTACAAACTCCAAATTATTGCTCCTTTATAGGATTCTTCACTCTAGTGTGCCACCTCCTTGGGCTTGGAAAGTTTTTCTTCTTTAAACTCAGCAGTGGGAGGCAGTAGGGATTTTTGAGAAGAAAGGATTGTGGTGGATCCCCTGATAATAAGGATTTTCTGCCAATAATTTGCTGCTTCTGAACTCCTTTGGCTTGGGACAGAAGTTCATTTCTGGTCTGGCTGGGAAACCAGGCAGGTTATTCCCACATGAGTGCACTCTGACACACTTCTCAGGCGTGATGTCTGTCATTGACATGACCAGTGGGGGAATTTTCTGTATTTCCTATTAACAGCAAAGAGAAAACCTCCCATTCCTTTGGAATTGGATTTGGGGAGCACATGCAGCACGGTGGGCTGGGGCCATGGCAGGGTCCCATGGCTGGGATGTGGAGCTGGAGGTTTGAAGAGCTGGAGGTTTGAAGAGCTGGGTTTGTGTCTCACTGTGTGATCTAGCACAGAGTGTAGGTTGTAATGTGTCTGTGAATCCATTGCTGTCTGAGGGTTAAAAGAAAATCACAGAAATGCTCCGTTGTGAGGGCTGCACTTCCACGGGGACATGTGAAGATCCTCATTAGTGTTACAAGCGGTAATTAGTGCTTGAATTCACCACTCACCTGGAGTCACAATTACCTACTAATGTTGCAAGTGACCTTTCCCTGCTTTTGAGCAACCTGTGCCATAAAGACTAAAACAGAATATGCTAAAGCAAGCATCATTCACAATGTGTTCTTAATCCTAACCCAGGGCAAGAGAACCTCTTCTGGAAATGGGTCTTCAAGAAATCGTGGCAGTTTGGCAAAAGAGGGAGAGCGTGTTAAACCTCGCATTACACAACCTACCATTCTCCTACTGAATCATCTACTACTTTAGTCACTTCTTGGAAGGGAAGCTGCTGTTTTTCTTCACTGGGTGCTAAACAGATGTTCAAATACTACCAATAATATGGAAACATCTTTTCCTGTGTGACTCCTGGTATTTCACAAGCAGCACCAGTTCGCTCATGAGACTGCTCTTATTAGGGCTGTTACTTTGGATAATAATTAACGTTTTGGGTTCCTTGGGTTGTAGCTGCATGTTAGTGTAGTTACAGGACCAAATTCCTCATTTGTTTTTATGTAGAAACAATTGAATTTGTTAAACTTTGCTGGTCCCAAAGTACAAGGTTATTATCTAGGTTAAGTACACTGTCTTGTGAAGGAAATTTGGTTTTATGGTATCATTCGAAATTTGCAAGAGACCAAAAGACTCTTCAAAACTGGCCATTGAAAACCCAAAGGAAAACATAATTACACAGTGATTTAGTCCCATCAGGGCACTGAGATATTTAATGTCTGACCTGTGCACTCTATTTTTATTTTACAGACAGCAGGTTATCAACCACGATCAATATGTAAGACTGCAAGAGTGGTAAAATGCTGATGGATTAGTGCTTCCCTTCCCCTTTGAAAGCCTTAGAGATTGGAATATTGAAAGCACAGAAAATAGTGTCTTGTAAGACAGTGCTGGGAGTTGGAAAGTCTTTCTAGGGGTGAAAAGTCAAAAGCTGGTGATCAGAGGCAGGGCATCAGGGTTAGTGTCATACAGACATTCTTAAGAAGCCTCCACAACTTCAAAGCCCAGACAACTGGGTGGTTGTGCCAGAGGGTCACTTCCTCCATGAATTGCTAAGATGCACTAAGAAACCCTTTGGAGAAATTCATGGTACAGTGCCAGAAGTTTAATACTCATAGGGTCATCTTTGTTGTTTGGTTTGGTTTTTTCCTCCTTACAAAAATATTTTGGGAAGAGAAATACTGCTTTTCAGGATCTTGCTTTTACTTGAGTTTTTGCAACCCCTGGTAATACCTTGCAAGTCTTTATTCTTTCATGCAGAGACAGTGTTAGATTTGTTTGTTTTATAATCACATCTCATTGGAATGTTTTATTCCTGGTTTATAATTAAATCTTGCATTTGTTTCTTAGCTCATTGCTTACCCTGGTGTCTGTGCATAGGTGGGTGCGGTTGGGAGCAGCAGAGTGGGAGGAGGGAAGGAAGGGCAGAGAGTGGGGAGTTTTCTCTATCGGTCTCTGCTGTGATCCTGGAGCTGGGGAAGGGGTCTGGGAGGAGCCTTGCCTTGGATGTACCAATATCACAGATATTTGTGTCAAAGACCAGGTTTTTCACCAACTTTGCCTAGTACTTTCTGTGTTGGGGACAGTCTAGCCAGTGTTTGAACAGCAGCAGCTATTTGAATTCCCAGCCCAGCAGTGAAGAGAACAAAACCAGTTCTTATTTCTCAATAAGTGGGAGTTGGGAGCAATAAAACCAGGCCTGTTGTTTAAGGGCTTGGCTTAGCCCAGCTGACATTTATGACTGCAGACAATGGGATTTCTTGGTGAGGGTGCTTATTTTAGACTAACATTTTTGTGGGGATAAATTGTCTTTGTCCCTTCTGCCCCCACTTAGATGCTTGCTGATAACATGATTTCAATAGCTGGGATGCCACGTTGTGGCTTGTGGGCATGAGCAAGTGCACGAGTTTATCTTGCACTGCTTTGGGCAGCTCTGGGGAAAGCACCCACACCTGCTGTTCCCATGGTACCTGGAATTCTGGAGAGTAAAAAAGCAACTTAAAAATAAATAGTCACTGAGGAGAAAGCCCAATTCCTCCCATCCCATTATAACCTTGAAAATTTGCTGCATTTGCCAGCTACTGGGCTTGTTTTATGAGCACTACGTAGATCTGATGGAATTCTTTTTAGAAATCTCACATTCATCTGCACTTGTGCAGCTTTCCAAGAACTGTCATGTTGGCAGATTCTCTGAGAGTTGTTCAGATTTAAGCTAGACCAAGCTTGCAGGAGGATGTTATTTCCTACAGGAGCTGTGCAAGCAGATTTGAAATTAGTTAAAATTAAAAAAAAAAAAAAAAAGTTAAAGAAATCCACCTGTCCCTGGAAAAGGGAGAAATATAAAGCCCTTTGCCAGTAGCCTCCTTATTTGGTGTTTTGCACTTCCCTGCGGTCCAATCTGGACCAGCAAATGTTTTCTTTATAGGGCAAACAGTTCCTGATGTGATTTTGGTTGTGTCTTGCAGCTCACCAGGGTGCAGCCACTGAAACACATCAAAGAGCTGCAAGGAGTTTCTGAGGGGAAAATGGGTTGTCTTCTCCTTCCCCCACTGCAGTGGGTTGGTGTGAGCTGCTGCACAGGTGTCAGCAGTGCTCCCACAGGATCAGTTCTCCAGCCTTTCCCTTCAGAGGGTGGTGGGATGGCTGTAACCCTTATTCCTGAAATGTTTGCTCTCTGTCCTCCAGCTGAGCCTATCCAGATACTCTCAGCACTGCTCAGGTCTGTGTAAGAGCAGAAAACCAGTTCCCTGCATGGCCTGAAACTGGTGGGCTGCCATACAGCCTGGGAGAGGATCTGCCCTACATTGCTTTCTTTAAACTGGAACTTAGTTGAATTATGTGGTTTTCTGAACCTCTTTCTAAATTTAAGAGCAGCTCTAGTATGCACAATGCTTCAGTAGCTCCATGAGAGAGAAATCAGCTTTTTGGCAAATAAGTCAAAAACTTTTGTGTGTGGTGTGGATTCTGTTCTATCTTAAATGGGCCATTTTAAGTCTGTTGGTGTGACAGAAATCATTTCAAGATTGATGGTAAATCTTGCCCCTGCAGGGAGTATCAGAAGCAGTTAGTATTTTATATACAGTGTAAACAAAGGATGATCATTAGCCATAATTAGATTTTTATGGGTTTGTAAGATGACTCATGCCCCCTGGAACTTTTGCACAGCGAGCTAAAGACATGCCAAGGTTTAGAAAAGCGTGATTGCTCTTTGGCTTGTAAAAATACCAAGCTTGAATGTACAGCTGTTGTGTGTCCCTAATAATAATAATAATAAGACAACTATGTTGTAACCTTTACTCATCCCTTCTTCCAGCAAACTTTCCATGGGATTGAGTAAGAGCTGCAGGATACAGTTGGTGGACACTGGCTGTTAATGTTTGCTTAGAAAGCCAGCGGCAAAAATAGCCAAACTCTGATGTTCCTCAATTTTGGGGGATGCCAAAGATAGCAGGCTTCTGAGAGGCCAGTGAATCTCAGTCCAAGATTTGAAGTGATGAAAAATATCAAATGTAACAGCAAGTCTTGGCCTTTTGGAAGACCTAAACCATGTTGTGGTTGAGAAGCAAGACATTCTGTAGGGCACTCCCAAGGATCTTGGAAGAGCTGTGGAGAAGTTCCCTCTGAAATCCAACACGTGGCTGACTCCTGAGTGTGCCTTGTGAGTCTGTGTCATCCACCTGGAAGGTTTTACAGTTTCTCACACCTGTCTGTTGACACAGAACATACTGGATTAGATAATTCTTCTGATCTGCAAGTCTGTTGACATGAATTTCATTAAATACGATTCACAAAAGATACCTTCTTGAAATGTATCTTGCCCTTGAGGTGATCCCTGAGGCCACTGGCTGTCACTGAGCCCTTCTGGCTCCTTTGGGATCAGAAGCTCAGTCTGGCACCTGAAGTTTCCCAGGCTGGCTGTTCCGTGCAGGATTCAGGGACTGTACCAGTGTCCCTTCTTCCTGTGCAGCCTTCTGTCATCACTGTCCCTCTGTCATCACAGCTGTGCCTGGGTAAGGCACATGCTTGACCCTGGACTGTGACTGCTGTGTGGGGCTGGTGGGTTTGGGCACTGTTTTCTCTTGCTCAGCTTCCCATGGCTCTATCCAATACATTAAATTGTATATGTAAGAGAGAGGGAAAGTCTCTTAATAGCTGACAAAATTATTGCATATTTTTTTCTGAAGAAGCTCAGAAAATGTACCTATATGGAACCACTATCCTTCAAAATGACTGCTCCCTCTGGTGTTTTTTTAGCATATGGGGACTGTCTCCTGCAGTTATGGAACATTGAAATGGTTTAAATGAAGGTGTGCATGTCCTCAAAGGACTGCACACATGGATGTGTGTAAATAGGGAAAAAAGCAGACTGGTTCCACAGTGCTGATTTCCTTAATACAAGGTGCAGAGGCTGCAAAGCACAGAGCTCGGACAAAATGCACAAAGTGGCCCAAGCTGCTGAAGTAATGAGTCTGTTCATCCTGAAATCATATAGATGCTTTGGGGTAGATGCTGCTCACTCAAAATAAGGGGTCTGATTTACTCCTCTGTTAAAGCATATTAACAACACAGCAGCATAAAGTGCATTTTATTTAACCCTGTTGGTAATGCTGCCTGTAACTTTACACTTGGCAAAGCACTTCCTAAGAGAGCAAGGGGAGAAAATGGTTCTGTGTCATTTGGGGGGAAAAATGGACAAGAAAATTGAATAGTGTTTGTACACTTCTAAAATGTGTCATTCTGGAAACCCTGAATCAGGAACTGGAGCTCGGAGGTGTGCAGGTTCTGAATTTTTTTGTCATATACTTGTGCCTCCTCACCCCCTTGCCCAGTGGCTGCCAGGCAATGCTGAAGGTTGGGAGCCAGATGCCTGAGAGGGGCTTGTGGCTGTTTGCAAGTTTGCTGCTGACTTCAGGAGTGGCTGCTGTGCTACCTCGATGGAGACTTTTTTTATTATTTTCTTAACATCTGTTGTGCATTTGTCTATGGCAAGAATTACAATCCCCGAAGGAATTGCTGGCTGATGTATAGATGATGCCAGATGAGGAAAAGCACCGTTTGGCACATTCCAAATTAAGCAGCTCCCCGTGTATGACACTGTCATTTGGAGATGATTTACACAGCCGTGTTTGCCATCAGGATGTCATCTGCCCTCTCTGCACTGTTGAGCTTTAAGGCTTGGATGCAGCCTGACTACTTAAACACACTGCTGTGATTGGAAACACACTGAGGGGAACACATGCATGCGCTCGCCTTTTGTTGCAAACTGTTTTATTTCAATGGAAAGCAGAAAGAGTGGAGTCATTTCCCCCCCCCCTCTGATGTTGATGTCAGGATTTCAAGCCTGACTGCCTGGATGACGAGAGCTGTGGTATTTCCATGGGACAGAGCCATTGTCAGGTTTCAATGTGTTCCCACTAATGTGGAGAGAAAACTTCGGACTCCTTCCCATCTTGTCCAGATGTTTCCATGCATTAGCATGGGTATCATGCATGTTCTTCCAGCTGCATTTTGTCCTTAGGAGATTTTGTTTTCCATCCTTTCATCTTCATTTTGCACGATGTGAAAATAAGCATGGGCAGGTTGTGATGATTAGTCCAGATCCTGTACTGGTGTAAATTAGCAGAGCTTTGACTTCTACAAGATGACCAAGTCCATCTCCTCACTTTTTTGGCCGTGTGTGTTGTAGAAGGGTTGTGGGTGGATTTGGTGGTGACTGGTCCAGAAGCTCCTCTTCCCTCTGGCCCTTAGCTCAACAGCTCACAAAGATATTACTCAGATTCAGCTAAAATGGGCTTTATGTCTTTTAGAAGCAACAAAATCCCTGATGCTTATCTAACATTGTGGAAACAACAAAAGAACATCCAAAAATTCTTATCCTCTGTCCACAGCTTGGGGCAGAATTGAAGTCTGTATAGTGAAACAACTGCCCTCTGTAGGAGCTGGCTTGTACCACTGAACTGTTCTTTACTTTCAGCTGTGTATTTAGTGTGTTTAAAATTGTGTGTGTCCACAAGACAAATATTTCATTCTGTACTTAACTCTAATGGTTCTTCCAACCATGAAGTTACTTAATCAGTAATCCTTGCCTACAAATGCTGTCTTTCCACACCAAAACCTTCCAACTCGAGATAAATCCAGTTCTGCCAGTTTTTCCAGTAAAGTCCCATTCCCCCAGTATATGTCTGCCCTTGCTGACTTAATAAAGTGTTTGCTGGAGTGATGCCCATGGCTCTGAGAGGGTGATGCTGGTGACTTTTCCCTTCTGTATGACAAGAAAACACAGGCAAATGTAACCCAAACTTAAAGCCAAACTTTTCTTTGTCTCTTGGGTAGTGTACTGATTTTAAGCTGAAATTAAGACAACTTAGAAATCTGTTGAAAACTTTGTGTTTAGTCTGTGGAAGCTAAAATCACTATTTTGAAATGGATAAACCAAAAATTACATTCTATCGTGCTCTTGGCACTGTATCAACATTTACGTAGCAATGTAAAAGTTTTAAACTGTGAAAGAAATAATCGCCTGCTCTAATCAGCATTTTCAAGGGAAGGCTTATTAAAGCACTGATACATTATCTTAAACTTTTGAGTACTGTTCCTTCCATTTACAAGAACTTGAACTTTCCATAGCTGCTTCGATAAACTTTTCAACAGGGTTCAAAAAACTAACAAACGATCCCATTACACCATACGTTAAAAATCTATTCATCTTATACTAATGAGTTAGTGGACATGCATAAAATAAAAATATCTGTTCCTTTTACTTTGTTTAAATCGCTACTGTCATGTACTTCAGCTCCAAATGATAACACGTGCTTAAAAAAACAAATACATTACTGTTTCATGTTATTTTAAGATGTCTCTGACTTTTTTCAAGTGATTTATATTGTGTTTGTGATTCAAGCCTGAAAGCAAGCTAAGAGGCCTGGGGAAAGAAAAGTTGCTTTAGAATCAGGGTATTTTGCATACTCTTACCCCAAACCAGTAAAGTAGTGAAATACCATCAAGAAATTGGAACAGACTGCTGGTTTTATTTTTAGCAAGTTTATTTAAAAGACAATATTCTATAAAATGACAAATCAATTTAGTGATGAGACCTAGAACATGGGATGCCTGAGTAATCCTTCTGTATTGCACCTCATTTGCTTCCCCTTGTGGTTTGTTTTTGAGACGTGCAGTTGTAATCTCTTGGAAAAATCAGCCGTGTGTTGCTGTAAGCACGTCTTTCCAATGGAGGCAAATCCTCTGTTTGACAGGCATCTCTGACATTAAACTGCAGTGCAGAAAGAGCACTGACCTTTAAGAACCCTTCATGGGCACATGCACTGAATGGAAAGGGCTTTAGGTTTGGCTTGGTCTGTAAGGGAGAGGAAGCTCCTCTAGAGAGAACTCTGTATTGGGAAATACACTTTGGGTGCAGTGGGAAATACCTTTTGGGTGGGCTGTACTCCACAGAGCTCCTGCTCCCCTCGGGCTGTGCTGTCAGCATCCTCCTGCTGCAGGAGCTGTATGCTGATTTATTCTGGTTGCCTTCAATGCTCTGATGGGAGCACTCCAATAGCGGATGTCACTTAAATAAGATATCAAAAGCTGTGGCTGAGCAGGCAGCCAGTTCCTGTGCTGAAACAGGAACACTCCAGGGGTAACTACCTTGGGAGTCAGGGCACTGATACAGCTCAGAGCTGGTGACTGTGCATTGGCAATTCTGTCCCAGGAGATTCCCTGCAAGGAACTTGGTGATTCAGCTCCCTCTGTGTCATTCAGAGATGCTCTGGGAAGGTGAAAACTGCACAGGGGTGACTGAACTTCTGAGAACTCCTACCAGCAAGCAATCACATTTGTTTAATCCTTGGTTTAAATCAGTGAAGCTCTGTTTTAAAACCTCTTTTTTTTTTTTTTTTTTTTTTTTGTCTGGACTCATCTGTCCAAAAACTACTCCAGATCTACTGTTGCTTGCAAAACTCCTAATTTTTAACATCAACTTATTCCTGGTCAGTTTAATATTCTCATGCCAACAGTGCTGTATAGTTTAAACAACTTTTTGGAAACAAAACTGCGCGTACCTCCCTTATGCTGTGTTTGTAGATGGCAATCTGTCCCATCTGTCTTGGTTTGTCGAGGCTAAACTTCTCCTGGTGCCTTGGCCAAGGTTGGACCTCCTCTCTGGCTCCCACTGGGCAAGGAATAAAAGTAGGAATACAAGACTCAGCTGAAAGCCACCTTCAGAAGGCAACACCAGGCCAGATTTCTCTCTGGACCTTAATTGGCTTAGTTTTATTGTTTCCTGATAACAATTTAAAAAGGCACATGTGAGAAGTGTGAGAAAGCAGTTGTGGATCCAAAGGGCTCTCTTGGAAATGGAGCTGGCCTGTGTGTGCTGTGTCCAGGCACTGGTGAAGATGCCGTGGTGTTTCCATGCCCCTCAGGCAGAGATTGTGCTGATGTTAATTTGTAGAGAACAAAAGCAAAGTCAGATGTGAGTTTATTTCTTCAGCTCTTTGCGTTTTCGTGTTAACTCGCATTTGAACAACTCTGTAATTCTGAATTATTTTATGTTAATACCTTCACCGTTACCAAATCATACTGATAGGTTTTTTTAAAGGAATAATTTTTTTAAAATTTGGCTGGTTTCTTGAGGGGGATGTGCAAAAATAATTTGAAGCAACCTGTAGACATGTTGTTTCCAGAAGATACCTGCAAGCATTAGGTTGATGACAGTGTCATGTTTTCCTAAAGACATCTGGGTTTGCAGCAGGGCTAGCAAAGTCACAGATGGCCCATGCAGAGGTTTTACTGAGCTGATTTCTGTCACACCAGTGGAAATGCTGCTCATGGATTAAGACTACTTTTTTAGCTACGTGGCTGAAAAACAGCCCATCTTAAGAGCACTGTCTTGAAAAACCAGCTGTGTAAATACTTCAGTACATTTTTCCCTCCTGATTTGTTATTCTTCCCCCACCCCCAGCCCCCTTTGCGATACCGGATTATTCACTTTTCCTTCGGAAAAGGATCTTTGCAGTTTGAAGTTTCCCGGCATCAAACTCCACAGGGGACCTTCACTCTCCTCTGCAGTGGAGTTGAGCCCTTGCTGTCACATTGCTCAGAATCAGAACTAAATTATGATCCCTGGTATTTCCTCACCAGATGTCACTCGCAGCAACCAGGGCATGGCAGGCAAGCCCAGCACCTGCCCACCCAAATCTCTGGGGTATCATTCCCATTTTCCATCTTGAACCTGGGAATGTGGACCTTGCAGATGGAGTTGTCTGAACCTGGGTGTTTGCTTTAGTCTCTATTTCGTTTTTAGCTATACTGTTATCTGTTTTTCAATCTGCTGGAATAATTTGCAGGAAATCAGTGTGACTTTCTCTAAACCAAGATAAGCAGGAAGACTTTGCTTTCCTGTTTTCCAAGGGCTTTCATTCTGCAGCTTGAGAAATCCAGTGGGTGTTTCTAAGCTTGTAATAAACTCTTGTCATTAAAGATCTATTCCAGTTCAGTTACCATCTTAATGGGCTCAGAAAGAAGTGTCCATCTAAAAGTGTTCTCCAAAACTGGAGCTGCTCTTCCAGAATGGACCAAATGATCTTGGTTGACTGTTCCAGCCATGGCCTGTGTCTGATGTTCCTGAGGAATTGTTCTGAAGATAAGTCTGGTCCCTAGCAGGTGATTTACTCATGTTCTTTGGTGGATTTTTTGGTTTTCTTTGGTTGGCTGGTTAGTTTTTGGTTTAGTTTTGTTTTTTATATGGACCAGTCTGGACTTAAATTAATGTGTAAATTTCAGAGTTGGAAGAAGTGCTGGGAGCAGCTCTCCTCCCTCACTGGCTCTGGGACATCCCTTCTTACAACTCCAGCTCAGATTTTTCCTTGTTTGACACCTGATACATGCTAATAGGCTTTGGGTTTGTGGCTTTTGTAGTTTTCCACTGCAATTTTGTATTCCATTTTCTATTCAGGGATGCCATCAGAGCTGTGTCAATAATAAGCCCTGTGGACTATGCGGTTTGCTCTCAATTTCTATGAAATTTTGAATTACAAAGCCTGCAGGAGCTGGACACTGATAGCCTTATGACAGAGTGGTTTCATATAACTATACCCTAAATGGATAAATCCCTACCCAAATAGCACCCTCCTATGCAGTGCCCTAAAGAATGTGTAGTCTCTCTGATGTATGTGTTAATTAAGCACAGATATTCTTGTAGAAGGTGGACTAAAGCATTACATTCACATCCCCCTAAAAGCACCAGCCACTCAGTTTACATATCAGATCTTAAAAGCAGAATCTTTGGTTGGGAAACCCTGATTCCAGGCTGGGCAAATGCCAGCTGTGTGCATCTGGCTCAGGGCTTGGGGGCTTTTGTGCAAACAGGGCAGCTACTGCTTAGAAAACACAGGGGTGCGAGGGAAAAGAGTGGGTCTGATGTGAGTTGTAGATGTTCTAGTTCAACGTGTGCTGGTTTTAAACCTCAGCCAGTGTAGGAACTTGAGGAAGGGGGTCTGTGGGGTCAGCACTGATGTGCTCCCTGCGGCACTGCTCTCCACCCTAACGCGCTGTGCAGGCTGTGAGTGCAGCATGGAAGTCATTGGGCTGCTACTGAAATGCAGCTCGGGACTATTTAAGTCTGTGTTGACTTAGAACAGAAAATAAATGCATGAACAGTGTCCAGCTGAGGTGGCAGGGGACTCTTTAAATGGGCTGAAGGAAATTCCTCTGGCCAGAATTTAGCACAGCTCTTCCCAACCACACATGTGAGTTCTCCCATCTGCCACTTGCAGAAGATGCATCATCCCATGTCTCGCTTGCACATTTGTCATTCTGCTCAGGATAGTCACAAAAAAAAAAGTTTTAGAAAGTAAGAAAATCAAATTACTATGGCAGGAAAATGGAACTGAGCCCTATGGTATGGCTTGCTGAAGGCTGGAGAAGAGCAGAGCTGAATAGGGGCAGGTTGTGATCACTTGGAAGGATTCTGGTGAAGAGTTTGGACTCCCCCTATTTCAACTTTGGCTTCTTCCTTCCCTTCCACTAACTTTTCATATCCATCCTGAAGGAGGAGGGAAGTGAACCTCCAGGCTTGTGTCCAAAGGCAGGATTTGTGTAAGCACTGCTCTGGAGGAGACTCAGGATGCGTTTTTCCTCCTTCTAGCAAAGGAGCTGAGTGACCTGGCCTGTGCTGAGCTCCTCATCCCTGCAGGTGTGCAGGATCTGAGTTACCCTGTGCATCTGCCTGGCACAAATTGCTGTGGGTGCTACCTCTGCTGCCAAACAAAAAGATATTATTTGGGACTAGGCTGATACTCTTCCATCAATAGTGACCTGGCACACCACTTTTGCATTATTACACTTGGACCTTTTTCTTATTTATTTCAGTGATCATTAGGCGTCTTAGAAGCTGTTCCTCAATAGGTGGATCTGAAGGAGATGGAAGGCAAAAATAGTCACATGTTGTTCAGGTTCTATCTACAAGTAAGGAGTGGACATGTAATTCTTGCCAAAAAAACCCAAAACTGCTCTGTTTTGGAGATAGATGTCAAGCCTGTATTTAAATTGGCACTCTACATCCTCTGTCCCCCATTGAGGGACTGTCTGCCCTCTGATTTTTTTTTTTTTAATTAGTAGAATTTAATTAAGTGGATTTTTTTTCAGAAAGGCACTGACTTTTACAATCACAAATGAAATAATAGCCTGTAACCACTATCATTCCCTAAGCATAATTTGCAAAAAATACTTACATCAACTAAGTAAATGTGATCTGAATCAGAAAATTATTCCGAGAGACTGTTTTAGCTTAGCTTTGACCAAATTAATGTCAGTCTGGTTAGTGGCTTGATAATAAACATGCTTCTGCTTTCTGAAGCCACTACTGTATAATCTGATTACAGCTGATGTGGCTGGCAGGGAGCCAGCCCCGGCTTGCAGCAGCTCCTTCCCCACTGGAATGTTCCAATAAAGAGCACAGAATTTGCTTTGGAAGCCACTGGCCAAGGCAGCAGTGCAGGATTCCATCCCAAGCAGTGGCTTTGCTCCTTGCCTTCATTCCTGCAAGGTGATGTCTCTGCTTTAAAGGCTTTTTCTCTCTGCAGGGGCAGAGCACAGGGGTGGCAGTGACATGAGGCTGTTTTGAAGGTTACCCAAAGCCAGGGTGCTCAGGTTAGAGGGTCCTGTCCCAGCTCTGCATCTCCTGCCCCTGTGGGAAGGGCTGTTCCATCCATCTGCTGCAGAGGCTGCTGTGGGAATAAAAGATGGTCCTTGCAGCATCAATAGAATGCAATTTTTTCTTGTGATAAGCTCCTTTTGAAGGGTTTTTTTTTTCTATTTTTAAAATAAAGTTTTCTAGGGTTTTTTATGCTTTACTCTTTTTCACTGCAAAGTTCTGCAAAGTGAGTTGGATACCATGAGAGTGGTTTCCTGGGCAAAGCATCATGTCTTCCAGATAAGAATTATTTTGCTTCTTGGCAGCTGGATTGTTTTTAGTGCCTAAACATCTTCAAAGACTATAAAAAGGGAGACTTGTTACTGTTATTTCAGTGACTTTGTCCAAGATGTTTCTCCCCGGATGCTATGTATACACACAGGGTCTGTTTTTTATATTTTCAAAGCTGCTGGCATGAAGGCTAATCTTGGAAATCAGTAATAATATCTTCTGAAGTGGAAGAAACTAGAAATACCTTCACCTGAAGGCAGCCAGTGATGAATAAAAGAGTTTAAAAGAAAAAAAAATATCAAAAAAACCCTTAAAGTGCCACTAATAAAATGAGTGAGTTATTTTGGTGCTTTAGTGGCTGGGAGCTTTTCTTCCACTCATGGCTTCCCCAACCCTTCTGGAAAAGTTCATGAGAGGAGCAGGGTTGGCCAAGATCAATGCAGTGAAATACTCCTGGGGCATGGCCCAAGAGCCAGATCAAGACTTTAAAACTGGCAGCTTGTGTGTGTTGGTGGGTGGTTGTTGGGGTTTTTTTAGGGGGCAAGTTTTGTTTGGGGTTTGTTTGGGATTTTTTTTTAGTCAGGGCTGTTGATAATATGGACACAGATGCTTGATGTTGGTTCTTTGAAACTTTTTGTCCAAACCTTAAAAGTGGAGGTACCTATGGGTGACAAAAGAGCCTGTGGCTCTGCTTGTTCACTGTCCTGCACAGTGTAAAAGTGGCACCTCTTTTAATCCAGACAGTCATTTGTGTGTGTGTGTGTAGGGGGGTGAACTCTAGCCCTCTATTATATATTATGGTGGCTAATACAAAACAACTGTGCTCTGTTTGCTCACACTCATTACACTAAAATAGATGAACTTTTCATATTCCATCTGAAAGGCATTATACATAGATGATTGACATGCAAAATGGGAGAAGATTAGGATGAAAAAGAAAATTATGTTGACTTTAAAAAGAACTAATTCTAAAATTGCATTTAATTTTGTTTAATGGATTGCTAAGAAAAGCACCTGAAACAATAATTTCACATAAACTGTGAACCATTAGTGGGCTTTTAATAATGGAGAAAGAACAGGAACCTGAAAGAATTTCAGGAAAGATAAATTGACTTGTAAATGTGATATCAAATAAGGTACCTCATTTTCTAACGTGATTAATCTCAAAATTTTTCAAATGTTTTAAGTGTTCTCTGAAGTGCTGCAGATACTGAAATCCAGGGAGTGTGCTGGTGTTCTGATAAGTTGAAACTAAATGAGGAGTCTTTCTGCAGGTTCAGAGAGGCACTTCAAGTTTATTTTGTATGATACAGAATATAGTCTGCACCAAAGAGGTCTGGATGGTGAAGATATTAACTATTTCTTTGTCAAGATGAGGCAATCTGCTACAAGTGTCTCTTCTGCCATTCTTTTCTCTGCTTCACATGAGATACAGGAACTGAAAGCAGCTGCTGTCCAAGGCTTTTCAATTCAAAGTGATTTGTTGAGGTTTCCAGTACCCAACTGCTGAATGGGGCAGACAGGCCCCTGAAAAATATGGACTTTTGGGTAATCTGTATTTTTTTGCCAAGAGGACATCTAATGTTTCAGTAGATCCTTTCAGTAGAAATGTTTGCTTAGCTCAGAGGAAAATGGGATATTAGGAAAATTTTCCTGCCTCAGTTGTCTTTTTTTTTTTTTTTTTAGTGTTTCTGCAAAGGTTTTACAGATTTTTTTTTTAACTGGAACCTTTATGGGACCATAAATCACGGTTTCATTGTGTTTCTTCTTTTTGTTTTTATAAATACATATCACTTGCAAAGCAGACAAACAGCTTCAAGGTTAGTAAAGGCAGAGAGGATACAGATTGTTCCAGAGCCATGGATGTTTTTAGTTTATTTGTTACTATTGAATTTGAACTTACTTTTCAATAAAACTGGAAAGGAAATGCTGTTGGTTTCCCTCAAAACTGTGCCAGGAAATGAATTTGCTGTGATTCTGTTTTATCTCTGGAGTTTTCCTGGAGCTTGGACTCCAAGTCCTAAAGTGTGCTGCTGTCCTGAGCATCATTTCTACCTCCAGGTCTTGCATCAGTCTGTGCTTTCCTGTTCTGCCTAAAGGCAGTGCTGGGGCTCATTTATTTCTCAGGGGGTGCTATGGCATGAATGAGCACAGAGAAGGCAGAGACTGGCATACCTGCTTAGTCTAGACATTATTTCTCCAGGTGTGATGTGTTAAGGCTGTATGTGTGCAGGTGAGCAAGGACCACTTTCATGTGCAAGTGCTTGTGTGACAGACCTGCACTGCCCAAACCCATGAAGATTTTAGTGGGTGATGAGTTTCTGTTCATCATCTAGGCAGTGCTGTGCCTCCACAGTAATTTCTGTGTCTAATAGGCTGAAAATCCTACGTAAAATGGTGACATGGATGTCTTTGTCCTGCGGACTAAACTACTGTAGCCTGGAGTAAAGCACATAACTCCTTGTAACAGATGTGCACGTGTGTGGTGTGTTTGTATATGTAACTTCCCTTTTCTGTTTTTTTCTCTTTTTTTTTCATTTCACTTAAATAAAAGCACAATCTGTTTTTTTCTGGTTTTCTTTCATTTCCTCCCCAGCATGCCAGGTCTCTGCAGCGCTCCTGCCTGCACCTCAGCTGTGCTGGATCAATACAGGAGACTGTGGGGGAGGTATCAGTCTTTTTTTCTATGAAACCAGCACTGAAGAACATAATTGTAATGCAACTGGAGACACAGGCTCCCCTTGCTTTTCTAAAATACATTTGGCAACTGCAAAGCCAGAAGGTTTCCAAATCAAACAGAGGGTGGGTGTCCTTGCTCAGGGGGTACCAGCAGTTCCCCTGCCTGCCCCCAGCCCGCACCCTTTTCTATTGGGGCATCTCCACTCAATTTGCAAGAAGCGGAATTCTTGAATTGAGGCTGGAAGCAATGAAAACAACATAATTAGCTCCTGGTCTTGACCCTCTTGTCCATTCTGATCAGTTTCTCCCTGCTCTCGAAGAGGATGAGGTTCCAGGCAGTTGGGCTGCCGAATGGCCCTTTCTGTGTCTGGGGAGGGATTTCTCTGCGTGGGGACGGAGCAAAAACGAAGCGCTTGGCCCTGGTTGCCTTTGGGCTCCGCCCCAGGGTGGCTGAGCTCTGATTTTGCAAGTACTTGGCTCTAACGATTTGAGAAATCACAGCAATCGAGTTAGTGTTATCTGCCCTGCTTGGAAGAGGGACCTCCCTGCTGCAGTTAATCCCGAGGATGAGACCACCCTTTCTCCTTTGTTTAAAACCTTCGAGCTGGGAGATGAATGCGGTGGCATCTTCAGCTCCTGCCTCCCTGGCTGTGCTCCCCCGGGGAGTCTCATACGAAGTCAGGACCTGTGGCAATAACTGCATCAGAATTCACAGTGGAGCTGCTGGAAAAGCTCTTCCCCACGACAGGAGTCCCAAGGCACTGCCAGTTTCCTGCAAAATAGTCCACTCTCACTTGGTTCTAATGGGAATTTGGGTTTGCATGTCTTGGAAAATAGAAAAGGAAGAGCTATTTTGCTCTCTTTTTGCATGGACCTGTGAAACAAGGAGCTGTAGGACTTTGAGGGTGAAGACTGAGTCTTGGTTCTGAGTTCCCGTGGCATCAGGTGTCCCAATCCTCAGAGCTGTGGCTGATGCTCTTGGGATACACTTACCCAAAAAAAAAAACCAAACCAGAAAAGGGCCATCCTTCTGAGTGCAGAGCTGAGAGATTTTGTCTCTTTGTGACACTGGAGGTGGATGTGGCCATCCCTGTTCACTGGGGCCTGTTGCCACCCATCAGTTGCTCGGCAGCACTAAGGGGTGTGTGTGGCTGTGCTGGTGGTATTGACTGGAGGTTTTCCACCACTGTGATTTTCCTTTTTTTTAAAGCCAGCTGTTGCTGGGGGGGCTTTGCGTGCGTGTCTGCGTGTTTTGGAATTGCAGAGGATTTTGGGTTCTGTTTTTTAGCAGACTCGTAAAATTCTAGCAGGATCTTTAACGTGGTGTGTACTCGTAGCACTGCTGCTCCACAGCTGTATGGTTATTGAAATGTTTTATTATTTCAATAACATTTTGAAAGGGATGTTTCCCTCCCAGCTTGAGGGAAGAAAATTTAATCCCCTTTCTGTTGCCTCATGGCTACGGGACTAAAACTGATGTGCTCAGACCTCATCTGAAAAGGGTTCATTGCCTGTGCCTGGTGATTTGGGAAGGACAGGACGTGTGTCTCAGCAGATATCCTTTGCAAAGGCCGGTTTTATGGGTCTATTTTGCTCAATGCGAGATGATTCTTGTGAATATAAAGGCTTTCTTCCAAGAAATCTTAAGGGATTTGTGCTGCCTGTTCTGTGCTGGTATGTGTTCTAGCAGGAAGCAGCAGCAGGTAATGTATTTATACTTCAATATAAAGTATCTGCTTAAGAATACCTGCTTAAGAATAGTTTTTTCCTAGAGGTTCTCTGGCTTATGAAATTAAAAATTAGAGATAAAGAAAAAGACTGAGCTTCTCTGCTTCCTGTTGATCATGAGGATACGCACAAAATCCTCTGGTTTTCCTTGTCACTTCAAGGTGCTGCCAGCCTTGTTTCCAGCCTCCCTGCTCTCGGCCTGGGCAGCCTCAGAGCACTGGGATGGAGTCACTCGGGATTTTCTGAGTCATCACAATGTTGGTTGATTGTGCAAGGAGGGTTTTGCTTTGAAGTCCCTCCTGGCTTATGTTCTGTTGAGCAAACGTGTAGCAGGACCTTGTTTTGTTGCTGTCCTTCTGTGTTGGATTAGTTCATTCCTGGCTTTGTGTGTCAGAGTGGTGGTTGATGGTTGACATTAAGACCAGGTTTTCCTGTGTGCAGCATTCCCTGTTTGATGGGAATGGGCACTGAGGCAAAAGCAAGATCAATTTTCAGTGGTTTATCCACTATTTTTGTCCTTTCTTCTGAAAGGAGGAGTTGCCACATGTGTGAGAAGAGTTTGTACCCTGGAGGTTAGGTTGAGAACTTTCCTCAATCCTGTGCTAAATCTGGATGTTCTGCTTAAATTTGCTTCCAAAGGCAACACAACCTTCTGGTTTAATACTTGGTGAGGAGTAAGAGGACTCAGCCAGCAGCCACAGCAAACCCTTGGAGCTGGCCAGCCTGCAGCCCAGCCCAGCTCATCAGGTCTGTCCTTGGTGCTTGAGGGGTACCAAAAGAAACCAGAAGTTAAATGTATTTACTGAATTTTATACTCTTTGTGGCTGGAAATGAATTAATTATCTTAAAGCAGCAATAAAGAGGTGACTCCACCGTGCAGGTCTCCAGCAAGATGAGCAGAGTGGACTGGGCACATGAGTGTGGCAGGGAGGGAGAGCTGTGCTGCTGTCCAGGATAGAAGGACAAGGACAGGATGTGTTCCCCAAGGATGAATAGTCCATTTTCTTTGATTTGCAAGTTTTAAGTTAAGTATAAAACCTCTGGAACAGCAGAGAGACGCTGTTTACAAAATCCAGTTGAGTGGAAAATCCCCAAACAAGGATGTCTGAGGTGGTGTGAGCCTCAGAGCCTTCTCAGTGCCCAGCCAGGAGCCAGTGCTGCAGCTCCTGCCCAGCGTGGACATCAGCAGAGGGAGTGCTCCCTTTTGTAAGGCTCAGCTGTATGGTGAGCACATGTCCACATTAATGTCTCTTGCTGCATTTAATATAAGCATATTTATCACTATTTAATATTAAGCAGTTGTCATTTGCATTACTCTCATGCCTCTGAGCTTCAGCCACAAGCTGTGCCCTCGCTTTGCCCCTGGCTCAGCAGAAGGAGCTGCCAAGGATCCCATCCTCGCTGCCATCGTGGTGCCCTTGCCCTGAGCCCTTCCCAAACTACACCAAATAAACCCATAGCAGAGGCAGGGCTGCTGATAGCATGGAAACGTGCAGTTCTGCAATTATGGAGTGCAGATCATGGAATAAACGGTTTGAGAAGGCTCCAGAAATGCTTCCTTATCTTTCAGTAACAGATTGCAGCTTTGTTTTCTGAAATAGATTCTGAGATGGATGGTTAAAGAATAGGGTGAATTTAAAAGCATATGTGTTACTCCCTTGCCCCCCTCCCCCAAAAACCCTCAAACCCATTCAAAAAACAATCCAAAAAAACCCCCATAAAAACTGCAAACCCAATAAACAAACCCCCATTCCTCATTAGGTTATTGATGAGGCAGAGCACAGAGGATGGTGAGGCTGAAGACCTGTCTAGGTTGACTTTTATGTCTTCCCTTGCTTGACTTCTTCCCTCACCCCACCATCCCCAGCAACACTTGAGGAAAAAAATGCCCAAGGTGTGGACTTGATGACAGAATGTGGGTCTTTTTGTTTGGTGCTGAGCATGGGGTTTTGTGAGTGAGCCAGAGGATTAATGAAATAAGTTCTTATAGACACAATGAAAAATGACTTGATTGCCAAGAAACTGTCGTCCTAATGAACTTGGGTAGTCTGTTTGTTGGAGACACCAGAAAATGGAAATGGGCTTGCATAGCTTTATTATATTCAAAAATAGACTTTAACTAGAACATTCTGTATTCTTTCCTGTTTGAGTAAAAACAGGGGCTGATAGAAGTTGAAAGCAGGAGATAAACTGATGTGGAGACACATATGGCTTGAAGCTAGTGTTTGAAAAGCAAGGAAACCATAATCAGTTGAAGGTAAAAAGAAAAATGCTCTTAGTAAAGAGCCCTGTTCTCAAGGCATCGCTTCATGTTGGTATGAAGACAAGTTTCGATTAAGTCCAGATAAATTCTCTTTTTTTAATGTGTACCTCATGCAGAATGGATGTTTGTCACTGTCCGTCTTTGTTACTAGGGAGGAAGGAATGTGGAAGCATGTTGCTGCTCAAGCTTTTGGGGCCATCATGCCAGAAATCAAATCAATGTGGTCATCTTACGAAAATGCTCTAAACAGCCCATGTGCTGCTTGGATTTTTTGGTCAAAATGGATACATTTCCTTCAGAATCAGTACTGTAAGATGGGAGAGAAAATTCAGTTTTCTTTCTGAAGACTGCTTTTTCTGGGAGTGTTCAGTGAATCTGGGAAAGAGCTCAGTAAAGTATCTTAGATTTGCTGGAGGAGGGAAATTCCATGTTGATGGGTAAATATGATATGCATCACATCTTCCCTGGTCTTCCCTTCTCTAGCAAATCTAAATCAAATCTAAATCATTCAGCACAAAGACTTGGCTGGATCTCTGCTGGTAGGATGTTGAACCATGGTCACTTATGGCTCATCTCTCTCCTGGAATATTGTTGATATTTGCTGAGGTCTTGCACATCCATATAGTGAAGAGCAGGATGTCTTCATAAATATGTTGTCTGCCTCGAACACTTTTTATTTTAAAATGAAAGAGGGAAAACATTTTCCACAAATTTGAGAGCACTTTCAACTTTAATACCGTTTTTGTTTGGAAGATGCAAATGCTGGTGTTGAGTTCTTGGCTATATAATTTTTAATTTAAAAATTTACAGGGAAACACCCCCACTTTCTGTGTGGTACCTGGGCCCCTGTGCTTTGGACAAGGCAAAGGTTGTGGTCTCAGTTTCCTATGGCAGAAGTGCCACCTAAAACAAAGCCTTCTATGGGTGCTTTGAAGGTCAGATGCAGTGTCATGACACTGACAAATCAGCAGAATGATACAGAGTTATTTCACATACAGGATTGAAAAATAAAAATACTGCATAGCTTTGTTGCTTTTTCATAATTCATTGCCCTTAGTTTTCAGCAATCAGATCAGAGTATAAAAAGCAAAGGTAGTTGCAGAAGATTGACTGCAACTGAGTGATTTTCTTGCTTTCAAGGTTTTTTGTGTCTATAATGTAGTTGGTAGTGAATAGATTAGTTAAATAAGTGATTATTAAAGTTACCCAGCAATAGAACATGCAGATGGGTGAACAGAGCAGTGCAAGCATTCCAGCTGGTCCCCAGGATGAGAGTTGTCTTTTGAAATGAAAATCAAAAAACTTGACATTATTCCTGGCCATAACTGCTAATATTGGGTAAACATCTCACATGTTTAGGAGTTGCATTCCCTTTATGTAAAATATGAATAACAATATTGTATAAATGTTCTTTGATCTCTTCCCATGAAAAGCTCTGTGGAAAATCCAAGAATTTTATATTAAATGCTAAACTTAACCTTTGAAAATTGAGTCTGTTAAGTTATTTATAAATATCTTTATTTTTTAAGTAAAATATTCACTTGGCACAGTTAATGCTTTCCACTGTGGTCAAATATGAGTGACTAACAATAAAGCAAGTTCTATATGTAGCAGTGGTTAAACACTAATTTAATCTCTGCATTCTACAATATTTTCAGAGGCAGATTAAAAATGCCATAATCCAAGGAATAAAGCAGTAATATGGTCTTGGTGAATGTTCTGGAGTAACTCTAAGGCAGGACTTGTGGCTGTGACTGTACAGCACTGGAAGAGAGAGCTGCCCCAATATGAGAAAGGAATTGAAATGGTAATTCTCCAAGTCAAACAAAGAATTGATTGGTTATTGCTGGTTTAACCATCATAAAATGTAAGTCAAGAAGGATACTGCAATTCAGGCTTTGGCACCTAATCTTGTCTCATTTGAACTCATGTGCTCCTTGATTCCCTGCCATCAATCTCCTCTTTAGGAACTGCAAGCTGAAGTTAATGGCTTTCATCAGAACAGCAATGAAAATACCATTTACCTATTTAAAATGCTCAGCAGGGAAATACTCAAGAATGGTGCCTTGTGCTCCAGGCTATTCATCCAGTTTGATGAAATCTCAATTTTTCGTTACGCCTGTGTGCATGCAGACAATCTGCAAGGCTTTGAGCTGTCCATTTTGGGGTGTGATTAATTTGTGTCCACACCAGACAGCTTGTCATGCATTAAGCCCTGCCAGCCAACAGATAATTTTTCTAGCATTTAAACCAATTTATGATCTAGCTGACGTGCTCATTGTTTCCCTAAACCTGGCCAGTCAGCACCGTCTCCACCGCAGAGCAGGAAATTAATCTTTGCAGTTATTTGACTCCATCAGCTTTACCTGCTGCATGCAATTGTGGAGGAATCTGGCAAACTTTAAGAGCTACATCCTCAAACCATGTTTGTGATAGCTCCCAGTATTCCTCCCTTCCCTTTCCTGGACCATGCCCCAAGGCGTCATCTTGTTCTCCCACCCAGCTGGGTGGAACCAGAACACCCAACGCCCACGGGAGAGGGTTTGGCTGTCCTTTGTACAACCCAGGAGGGAATAGCTGAGGTTGCTGAGACTCATCCCTTGAGGAGACAGCAAATACATGACTGTGTGATCTGAAGACTCCTCTTCAATCTTCTGCTGTTGACTTTATTAGCTTGAGGCTATTAAACATACGAAAGACTTGGCAGGTACCAGCTCAGCTCCTAGGTTATGTCCCTGGTTTAAGACATGGGCACGGATGTAATTAGTTTCAAATTCCATCAGAGCGAAGAGAAAAAATGGCATATTATCCAAAATGTGTACTTTTACCTGCCTGTTCATAGAAATGCTTTACAAAAAGATGGATCCAAAGCTCCTGTGTTGACTATGGTGTGCTGTTGCAATTGTTGCTTTTAAGAGATGAAAAACCAAATTGAGAAGGAAACCCAGTTCAAATTTTCTTTAACGAAGAGTGCAGTAAGACTGGCACAAAACCAGCTCTGTATCCAAACCTCCTTTAAGTTAAAGCCCCATTTGCACAGGGAAGGTGGATCTGAGCCTCATGTGTAGCCCTACAGGATTGGGAGCTGCTGCTCTGCCAAAGCCTCCCTGGGACTCTCATTTCAATATTCCTAATATCTACCTGTGTCCTTGCCCTGGAAAGAGTTCTGGAACTGATACATGGTTTGATCTAGTGATAATTTTATGACAACTCTTTGCTTAAAATGAAAGATTGGAATTCAAATTATTTGGCTTATACTTTGCATGACTGTGAAAAGGCAGTTTGATTTGTTTTTTTAATTTTCAGGGATTGTGGAGACAGAGCTATCATGTGGAGAAATTCACAACAGAAAATGGGATGCATCAAAAAGATGCGGGGAGATAAATTTCAAGCAATCTAAATTAATTCAGAGATCCCAAGGATTTCTCACTAAGTGACCAGTATTTTGCTGAAATGCCAGCATCGTTTTTCTTTCCAATTTTGTTTTCTCTCTGAGCCATATCTATTGCCTTTGAAGTAGCTACAGCTGAGGCCAGAATTTGTGAATGCTGGGAAACCAGCAGTTCTGAGCAAGGAAAAACCTTTGTAGTCTGTTCACAGGCAGAGCAACAGAGTAGGAAAATATTTTTTTTAAATTAATATTTTATTTCCAAGCCTCCAGCATTTGATCCTGAGCTTCAATCTTGTTGCATTAAAATGCGTGGTGTAATCTTAAGATGGCCATGGGGCAAAGACCTTCCTGGTCAAGGAGACCTGACAGGGACAGTGTCGTCCATGCTCCTGCACTGCCAAATGATTTAGGTTAAGTCATGGATTAAGTCTTGACTGGCTTTAAAATGCAACTTATTGCCTCTTCCAGGAGTTGTGCTGGTTCATTTGAACCGTGGTTAGTGTCGGGGAATCAAGCCTTGGTTAAAATGTGTGCAGCACTTCCATGGACTGACTTAGAGGTCTAAAATTAGGAACTGTGAGCTTTAAGGCTATATTCAATATAATACGTGCTCATTGGCGTTGCCTTTGGTGTGTTGTACCTTCTCCATGTTCCCAGTTCTTAACCTCATGGCCACAACTGCTAAACTGGAAAAACCTTTGGATATGACTGATACAATTCCTATCACCATATGATTTTCAGCCCATGGCATAGGAAGAACTAGTGAGTATTGAGAGCCATGATGAAAAATAAAGGTAATTAAATCTCGTATGACAGAAGTTGATATTATGTAGCACAGATCCTGCCATGACAGTGCTGCTGTTGCAAGCAGAAGATGAAAATGTATAGGGATTTAAAGATCATTGCATTTTCCTATGATCTTTACATGTTTCTTTCCATGAATTTCAAAAGGAAAGACAAAAAAATTTTAAAGACAGAAGAGTCTGGATGTCATCTGGAATTTATTTGACCTCTTACATTGGCTCTAAAAGAAATAATAAACAAATAAACAAATAAAACTTTTTTTTTCTAAGATAAAAAAGACACTTAATTTAATAACTAGATTAAAAACCAATTTGAAACTTAGTGGGGGAGCTTGCGTGTGGCACAAAAAAGGGAAGAACATTTCATCTTACTGGAGATGCTGCCAGTTCTTTTGGTATGAACCCTTTGTCCAGGGCATGAAGAAATTCCTGTTGTGATGAGCACTCCACAGTTGCAGTGACCTGTGCCCCTCAAGTTAGTGAAGTTGGGATCTTTATATGGAGGGTTGGGATGTTTGAATTTAAAAACAGTCATTTTATTGTGGAGGGAGTGAAATTTTAAAGGCAGTATTTGGAAAGGACATCTTTCTTTACCAGGCAGCCCCCTGCCCTCCTGGTACTTTAAATCTGTGTGACGATCATCAGGGTTTGTTTTTTAATTAATAACTACTCTTCTCCACCTTTATAAAGGTAAGTTTTACTAGAGCCAAAAGCACATTTGAGACACACAGGAGCTCCTGTTTTTCTCAGTAGGACATTGTCCCAGCTCTCTCCCCATCTGCCTCAACACTCCTCCTCCCTCCCAGAAGTCACCACTGTAGATCTCTTGGATAAAATGTGCTGCTAGACATAAAACAAGACAAATATTTGTTTATTCTATGGCAGACAGCTGTTTAGGATGCTGTGGAGGTCTAAGTCTTATAGTAGTTTTGCAGATGTTGTTTGTACGTGACTTTTTCTTGGAAGCCATCTGTGTTAGGAAGCACGGAGGGATTCTGTGCATCCCTTGGCAAAGAGAGTTGGGCTCTTTTCCTTCAGCATCTTTGTCCAAGAAGTTTGAAGGAGGAGAGAGAGACAGAGAAATGTTACCAATATTTGGTTACAGTGAGAACCCATTTGGACTTGGGCTGTGAAAAGGTTTTTCTGGGCATGTGCTGAGATATTCAGCATGTCCAAAGTCCAACAGGGAAGAGACAAAATCTTCCCTCCTTTCTAGAAAAATGTAGAGCAAACTTCAAGTGATTTGTATGGAAGTGGTGGATCATGTCTAGGAACAGGTCTTTGTTTTTATGCAGAAAAGCTGTTTTAAATGGTCTGTGCTGCCAGGTTGAAAGGAGCTGGTTTGGTGAGATTAATCTGCAAATCTCCAGAGCACCACGAGGAAAAGGGGCTCCCTGGGGTGTGATGGCTGTAGGGCAAGGCAGGTTTCTCTCTCTCCAGAGGTGGGGATAAACATGCACTCACATTCGAGTACTTACATATTTCTATTAAGATAATTCAGCCAACAAAGCATATAGCCAAGGGTGATAGAAATTGAGGAATGTGGACTTTTTCTTGGCAGTTTAAATCTGGCTTGGAAGCATTTCAGGGGAGGATTAAATCTCGCTGCTCAGCAGGTCAGGGTTGGGGTAATCAGCAGAGGCAGAGGTTGGGGATGGCTGAACCGGGGATTAGTGCGGCACGACTGCGAGTCTGGGGCTGCTGTAAATGAGGATGCAGATGAAAATATGTCAAGCATCTTTCATACATGGGCACTTTCAAATGGGCTGTGGTATTTGCAGGGATTTTGAGCTGGTGCAGTGGGGAGGGATGGATGACAGGGCTGCTACCTGTGCTCAGCACAGGTTTCTGTCTGGGATTAGCTGAGAAGTCATAGTGCTGTAGGCTTGTTTGGTCCTGTTTTGTTTGCTTTGTGGGGACTCAAATACCTGAAGTATTATGATGAAAAACGAACTTTTGTGCCCTGACATCGTTTGCTCTGTGAAATTATCCTCTTTGTCATAGTAGTTCACCACATTTTGTGCAAGATGTGCATTGTATGCAAATTAATATGGTTAAACCAATGTCAAACAGGCTTACATTTGAGAAAAGTTAATATTTCTCTTGGCAGTCCTGATATCCTTTGTTCCTTATGTGCTGAATTAATTTCTTCTGCTGGCTCTTGCTCTGTGCACATGGCCACGATGTCCGAGGGACTTGCTGAAAGGGCTCTGCCTTTCACTGGACAAGGTGGAAATCCCTCTGTTTTGCAAAGTGCATTTCTGAGACACAACAGTTTCTGCAAAGCTTCCAGAACACGACAGCAGACCAAAAATACGGAGTAAAATGAAGCAGTTTGTGGTATGAAGCTCCCACAAACAAAACAAAGCCAGCCCTGGCCTCGTGTTTGGGTATCTCTGGATTGCTGGCTGGACTGTGCCGGGGTGTGGGATGAGTCCAGAGTGGTGGCTCCGTGCTCCTGTCCCCTTTGCCATGCTGCCACACATTCCACTAGCAGGGTTTTCACCTAAATGCAATCGGCCAAATGTAAATTGCAATTTCTGGATGCACAGCTCCAAATCTGGATTTCATCCACTGTAACAAGAGCTAAAAGCAGAGACAATGCTGGTCTGTGCTGCACTCAGCAGGAGTGTTTGTCACCTCCTTAACTCTGGGCAGGAGCTGCTGCCATGGTGCAGCAGCACTTCAGGAACAAAGTGTCTCTCAGCCATTGCTCAGGCTGTCACAGTGATTCTGCTTCAACACCCATTAAAAGTGGTTTGGGTTTGTTCTTCAGGTGCAAATGAAGCCCTCGGGGTTTGTGGAGTTGATTCTGGGGTAGTATGAGCTGCGGGTCTTTGTGGCCCCATACAATGAGTGATTTCAATGTATATAAGCAGAAATACATGTAAGTATCTGAAAGGAGAGTGTCAGGAGGGTGGAGCCAGGCTCTTCTTGGTGGTACCGAGTAATAGAATGAGGCAATGGACAGAAACTGGTGCACGGGAAGCTCCACCTGAGCATGAGGAAGAACTCCTTGTGTGTGCAGTGGCCGAGCACTGGAACAGACTGTCCAGGGAGGGTGTGGGGTCTCCCTCACTGGGGATATTCAAGGACTGTCCAAACATAATCCTGTGCCATGTGCTCTGGGATGACCCTGCTTGGGCAGGTGTTTGGACCAGATGACCCACTGAGGTCCCTTCTGACCTGACCCATTCTGTGATTCTCCTGCCCCACCAGTGCAGCCACGTGGAAACAACAAAGCAGCACTGGCCTTGCAGTTGCTCCAAACTGAGAATTTTATGGACTTCAGAATGCTTATCATTTCCATAGTGTTCAGGGAAGCCAGGCTCCTACGGGAAGCTCATAGGGAAGCAGCTCCCTATGAGCTGCTTTTCTCTCCTGGGCTCCATAATCACCTCTTCAATTGAGAAAATGCTTTAGAATCATGGAATCACAGAATTGTTATAGTGAGGAAAGACCTCTGAGATGGAGTCCAGCCATTAACCTAGCAGTAAACCGTGTTCCCAGGTGCCCCATCCACACACCTCTTCAACACTTCTAGGGATGGCAATTCCACTGCTTCCCTGGGCAGCTGTCTCAATGCCTGACCACCCTTTCAGTGAAGAAGTTTTTCTTATGATATAATCTAAACTTCCCGTGGGGCAAATTGGGGCCAAACCTTGAGGCTTACAATGGCTTTAATGAAGGCCCTCACACATCCCAGAGCACATCTGCAGTGGAGTCTGTTGGGTAGGACCAGGGAGATGGGGATGCAGGAGCAGCACTGGAGGAGAAGGGACTGCTCCACATGTGTGCACGGAGGTTTTGGGCTGAACCCATCCATTATTCTTGTGTTTATTTCTCATTCCATCAACTTAAGTTGTGTTTCTGGCATTTGTTTGTTTCCTTTGGGCAGTTATAGTTATATTAGAGTAAATATTTTCTAGTGATTGTCAAGTGTCCAGTTTACATTAGTTGCTTGCAATTTCCTGCTGTAGTTAAAAATATTTTTTTTTTGTAAAAGCATAAAATTACCCTTCCCATAAGCATCAAACTCTGCTTTTTCAGGCAAAATCCCTACCCCTGAAATTTCAAAGGCACCTTTTCATAATCTGACAACTGAAAAAAGAGGTGGCATCTACGCAATTGAGTGAATTCTCCTTCATGGTTGTAAAATGGTACAATAAAATCTGAGCGAGTCACTAGCACTGGAGTTAAGTGACCACGGGAAATTTATGGACATACTCGAGTTGTTGTTTATCCTTTTTTTATACTGCCCATTTCCTATGGAATCTCATTTTCATTGTCACGTAGGTATATCCAACAGCAGTGATTTTAGAACAGGAGCCTTGCTTGTATGCCTGACCTCTGCAAAGCTGATAAATGTCTCCTAGTTGCTCTAACAGTAATAGCACAATAAATGCTCTGAGTGAACTGTGCTGAATATCTGTAATCTGGGACTATATTTTTTTTTTTTCTTTTTTTTCCCATTGTAAAGGTACTCTTTCCTAACTGCTTTCTACAGTTTCCCATTCAGTTCATGGACAAGTGAGAGCTGGCTCCTGCCCTGGGCTGCTCTACTTCTGCAAGATTAATTTTTCTTGCAGCAATATGAGCAAGGGCTGGATCTTATTTATTTTACCAAAGTAAATTTTTCAATATGAGAACAATTAATAAATGATTATGGAGAAGAAATTCAGGATTTGTTCCCCAACCCCTATAAATAAGATAATTACCTTCTCCAGAGGGAACGGAGTTGGCAGTAGTTTCACAGGGAACTGTTGAACTGTTTGACATGTTTTAAATGGTTTAGCAAGCAAAATCAGTTTTAAAAGGAAAGGGGCTTGTCAGTCAGTCAGCTTGTGTTGGGTTGTTGATGTCCCCCTGTCAGTCAGAGCAGTAACAGCTTTCAGAGGTGGCTGAGGAGCTGCTGGAGGGAGGGGAGAAGCAGCTGCGATAATTTGGGGGGGCGATTATTTTAAACATTCCAATTTTATACAAGTGACACGTAGTTTCTTAGAGGATCTGATTTATTATTATATGGATTCAGGCAGAGTGTTTGCAAAATTTACTCTGCTTTATGGTACTGCAGCAAATGTAAACACATATAATTCAACAGTGCCAGAAGAAAATGAAGGTGGGAAATAATCTTTGTCAGCAGCAGGAGGGGTTTAAAGAGAGCTGGGAAAAGGAGAGAAGTGGCAGAGGAATGACTGAGAATAAAATTTTTTTAACTTTTTTTCATCTCCAAGAGGAAGACTATGGGTCACTTTTGAGGAAAATAGAGATGAAGCAATGCCAGGAGTTAGGGGAGGCTTGTGCCCAGCACTGGACTGGCCCATCATGGGGAAGGTGTCCTGGTGAGTTCCCTGCCTGAGACCCAGGGTGCAGAGGGGCCTTGGGGTTGACCCCTGCAGCAGCCAGTTCCTTCACTCAGCTGGAGCTTGTTTGAGCTCCAAACACAAGCAAGAAGATAAGAAACAGAAACATCAGCAAGAGAGAGGTTTGACAGCCAAGTTGTGCAGAAACCAGATGTCATTCTTCAGAGCTCGCTCTCACCCGGGAAACTTGGGTTATTGCACCTCTGCCTCGGGGTGAGGGAACATCTCCCTCCCAGACTAAAGCCTGGTTTAGGACAAGCTTTAGCCATGGTTTCACTGGGTTTCCTGGTTATGGGTCTGTGCAACCACTCACATGGATGTGGCAGTGATGTGCAACACAGCCATGAGGTTCCTTTGTGGCAGGAGAGGCTTCCTGGGGACACGGGGCTCTCCAGGAGTTTCCTGCTGGGGACAGGATTTCAGTAGATGTGATTGCTCTGCATCAGATTAATTTAGGGTCATTTTTTTCCAGTGGCTGAGGACTATGTGGTGTGAAATACCTGCTCTTGCTGCATGGTTGCTCCACAGGCTGCTGGTGGGGGTGGGATTTGCAGGGGATGCACGGCTGTGGATGGAGCTGACTGGGAGTAGCACTAAGATAATGTGGGCACGTGGTTGCAAAGCAAAATCTACTTTGGGAATTTACTCTAGCTTTGTGGTCTTTCTAATTGTCTGGAAAATCCAAACCCAGAATGGATTCTGAGACTGTAGAACAATTTGGAAGGGGGGAAGGGGAAATGGGAAATGCCATTATTTGTTGTTCTGAGTTCTTGCCTTAGTTCTATAGAACTATATGTAGTTTCTGTAAAACCCTGTTGGATTTATAGGTATTTCTATTCTTAGGGTGGGAATTTTTGGAATGTTTGAAGCCTACAATGTGTGGAAACGTAGGGATTTGGTTTCACCTTCAGACTGAGCTTCATTGCCCAGTACTCCCTCAAAGTCCTGGCCTGCTGCACAAATGAGCTCTGCATTATTCAGCTATGGATACAATAAATGCTGAAAGGCTGATTATGAATATTGATGAATAATCAAATTACACCAACACAATTCTTGGAGGAATCTGCCAGATGTCCTAGAAAATTTTCATCTGTTGGGAAAAAAAACACCGTCTGAAGCAGTGGTTTGAAAGCATTGTAATCCTGTGACCCCTACCAGCATGTTTTTTTCCTTTTTTTCCTGTTTTCAGTGTTAATTTCCATCTGCTACACTTCAATGTGTGGTTAACTGCCCTTTGAGAGGTTCCATTTAACTCTATTTTGGAATTCAGTGGCAAGATATCTGTATTTGTGCAAGACTCTCAAGGTTTCTTCTTGAAATACTTTTAGATCCTCAGGTGAAATTACATCCAGGATATCAATAATGTAAAAGTGTATCCTGGAATCCAGAAAGCAAAATTGAAAGCAGGATTTGACTTGGTGTGCTGCATTTAAAATCCAGGTCTGATTTCAGTTAAAATCTTGGAAAGATCCAGCAATAGGCATCATATATTAATCAGTGTAAGATGAAGGCCAACCCTGCTGCTTCACTTTGAGGAGAAACCTGCCATTTTTCATTGTCTTTCAAGAACGAGGTAGACTTGGAGAGTTGGCAAGTCTTTGTACAGTACCTAGAGCACATGACTAAGAAAATAGTGGTCTGTGAAAAAAAAAAGGCTCATAAAATGATAAAATGCTTCAATCAAGTCTCAGACTGACATATTTGGGAAGTGAAATCTTTCTCCTTGATTCTCTTTTGTCCCTTACTGTGCCAAAGGCATTCTGTCCCTCCCAGGTCCATATGATCCCACAACTGCACTTGTCCTTAACACCAGACCAAAAGAAACTCAGATGCTTCTTGTCTTTACCTTTCATATTTTTCTGGCTTGGTTTCCTTCTTTCACTGTGTTTTTCTGCTGTTTTTCCCAAACTTGGACTCTTTAAAATAGAAGTGGAAACTGATGGTCTTCTCCAAACTTAGTAACATATTGGATAGCTTTGCTCAGAATAATTGCCTCTTTCTTTTCATCTCATCTCAGTGTTTAAAGAGCAACAATACCTCATCTCTGCTAAACCTTTGAACCTTTCCTGGATATCATTTGCTAAGTTAAATTGGCAGTCCAGCATTTGTTTAGCTGAGCTCTAAAAAAGCACAGATGACACAATTCAAGTATCCCCAGGTAAAAATTTGCACCTTGGGATTGTCAGAAATAATTTAAATTTTCCATTTGATCTTCAAGATGCTTTTCACTATTAAAAAGGAAAAATGCTGTACCTCCCACACTGCTGCCTCTCTGTCCTACCGATCCTGCTTTTTTTTACTTTAAAATGGGAAAGAATAGGTTTAGCTGCCATGTAAAAGTATTTTTAGAGCTATTGCTTTATAGACAATTGAAATTCTGGAGCTGAAAATGGTCTCAGTACCCCTGAAAGATGCATTTGGGTAATTGGTAATGAATTAAGCATCTGGAAGAAGCAGCTGAGCAAAGTCAGTCACTTCATTATGGCTTTTTGAGCTGTTTGCCAGACTGGTGAGCTCAGATAAACCAGACTGGTCATCAAATAAGATGCACTGAGTAGGCAAATTACCTGATTAAGCAAATTACAGTGTTCCTTTTGGTAATCTGTGGGTTTAATGTGCACTTGCAGAGCTCCACACTGTACCTGTGTCTCGGAAAGGCATCGGCTGCGGCGCGTGCTTGGAAGCAACTTCTGGTGCAACACATTGGCCCACAAGAGTTTGGTCTAAAATGAACTTGTTACTGAAACATTTCCCAGATGTGTGAGCAATAAATCATCTCCTCTTTGCACTTCAATAGAAACAACCATTGCCACTGAATTCTGGGCCAGAGCAGGCCCCAAACACGGCAGAGAGGGGCTGTAACAGAGTTTGCCTTTGCAAATTTGTGAGTGTTGGTGCATCCCATTTCACTAATTGCACCTGTTCCCCGCCTCGGGCCAACCACCTCCGAGGCATGGCATGTGCCAGAGAAGTGTCAGCAGGCTCTCTGGTATCTTAACTCTGTTTTTATATGTGCTGATACACCTCTCTTTTTTTTTATTCTGGTTTTCCTACAGCTGTTTTGTAGTCAGCCTCAATGCTGCCCATATCCTTTATCATCCCCACTCCCAGTCTGGAGTGAGCGCTCCTTCACTCTGACGCTGATCTCTGCAGCCTGGTCATGTGTTGCTGGGCATGGCCAAAGGGAGATTTCACATCTCTGTGGCCAGGTATCTTAGGCTGGAGCTGTCTTGCCTTCTGAGGGAAGTTGTCATTAAATTCTGAGGTGCTTTTATATTTCATGGGGTTGCCCAGAGGCTTGTGCCTGTACCCAGCCTGAAAGTGCACTTCAGTTTTATTCTGGCTTTTCCTTTTTTTTCCCAATCAGCTCTTTCATATCAGCCATCATGCTCCTGCTTGTTAATTGAATTCAGACTTGGCATGGATTTTAGCATTATGGCTGGAAGCCTAATTCTTTAAATGGATACACAAATGCTGCCCTTAAGTTAGTCATTAATTACTTCTATTTATTAGAGCTTATAAGTGTGGCCATTTAGGCCTCATCTGGCAATTTTAAGTGCAACTGCCTCAGCTTATTTCTGCTGGAAGCTGTGCAATGTAGGTCAGGTACATGGCAGTAAAAGGATTATATCGTTTTGATCATTCACACTTGCTGCAGGAAACACCATATTCTTCCTGGGGAGTGAATATGGCTCTAGCACGTGCTGGTGCTGCCCATAGAATGGAAACTGTATTTTTCATTAGAGTTCATTTATTCCTTTGTTGGAAGGATCTCAGGTGGGTGGGAAAGCAAACTGTTTACACCCAGTCAATCTGGTGTTTGCCCAAGGTCAGCAGGGGGAGAAGACACTTTTAATTACATCCTCAGTTAAAATAAGAAGTTAATTTTAGCAAACAACAAGTCCCAAGTACTTCTAAAGAAATATTCTTTTTCTTCTCTGCATCTCTTCTGTAAAAATTTTTCATCACTGATTTCATTGCATTATCAGGACTCAAATGAGAAACACTGCTTATGAGCAAATATAGCATCTGAATGTGGGCCAGGAATTCCTTTTACAGTAAAAGCTTTTGTGTGAAATAAAAGCCAAACAGCTGCTCACAACTTAAGTCCGAGTAAGTGATCTAATACTATTGCTCTGGTCTCAAATTTGAGGCTAAATTGCTTCTTTGCCAAAGACCTTGTGCCAACCTACCTGGTCCCAATTTGTGAGAACAAAGTATATTGTTTCTGCTGCTCTGGGACTGGAATCACTTCATTTGCCATTTTTTTCCATTATGATTTCAGTCCTGACATGGGAAGCTTCTACAAGGTTGAGAGTTGACTTCTCACCTCCAGTCCTCCAGGAGATATCTCAAGTAGGAAGGTACCTCCTTGCAAGACTGGTCCAACCTGATGTGTAGGGATATTTTATTACACTTGAAGACTCTTTCTTTCTGGCTTTTGATTTACTTTACTCTTTTACTCCTCAGATCTTCTATTCTCAGTCTGTTTCTTCTACTTTTGCTGTCCTCTTCATCAGCTGCTCTCCAGGCTTTCCCTGCCTGGAAATACTGGAAAAAAGATAACTTCTCTGGTTATGAAAAAGACAATTTCCCACAGCATTAGGCAGAGTCTGTATCCCTCAAATATATGGTTATGCACTTGCCCTTTCACAAAAGGTTATAACTTCCAAAGAATTTGAGTTGTGCTCCAAATGTACAGCTAGAGCTTAAGTTCCTGTAAGATTTATTGCAAACATATTAGCAGAAGGGAGAAGAAAAATGCAGAGGCCAAGAAATGTCATGTCCTCTCCCATGATGGTGACACCCTTAGCTGTACCCAGAGAAATCTCAGGGTGACCCCAGCCTTACTCTTCTCATGGCAAAACTGGGATTTACATGCTTGTTCTAACATTGCTTATTTTAATAGAAACTAAAAATGAGGACATTTGAGGCATGTATATATTGTATTTACAAGTTCACATTGTTATTGAATTTTTTTGTACTTAAAAGAGAGAAGACTTTATTTTCTCTCTTTTTTTTTTTTCTTTTTCCTTGTGTCAGCAGCTCTGCTTGCAGATGGTGTGCTCTCTTTGTGTGGCATTTAGGGGACATGGTTTAGGGACTTAGCAGTGCTGGGTTAATGGTTGGATTTAGTGATCATCTTTAATGATGTCTTTTCCAACCTAAATTAGTCTGATTCTTAGATTAACTGCTTGTTGGATAATTCAGGGCAGAGTGAATTCACACATCAATTTAATTTTGAGTGTCTGGGAGGAGGATCACCTGTGTCTAGCTTCCATCACTTAACTCTGCTGAAGACAGTGTTGGAGATTCACTGGGTGTTATATATTGGGTAAAATTATTTTGAAACAGACAACCTTGTTAGGATCTGTAACTTACAGCTGCTTATTTGTGGGACACTGCTGTCATTGGGATAAAACGATGTGATTTTTTAGTTTTGCTTTGTACAGCTTTTACCTATGTTTTACAAGGCTTCATCCACACAGAGGGGATTTGGCTGTTTGCATTTTGCTCGGGTTCTGTTTCACTAAGATGTGCTTTTTCCCAGTCTTTTGAAGCATATGGCATCATGTAGGCCTGGTCAAGGGTTAATGCAGATAATGGAAGTAGAAACAGCTCCAGAAGCTGACTTCATATTTGCTTGATAGGCTATTCCTGATCTTCTCCCTTTATAGAGATGATGATGATGCTTGTGGAATAAGGTGTAGAAAACAAGATAGTTCTTACAAAGGTGGAGGAAATGCCTTCTGCATGCAGGGGATTTGGGGTGGAGAAAGGCTTACACTGGATAAAAATGTTTCTTTTGAAGACCACAGGAGGAAGAGTTTAACAGGTTTTTTAGAGATGCTGAAATAGTCACATGTAAGTGCAGTGTTGGATGAGTCTGGAAACAGGAAAACTTTGATTTTTATGTTGAATTTGATTTGTAACATAGAAGCAAATTCTCTTGGTGATATTACTGCGGTGGTTGTGGGTGTGTTCTTAGGATGTGCTTGGCCCAGTCCTTGGATGCTTTATGGTTTGCACATGGCAGCTTGGGCTCCCCTTCATAGGAAACTGGGAAACAATGAGAGTGGAAAATCCTGCCAGAAGGGGCATTGTCCACAGACTATGTCTGCAAGCGTGGGAATTACATTTAAATACAAAGGATGTGATTTTTTTGCTTAAATCTCCAATAGATACACTTCTCTGTAGTTACTGAGATCTTCTCTAGATATCTGAGAACCTGTGTTGTTCATCTGCTCTCTAAGGCTGGATTTGCTGGTTTTTTATTTTTCACATATTGAAAATGAGAAAGAGTATTTTATTTTTTTTTCTCTGTGAGATCTTGGCTCTGGAATGGCTAATTCTGATTGTAGATAAGACGCATTAGCTTTGAGTACTTCCATGCTCCAAAGATGCAATTCATCAAAACCCAAGTACTTTGTGTCAGATCTGAATGTTTCACAAGAGATTTTGTAATCCAACATGTCAAACCTGTTTAAATGTGAGGTTGCAACTGAAAGCTGAAGGAAGAAATAAGTGCTTCGTTATCTTCCTTACCTTACAGAAGTATCTTGCAGTTCTTAGAAAAAAAAAAAATTGTCTTATTTCTGCAAGAAATACTCAACTAGCTCATGTTGCAGAGGTGTTCCTGAGATGTGCAGCTGCCCCATGTGTTGGTAAATTGGCTGGTGCTTCATCAGGCAGATTTAGTGATTCAAGTAGAGCAATCATCATCTTCATCTGCTGAATAAATCTATTGCTGGTGCCCTCTGGATTCTTCCCAGAGGTGACTTTGTGTTAGAAATTAATTGAGCAGGAAAAAGACCTTGAGGGTGTCTGTTTGCTCCTCTCTTGTTCTGGGCAGTGCTGCTTTCGGTTACCTAGTACTGGAGATAATACAAGAGATCATGAATTGCTGTCAAATGCAGTGTGAGTTTGGCATCTCTGTTCCCCAGCTCTACCACTACATGGATTTCTAGCTTGTATCCATAGAAGAAAAATGAGTTTGTGTTCATTTTCCAGATTCACGTTGATACAGCAATGTCTGACTTGCCTAACCAGCAATTCTCTGAAAAGATTGTGACCTGGATTTTTTGGTTTTTTTAATCTAAGTGTTTTAAGTGTGTAGGAGCATATGGGGACGATGAACAGAGCTGGTCACTGTTCTCATAAAGAAACATGAAACCAAATATGTGTGTGTGTTTGTGCATAGACACTTTCTGAAAGATGTTCAAAGTTCCCATCTCTGTCCAGGACTTGTACTGAAGCAGCTGTCTCAGTGCAGATGTGGAAAACTGAAATCTGCCATGAAAACTTTTTTACCTTGCATGTAACAGCCCCCATAGCTGCCAAAAAATGCATCCTCTTGTTTTAAAAATAGAGGGGGGTATTCTGAAAACATCTGCTCCTGCCCTGCTCTGCAGCTGTGCCAGTGTATTATCTGGAAATGGCCTGAGTAAGATCAGCCATAACAAGAGAAGAAAAATCCCATGTTTGATGTGAGTGCAATTGTGGCTTTATTCCAGTCACTTCTTAATTTATATCTCAAATTCAGTTTATCTTCGTGCCCTGATGACTAAACAAAAGAGCTGTATGCACTTGACTGTTTGAAAAAACTGTCTCTGGGTGTGGGAAAAAAAGAAAAAAATTATTTAGGGGTGGAGGGTGGGGAATCCAGAGTATGGAGTGAGTGGCACCATCTTGTTTGTTTTAAATGGAGCAAAATCAGAGCTTTGGTTTCAGTGAGCGTGCATGTATCATTTCACACTTTGAATGAGCTTGAATTTTATTTTTATTGTTTTTGCAACAAGCATCCACCAGGGTAAGAGGGGACTTCTCTGGCTACCGGTAAAAACACACTTAAACACCCTAAATTTCTCCCTGGTCTTGAAACATTGTGTCATCTTGAGCTACTACACCTTGTGTGCAGGTTTTATTGGTGCTGCTGGATGTTAGATTTGGGGCTTGAATTTGCTCTGCTGCATCTTGTTGGAACAATTTAAAACTGCACCCCATCCCCTCCTGGATATCCCTCATTTTGGGGGTACCCCTCATTTTAGCTTATCTCCAGGCAAAGAAGAGTTTGAGGCTGTAAACCTTTAGTGTTGAGGTCCTGAGGTGCTTTAGTCAAAACAAATTTTGAATACTGTCCCTTATTATCCCAATAGTAGCAGCAATATTCCAGTTTGGCTCCCAGAGAGGATGTTTTGTTCCCTGAGGTTGAGCACAGCTCCCTGATGCATTGTAAGGAAGATGCTTTTGAAGGGATAAAAAGGAAAACAATTTATTGCTTCTTTTGCACCTTGAAAGCAACTGGATCAGGTATGGGACTGCAAGGAGCTCTCCCCAGCTAACAACTAGAGGTTGCTTGCTTTCTGGGTGGTTTTTGCTAACACAAAATGTAGCCCAGGATTCCAGAGAGCTTTTGGGGCACTTGGGCCAAATTTGAAATCAATCTAGATATTACTTTTTTTGTTGTTTTTTTTGGAAAACTTCTTCAGACTGTAGGTGCTGCATGTTTCCAATCTGCATCTGGTGTTTGCTTTGAATCTTTGGGTCTGTTGGAATCCGAAGCCAGAAAGGTTCATGCAAAGTGTTGTGACCCAAAACTGTTTAATCTCAGATCTGCGGTCTCGGTGCCGCAGCCTGACTGGAATACCTGATGAGTATCAGCTGAGCAAGCATCACAGCATCTGACTTCTGCCCATGAACCATAAACCTTTTCCCCAGGGAACAGGAGAGTAAATTGGCCTTTGTGCAGGAACAGCCAGCTAGGCCTGGGCTGCAGTTTCCTTGTGCTCTATACCAGACCCCACGGTGCTCTGCTGCAGAGTTCTCCTTCCTTCTAAGTGAAGCCATATGAAAAAAAAAAAATCACTTTTTGAGAGTGGCTGAACCAACCAATTTGTTCAAGCCATTCTTCTGGTTGATTCATTTTTAACTGAAAAAAATGCTGATATATTGAAAGCAACTTGAAAAATGCCAAAAGGGAAGAAGGGGAAACAAGTTAAACCATTTGAAGCTCATAAAAGAAAAAATAAAGAATTTAAGTGCAACCACATGAGTGGTGTAAAATTGGTGTAATGCTTAATCCCATGTTAGAGCACAATGTGTTAAATATGAGTTCCTCCAGAAAATAAGGCCCTAAAATAACCTTAATATTTATGATTGAGAGTTCACAACGTGATCAGCTCACTGTGTAATGCTTGCACGGGAAAAGACCCTCTGGTTTATAGATCCACTTAGATTGTTCTTCATTTCACTTGGCCAAGGTTTTTACTTGAATGCTCTTCCCAACTACTTCTTTGGACCAACATAACAAAAAAAAGAGCCTCAGCAGCACATGGCTTGAAGGAAGAGATGGACCCAGATTCATGGAAAACGTCTGTGGGAATGTTCTCAATGGGAAAGGATGATGTGCAGGAGAAGTGTAAGGGAAGGGCACAAGTTGGTGCCACAAGGTCTTTGCTAAAATTTGTTTCACTGGCATAGCATTTAACAAAGCATTAGCATTCAGCAAGGTTTTGCTGGGCTCTCTTTCTTGCTAACACTTTAAACTCACTTTGTCCCTGACAAACACTGATTTTACCTTATGCCCAACAGCAATGTGCCCAGGCAGAAATTTATCCGTCCAGCTGAAGGGATGGGAGGCAGCAATATAGCCTCCAATCCATGGGAGCATGACTCAAGGACTAGATTTGGTTTAATTATAAGGGGTGAAAATACATTAAACACACATAGTGCCTGTTCTTTTGGTGTTGATAGATTATGGTGTTCATTGAGCAGCCCAATTTGCAGTGGGTAAATAAGTTCAAACAAAGGTTATTTACTGTACTGTGGCCAAGTGCATGGGTTTGGCTTCTGACAGTATTTTATGTGAGCTATAAAGTGATGTTGATTTTTAATATTTCATTTACTTGCCCACAGTAGATGACATTAGTAGCTGCTATCCAGAAATTGTGAGTGTTTACTGTGAACTTTTTACCTTGTTTCTGAGGAGCTATTCTTTAGATACATCCATCATCTCTTCCTCATAATATTTTCAAATAGCAGTGTATTTCATTCTCCTGCTTTGTCTTTGGGTTACTAAATCTATCGTCTTACTGGGAAACTTATGCTGTTGTCAGAAATTGCATATTATGCCCTGGATTAAGGCTGTTTAGCTTGAACGTGACAAGTTGTTTAAAAATAGACTGTTATGCTTTGTATTCATTCTCCACTCCAAAACTCTCTTTCATAACAATGTAAATAAAGGACTCCCAGGGCTGATACAGTGGGGCTGGCACAGTTAGAAGAAAAGACTCGGCTATTGCCCAATTTACTTTAATGCAACATAAATCTTAATTATATTGAACAAGCATCAGACTGCGAGGTCTTGGGAGATGGAGTCATTAGGTAACAGTTTACAGGGAACATTTATCTTCAAGCAAATTCCCAGGCCTCCTTAATTTCTTTTGTAGTTTCTTAAAGGGTTGAAAACAAGAGCTGTAATATGGATTCACTTTATGCCCAGCTCATTAAGCCATATCCAAAGCTGAGCCCCCAGAATAAGCTAGAAATGGCTAAAATAATAATTTCCAATTGTGCAGACCCATAGACGTTATCACATCTGCAGAGTTTGAGGTTGCAGGTGGCATTAATGATTCCTGGGCTGCTCCTCTGTGCTGCCCTCTCCTGTGGGAGCTGGAAGGTCTCTGTCCTGCTCACCCACATCTGTATCTCTTGCCCAAAGTAAATACTGGGTTTGGTATTTTTCCTTTTAATTCCCACCAAAATTTTTTCTCCTCACAGACATTCTCTAAGTCAGCTACTGAATGGCAGCAGGATTCTAAATGTGGTTTCCAAAATGCTACTTTTTTTTACCAAATTGCTTTCAGATAAAAACAGCAAGTAAAGCAGATGAGAGTGGATTTTTACTTTTTTCCTCTCTCAATTTTGGTTTATCTCACACTTCCCACAAGCAATATCTCTAAAATATATTTGTAATTCCACATACTGCACCCACTTTACAGATTTCCTGGAAGATTGTAGGGAAAGAATTATAAGACCACAAAATGGTTTGGGTTGCAAGGGACCTTTAAAGGACATCTAGTCCAATCCCCCTGCAATGAGCAGGGACATCTTCAGTTAGATGAGGTCAGTCAAAGCTTCATCCAGTCTGACTTTGAATGTTTCCAGGGATGGGTATCTACCATCTCTCTGGACAACCTGTGTTGGTGTAGGCAAAAGTAAATTTTTCCCATGTGGTGTGAAGTATTAAGAAATTCCTTAAACTTGAAAAAAAACCCCAACCTAATATTAAGGTCCCTTTTTATACAGAATCTTTGTTTTTTTGCAGGTTTCTCACATTCTCAGTTGAGTGGCTCCATCCCAAGCTTTATGTGGGAGCTCTGTGCATCCATCCTTTGATATCAACTCTCCTTTAAGCTGCCTGAAAGCATCAATACCAGCTCATTACTGGCTTGTTTAAATACTTGGCCTTCCTCTCCTGCACCTTCATTAGGACATTTCCTCCTCCCTAAGGAGCACCCTGTGCTTGCTGCCTGCTGCCAGCAGAGGAGGGAAAGCAGAATGGTTACTGAGAGAGCCACTTCAGATGGAACACATCCAGGAGGAGTCCATGGAAAGGCAGGGAAGAATTAAGCAAGGCTGGTGTTTAAAGCACTCCCTGCACTCTGAGGGAGGCTGAAAGCTGCTGAGGCTCAGGCTCTGCCTGGGGGTCAGACCCCCAAAATTAGCTGAGAGGGTGGTGCAGGTAGAGGGGCTTTAATTGCTCAGTCACCTCTGGTCTCCAAGGCTGAAAAAGGTGCTTCATCTGAGCTGTGGTTTCTCTCCAAAGCAACTTGACTTGGGGATGGAGGAAGTGAACCCTTCTCCTGGCTGTAATATGCTTTCAAGGAGGCCACAAATATGTTTGGGGTTTTTATTTTGTCTCCCCTGTAGAAACTTGTGAGCAAGTTCCTTAGGCAGGAAATGACAGACATTTCTACCAAACATTTGTGACTGCCTGGGGCTTCTGCCTGCAGGTTGCCAATGCCATAGCAAGGGAGCAGAGGGGATTTGGGGCTCCTGCTGGAGCTTCATGGTGGGCTGGGGAGGGGGGTGCTGGACAGTGTATCCCAACTTCAAAGAGGAGAACTCCAAGCCATGGCTGAAATTCTGGAGATGCAGTTGCACGTTTGAGCACAGAAATGTTTATGCAACAGGGGAAATTCTGATAGGAGTGCAGAAATATTTAATGATCTTTGTTTATCATCCTTTCCCAGCAGAAAGGAGAGGGAGCAGTGTTGTTTCACAGATAAAAAGCGAGTCCTTGCTTTTTGTTAATGCTGCTGTCACTCAGCAAATACTCCACCAGAGCTGGCTGTCCTCGTGCAGAAGGCTGCAAAAAGGGGCTTTTTCTTCCAGCCTGGCAGTGCACGTGTTGTGGGAGAAGTGATGCTTGCAGGTGCCAGCCAGGGAATCCTGGCTGCAGCAGGGAGGCTGTAACACATGGGCATGAAGGACGTGGGGTTACGCCTTTCTCAGGGATCTGGATGCTCTCTGTGTGCTGGAGCAGTGATCTGTATTAGTACTTAATGTTTGAGTGCCTTTGTTCCTTAATTAAGGGTATTTTGTAATTTACGGCACTTTATTGATCCCTTAGCTATTGCTGCCTGGTAGGGTAAGAATACAAGCAAGCTGCTTTATATCTGAAACTATAAATGTATGACCAGGTCTAGGCTGGGTCAGCAGTCTGCACAGAAGAAGCTCTGACTCAGATAATGGTTAGTACCAAGAGGTTTATGTTCCTTACTTTAATACTTTAAATACTGTGATTTTCAAGCCTGTAACAGCCATTTGCAGCATGCAGGGATTGCCCAGCAATGCCGTTTGCTCAGCAAAGCTTTTTTTCCAGAATTTTGGATCATGTAAGACCCAGTTCCCTCTACTGTGTAAGCAATACTGATAACCTCAAAACCTGCTTCCCGGCTTGCCTGGGAGCCTGATCTTGGTTTTTTCACCAAAATTATGTTATGGGGAAAAGAAGCGGTGTTTAAGATGTGCAGCGTACTAATTTTTGTGGTATTTGGGAAAGGGGGGGAAGACATGAGATGGATCCAAAGGGAAGGATGTGTGGTAGATACTCTGCTGAACTCAGTGTCCATGGATCATCACTAACCCTGTGCTCTCTGCTTCCCACAGGGCCCCCGGGGAGGCGAGGGAAGCCCGGCCGGCGTGGAGAGCCCGGTAAGCATCACCTGCACTGAGGGCCCTGGGCTGGCACTGGGTAGTGACACCAGTCACCTCCATCTAGCAGGCTGTGGAACAGGGGCTTCCCTCACCCCTGAATGCTGGGTATGAAGGGTTTTTTTGAAAACTCAAAAAAAAAAAAGCCAAAACCAACTCCCAAAACCCTAAAAACCAGAAACAAGTTAAAAAAAATTAATGGAAAAAACCAACCAACCAAAACACAAAACCAAGCAAATTCCACTCAAAACACCCACAGCTGTTGCATCTCTTATCAATCCTTCCATTTCTCTTTGCAGCATTCAGCCTCATCACTGCCCCATCCAGTACTGAAGAGGGACAGTGAATTAGCATGGAAATAGGGAATTCCCAGCCGTGTTAGATGGGAGGTGTGCACTGGCTTGTTCTCTGTGTGTGGATGTGTCCATGCATTGCCTGCCAGCCGTGGGGTGGTGGTGTCTGCATTTGGGAGTCAGGGATAACCCAGCCTCAGCCACCAGCCTTGGGCACATCCCCTGAGCATCAGTGAGCCTGGGGGGAACCACAGAGAAACCTTGCTGGGGGCTCTCCTTTGAGCTGACTGTAATTCTGTGTCTCTGTCACTTCGGTGTACCTGGTGAGGTTTGGGGTTTTGTCCCTGTCTTGGAAATGGGAAAGGACTGGCCCTGTTTCAGCTGGGGAAGAGTGCTGTGTACATTCTGCTGTTGGGTCTGAGTGCTGCTGGAGAAGGGAGAGATGCAGCTGGCATTGCTCTTTCTGAGGAAAACAGGGATGTGCCCAGGAACCCAGGCAGTTTCTGGGATTGCCTCAGTGGGCCAGAAAGCAGCATATGAAATTACATTACGGCTCTTAGGTTCTTGAACATTGAGGGGATTAACAGGAGCCAGTGCATTTTCATTTAGTGAGGAGGCTGAATTCTGTTCTCTGCTGCCTCTTGCTATAGAAAATTCACAACTGGGATTTGAAAAAGGGCAGCATAACTTTCTGATCACCAGCATTTTAAACAATTTTTTTAACTCTGAGGAAAGGACATTGAGGGGATATGTGCTGCACATCAGCAGCAGCACATGAACTGATGGACAAGAAAGGCAGGCAGGCATTTCCTTTCTCTTTCATTGATGGTGTTCCAGAGTGCATTAGGTGTTTTCTGAGATATTTTTGTTCCTGAAGCATCGGGGATTTACTCCTGGCCAAGGGATAGGTGCTGATGGGGTGGTGGTGGATCCCAGCCAGCTTTGTTAATTTGTTTCATTTTCCCAGCAGTTGGGCTGTAGGAATAGCCACCAGACAGCTTTGATTCTTTTTTTGATTGTTTTTTAAATATCACCTAAGGGCTTAAGGAGCACGGTGGAATACAGCATTCAACCAAGGGCAGCTGGAGAGGTCAGCCAATGGATCTGATTTTGTATGCAGGCATTTATGTAAAAGATGTGTCTCTGGTCTATACAAAAACCTGGGAGGTAGCACTGAGCTCCACATGCCCTTATATCTCTTCTCCCTCCTTCATGCAAAACTTTTGAAAAGCAGCATTTTCCCTCGTGCTGTGACACATCTGCAAATGCACTTGAGCATCCCTCTGAGGAAGCAGAAAGCTGCCAGCTAATCAATGCAGAACCAGCAAGAAAACAAGCATTATAAAAGGAAAAAAAAAAAAAAAAAAGAAAAAGAAGAAATTAATTATTGATGATAAAAAAAATTTCAAACCTTAGTAACAACTTTTTTGGAATTTCTGCAGTTGTGGAGGAAAACAGAGAAGGGGGCAGCAGCCACTCAGTGCACACTGCAGACACTCAGGCTTGAGGGGCACACAGTGAAATCCAAGGAATGCAGTGCAGAGCCCGTGGATTGCCCCACTGCAGAGACACCCAGGGAGCAGGCAGCCTGCTGTGTATTGCTTTTGGCTCAGCTGCCACATGTTTGTTTCTCCAGATAACTTGAATATATATTTCTATATTTGTTTGAGAACCTGACCACACATAAACCAGGTCCTTGTTCCTTCGCTACAGCTGATAAATGTGAATAAAACTTTGTTTGTGCAGCATGCTGGTGTCCATCCCCAGGGACCCTGCCTGGTTAGGGCTTCACAGCCTCCAGACAAAGGCTGTTGGAGAGCCAGAAGGCTCAGCCCTGCCAAAGGGAGTGTTTTTCTCTGGCATTTGTTGAAATGGTAATGTTGAAAAACCTTTTCAGATTCATATTGAAACTTTCAATGTAAATCTCTAAGAAACAAGCAGAGAAACTGTTAAGAGATACTCCTGTCTCTTTTAATCACACCCTCCTGTTGATTTAAACCAAGGCTGAATTTTGCTTTTTTCTTCTGCCATGATGGATTCAGATAAAATAAATTAATCCAACAGCTCTGTTTCTCTAAACCAAGAATTCATCATCATGAAAACGCATTGGGACAACTGCTCTCTTCCACAGATATGCACCATACCATAAAAGATTAATTTTTAAACCATTTCTGGTGGAAAAATATAAACTGTTTAGACTGGATGTGGGACAAGCCTGGCAGCCTGTGCTTCAAAAAACACTTGTTAAACCATGAGGGTGAGCCCCCATTGCCCCCAGAACCCACTGAGGGCAGGCACTGGGTCCTGCTGGGGCCCTGCCTCTGAGCATGGTAGTTTATTTTGCTGTAGAGAAGCATAAAGGCAACAAGTTTCCCCCTGGAGAGCAGAAAGGGCTGCACTAAACCCCAGCCTTCCTTTGGGCTTCACATCTCTGGTGGCAGCTTGAACTCCCCGTGGCAGCACCATCCCTGCTGTCATCCCCTGCCTGACCTCAGACACAAGGATCAAGTACCTGGGGAGTGTTTCTGCCACCATCAGCCCAGCTGAACAAACCAGGCAGTAATTGAGTCAAATGGCTCCATCCAACCCATTTTATTTACTCTCTCCATCATCTGGCCCTGTGGGAATCACTGCTGCAGCAGAGGAGCTGTCCTGGAGCTGGGCACAACCACTGAGACAGAGGCTGCTTTTAAAAACCAATTTATCCCACTGTTGCTACCATGAGGCCAGGAAGTTCACACCAGCAGCTTCACTGGGGAGATATCACTGTGGCTGTTTGGTCTGGTCCAGCATGTCCTGAGCTCCATCCCATCCCGCCAGGACAGACACAAGGCTCTCAGCACCCTCATTCCTGCACATGAGCATCAGCAGGTTTTTTTCCAGCTGGAAAGCAAGCACAGCCTTGCAGACCCATGTGCAGCCACTCATGGAAGTGGTGTATAAAAAGAAAAACACATTTTAATACAATTTTATGTGGGATTTCCAGCCTTCTCTCACTGTGGGGTGGAAGAAAGGTTTTGCAGCACTTGCTGTCGTGGTTGGTCCTGACAGCCAGCCTGCTCATCTCAGATGCAGTTCCTTTTCCTTGCCAAAGGCAAAATCAGGTTTAATGTCATGTTAGCTTATTTTTCCAGTGTGATATGTCCCAGTGAGGACACAGTTCAACTGCTGGAGTGAGCGTTTGTGAAATAACACGGATTTTTGCCAGGGACCTGGGAGATTTTGCTTCCCCTCTTCCAGCTGCCAGCTGGTGCTGTGTGAGTGGGGTGGGGTATGGATGCACAGCCCTCACGGGGCTTTGTGTTTATTTTCTTTAAAGACTGAGCCATGCTGGGGTGTTCCTGAAGGATGGATGAATAGGATCCTTGGGAGCTTAGTTTAAGTATTGGTTCAAAGTCTTTGCACAACTAGATGGTGGGAGGTGATGTTCCTGTCTCCTGTAATATCATTCTGCTTTCTTCCCCTGGCTTGAAGATTGATCCAAAAACTGATCTGGAGCTCAGAATCTCTCAAGATAAAGCAGGAGACAATCCACATGAAATGTTCAGTTTGGGAAGTCTCAGTGTAAGGCTCTGCTCTCCTCACATGAAGCAAGAGCTGCCTCAGGACACAAACACCCATGGCTGATGGCTGGGGGTGTTGGGTAGCACCTGTTTGCATCACCTGGGCACAGCTACAGCCCAGGGGGATGAGAAACATTGGCTGCTTTAAAATTGCCTTTACAGGTGGGCCTGAGAGGGCATTTTTTAAATGAAGTGTTATTGCATTGGAAAATCCTGACTTGACATAATTTCTGTTTCTGGCAGAAAAGGTTTTGTTTATAAAATGCTTTCATTTCAAAAGCAGTTTTTGGGGAATAGTGTTGAAATTGTTGAATTGGGATAGAAGTCTTCTGCCCATCACTCATGATTTTTCTTTCCAAATTTACATAATGCTACAGGTGTTGCCTTAATTTGAACTTCTAACAAAGATTTAATTCAAAGGGGTTTTTTCTTTGTTTGGGTGGGCTCTTTTCTTACAGCTATTCCATTTGTGCAAATATCCTGATTTGGAACAAGAAAGAGTCTAGAGCTTTTTCAAAAGGAAAAAAGACAATTGGATTTCTATGCAGGGAAGGGTTATTTCTCTCCCAGCCTTACTTGTACTTAAAATCCCATATTTTACATATCAAGATTTACCCTTGCAAAGCCATTAGTCATGTGATTGAGTGGACAAGTGTGAATATACAGTTGTTGTTATTCAGTAAGTACACATGAGGCTGCATGTGGATAAATCCCACAGAAAATTGTATTTATTTGGGGATTTCTGTCACTCCCCCTCTTCTCACTGTGAACTGCCTGTGATGCCCTCATACCCAAGGACTTCTTTTTCTGCTGAACTTCAGGAACAATCTAATCTGTCCCACATCTGCTCTCAGTAATGACCCTCTGCCAGGAGAGCACATTCCCTGTGTGCCCAGCACTGAGGCACAGATAGGAGTTAGAGGTCATCACACAGTGACAAAGTTTTTCCCAGATTCTGTGACTTCTTATGACTGCAGCAGTTTTCCTCCTCTGTTGTTACCCATGACTCAGTTACTCCCCTTACAGCATCCTGAATTAATAGCTCTGTGTGTATGTATGTACATAGTGTGTGTGTTTAAATGCACATAACCATGTATTAATATAGTTTTTTTAATTAAATATTTTTTACATCTTCAGGTGGCCACAGATGCATGTTGCTACCTTGGGGGTAGGCTATTTGCCCTTTAGAGTTGCAACAAAATCCCCTCTGACTCTTCCTGAGCTGTTGGAAATGTCTGGCTGGTTTTGTTTCCCCTGCCTGGCTCTCTTCTCTCATGGTGGGAGAGCTTGCATGATAAATGATTTGTAGACTTTACAGAAATATCATCTTATCCCAAAACTTCCAAGCTGAAAAAATACTTGGAAATAAATGACTGTGAGCTGTCATTTCCCATATGTTTGTGTACTGCTGGGGATGATGCCATTGTGACCCACTCGGGCTTTGGATATATAAAATAACATTAATGTTGGTCAACCAGGAAATCTGGGTCATTAATTTTTAATGAGTTTTGATTTTCACCTCCCGCTAGCACAGCTGTGCATGTTCTTAAGGAATCCTTTTGTGTTTCCAAATATCTCCATGCCCTTGCAGATTTGAGCACAAAGTGTTCACTCCTGGTTATTGCAGCATCCTCCCTGTTCAGGGCAACTCAATCACAGACCAAAATCTGTGCTTTTGCAGGTTATTTTTGTCTTTCTCCTCTTCCTTCTGAAATCGTCCCCCAAGTTAATAGTTTTCAGTACACAAAGGCTATTTCCAACTTTTATTGTTGTAAGAAGAATTTCCAAGTTGTTTCGTTCTTCCTTTCAGCCTCTCAAACTGATTCTTGCTGATCAAAATTATTAGCAGTAAATTTTGGCAAATTTCTTTGAAAAGAGCATATCTCTTGTGCAATGTGCCCACAATGATGAGATGGCTGGATGAGGGGCAGCCCCTGGGTACAGGATCAGCTTCTTTATGTATTGTTGAATTGCAAAATATTTGACTTTCTTCCATAGGAAACAAGTGTCTTGTAGCTGGGCTGTTGAAAAACATGTTCAGAAAACGAGACAGTGATGTTGTTCTTAGGAGGAGAAAAGATCAGTTCAAGAGGTTTAACTTTATGCCTTAATGAAGATTTATTTAGCCCAAATTGGCCAACAGCACAGTGAAAGATTGGTGTAACTCCACTGATGGGGCTGGAGAACATCCAAACAGACCCCCCATTTGACTGTGATTCCTGGATTTGGGAGGAGGAAGCACTTTTAAAAGAGCACTTGCCTGCACATGTTGGGGAGAAAAAAACAGTAGCTGAGAAAAGGAAAGCAGGCAACAAATTCCAAAGAGATTATAATTGGTACATGATTGAAATCCCATATTAAAATAATTTCCTGCCCACTTCTTTGAGACTTACTCTTGATTTTTCCACAAAAGGGCTTTTGTGGGTAGCCTGGTGTAAGTGAGTTAATAAATCAGGTTTATGATGCTCAGTTAATAAGTTGGCATAGAGCCATTGGCTTCTGTATTCAGAAGAAATTAAAGCAAGGAGAGCAAGTTAAGCCCCTGTGCTCCTGGCCTGGAGTGAGACGTGGAGCTTGTCCCTGCCCCAGGCGTGGCACTGACCCCCTCCAGGTGACAGGCACAGGTCACTGGGATGGTTCTTGGTGCACTGCCAGTCATTACTTGCTGCCACTCCTCGTTGTTAGGCTTGTTTGGGTTTTTTAAATTCAACTTAGCAGTGTTTTTAATTTTAAAATTAATTTTTAAAATCCTTGAAAAGGCATTGACTTGAAATATGCTCCTTGAATAATATTGTTGAATAACGTAGGATGAACAAAGCTTTTTTTTTGCCTCCATTTTAAGCTTTCCCACATTTTTTTTCTCTTGTCTAATTGTGCCTGGTTTCTGGTTTTGATCAGGAGAGAATCAGAGCATGAAGAAATCCCAAATAGAGCTATAGGCTGCCTCATGAACACCAGAGCAATGTGGATTGCTTTGGATTGGGGCTCAGTGTCCATCAGTGCAGCAGTTTGGGAAAGTGGTGGGAAAACTGCAGGAATTGGTGTGGCTGGTGGTGAACACCCTGCACTGCTGGGGGATGTGGGGGAATGTTTCTTTTTGTGCTGCTGTTAATGCCAGCCTCAGGCTGTGCTGCTGGCCCCCCAAGCCCAATGAGGGTGTGATGGGATTTCCCTGGAGCTGAGGCACCGTGCATGAGTCCACGGGACACAAGCAGGGGTGACACAGGGCTCTGGGTTTGTGGGACATGTCTGGAGGTCAGGGAGAGATGGGCACCATCCAACAGCAACATCTGGGGTCTGAGGAAGCAGTGGCACTGTCCTTGTCACATCCCCACTGCACTGCCTCCTCTGGCTTTTGTGAGCTTATCTCTTGCTCCTCTTGCATTACCTGATGGATAAATAAATATAGAAAATGGTGAAAATATGGATTTTATTCATAAAAATTTACACATTTTTCTGGCCAAGTCTGTCTCCTTTTTGTGAGTCACAGGTGGTGCCCAAGGCCCTGATGCCCTGCACAGGGGCCCTGCCTTGGGATGTGCCCAGGCTCTTGTGAGGGGAGAGGGAACAGCTATGCTGTGAAAAAGATGGGAAAAGAGGGGGGTTTACAGCCCTGTCAGTCCTGCTGTGCCAGCAGCACAGGGGAGATGGTCCTGTAATGGGAGGATGTGGATGGTGCTGAGTGTATCTGCAAAGTCATTGCATGGAAATTGGACTGAAAAGTCCCAAATCATTCTGGTGTTGGCTCCTGATTTGTGTTGCTTTATCAGATGATACTTTTTCTTTGTAATTGACTCTTTTTTTTTCTTTGTTTTTCTTTTGTTTTCCAGGACCTGCAGTAAGTATGGTGGATTTTACTGCTGGATCAACAAAGTTAAGGCTTCCCCTTCCCCTGCCTTTCAGTGTCCTTGCAAAAGCATTTTTTGGTAGAGGTGTGTCTGGAAACAAAATTGGTACCAGATGCTGCTGTCTTTTTTTTCATGATTGTAGACAAATGGGGGGTGGGGGGTGGGAATTTTCAAATGTTTAACTTGCTGCCCCAAGGGACTTCCAGTAATTTTAAACTCAGAGAATATTCAGTAAAAAGGAGTTTTCCCTTTAAAGAGTTCTTTAGTCTGCCTCTATTTAACAGAAAGAGTGCTGTACTAATATTTTAACATGTTACTGGGTTTATTGGTTCTAAAGCTCTGTCTTGCTTTTCTTATCTGTTGTGTTTCCAGCATTTAATATGGGTTTGGTTGCCTCACAAGGGGGGCTAGAGGGAAAACCATAGCTTGCTTGCTTCTTTCTTTGAAGTCTTGGGTAGAATAATGATCATTCCTACCAATGCAACCAGAAAATTTATGGGGAAATAGTTGTTTGAAGGGGTAATAGTCGAAAATGTGTCAACTCCTCCTTTCAAATGTTCAGGCGTGCCTTTGGCTGTGCCACCACATCCAAATCTGTTGTTCTCCTGCTGGTTTTGGAGTGAGAATTTATGTTTTGTTTGTGCCCTCCAAGTTGCTGAGGGTTCATTTAAAAAATAAACTATGGGTATTGGGTGCTTCTGGTTTTCTACCTTTCTTCCCCCAAAGGAGGAGGAGGAGAAGGAGGAGAGGTGCAGGCTGTTTGCAGCCACATTTCCTTGTCTGTCATTGCACTAACAGAGGCATTTCTTCATGTTGTTCTTTTCCTATAGAGCCTCACTGGGTTGAAAAGGACTCATTTTAGGGAAAATAAATTTGGCAACTATTCCTGGGCTAATAAATTTCCAGTTCTGTTTTGGTGACAAGGAGTGCACATGAAGCGTGGGGGCTGTCCCAGCACCGTGGCTTTGGTTCTCCTGGGGTTGGCAGCACTGCCTGTGGGTTTAGTTAAGGCTTTTCAGCCCTTTGAATTTTTGCTTCTACTTCAAGTTCATTTTTTAATGTAAACACTTAAGAGGAGGTTGAACAAAACGATTATTTGGGATTACAAAAAAGACGATGCTGGGACACTGCCTATTTAAAACTCCACATATCCACCTTTAAGGGCCATTTCCCCCTTGACTGAAGTACTTTGGCTAGTTTGGGGTGGGTTTGTGTAGCTGTTTGGTTGTGCTCAGAGGCTCTATCAGCCCACACGCCGTTCTGCCTCACGTGTGCTGTCTGCTCACGTTTATTATGGCGATCCAGCACAGGCAACATATGGTGCACTATTAATTTTTCTTTGTCTCTAGTTGGTTTCATTTCCTGGTTCCCACGGCACTATTGAGTTGCAAACGGAGCACAGGGGAGATTTAACACAAACAAGACCTTTTTTTCCTTTCCTCTCCCCTTGCCCTTCTTTGAAAGACAGCTCCTGGTTTAGTTAATTTTTGGGTTGGGTGGGGTTCGTTGGTTGGTTGGTTTGGGGTTTTTTTAATCCTGCTTTTTAGCATAAGTAGCCTTTGCCAGAGACTTCTTTAAGCATAATATAAAATAAGTCCTAGAACCCACAGAACCACAATATTATTTTATTTCAACAGTACTGCATTTATTAGTTTCTTCTGTTTCTTGATTTAGGCCAGAAGGAATTGATTACTTGCTACATGTACAGCATCACACTGCTCTAACTGTATCCCCAATTCTGTTGTTCCCTAGTAGCAGTTGTTCTGGAATTTTATTCTTTTGGCTGTCATAAGTTAGTTATGCATATAAAATTATTAGAATTTGTGGTACAGGATTTGTGGCTGATGGATGATTGATTGTCCTGTCTGTGAGTAAGGGGTATTCTGCTCAGATATGCTATAAAACCTCTGTTTTAGAGAGTATTAAAATCACATGCTGGGTAGGAAATTTCTACAATTGAAATATAGACTTACCACAGACTGTAATTAAACATTTACAGTCACAGATATTAGCAAACACATTACGTGTTAGTGTGCTGGCTGGGGAACTCACCAGCAAGTGAGAGTAGGGCGTCCCAAGTGTTTCCTATTTATCTGTGTGTGCTCCACTGCCATACATCTCCATAAAAACCTCCCTTACACTTTATCCCAGGACTGTAACTGGTTAAGTAGGCGGTTGTTGAAGTCAGTGTTGTTTCTGGGTGAATCAGGAGGCATTACAGCTGCAGGAGCATTGAGGAAAAGGGAGAACCCCTGTGTGTGGTGTGGAGGGGGCTGCTGGAGCTGTTCCATGCCATGAGAGAAGCCTGACTCTGACTCTGTACCCACAACACGCTGCCACGACCTGTGTTTAGGGCAGCAGATGACATTTCTGTACCAGATGCTCACCTCACTGCCCATTTGTGTACCAGCTAATCCTCAACAGCTCCTTCTGCTGTGGGTCTGGCTTGCAGCAGGCTCTGCTGTAGCTCAGGGCATGGTTATGGCCCCTTGAGCTGTAAACACCTCTGGGAACCTCCTGAGGAGAGCAGGAAGGTGAAATATCCTGAATGGGCTGTGTTTTATTCTGCTCATCCTGCAGGTGCTGCTAGGAAATTCAGTACGGTTGTTCCCTGCAGCATCAGCTGTGAATTCTGCTTCATTGCAAAGTAAAGCTTAGATGTGAGCTGGGAGGGTTGCATCCTGCAAGGAAGTTAATGGATCTAAGAGGGGCAAACCTTCACCAAATCAAGTGCTGGAACAGGAGTTTGAAGCTCAGTGATTGCTGTCCTGGCCACTGGCTCAGCAGCTGCAGCCTCCATGGCTTCTCCCGAACACCCAGGTGTTCCCTTTCCCCCTGGTACTCCCATCCCAGGGCAGGTTTATGGCCAGGATCCAGTGTGTGCCATGCATATCCATGGCTTCAGGGGCAGCAGGGATGGGGGCAAGTTGGCAAAACCCGTGGTAAGTAGCCAAAGGGGAGCAGGAGATCAAAATCCAGGGAAAATACACTGTAGCTGTGACCTCTCTGATAGGAAAGCTGCCCCAAGAGGTTTCTCTGGAGTTCAGTGCCAGGGCTGGCAGGAGAGCCGATGGCCCCGTGTGCTGCCTGCTGCTGTGTGTGTCAAGCTGCTCCAGGTGCATTGACTGACTCATGTCCCTTGTTCCCCCCCACAGGGGCAGTCAGGACGCGATGGTTACCCGGTAACTCCACCACTCCTTGTATTTTTACTCTTTTCTGATCTGTGCTCTATGGTCCTCTCCAGCTTTTTCTGTGCCACTTGATTTTCCTCGCCTGTTTTAAGCTTCTTTTTTTTTTTTTTTTTTTTCATTTCTTCCCTCCCCTCTTTCTTCGTTAGCAATAGCTTTTGAGGGATTTAGCCCTAAAACTTAAAAGCCTGAGCAATAATCTCCATTAATGTTTATAGGGATGAAACACTTGAGCCCTTTCATGGTTATATTCATGCTCTTGCCTAAGAGTTCAGTGGACTGCAAAGTGAGTGAAGGCTTTGGGGTTTGTCCCACTTAGAACTGTAAGAGGGGATACTGGTGAAAGAGCCTCAGGTGTTGAGATAGGTCCTCGTTTGCCCATATCCAAACATTTTTCCCTGGGAGCAGAGCTGTCCTGCTGGACGTGCCAGAGGAGGGAGTCCTTGTTCTGGCCAGATCCCAAACCTCAGCCTCCTGGCTGGCTCCCCTCATCCTCATCAATGCCCCTGGGTGGGCACGGTGCTCCAGCCCCGAGGGGCTCAGCAGCTCATCAGGGCGTGACTCCCAAGAACACACTTGGTGTAAGGGGTTGGTAAAAAACACTGTGTAAATTCTCCACGTTCATGGAGAGAGAGTTCCCATCTCTGCTCCTGCTTTTTGAATTGATGCAGTGAGTCCTGCACTGCATGTTGCTCTGGAAGGGGTGTCTTGGCTATTCTTAGCCTTCTCCTTCCTGTGGTTGATGCCCTTTTTTCAGGTTTTTTTTTCTTTTTTCCTTCTTTTTTTTTTCCCTGATTGAGTGTATTAGGAAAACTCCTTTCTTGTCTGCCACCACGTGCCCTGGACTGGTTACCCCTGATGCCCAGAGACCATAGAAACATCTAATGAGTTGTATGTGTGTCAGGGAGCTCAAGAGAGGAGGATTGGAAGGGAATTCCAGGGCTATCTGCAGTTTTCACTTCCCCTGGATCCCTGTGATCCTCCCTGGGGATGACAGCAGCGTTTTCCCAGAAATGGAGAGGTGGGAGATGGGGTCAATTTTGCAGAACCAGCCTGTGCTGCTGTTCCATCCCTGACTGGAAGGTACTTGGGACTGCACCAGATGATTAGGACAGATGAAGTTTGCTGTGAGGGGAGGCTGGGCCAGGCAGGGCTCTGTGTCCAGGGAAGGGGTTTGTCTCCCTCAGGTGGCACCTGCCCGCAGTAGCCCCGGAGATGCTGGAGTCAGGAGCTTGTACAGATGCCTCGGGGGTCTGCTGGGAGTTAAGAGTTTAATTTGTTGGAAGTTAAGATGTGAAATTTCACTCTAACAGGCTGTTTAATGTCAGTCTTAGGGTGGCTTTTTGCCTTTGTGGGGTGTGGCAAACAGTGCTGGATCAGCAGTGCCCTTGGCAGGTTTGTCCCTTCATGTCTCAGTCATGTGGTTTAGTTGCAGAGCTCTGAAAACCAGAAATTCTGGGAGGAAACAGGGGCTGTTCCCTAGGACAGAGCATCACCCCTGTCCCCATGGGCAGCCTGGCACCAGCCTGTCCCAGCTCCTGCAGAGGGATTTTGGTGATGCTCCAGCACTCCTGGATGGTGCCAGGGACTGGCAGTGACCTCAACTCTGCTGCCACATCTGCACTGGGACAATGGCATTAACATCTCCTCGAGGTTTTTCCTCCTCTCTCTTACCCCCAGGACCTGCAGTCCAGGTGAGCTGGGGGGATGGTCTTATCCTGACTTTGAAACCAGCAAACACTGAATTACTACATCCACATATGGCTGCACTAATTAACTTTATCTAATAAGGAGGTGAGGATAATTGTATTGCCAAAGCAAGATGTATACCTGAAGAAGGAGGAAACTAAACATAAAGCAGGCTTGGTAATACTATTCAGCAGAAGCATATGGACAGGTTTTATTAAATCCAGTTGCATATTGAAATTAATTTCATTATTTAGCTCCCTTCAGGGTGATCAGATAAACTCTGAGCTGTTTCAGGGAGTAGATGTGGTGAAAATGTAGAGGATAGTAAGTGTTGTGTGGTGACACATGCATCCCTTGGCCAGCACTGCTTTGAGCTGCTAGTTTATAACTGAGCTGCAAGCAAAGGAAGCTTTAAAGAAATGAAGTGATCCCGAGCCCTGGAAATGGAGCCGAGAGAGAAAACAGCTTCTATAAGATGATTTCAATATTTTTATACTTAACATCTTAAGAGAGGTTTGGGCCTTACAATAAATTTTTACAGAAGAAACAGTTTTTTTCTGTATGAAGTTCTGTAGGTTTATTGTTATTTTTGAAATCCCATAGAGGATTTAGTTTCCATTTTTAACCCTATGGCATATCCTACTAACATTGCTGTAACAGCTATGAAGGATGTTGGGATTTGTTGCTCTTCTGCTCTTGTTTGATTTGGTTTTGACATCTCACTGATCATGGATCACTGTACATACCTCAGCCTGAAATTCAGTCTAAGGGCTACATGCGTCTGTCTTCTCTCCTCTTTCCCCAGTAACATTTGAACTTGGCCCATTTCAGCCAGATTTGACAGAAGGATCAAGGCTTTGTGGATAATAGTTTAAGTTTTGATATTGGGGGCAGGTTAAGGGGAAAAAGCCTTTCTGATGCCCATGGTGAGGCAGGAGCCATGCTGCCACACAGCAGCTCAGGTTTGCACGAGAGCAGCAGAGGAAAAGCAGATGTGCAGCCACCACAATGATGAAAATGTGTTTCTTGTTGGGCAGGGCCAGGCCCTGGGACCAGGATCCCCTGGGACGTGTCCCAAGCTGTGCTTCCTGAGGCAAGGAGCATCTGTGCTGCAGAGTGGTGCCCCTGGACTTGATGTGCTGTCAGCACGTCAGGGTCATTTGTCCTCATGAAGCTGGGAGGGGAAGGAGGGGTTGGCTGTGCACAGGGCTGGTGCAGTAGGGCTGTGGCTGCTTTGGTGAGCAGGGCAGGCAGCTGCATCTGGGCAGGAGGAAAAGGAGAAAATGAGGAGCAGATGGGAGAGCCAAAGTGTGAGTAGGCTTTGAGCTGACCTTTCAGAGCAGGAGGATCTCTGCATTACACAGCTATTTAATTGGATATTAGGAAACATTTCTTCACCAAAAGGGTTGTGAAGCATTGGTCTGGACTGCACAGGGAAGTGGTGGCATTACTGTCCCTGGAGGGATTTAAAAGATGTGGCTCTTGATTTAGTGGTGGGCTTGGCAGTGCTGGGTTAATGATGGTACTTTATGATCTTAGAGGCCATTTCCAACCTGAATGGTTCTGTGGTTCTAAACAACGGCTGTGCAGTGCTCTTAGCAGTCTTGCCCCCATCTCTTTCCCTGCCTCATGCAGGGATGGTTCTATACTTGCCTTCAAACTGCACAGTTGTTCTCCTACATGATATTTCTCCTCTTTCCCAGTGAGAAGCTGCCTTTGTGGTTCACTAGAACCCATTCCCTTCTCTTCTCCATTTGCTTGAGAGACCTTTTGAAGCCAAAGTCTCTGTTTCTTGAGAGTTTCATCTGCCTCTACTACTCATCCCTAAAATCAGTCTCAGCTACACCGCTACGTGACATCCCAAATGCAGGGTTGTCACTTCAAGTGGGAAGAAACTGAAAGAATGAAGTTGATTAATGAGGGGAATTACTTCATGTGCATGTCTTCATTAATAGAAAGCAGAGCAGGGAAGAGGCTTTGCAGAAGAGAAGTATGATATGAAACAGAGTTGTCTCCTATTTTATACGTTTCCCTTAGCATACTAGGATTTATTTTTAGTTGAGCGGTGTGTTACTCATTTTGTCCCTCCGGTGTATAATGTTTGCCTTCTGAATTTTGTTAACCACTGTGTGTTGCCTGGAAGAACCCAGGCATCATCCTGCCCATCTCTTGCAGCAGTGGGAACCTTTTGGGAAGGCAGGGAGAAAAGGCAGCATGCTCTGCCTGCTCAGAAGTAATGCAGCTTGTTACTGAAAATAATTCAGCATTGAGTATCCAGCTCTGGGGTCCCCAGCACAGGAAGAATATTGATCTGTTGGAGTGACTCTAGAGGAGGCCACCAGGATAAACAGAGGAATGGAGAACCTTTGCTATGAGGAAAGGCTGAGAGAATTGGGATTTTTCAGCCTGGAGAAGAGAAGGTTTTGGGACATCCTAACTGCAGCTGTGCAGTACCTGAAGGAACTACAAGAGCTGGAGACGGACTATTTACAAGGGCCTGGATTGACAGGACAAGGGGAATGGCTTCCCACTGACAAAGGGTGGGGTTAGATGAGATATTGGAAAGAAATTTTCCATTGTGAGGGTGGTGAGGCCCTGGCACAGGTTTCCCGGAGAAGCTGTGGCTGACCCTGGATCCCTGGAAGTGTTCAGGGGTGGGTTGGATGGGGCTTGGAGCAACCTGGGATAGTGAAAAGCATCCGGGCCCATGGGGGAGGAGTTGAGCCTAGACAGTATTTAAGGTTCCTTCCCACCCAAACCATTCCATGATTCTGTGACTAAGAGTGTCCTTTTCTAATGACAGTAACTGCACCAATATAATCAATTAATGGACTTAAGGTAAAAAAGAATCGTGACACAGGCATTGCTCAGTGCTGGCTTTTCATTTTGGGGAATAATTGCTCTGTTGGAATTGAAATACTCCTGTCCAGGCCACTCTCACATATTTATAGTCCAACTCACGCTAAGGAGCTATTGGAGTTAAGCAGATCAGCATCTTCAGAAACTTTTATTTTGGGAGCCTTGGACTGTGAGCTAATATCTTCCTTTGGCCACAGTGTTGTAAATCCAGATTTATCCACTGAAGTCAGCTGTAATGTATAAGCCAGAAATCAACTGGTAAGGATGGTAAAACTCTGGTTTGAATTAATTTTCAAGACATAAAGTGAAGCCAAATGTGTTTTTCTAGGCTGATGTCTCTGAGAGGGGCTGAAGAAGTACGTGTAGAAGGGAAGATGGTTCCCTGACATAAAAACCCAGCACAGTGAAGCACTGGAACAGTGACTTTGGTGACAGCTCTAGACCTTGACCATAAACAGTGGAGTCTGGGGTGTTCTCCCCTCAGCAATTAAGAATTTCAATTAGTAGGCAACTTAGGGAAAGTCTGTGCAAGCTTTTCATGTGTGACCCATACATGGAATATGAATGCAGACAGAATGATGTGTGGGAAATGAGGAACACATGCCTTGGCCTGTTCCTGGTGGCAGCTTTTCCATGCCATTGTGGTTCCTTTTTTACCAGAAAGCTCCAAGGCATGCACTTAACCAGGCGTTTTGGAAATGGCAACACCAGAAAACCAGATGTGGCATTAATAACAAACTAATTTTACAAGAGAACTGTAGGAATAACTTAAAATTGAACTGCCTGATGTCTTGATGAGTTGCCTCCACCTATGCAATTATCTCCAAGTGCTGCTTGGGTGTGCTCAAGGTGCAGCCTGGGAGAGTGGCTGGAGGAGCCCTGTGTAACTCTGGATTGCTCCATGTGCAAACCAGTGCAGCAGGCAGTGCTTGAACTCTTCAGGAGGGCTGCCAGAAATCCCATGTGAGGTGTGGGAGGCCATGCTATGTGGTCAGATCTCATGGGCTGTGTGGACACCAAATTTTCCTGGTTTTTGCAGTAGGCAGTTGCTTTCTAGACCCTGGGTGGTAGCTCATGCACGGTCACCATTGCCTGTGGTGTCCAAAACACATTGCATGGGTATTTTGCCTGGTTGTGCATTGCTAGACTTGCATATTTTTAAACTGTGTGGTGTGGTGAAGGCTTCTGTTGGTGAGCCATGTAGTTTTCTTAGCTAGGCTAATCAAGGTCATAACTGTAATTTAGGGTTCAGTCCTGTGTTTGTTCTCATGTTTTACTTGTAAATATTCAGACTTCAAGGAGCGTCTCCTGTGCGTGAAGTCATTTGCACACATACCTCTCCCAGTAAGAGCCCAAAAGACAGAAGTAACAAACATTCATTTTACAAGGCAAACTTTGTAGTTCCAGTCTTTTTCATTTTATTTTAATATCAGTTTTGTGGCCAATTCACGTAATTATTTGCCTAGAGGGAAAACCCTCTTTAAACAGGGAAAGCAGATCCAGCATGTTTTCCTGCTACATCCATTTGCTGGCTCTCTGATGTGGAAGCAACAATGATTTTGTGGAGACCAGTTCTTCGTGGCAGTAGTTTATTTTCCTTTTGATTTAGAGGTAATTCTTCCACAGGGGTAATAAAAAGTTGTCTTATATCCCACCCAGTAGAGGAATTGCAGATGCGTTTGTTTATCCTCTGTGATGCCAGGGGTTCTGGACAGGGAGAGGAGAGGGCCTGGTGAAGGTGCTGACAGCAATGGCAAGGAGAACTTTGCAGCCCAAATTGCACTGGCAGGGCAGAGGTTTGGTTTCTGGCTTCTCGTGCTGCTTTTCCTCTGGTTCCCTGCTCTGAGTATTGGGAGCAGCTGGTGGATCTGCAGCTCTGTTTCCAGTGCATTTGGATCCAGCCCTCTGGTACAGAGGCTTGGTGTCTAGGCAGAGGAAAACTCAGAAAACCAGGAAGTTTTCTCATTAACCACCAAAGAGAGGTAATCCAAACAGAAGCTGTCAATGACACTGGTGTGGAAAGAACATGAAGGCAGCAAGTTGCTGAAGTGTTTGCTTGAAATGCCAACATTCCACCGAAGTAATTATTTACCTACTTAAAAATTGCATTCCCACCTCAGAGGCCATCTTCTCTCTCATTTGGACTTTAAAAAAAATATATCCAAAGCTTGAAGAAAGCAGTTGGGCAGAACACATGGTACTCATCCAAGCCTCAGAAATTTGGGGGAAGTTGGGGGATTCTTTCTTCCATAAAAGTACTCTTCTGTTTTGGAAGAAAACTATTGCAATGTGATGCACAGATGAGTGAGTTCTTGCCTCTGGAATGGTGATCTGGCACCAGGTCTGCCCAGGAACCACAGCAGTGTGTGCTGGGAGAAGTGAACAAACTGGCTCTACTTTGGCATCTCCAAGTGACCTTCCTTAAAAACCCAAGCAGCTCCAGCCCAGTGTTTGTTTTCCACCCCTTTGGACCAGTCAGTGTTAGATTTGATTCCAGACATTTTTCTTGAGCATCTTTGAGAAGACATCCAAAACAAAGAGGAAGCTCTGTGCACAGACAGAAGGCAGCACATCTTGTGGTTAAGGAAGAGGCAGCTCCTGCAGGGAAGAAGGTCCCTTATCTCATTTGAAACCCTGCAGAATGTGGTTGACGTGTCTGGAAGACAGCTGGGAACTGAAGCACTCTGGTGAGCTCAGGCTAGTGATGCAAAGGAGGAGTTGAACAGTGGGCAGAGCCCAGCGCTGCCCCAAAAGCATTCTGAGGATAAGGTTTGGTTTTTCTGGTTTTGTCTGTTTGTTCCTCTCTTTCCCAAGGCTTTCAGAAGTGCTGGGGGTGTTCGTGCCCTGTGGAAGGGAGAAGGGCTGTCCCTGCAGGGGCTGGCTCTGCGTGGCCGCCGGATGCCCAGCGGGGACCAGCCCGGCCTCCGAGGTGGCTGCTCCCTTGCAGAGCCGTCTGGTTTGCATTATGGGTGAAGTTTTTAGCAAATTACTGCTCCTTTCTGCTCCGTTTCCATCAAAGAATGGGCAGAGGCCTCCCAGCAGTCTGTGGACAGATTTTTTTTTTTTTTTTAATAGAGCACAGATTTGTGGGGGTTTTTTGTTGCCTTGTTAACACACACTTGGCTCTTATCAGGCTGCTCTGCATCATTTACCTGACACCTCTGTTGGGGGATTTATTGCTGGCAGCCTGGGCTGTGGGACACGCTTCCCTCTGAAGAAATATTTCAGAGCCTTGGAGGGTTTGGTGATGCTGAGCCCTGCCAGATTCTGTGGGCAATGCCCAGGGTGTGCTCAGGTGGCATTTTTGGAAAGAAAAGTGGGAGAGGGGTGAGAGTTGCTGCAGCTGGGGGTCTCTAAGAAAGACTTGGCTCATCTCACTGCCCAGAGCAACCCCATCTTTTGGGATCTCCCACAGGAATGGGATTGGATGTTGCATGCAGGGAGATTAGATTTTGGGGAACCCCTAAATGCCCTTCCTCATAAAAAGAAATGGGGTTTTCTGGCTGAACAAGGAGAGCCTGGCTCCGAGGCCACGCAGGATGCGGCCTGCATGTGTAAATTGTTTCCAAATGGAAACAATTAGTCTTGCAAGCATTAAAGAATAATCATGTCTCATCAACGTTGCTGTTTAGTGCTTGTAAGAAAATTGTAGAAGCTGTTTGGTTTGGGTTTGGTTTTGTTTTAAACGATACAAAAACGATCATCTAGTAATGGAAAAGTGGGTTCTGGTTTGTGTGTAGTCATGGAGCAAAGGGGAATTTGTGTTGGATGATACTGAAATAGTTTTTTTCAAAGATACAGAAAATTGTCAGCAAAGATTTGTTGATAATCATGTTCGTTTATTAAATTTTTTTTTTTTTAAGTGCAGGGCTGTTCCCGTGTGCAGCAACCCCATCCCATTGTAGTGAGGCCCTCCGTGCTGTATATAAAGTTAAACATGAAACTATTGTGATATAAATTATCTTAATGCTTAAACGTGACAGCTCCTGGTAGAAATGTTTCAAGTGTTATGTCATGCTGCAGACTGAAATGATTTTGGGGTCTCACACCAGGGACCCAGAAGTCAGGGCTGATGAAGGAGGAAGCTCCTGCTCAGGACTCCTCCAGGCTCACAGCAGTGAGTGGTGTGTGCTTGGGCTAATTCCTTCTATGACCAATTTCATACTCTTCACAAGTTTTTAAATATAGTAATAAAATTATTTAGCATTACAAATAATAATGATAAAATAAACAATAAAATATAATAAATCATGTATTTAAATGCAATAATTTAAATGCATTTGAAAGGACCGATGATTAGTGCAGCAGAGGTGTTATTGGATGGAGTAGAAATTCGTTATTTTGCAAGGGTTTCTGATCCTTCTGCACTGAGGACTTCAGGGAGGGAGGAGGAGTAGCAGTAATTGGGGATGAAGTGGCATCCCAGAGCAAGTCTCTTGGACTCAGTTTATTCACAGCTAGTGCCAGTGATTCTCAGCTGCTATTTAGAGGACTCACAGTTCATTTTTTGTTTCTCAGTCCCATTTCTCCCCTTTCTCTTCAGCTGGGAAGCTGGGAGCAGCCACAGCAACCTGGCTGCCTTCCCCCACTTTCCTTGTGACGGGCCTGGCAGGCCATGCTTGGCCACAGCTTTTGCCAGAGCTTTCTTCTCACACAAGAGTGTGCTGAGGGCCCACATGGCCAGCAGACACTGTCCTGCCTGTGAGGATTTACAGCGTGGCCTGTAGGAAGGGATGGCCCCTGTTCCCTGCCTGTGCTGCAGATGACCCAGGGCCCTTTGCAGGGGTACTAAAATATTGCCATGCTCTTTTGTCCATTCCTTAAAATATAAGATTCTACCCTCTTTTGAAACCGCAGGGACAGAGATGGAAAGGCAGCCCTTTGAATTTGTCAAAATTTGTCTGCAGGGTTCCTTCCGACCCCTGTGCTAATTTTTAGCAGAGCAGGAAACATTAAAAATAACCATGAGAGAAGATTTCCCAACTCAGAAGGATTGTCCTCTTAATAATCTCTGGCTTTGTTTTCACTAGATATTTCCCCCCCTTAAAATTCCTGTAGTGCTGCTAGAGCAAGTCCATCCCTGCCAGCAGCAGGGGGGCACTAGAGGGGGACGGCAGAGGGCCAGGTAGCCAGGCTGGCACCTCGGCTTGCTCTGAGCCAGAGGTGAGTGGTGGATGTGGGAAATGCCTGTTATTTATTGGAAGAGCTTTTGCATGGGAACTAGAGCTTGCAAGCTCCACATCTTCCCTTTTTGGTGGGCTCAAAACTGTTCTCAAGCCTTCAGCTGACCTCAGCAACGGGCGAATCTCGTTTTTGCAATGAGAGGTGGCATTTTTAGTGCTGTATCTCAAGACTTCTGGGCTTCTATTGTGAAACAAAATGAAAAATACATCAGAATTTGTTTTAAAACTCATCTATCTGAAAGTGGCCCTTTACTCTGAAGTTGAAATGTTGTGTGGCAAAACCAAGGTATGCATCAAGACTACATGATACAGTAACAAGCTCTGCTAAAGCTTCAGCATCTTATCTGACCCATGTTTGCATTCTCAGCATCAAGCTATAACTGTATATCATTAAATAATATATCATCGATGTATACTGTAAAATATATTACATTATATAAATAATGTCCTCACTCAGGTGATGGCAAAGGGGGATGCACCACTGGATCACCATGGATCATTATTCCTACAGGAACACCTGTGCCCGTGTTGCTCTTTGTGAGGGGTGAAACCAAGGCGTGTAATTGCAATTATCACTCACCTCTACTCTGTGACACCAGCTCTCCCCACTAACCCAGCTCCTCCTGCCACAGCAACCTGAGGGCTCCAGGCAGATGTTGCAGATGTATTTTCTTTACAAAACTGACAGCAGCAATTTTTCTTTTCAAGTGGGGAGGGTGTCCCACAGAGCTGGTTTGGCCAGGCACTGAGCACAGCTGGTCCTCACTGGTGTGAGGTCAGAAAATGAGATGTGAGGTGGTTACCAGCTGGGAGGGGGCTCTGGGGTCATCTGGGACCCCAACAGTGTGGTCTTCCTTGGAGCACCCATGACTGATGGATTTTGTCCCACTTAGCCAGTGCAGTGATGGTTTTGGTCAGAACTATGTTTTGGGAGAAATTTATTGACTTTTCCCTCTACCTTGTTTTAAAGCATTGAGTTTGTCCTGGGCAGAAAGTTCATTCCTTCTTGATGTAGTGAGTAATGAATTATGTGAAGTGGGATCACTGTGTGTGTGGTTTAGAGCAAAGGACTGTGATCAAGAGTGGGTGAAGGCATGAGTGAAATTTCCCTCTAGGCAAAAAGCAGAGCCTAAAGCCACTGCACTGCTTTCTATTGCTTGGGATGTCCAAGGAGAAAACTCTCCTTTTTCATCTGCTTTTTCTGGTTGTTTAAGTGGAAGTGATTTTTGTCCCCTCAAAGTGAAAACTTCTATAGAGATTGGTTTTGAGTGGGGGAATAGAGGGTTACTTGTTTTCCTGTTCCTCGTTTATCAAATAAATTAGAGATTGCTTCATCTTTAATTAAAATGACATGGAGGAGAATTCAAATAAAAGACAATAACAATCTCAACACATGGGCACTCCTGAGATTTGCAGGGAGTCAAGTCGGGCAGCCCAGATTTCAGATGTTCTCTCTGCTCTACCCATGAAATCCCTTGGCTGCTCTTGGGAACCCTGCCTTGCTCACACAGACATTTGGTTGGGCAGGTAGAGCAGAGTCAATTAAATCTCCAGCCCAGACTAACAAGAGATTTAAAAGTCTGTGTTAGTCTTGTCCATTCAGTGCTGTGGCTGGCCAAGAGCCCCTTTGGAACCCTGATGGATATTGTTTCTCTCCAGCATTAAATGCTTTCCCTCAAACCTCTTCTGAATAGGCCATTGTTTTTGCTTCTGGATGTCTCTTTGTGGACTGATACAAGAATAGCTAAAAGCTGAAGAGCTGGCATTTTATATTCAAAGAAAATAATTCTGGGACTTCTCCTATGAGAAGTTGAATGTGCTGCCAGTTCTCTGCTCAGATCCCATGTCTTGTCCTCTGGAAGTCAGGGAGTTGCATCAGGAGCTTCAGATTAATCACCTCAAACAATCATAGTTTCAGGAAAGAAGCTCCATGAACCTGATGCCATTCCCAGGTTTTAGAATCTAAGGAATTGAGGTGAGATAAAGTATGGAGGAGATATCAGGGTATTTTGCCTGTGACCTGCGAGCCTTTGCATTAACAGACGCAACTGCTTTATTTATATTTTTCATTACCACTATGTAGCTGTTGTGCACTGATGGTTCCTTATAAGAAAAAAATACACATCACATGAGGAATATAACCTATGCTTGATCACTTCAGAAATCTCGTGTGTGTAAAGAAATCCTCATTTATTTTCAAGTGAACTTCTCTTGTACACATTCCCCTTGTAACCCAGGTACTGATGACCTGCCCAGGTCATCTGGATTTACCTCTTTTTCCTAACAGAGCTTTGTTCTGCAGAGTTTCAGATTCCAGGCCCCATCAGCATAGCCATTGCAGACTGATTTATTCCTTATCAATGGCTATTTATTCCTTATCAATGGCTGTGAGCTGCAAGGATGCTCTTTTTAATGCAGCCATTGGCCTCCCCTTACCCACCTTTTTCTCTTCTGCACAATTTCCCCATCACAGATACAAGGTAAACTAAAAAAGACTCACCCTAATCAGTTCCCTAAGAAATACAGAGAACTTTGGTGCTTTAGCACTGTACCACAGGCCAAACTCCATTTGCTTTGGTAGATCCTCCTGGTTCTCAGGGCTGTAAGGTGGGAGATGTTTCATGCCAGCATGCTGGGAGGAGGATGTGCACATTCCACACATGTGGCTGTGCAGGGCAGGTGTAGGAGGGAGCAGGAGATGATCCAAGGTGCAGCTTTGCAGCTGGAACCCTTGCATTTGCCACAGGCAGTGGATTTACAGCAACTCTTGTGTGTCTCTTTGTCCCCAGATGTGCCAGCCCAGCTGATGACAGGGGCAGGTTAGGCCTTAGAGCACCTGTGCTTCCTCCCTCCACACATCCCTTATCAAAAGCAATGTTTCCTTTGGCCCAACACATTCAGTGGTTTGGTGTTAATTAAGGGCTTATGTACCAGAAATGCTGGGGAATTAACCATTTTCCATATTGATGCAGCAACCCTAGAAACAGGAGACCTGGGAAAGAACTGGGATAACCGAGAGCTTTAGCAAAAATAAATCGTTCAGATCCAGGGTCGATGTGAATCACTCATGGATCAGCTCAGTTTAACCAAATCAGGCATGTTTTACTGCTGCTGTTTTTGACTTTCAAGACCTCAGGGAGTCCCAGGTGAGGTGCCAGAGCAGTGTCACCTTATCCCTGTCACTAATCCTGTCGCTTCCTTTCACGCTCCTTCACACTCCGCAAATTGTTTGATGCCTCTTACTGTTCCTCTGTGAAACCTTCCTGCTGGATTGCATGGATGGAGGATTAGGTAAATCATAGAATCATAGCCAAAGATTGTTCTGTACGTAAGTAGAGTCTCTTTCAGAGCATGCCTGATAATGCTATGCTTGTAAATTAATTTTTTTTTTTTTTAATAATACTCTCTTTTTCTTCCTTTTTCAGGGGCCCCTTGGCTTGGATGGCAAACCAGTAAGTAACACTACGTGCCAAATATATCATGTCTTTGTTCATGCTGCTCCACAATAAATAGGCAATACCTCAACTATTGCTCTTTTATTGCTGCATATATAACTGTTTAGGAGGGACAGTTGTACTTGGGAAAATTATTCCATGCAAGTTTGAATTGTGAGCCAGGGCTGGCCAGCACAGCTGGAGGTGAACTTTCCTTTACCTGTCAGCTCATCTCAGCCGCCTCTTCCCCTCCTGTGCCAGCTCGGCGAGCACGGACTGCAGGGGGGCATCAGGCCAAATTTGGGGAATAAGCTCCAGTGGCACATTCAAAGAGAGAAGTCAGTGATCTTGGTTGTGTGCTCCTGGCACTACAGAGTGATACCATAAAAATAATTGATCCCAAAGCGGGTTCCGTTTTCCTCCAAAGGACCTGAGCTGGGAACTGCTTGAGGATGCCCAGTGTCCATGCAATACTTTTTGGAACAGACAGGATTAATTTATGAGCTGTTTTCTTGACTTCATTTTTGCTTGGAAGCCCTTTGGATATTCAGGTGCTTCATTCTTTTCTTACTTATTTTACAGAAACACAGACTTTTTTATTTTTATGCTAATTGAACCCTAGCCAGCTCTGATTCCCTTCACTGAATGGTTTCTGCAGTAGGTCACAACTCTGTATTTTGTCTCCAAACCCCATTCTTTTCCACCACCTTCACTAGAGGGCCCCATATGAAATCTTTTTAAATTCTGGTCCTAAACCAAGTGGGATTTCAAAGTGGATAAAAGTCATTCAGTTTTTGCAATTGAAAAGCTACTCCAGACACTTTTTTCTATCCAGTTAGGGAGTGTGCTGTTACAGCTGTACATTGCTGTGGTTGGTTTTTATCCTAACCCTGAGGATAACAAATGTGAATAAAATCTAGAAATAAAGCATTAGACAAGAAAAGAAGGAAGGGCCAGCTCACAGCCTGGTTCTCAGGGCTTGGCTTTCATTAGCAAAAGCTCCTGCTGGGAGTGCAGTCAGAGCCCAGAGCACAGCCCTGCACCCCCAGGCTGGGGTGCCACTGCTGGGCAGGAGTGAGCCCTGAGTGAGAGGCTGGGCAAATCTCAGTGACAAAGCAAACTTATCACACAGCCAGACTCAAACCAGGCTGTTCAAGAGCTCTTCCATGACAGTGAGGGGCCAGCAGCCTTGCTCAGAGCAAAACAGTGGGAGGGAGGCTGCCTGGGAATGCAGATGCTGCTGCCGCCGGCCTCTCTGCTGACCTTCCCCACTGCATCCCACTGCAGCCCACACTGTGAATTGGTACCAAGATTTGGGGCTTTTCTGTGCTGGAAGGCAAGTGCAGAGCAGACACATCAAAGTGCTGCTCTCGGGTCTTTCTGGGGCTGCAGTGTCTCTGCCTGCCTGTCCTACAGACAGCTGCTCAGAGGGAAGATGAATGATGCCTTCAGCAAACAGGCCAAAGAAAGCAGCCCGTCCTCCTTGTTTATTTCAAGCAGATGTATAATTGTTGTAATGATATGCTGAGCATATGTTTTTTCTAGAAGTGATTTAATACCTCAAGATATCTTTTGCATTTATCTGGAGTCATGTGTTGGAGAGCTGCTGTCACCCTGCCTGCCCTGCTCTGGTCCGTCTGTGTACTCTGTCCTGGCAGCAGCAGGCAGGACCTCGTGGGTGCTTTTTGGTAGAGTGCTGCTCATATCAAGCACTGCACAACTTAAAATAGTAGCATGTATTCCTTAAATTAATAGAAAATGTGGCTCAGGTTTGTGAATTGGTGAATGCAATTTCCTTGATTTTAATGTCATGTGATTCTGCTGTTCCTTAATTTGGATTTTTCTTGTGTGTTTCCAGGGACCTCCAGGACCAAAGGGGGAAAAGGTAAGGGCTGCATTAAGATGCAGATTTTGGGGAAGCATTTGTATTTCCTCCTGTTGTTGTAATTCTTTCAAGTTCAGGTTGCCCCAGTAACCCAGCTGGGGTTTTTTTGGGATATGGAGCTGTGAGAGTGGGTTCTCACATTGCTCTTGGAAAAGCCCCTGGAAGGGGAGGGCAGGAAAAATTTGCAAAAAAGTAGGGGGAAAGTGTGGTTTTAAAGCTTAACCATTGTATAGGGTTCTGGTAAGCCCCTAAAGGTCATGAGAGTGGCATAAAAATCTCTTCATTCCTCAGAGGGCTCTGGGCTCCATCACTCTGTGTTTGCATGACACCCATGAAATCAGAGCAGCCAAAGAAGGTCATTACTGAAAGTGAAGCTAATTTTTAATTTTCACATGTGAAGGACATAAGCAGTTGCTAGGGGAGCCTTAGAGTTGGAAACAAACTGCTATTTCTGATTTATTATCTGTTTCATTGCCTGCCAGGGCAGAATCTTTCCCTATTGTGTTGTCTCGAACCCTTCTCCTCCTTAGTTTTAAATACATTAAGCAGTAGGACTGTTGCCACTTCCCTTGTGTGCTGTACCCATGTCCAGCTGACCCTGTGCTCAGTCCTTCAGGGTTGAGATTTGAACTCTGACCCTTTGCTGTTTTTCCTGATTTGCAGGGGGAAGCAGGAGACATTGGCCCAAGGGTAAGTAGTGACACAACACATTGATTTATTCTAAAATCTGCTTGGATTTAGTCACTGCACAAAAGAAGGCTTTGTCCAGCCTTGCTACAAACAGTATGGCAACAGTTGTGGAAGTGTTTAATTTTGCGTCTGGAGACCTTTGTGGTGGTAGCTTTTCTAACTTTGGCCATGAGGAAAAGAGTCGAAGATCCTTGGGTACCTCATGAAGGGTTTTGCTTCTGCTGAACTTTCTCATCCCTGATTTCCTCTTCCAGTGTCAGAGACAGACTCCATGTTTCTCTTGAAGTGTCTCTTGAGGCTGTGCTCCTTATTTGTTGGCATTGTGCATGGGGGTAGGACCTGGTGTTCCAAGGACAGGTCCAGCACAGAATTGTGCAGGATGGAACATTCCTCCTCCCTTGCTGAGCTCTCCACCTGGGAGCAGGATGACATTGAGGTGATATCCAGGCTGCCTTTGAAAATAAAGGGTTTAAAGTAACTGTGTGATGAGGGAAAACTCCTTTGGCTATAGCATACAGAAATAAATGGAATTTTGTGGAAATGGCTCTCATGGAGCTGCATGAAGTTGAGATTTACTGAAGTCAATCAGGACAGATCTCCAAGAGACACAAGGGGGGATGTGGCCCCTGTTGGAGATGAGATGGGAAGGTTCATCATGAGATGGGAAGGTTCATCATGAGATGGGAAGGTTCATCATGAGATGTGGGCTCTGTTGCAGAGGTATTTCTGAGGTGTGGTTGTCTGTGAGTTATGGGCACCTGCTGGAAACCTCCTTGTAGGGGTGTGTTGGAATCCTGGTGTACAGGTCACTGTATGAGGCTGGATGTGGAGCTGGCACTCAAGAGTTGGCTGGCCTGTGTTAGATGTCATTGCTGGAAGCATAACCAGGACCTCAGTGGTTAATGTTGAGTAGAGATGCCTCAGAGATATTTTTCTTTTTTCCCCTGGAGGTTGTAAAATCACTTTATAAAGTTGGTGTCATATTCTGAAGCAGCTCCCAACTGCCTTGGGTGTGTTTGGAAATGGTCACCCTGGGGCTCAGAGAGCCCCTAAAATTTCTCAGACAGATTTATGGCCTGTGTGGCTAAGGAGGGGCTCAGCGTAAGGTCTCACTTTGTCTAAGTGCCCACCCACGTCCTCAGAAGAGGCTTTAAGAGGTGATTCAGCAGCACAGGGACTTGAATTTTCACTCCTTGGCCAGGGCTGTGGGTGACTTTGGGGCTGGTGGCTCGGGAGGTGCTGCAGGAGGTGCTGCTCAGGCTCCAAAGGCTCTGTGCTGCCAGTGCTGTGGAACTCACCTGCTGCTGCGGGAGATGCTCTGGGACAGGCTCTGTCTGGACTTGCAGGGCAGGTACCAGCTCTCAAGGTAACACCTGTCCTTTGTTTTCATCTACCAAGAAAAATGTGCTGGGTTTTTGGGTGTTTTTTTTTTGTCCTGATCTGCATTTATCCAGATTTTGCTTGAGTCTTTGATTTATTTATGACTTTTTGCGCAACAGTGAGAAAAAGGCTCAAAAACAATTTGGGAGAAAAGAGAGAGAGAAAAGCCTGACAGAACCATGTACAAGTAGACCTAAAAACAGGTGCCTGACTTTGAAAATAGCTCCCTTTATGTCTCCAGACACTCAGGGTTGTGAATAAGAGGCAAAACTTCTTAATACCATCTGGCCCAGATTACTTTTTATTTCTGAATTTAATCTATCTTCTTCCTCAAGTTTCAGTGGTGGCTTTGTTTAGCTGACTTTGAAAGATGTGTCAATGCAACTCACTGCATCAATGGGAAGATAAATAACTAGGACTAAATCCAGTGCCCTCTTCCTTGTAAATGGTCATGTCCATGGGCTGTGGAATGAGGGTAGAGTGTGTCAGTGAACACTGAAACACTACCATTAGGAATGATGGATTAAAGGAGAATAATCCTTGGGGTGGCTTTGGAGGGACTGTCTGTGCTGGGAGTGAGGTGATGGCAATTAGGGATTAGCTACTGAATGTGTTCATGTCTGCACTGCTGCTCTTTCTGTGATAAATACCTGCCACCAGCGTGCACAAAAGTACAGATTGTTACACATGGTGGCAGATGATGGAGGGTGATTTTGGGGAGCTGAGGAAGGAGATCACCTTGGGTTGTCTTCATCACTGAATGCTCGTTGTTGTAAGTAGCATGAGGGAGGATGCAGTGCAGCCTCACCTGGTCAGGATGGGGAATAAATGTGCCCAAATGCACTGACAGAATGCATGGAAGTGTCTTTGCAGGGAGAAATCAATAACAGATCTCCTCTGCTCTTGGGAGGACAGAGGGAGTTGAAGCAGGATGCGGCCAAGGTTGGGACAGGTGTGCCCTGATATTTGTGCCTGTGCTTCTCTCTCATAATCCAATACATGGCTGCACCCCTGGAAAGGACTGGCTTGGTAAGCCTGACTTGCTCCCTGAGCCGGCACTGGGCCGACTGCTCAGGATTTATGAACTCAGCTGGGGGATCTTGTTCGTACTGACAGATGAGATGTTCAGACAAACGATGGGCTTGAGGAATCTCTGCACATCTGGGACAGTGGATGTGCCTGTGGCAGCAGCACTGGCTTTGCTCTCCAGAGGGGGAAAATGAGCTTCAGCTGCTGAGGGAAATGCTGTGTCTGCAGTGGCCCACATGGCACGTGCCTGCCCATGGCCAGTGCTGGTGGAGATGGCTCCAGCACCTCCTGGATCCAGAGCTGCTGGGGGCCAAGGGCTGGTGTGGTTGTACCAGCTCAATGCAGACACAAAAGGAGCTTTTTCTCCCTTATTTTCTGCAAAATTATAAGTGCTTGCCAAGCTCACACTGCAGATAAAAACTCAGCACAGGAAGCATCCTGCAGAGCTCTCTGTGACAGTCAATGGACACCTATGGATGCTTTTATTTTATTATTTGCTTACTTTGGAGTGTTACATAGAAATGGCTACATTGAGGACTCTAAAGCTGGAAATCACCAGTGTTCAAGGTTTCTGTGCTCCAATATTCCATTGCTACACAGAGTCAAACCCAACGGCCTGTTAGCCCAGTGCCTTGCAACCAGATGCTTTGAGAAGTGTGGAGCAGGAATATGTTACTCCATCACACTTACCCCATCTCCTGGAGCCTGGCTCCCTATGGCCTGGATGTTTCTTGAACCAGGGATGGTGTCTCTCTGTTTAATATCCCTCAGGGCTGTTCACCTTTCATGGGGTGACATCTGTAACAGAGGCTGTTTAAAATTAAATGTGTGATGGCTGGATTTGGTGGGATATGGTGTGTTTGGCCTCAGAGCAAATGCAAACTGTTATTTTACATTAAAACAGATAGGGCTGGGCCTGAAATGTGCTTATTTGGATGATGCTCACCAGTCTGAAGGACAAAAAAAAATTCAGTTCCTGTTGTGCTCTGTGGGTTTTTATGAAAATCCCACTTTATGCTCTTGTGTACTTTATGCACGTAATGAGCCACAGAACTGTGTCCCTTCTGTCTACCACAAAACCCTTTGCTCTTAGTAGAGTATTTTTGGTGGTTTCTGTAGTATTTGGAGGACCTGGCCATGTGCAAAGGTTCTGTGTCCCCATTAATTTCAATTTTCAATTTCTCAGTATTTCAGTGCTGTTTTTCCCAAAAATGGCTGCATTTAACTGAGTGTTGAGCTTGAAGCCCCTCTCTACGTATTGAAAAAAAATCTTGCTAGGGGTTTATTTTCTGGGGTTGATTAGTTTTTTCTATCTGCCTTTACTTCTTCCCTCTGTTCTTGACATGGTATGTCATGACATCTGTGCTGGGAGGCTGGGCAGGAGGTGGCCTTGCCAGTGTGCTGTCCCCCCAGAATTGAGATTTGGGGTTATCTGTTATTGGTGTGCAAGGTTTGAAAGCTCCTTGGCAATTTGGACAAGAGGTTTGTTCCCCAAAAACCTCCAAAAATCCTCCTGGAGGCTTTGCTGTGTGTTCCCACAGGGATTCTTGTGGCTTCACTCCACCCTCTTGATTCTCCTATGGATGTGCTCAGGGATGGGTGGATGGGGGAAAGGGAGATGCACGTGGTGTCCTGAGAAAGGAAATGTCTCACTGCTTCTCCCTAGATAGATGAGTGGAAAGACTAAAACACAATAGCAAAGACTACTGACACAGCCTAAATACATTGTTTTTGCATCATATAAATCTGGGACATTTATCTGCAATTTGCAGGCTGGGAATACATCAGTATTCATTTGAGCCTCTGAAAACAAATACAATATTTGGTCTCAGGGAAATGCTGGGATATATCATCCCCTATGGGGTTTACTGGAATAATACTCTTTATTCTGCAGTAGGGGAATCCTTGCCCCAGCTGCTTTGAATGTCCTATTGTGCAGTAAACTAGTGAAAAAATACTTGTTTCCCTCAGTCTGTGTCCTGCTTGCAAAGATCCAGTGTATCCAGAACCTTAAACCCACCAGTCTTGGCTACCTGGGCTATTACTTTCTATTATATTAGCTAGTTATTAAAAAAAATTGTTATATATTGCCTACAGCCTTTAAAACTCGCTCTTCTGCTGTGCTTTCGTCTTAAACTGCTGCTCTTTCTCCTTCTGCCTCTCACTTTCCCTGGATATAGATGGTTTTTCCCCACCTCAATCATGGATTTCTGGCTAATGATCAGCTTGTCTTTAGCCGGCGAGTGCTCAAGGTAGACACCAAATCTGCTGCCACTGGTTTGCTGTGACTGTTTGAGCTGCTTTTGTGTTTTCTTTCTGGCTGACAGTGCACTGTTGCTATTTTAAATTGCCACAACCATGGTTGTGTTTAGAGATGCTTGATGGGAGCATGTTTGACTGAAACCCCATTGGAATTTAGGGGGCAGGCATTGTCAAAGGAGAGAGACATAAAACTAATGGGTTTTGGTTCTTTGTGAGATTTGTGAATCAAGCAGCAAAGTCCTATAAATGTTGATATGGACACTGTTGGTATTATAAAATAAAAGGCATTAAAACTAGAGTAATCTAAATCCTTGAACTCTAAATGGGACATTGTAATTAGGAAAAATTCAGTGGGAGACTCAACTTGACATAATTGGTTGCAGCGTTCAGCATTTGCAACTGGGTTTTTAAAAAAATGATGCAAGTGATTTAGGAGCCCAGATCTTGTTGAAAGGCCATGGGACTTGTGCTGCTAAGTCACTTAAGGACTTCTGAAAAATCCCACACTTGTCCCTGATTTGAGGGTGGACCACATATTAAACACAGCCCTGTGACTGCTTCGGTGGTGACTCTCCCAGATGTTGCTAAAAGATTTACGAGGTGCCCTTTCCATGAGGCTTTCCCATTGTGCAGCTGCATGGATGGGCAGGGCCGTGGCCCCAGGGCTGGGCTGTGCTGGCTAGTGGGAGGCTGGGGCTGGTAGCCAGCCTGGAGCCCCACAGGATGCTCCCTGGGGAATGGCACCCACCAAACCCTCCCAGCCACGGGGACACAGAGTGTTCTCTGCACCCAAAACCGCAGGGTGTGAGTGGCTCGGGGTGTTCATGTGTGAGCTTGGCTGTCTGTAAAGAGTGAGATTAAGCACTGCCACGTTTTTGTGTGGTTTTCTGGCGTGGTGCACTGAGCCATGGCAGCGTGTGCATGCTCCCTGCCAGCATGTTGTGGGCTTGGGTTGTTCTGGGTGCTGCTGGGGTGGTAGATTCTGTGCAGACAGTCACTGGGGAAGGGCTTAAGGACATTAAATCTCGTTGGAAGGCATTGAGCACCATCCTGGTGGAGGAACCAGACCCAAATGGCATAAATTGGCCATGAGCTCACCTTCAGCTTTCCCAGCTGGAATCTGCAGTTAAAGTCCCCTGGGACAGCAGAGGCCAGGGTGCTGGGGTCCCAGGGATGCAGTGCATGTGTTGTGGATGCCCTGAGACCACCCCTTGCCAACTCTGCTTCGTCTCACCCTGTCTGTGTGAACTTCTTCCAGGGTGATCAAGGTCGAGATGGAGCCATGGGCCCCCCTGGTCCACCAGGACCCCCAGGTGCCCGGGGGCCTCCTGGTGACACGGGAAAGGATGGCCCAAGAGGACCTCCAGGCCCCCCTGTAAGGACGGGAGATGCGCAGCGAGCACGAACCAGGCAGTTCCCACCCCGCAAGGGACAGGAGGGTGAAGGGTGTCCCCTTCCCTGTGCTGCCACCACTGAGTCCCCAGCTTGAGCCACAGCTGGGCTCCAAAGGCTGCTCATGGAGCAAAGCCTTGGGGTGTGGGGCAAGGGAGCAGGAGGGGACCTTCCATCTCAAGTTGTGGAGCACAGAGCTGGACCTGGGGCGTGTTTGCAGGTGCTGGTTGTAACTCACAGAGCCAGGTGATCTCTTCTCCGGTTCATACCATTTGGATGACCTGTTGCAAATCTGAAGACCACTGGCAATTTATTAATAAATAAATAGGCTAAAGCATAAAGCAGTGGAACATTTCAATTATTGCTGAGCATTTTGGAGAATGAGAGGTAATAATTTCAATGTTGTTCTTTTTATTTTGTGCAGGGTTTCAAAGGCGAGCCGGGAGAGGATGGAGTCATGGTCAGTATTGCCCAGAAGCACCTGTGTGCGTGCCCCTCACCCTCACTGTACATCACCCTTCAGCTCACTGTGGCAAGTGGGTTTGTGTTGTTGCTTGTGGAGGCCAAAAAACCCCATTTGAAATTATAGGTGCCCTAAAATGAATGTTTGTCCAGGGCTACCTGTGCCCTGGGGAGAAAAGAGGCCAGTTTTGGTGTCCCCTTGGCTCCTTGGAGGGATGTGGTGCTCCTGTATTCTAATTTATGCCCCTCTGAAGCCACCTGGCATTGTGACTCCAATTTACTAAGGTCTACGTTGCATTAAAAAGTGCTTATTGTACATAAAATACATGAGCCATAAAAGGATGTTATTTACTTGGAGCACAGAGAACAAATGCAGCTGTATTTGTAAGGGAACATGAGAAGCTGACATCTGCGACATTTTTTTTTTCTTGGAATTAAAATACTCTTAGAACTGTTTTTATCCTGTTGTACTCTGTTGTCAAACAAGTAAACTGATCACTCTCATACTCAACAGGGTGCCAGGGGACCTCCAGGACCAAAGGTGGGTAATCTGTCTAATTTTAGCATGAATTCTTGAAATAATGCTGCATAAGAGGGGTGGGGATGAAAATAAGCATCTTGCAGTGGACTTGAACTCATCTGTATATATCAGGTATAAAATTCCAAGGCATTGACTGGGGGTGTAAATGCCTGAATGTGTCACTTCCTCAATATCACATCCACTGCCCATGCTCAAACCTGGAAATGGGGCTGGAATCTGCTGTGCTGTGGGAACGTGCTTTCTTGAATTTGGAAGGGATAAATATGGTCAGCACAAGCCAAGTATTTTAATTTTAAAATTAATTTTACAATGAATTTTGATTATCCACATAATTTCTGTTATGTCCCTAAATCTCTTTCTCTTCTGTTGATGTTGCTGTTGAAGGGTGAGCCTGGTGTCCAAGGCAAAAAGGTAAAATGGTGATTTCTTTCTAATTATTATTTTTAAAGTTTTTTTCTTTGCTTTGCTCTGTGCTTGGGAAACCATTGCCAGAAACTGGTGTAGAAGCTGTGGTTGTGGCCTTTTCTGTGTTCCTTCAGTTTCCCTCCCACGCCATCCTGGAGCTGGGCATGGCTGTGCCTGCAGCCTGGCTTTCATTTCCACAAGCAAGCCAGGAGCTGCAGCCACATGTGCCCAGCAGACAAAGAATGAAACAGCAAATGCCAAGCAAAGCAGTAGGTCTTGGGCCCTTTCTCTCCTGTAATTCAATGAACCAAGCAGTGCCTGGAGGATGTTCTCTGCCCAGGGGCCCTGGGATGGGTTTGAAATTCCTGAGATGACCATCACCATGGGATGGCTGCAGCACTGCAGCCCTGTGGGAAATGCCCACTTGAAGGCCAGGAATGCTGCTTGTGTGTGGCTTTGAAGACTGAGAGATTCACGTGTCCAAGCTCTCCACATTTTCTCCTGGTGGTGCCAACGAGAAGTGGATAAATCACTGCCTTTAAGTGAAGTCAAAGCACTGACAGCACCCAGCCTTTCTCTCTTACTGATTTGCCCCAAAACAGGTGTGGCCATGGGTGTTTTTTCAGGCCAGAATTTGGCTTAAACATTTCATAACTGGCTGGTAAAACTAATCTCATCAGCACCCATGAAGTGGTGTTACTCCAGGAGAACAACAAAGCACAAGCAAAACCAGGAAACCCCCTCCTGGCAGAGGCTGTTGGTAACTTGGGATGATGTCCATGAGGATGGGTGCTGGCAGCTTACAGGAGGTGTTTGGGACCCAAAAAGCCTAAAGGGATTTAATATTCAGTTTCTGTTGAAGGTGGGAGAAGACCTTTGCCAGGGCCTGCTGTAAACAAATTCTGGAAGGTGCCCATCCACCTTCGCAGGAGCAGGGGAGGCAGAGGCAGGGCTGGGTGTGTGCAGGGGACCACGCTGGAGCCTCTTGGGCTCCTTGCTGCAGCTCTCCCCTGCTCTCCTGCACACCTGAGCGGGTTTCAGGTCTGTGTAACACTCAGTGAGGTCAAACGATGTGCTAGAACCTAATAAGTGTGTACAGGCTCTGTGTATTTCACTTTTTGTATTTTACTTCATCAGGGTGATGATGGGATCCCTGGAGAACCAGGACTTGTGGGCCCTAAGGTACGTTCTGCTCTGTGTCCATCTAATGCATGTGTTGGGCAGCATCTTTTGCTGTCTGGTTTTTGGCACCATATCACAGCTGGGGCAGGTTGAGAAACATTTCTCCTCTGGTAAGGAAAAAGATCAGGAAACTGTGAGGGTGCTGAGACCCTGGCACAGCGTGCCCAGAGAAGCTGTGGCTGCCCCATCCCTGGAAGTGTCCAAGGCCAGGTTGGACAGGGCTTGGAGCACCCTGGGATAGTGGAAGGTGTCCCTGCCTATGGCAGGGGGCTGGATCTGGATGATTTTCAAGACCCCTTCAAACACAATGCATTGTGATTTTATGATTCTATGCTGTGGTTTTGGGGCCAGCTTCATGGCTGAACACAGCACCAGCAGCCAAACTGCTGAGCCTGAAAGCTTCCTTTTTATCTCAAGAGCTCCCCATTTGCACCTGGGCAAGGGGATGTGTTTTATGGCTAAAGCAGACCTCTGCTCACTTCTGTATGTAAAATGAAGGTAAAGCAAGAAAATTATAACCTAAATGAGGAAATCTGTGCTCCATCCTCCCAGTACAGCATTTGTCTAAGTGGCTTTGTTTTCAGGGAGAAAAGGGAAGCGTGGGTCCCAAGGGAGAGAATGGCACAGATGGCTTCCCAGGACTAAAGGTAAGGAAAAGCTGGAACTCTGGGCACAGCATTGCTGAGGCAGAGCCTTCCAGCTGAGATGTTTTGGGCCTTTGCCTTCTGAAAGACTCATAAAGTACCAAAAACTGACACAAAAGGCGCAATGTTAAGAGTATTTTACCTTCTTGTGATTTGATGAAAGCTGGGTTCAAGCAGAGGTCAATGTAAGGGCTTTTAGGTCATCTACTTGCACATTTTCCACTGAATTGCCTTTTTCCTCAAAAACTGTAGAATTCTGATCACATTTTGATCCCACGTTATCACTGACTGTTGCATTGCTTCAGAGCCCCAAGCACTTGTGAGCTGTCCTGTCCTCCTGAGCTCCAGAACTGCTGAGAGATGCAATTAGACAGTCTGGGTTTGTTAAGTGGTGGTGAGGAGACCTGGACAGCATCAGTGGGATGTTATTTACCCCCTCAGCTGCTTTGTATTTACTAGGATCTGGATGCACTAATATTTTTCTATATCAAACAGTCATGGTTCCATACTAGGCAGGAAAGTGTGTGAGAAAGAAAGTGGGCTCTGGTGAACCTTTGTAATTTTTTTCTAGTGCCATAGTAGCAGTGCTGGTTGAATTTAGGGTTTTTTTCTATACATTTTTGCCATTTTTTACTTTTTGGAGAGCTTTAATTTGGCCAGCAAGGGGATTAACATGGGTGTGACAAATGGGACATCTTTTGAATCCTGAACCAAATTTCAGGTCGCTGCTCTGAGAGTACTATGGCTTTTTAAAACTTTCCAACTTTCAAAAAAAAAAAGAGAAAAAAGAAAAGGAGGGGAAAGGGAAAAAATAAAAAAAAAATTAAAAAGAGGAGGAAGAAAAGGAACAACTTGGCACAGAACTTTTCCTTAAACTCACCCTTGAAAATGGTTTAAACATTTCAGCTGAAACTTTCCACATGCAGAACTCAGCCTAAAGCAAAGGGAGCCATGTGGAACCAGCACAAAGAGCTGGAGCAGGCAGAGAGGAGCAGGAGATCAGCACAGCCCGTGCAGGGAGCTCAGCCCCGAGCTGGTCACTCTGCTCCCCCTGTGATGAGACCTTCTCTCACTTCTCTTGTTGTTACACCAACATTGTTTTTTGCAAAATATATTTGCTCTCAGATCAAATCTATTTTCTGCTAGGAGAAGCAGTTCCTTGTTGGTGTCATACTTTTTCTTAATCTAAAGCATATTTTTATGGGTGGGTACAGTATTTTTAGGATAAATATTTTATATTTTCCTTGGGCTCTTTGAAAAAAAAGTGATTTTTTATTTTCAGGGTGAACCTGGTGAGAAGGGAGGAGTTGGCACCATTGGACCCCGGGTATGGATGTTCAGGATTTCAGTTTGGAGCTGTGTATTTGTCTCAACCTTAGCTGTTCCCCACCACCTCTTTCTGCTTACTATGTGGATGTATTGCTTCAGGATCTGTTCAGTGTGAGAAAATAGAGATGGTGCATATTTAAACAAATGATTGCACAGGTACAGAATGCTGACATGGGAAATCAGTCAAGTCCAATTTTACTTATCCCTGTGACCATCCTGTGACCCTTTTTTTTTTTGCAAGAGGGAAGCTGGGAATAGGGATAATCAAGTGAGGATTTTTATGCTCTTCTCCATTACACAAATGGATGGCCTTTTAAGGTTTGACAGTTCCAGCTGTCAGCCTAAGGACTGGTTAAATCCATGTGTTTGTAAGGTGATAACCCCCAAACGCTGCGTGTCAGGTCTTTGCTTTCATACCAGCCACCTCTCAGTGCTGTAGCATTAAATAGGATCCATCCCTGGCTGCAGGGTCCCCCTGGGCTGAAAGGGGAGCAAGGAGACACCGTGGTGATCGACTACGACGGCCGAATCCTGGATGCGCTCAAGGTAAGCCCTGCACCAAGGCTGGGTCCTGCAGTTCATGGGGAGGGACTGAAATCTGCCCAGCTCTGCCACGGTGACATTGTGACAATGTGTCCACCCTTGTCCTGTGTCTCCTGAGATTTCTGTCTTGGCTGGGAGGGAAGAGCTGATTATATCTGGGGGCTGAGGGTATTCAGGGTGTAGCAGCAAAATCGGTGGTGGAGCTTGATGGCAGCAGTTGGGATGTGGGAAGAAGGGGAACAGCACCCAAGCCTTAACCTGCCCCACTGAACAGTGCCCTGACCTTTTCATTAGGATGAAATAAGCTGAATAGAATAAATGCTTAATTACAGACATATTTGAGAACCGTCCTAATTGTTTTATAACAGGCTGCAGGGATACACAAAGTGCTGGTAATTTCCGTTTGCCAGATGTCTGCGTGGCACGCAGCTTTGGGAGTGGAGTTTGTGGAGTGCAGTGGGTTGGAGAGGCTCCATCAAATGTCTGGAGGCTTCATCTGCTGGACCCAGACCCTGTCCCATGTTCTGCATGCAGAGACTGCTTAGGGGCACATCACTGAACCTCACTAACTCTGCTGATTTCCTGCTAATTTTCTGTTTGCGGTGTTTGTGCACTGACCTGTCTCATGGACAAGGTTCTGGAAAGGCTTCCAGTGTGACTAAATGTAACAGCATTTGAGTGTGCAGCCATGGAGAAAGGTGCTCGAGGATATGATACTGGTTTGGTTTTCATCTGAGCAAGACCACAAATTTTGCTGCTTGAAATAATTTGCAAGTTGAAAAATGTTTGTTCATCTCAAGGTGGTTTGTGGTCTTTGCATCCAGCAGTACCCAGGAAAAATAACTTCTTTAAGTGTGCAAGGTTCTCCTGTTAGTGTTCTCCCAAACTCCTTTGTTTCCCCTCTTTAATTGGCCCTTCCTGGCTGGCTGACACTGTTTTCAGCAGGATGCTGCTTCCCAGGCTGGCTGGCTGGAACAGGCAGGATGCAGAAAGAGACCACCAGATTTGGGTTCACACCTCCAGCTAATGGCATTTTGTCTCTTAGCCCATGTCTTTGCAGCTGTCCAGCCGACTCGCTCCCAGTGTGTTCTGTTTTGCATGAACAGCCCCGTGGCACAGGGACCTTGGGTCACCCTGTGTCACTTGAGCTCATCTCGGTGTTCAGGCAGTTGTGCTCACCTGAGTGTCCCGTGCAGATCGTGGCTGGGAGCTGCTCATCCCCACAGCACGAGGACAGCGTGCCATGTTCATCTTAGTCATGATCAAGCTTGTTTTGTTTGCTGTGTTTCAGGGTCCACCGGGTCCCCCAGGGCCACCGGGCCCCCAAGGCACTCCAGGTCCCAAGGTGAGCCTGACCTCTGCTGAGTGACATGGTCATTAGCAGCTCTCCATGAAGAGTCTCCCAAGCCAAAACCAGGCAGTTGAAGCTGCCTGCGGAGGAGTTTGAGGCTGTGTGTGCTATTTAGCCCTTTCTCTGGCTGAAAAAAAGGCAGTTTTCACACCAAAGCCAAAGTTTTGTTGACCTGTCTCTGGCCTTCAGCCTCTTCCAGAGGATGCTGCCCCTGAAATTAATCCAGTCCCAGTCTCAAACTTGACAGGTGATATCCCAGCCCCTCTGAGACCACCTCATTTGTCTGTGGCAGGAGGCAGGAGTGGGAGAGGCAGCTGTGAGAGGGACTGGCAGTCATCATTCCCACCCTCCCTGTGTGCTGTTTACTGTCCCAGCACAGTCCCAGGACCTGCTGTCCTCCTGCTTCTCAAGCAATAGTCTGTAACCTGCAGCCAGCAGTAGTTTCTTAAAAAGAAGAATGTAATTTGTAGAAAAGTGTCTCTTGAAAGAATGGGTTGAGACAGGATTTTGGTGTCTTTGGAGGTCTCTGTGTCAATATTCAGATCAGCTGGTGATGCTGGTGGGTCACTGACACCTCCTTGGTCCTGAGCCTGGCAGTGGCAAACCCATAACCACAACAGTTGTGTGTGAATAACTCATTTCCTTGCAAAATGCTTTCCCAGATGAATTCTCAGTTTAATTTACCATGGGTTCCCCTTTCTTTGTGTCCCTTCAGGGAGAGCTGGGCTTGCCAGGTCCACCTGGAACGGACGGTGAAAAGGTGAGCGGGGCACGGCTGGATCGAGTGAGACCTTGCCAGGAGCCAAATGAAAAGGAAGCTTCCTGTGTGTCTGTGAAAAGCAGATCCAGCCTGCCAGGAGTGAGCTGTGCTGTGCAGTGTCAGCTCTGTCTCCCTGGATTGATTGATGGCCCTTTGCCTGCAGCCCCTGCTCTGCTCTGAGCGTGCCGATGCTGCTCGTGGCTGCGCCTGCCGACCTAAAGGGGCTCCTTTTACAAGCAGCTCATCAGATGCTGCCTCAAATTTTTTTGTAAACCTTCCCAACCCCAAATGGCTGCAATTCCTCCTGCAGCCCAGCCAAATTCTGCTGCACCCTCAAGACTGGCATCCGTGAGGTTGAATGTTAAAACGTGTTCTCATGAGCTCATGGTGCGATGCGGAGGGAAACAGCAGAAAGGCAGAAGTGGATGTTGTGGGGGGTTATTTTAAGAGTTTCCTCCCAAACATGTTGTTTTCTCTCAACTTGCAGGGTCCCAAAGGAGCAAAGGGTGACCAAGGCAGCATGGGGATCATGGGGCAGAAAGGAGAGACTGGAGAAATGGGCTCAGCAGGTCCCCCGGTACGTCCCTTTGTCTGTCCCTGTCCCTGGGCTCTTGGTTCTGTAATGCACTGAATTCTGCAAATGCTCAGAATGGGGCTGGGTTGGCTGATGTAAGCAATGTGGAAGCTTTGAATTTCCATTTCTAATCAGCTTATTCAGAATGTATCAAGGAGGAGAAAATATTTCTTTCAAGTCTCCTGGAGATGAACATGAGCTTTGCTTCACCCAAGGCTGGTATTCAGAGGGAGGCAAATCTATTTTTCTCTCATTTTTGCTTTCCTGGAAGATGCAGCACATCAGTGTTACATTTTTATCTTTCAGGGAGCAGAAGGGCCAAAAGGAGACAAAGGAGAAAAAGGAGACACTGGGTCACCGTGCCTGCAGAATAATCATGTAAGATCTTAGCAACATAAAATCTCTTTCATGATGTGGGATCAGGCAAAGTTGGGAGTACAGGATGGACCCACCAGTCCCATATCCATCAGCAAAACCCAACTGTTTTCTGCAAGAACTCTCAGAAGTGTCTAAATGGGGTTTATTCATTAGGGAAGAGCAGCTCACACACTTGGCACTGCAGTTACTTTAGATTTTGTATTGGTGGTTGAGATATTGGATGCTGCTGTTAATTAAATGTAATTAAATGGGCATTAAATCATGATTCTGAGCTTTGTGAGTTTCCACTCCTGAACCATCTTCTCTCTTTCCCAGCCTTGTTAATGTGCTGTTTAATTCCCTTCTGCAGATCATACCTGAGCCTGGACCCCCTGGATTACCTGGCCCTATGGTAGGACTCTGGAAGTGATTCCTGCAGATTTGTTATTGTCTGTGATTAGATAAGGACAAGGGTGGTTTGTTCTGTTTAATACTTGTGGGCTGTTTTGAATCTGGAAAAAGAAATCTGGGAAGTGCTACAATCTGATCTGTCTTTGGAGAAATGAAAGCATCCGATTTAGGAGAGTATATCAGAGTTTATGGCTCATTTTGCAAAAATCCAAGTTGTTCTTGGGAGAAAAGATAAAATCTTGTGGGATGTGAAAATCTGTTCCCCACCAGGATGGTGTCTCTATTCCCCTAAATTCACCCAAGTCATGAGCTGCACTGGGAGAGGATGATGGTGGTGATGAACACACTGAGCATTTTTGATGGAGATATCGAAGGGGTTTGGTGCCTGCAGTGCTCCAAAAGGACCTTGGGAAGGTTGGGATGCCTCTGCTGGGTCCAAGATTCACCTTGAGAGACCATGCTTCAAAAGCAGGTGGCCTTTCAGGTGGCATTCACAGCCTGGGAGGTATCCCAGCCTTGCCCAGCTGTGGAGGGCTGTGGTGGCACAAAGCCACCCCCCAGAACTTCCTGTCACTTTCTTCAGCAAAGCTTTTGGGGGCTCTCACTCCCCAAAGCTTGTGTTGCAGAGCTGTATTCTCCTGTGTTACACAGAGGGCTCTTTTTCAGTTCCCCTGCCCCCTGATTTGATATTAGACAACAAAATAAACAGCCACCTGTCTTGAAAAGAAGTATGTGACCATTGTTAGCCCATAATTGGAACAAGAAATTATTTGGGAAGGAAGGTTTTGGGTATGTTTTTAAAATTTTTTTTTTTCAAATGCACCACTCTCTTTCCCACAGGGTCCTCCAGGAATCCAGGGGCCTAAAGTAAGTCAGTAAATTAAATGTCACCCAGTTTCCCAGCTGCCAGTGCATTATTTACAGGCTCACAAAGGCCTGTCAGCTCTGGAGACTGAGTTTTTTGTCACTGTTGTCACAACACATCCCTTGGTTACACTGTTCAGCAGATGGCATTTTGGAAAACAAGCCATTTTTCCTTCCAAACATTTACAATCCTCCTCCAGCACAGAGTCCTGAGGGCTGGTGAGAGTCAGGGCTTCCAAACCAAAAGGCTTAAAGTCTGTGTTTTCAGCTATTTTCTTATATGATGTGGTCAGGAGCAAAACATGAACAGCAGTGTGGGTGTAGGCACCCCAGAGAAGGGGTGGGAGGTGGTGGGTGCATGAGGGGCTGCCCTGGGCAGAGCTGCCAGCTCTCCCTGGCTCATCCTGTTCATTTCTGCAGGGTTTGGATGGTGCAAAGGGAGAAAAAGGTGACAGTGGTGAGAAGGGGGACCACGGTGACACTGGACCCGCTGTGAGTTGTTTTCCCAAATCTCATTTCTGGCTGTTGACAGAAACCTGTCTCACAGGAGAGGATCCCAATGCCTTGTTTCTTTTTAATTTAAGGGTCTCCCAGGTCCTCCAGGGCTCATTGGTTTACCTGGTACCAAAGGAGAAAAGGTAATCACGGGTGTGGGAGAGAAGCAGGGACATTGGGGTGCAATCCTAAACCAGGGGCTGAAAATCCTGCTGTGGGGAGTCCAGCCAGGACTGCAGAGCTGGACCAGCACTGCCCTGGTGGGTGGCAAAGGAGCAGCCTCCAACCCCAGGGGCTCCTGGATGAGCCCATGCTCTCACTACCATGTTAAACAAATTGGATCTAAGTTTGTCTGCAACACCAAACTCAACACAGCACGTCTTAATTTTTATTTTTACATCTGCAGGGAAAGCCAGGGGAGCCAGGATTGGATGTGAGTATGGAAGCCATTAATTATTCATGCAGAAATACAAATAACACACACGTAACTTGAGATTGTTGGGAAAATATGTAGCTCACACTGTATAGACTGCTCTCCCTGAAACACAATGCCCATGGAATGATGGCTGTAGGAAAGGGCTGAATTCAGGCCCGTTGCTGCACAGTGGAACTGCTCACCTAAATGTGCTGCCAGAGCTTCCCTTTCCAATTGAGAATATTTGTATTGGATTCAGGGAAATGAAAATTTGTAATAGCTGTAATCTTACTAGGGTGTGGTGAAGCACTCCAGTTTTCCCAAGAAATTGCTGACAGATCAAGTCAACAGAAAGAAAATGTCATTCTTCATCATGGCAGAATGGGCTGATGGCTTCAGCTGGCTCATGTTGAACTGAGATGTTGGCACATTCACACACTAAACTTACAAAACTTTTTTTTTTTTCCCTTTTTCCCACCTAAAAATTGTGGTGACAGGGTTTCCCAGGTCTCAGAGGAGAGAAAGGAGAGAGAAGTGAAAGAGGAGAGAAGGTGAGTGGGTTATGGCTGTATTGATGCTCGTGGGGCAGCACAGGCTGCTCTTTTTGGCAGGCAGTGCTGCTTGCCCCGAGCGCCACTGCTGAAAGACCTTCTGTGCAGCCCAAGGAATTGCACATTCCCAGTGCTGGGCAGGACAGGCAGTGAATTCCTACCCACTTGGAAGGGTCTTTGCAAGCCTGCTCCCACCTCACCCCAGCCCAACCATTGTGGGGAAATGGAGCAGCCTGACAGCTCCAGGTTGCAAAGAATCGCTGATCTTGGTTTATAGACCTTGAAAATGCATCCAAGTCAAAGGTTTTGTTACAGGGACCCTTAAACAAAGGGATACCCAGCTGGAGCCAGGAGCCAGCTGAGCACAGGGCAGGGGCTGGAAGCTGCTGCTCCCACTTGCTGTCAGAAACCAGTCTGGGTTCCAGCAGAAACTGCTCAATCTGTTATAAAATTATCTATTACAGTATTTCCACCCAGCTTTAACTGAAGATTATCACAGTGATTTCACTACTCAGCTGAGGTCCCACTAGTGCAAATGTCCCTACTCTGGGTGAGGACTGGGACTCTGCAAGTGCTGTGTGATATGAAGCAAAGGTTTCTTCCCCTTGCTCCTGATACCTTCCTGTTGTGCTGACAGGGTGAACGAGGAATCCCGGGGAGAAAAGGGGCCAAAGGACAGAAGGGGGAGCCGGGCCCTCCCGGACTGGATCAGCCTTGTCCCGTGGTATGTCTTTCATTTCACTCATCCTAAGCACGTTGCCGGGGCTGAAAAGGAGGCACAGCTTTGCAGCCAGGGAAAAGCAAGGAGGATTTGGGAGTTCTCTCATTTGCAGTAAATCAGAGCAGATGGTTATTGTTTTCTCACTCTTCGTAACGGTTTATCTGCACTGCTGGAGGTTCACTGCTCCCTGTAAGGGCTCCTCACTGTCCAGATGGGAGCAGGCCACAGCAGTAAAAATAAAGCATCTTTGTGTAAAGACCTTCTTGTTGTTGTCAGGAACAATGGACCTCAGTAGAACCTCTTCAGGAGATGGTGTGAAGCTGTCGGCCTGGCTTCTGAGCATGTTTGAAATCAGGGAATAAGTGGGTGCAGGGGATGGGAGGTGATTTGAAAACAAGGCCAGCTCCATCCCTTCTTCATCCCTGCAAACCGAGCGAGGGATGAGCCTGGGGAAGCATGTTGGGGTTGGTAGCATCACAGTTCTGCCAAGGAAAAGTGATGCATGAGCTGGAGCTCCCCAGGCTGCCAAGAAGTGCCTCTGGGAGAAGAGACCTCCCCTGGTTTCTCTGCCAGTGGCTCAGAGCTGTCCCCTCCCAGACACACCCCGGGCCACTGCCGTGCAGTGCACACCCCAGTGGGCTCTCCAGGAAACCTCCTGGGTGTTGGAGCCTGAGGAAGCTGGATCTCCCAAGTCCACTTCCAGAACCTCCCAGATAAAGCCCAGGAAAAAAATCTGGAGTGGTTTATAGACAGTTATTTGGTAAAATTTACCTCCTTTTCACTGTTGTTTTCATATAATGACTAAAACTAGAGAGATCCTTTCCCTGAAGTGCTTTGAAGCTGCAGGAAGAAAAATATTGAACTGAAACTCAAATGTAACTGTTTAGACCTTAGTTCAGAGGCACATAACTAATAGTGCCAGGTACTTGCTCAAACATGATTCAAAAACTCATTTCTTCTGTAAATGTGTGACTTTTCCTCACTCTCTGTGCACATCTATGGCAGCCAAGGCTGTTGTGTAGCTCCACTATACCAGCAATAAGCTCCTTTAGTCAATTTGCTTTATTCTGCCTGGAGACTGAATGTGAACTACAATTAATTTTTTTCCTCTCTCGACGTGTTGGGTGATTTACCCTTTATCTCTTTAATTGCACTTTTACAAATGTGAATCTCTGGTTTGTGTACAGAAGATCCTTCCCAGATGACAGACTCTGCATGTCTTGAGAATTCCCCACCATAAAACCACTCTGCTGACTCGCTGTGTCATCAGAAATGGAGCTGTGAAGCTCTAGACCCATCCTCCTCCTCCTCCTGTGCTGAAACAGGGGTGTCTGTCCGTGTAACTCCTGTGTCCTTTATCATTCTCAACAAGCAGTTATTTTTCCAAACAGGGAGATCATAGCATTGCAGGCAGCAAAAGGGAGCCAGGTTTGCCAGGCCTGGATGGGGTGAGCCTGCCCTGCCCTTTGGTACAGTATCTGCTCTGTCTTGCATGGCTTGTGTGTGTTCCTGCTGTGGCCAAGCCCTGTCCCGAGGAGCAAACCCCTCCAGGGATAGGAAGGACTCAAGGCAGCAGAGCTGGAACGAGATGTTTCACTCTGGTATTTGGGGAAGGATGCCAACGTGTTGTGCTGCCTTCTTCCCAGTTTAAAACCACTTTAGATAAGGAGTGTAAATCACGGGAGATCACGCAGGGGATGCCAGTCCCTTTATGGTAACAGATGCTCAGAATTTGTTATGGTTTCTCTCAGGACCTATGGCCCAGTTTGGTTCCCCTCGTGCCTGTGCTGCTGCAGCAGCCCTGAGTCCCATTCCCAGCTGGGATTTGAAAAGCTTTCCTCAAACAAACAGCCAGTCCTGAGGAGCAGGGCCACTGGCACTCTGGGCATCAGAAGGGTTTTGTTGTGTCAGCACAGAGCTCTGCCCAGAGCTCAGGTTGGGTCCAGTGGTTATGCAGGAAGGTTCGTGCTCTGCTTCCCGAAAGGGCTCTGCACCACTAGCTAAGAGAGGTCATTGTTTTATTTTCATTTTTTTAACCATAGAAAATGCTGCATGTTAGATGATTTGCAGTTGTCCTCAGAGAACAAAAGGGCAGTAAGCTGTTTCTCTTTCAGAAAGTTAAATTACTTTCAGCTGTGTCCAAGAAACCAATTCCTAACAGCAGGCCTGCTCTAACTCTTCATATTTACTCCCCAGAGATGTTCTATTTCCCAAGCATGTCCCATCTTAACTATACAGAAAACACAGGACCCATCTCTGTTGAGGGCATTGTAAACTGCAGTAGGTGATTTCTCCAATTAACTACAACATGAGCACTTAGTGAAGCACTTGTGCATCTTCCTGGTTAGTTGCAGGTTGGTTGGAATGTTGACTTTGTTTTGCAGCCCAGGGTGCAGTGCAGGCTTGCAGGGCTTTCAGTCCAGGAGCATCAGCATGAGCCTCACACACAGCCACGAGGAGTCATCTTGGAGTCACTCAAGTGAAACACGGTAGAAAGGCGTGGGGTTTTATGATGGCCAAAATAAGGATTCTGAGTGCACAAGGAGAAAAAGCCCAGGGCAGAAATCAACCCCTGGCCATCAGTGTTAGGCTGCACTTCAACAGCAGGTCAGGATGTTTTAGGCCAAACCACTCTGCACCTTGTCCCCCATACCCATCACCCCCAGACAACTGTGGCAAATGCACAAGTTTTACCTTTTTTTTTAATAGTTATGGACCAAAATATTGACTCTGTCTGCAGAAAAAAATGTGTATTTTCTAACTATGATTACAGGAAAGCATGACTTCTTACACTATGAGTAGCTGGAGAGGATTGCCTTACTTCACTGCATCTGTTTTATTGGGCATAGGCTATTTTACATATAAAATCAATACAGAATACAAAAAATGTGATGACTAACATTTACAGTAAAAAATGTAAAATTGCATTTTGACCTGTATTTGCACTAGCAGTTCTCTCTGCTGCATCCACAACTTCCCACCCCTAGTGAGTCTGGAGGTGGCTCTGAGGGAAGGGTCAGTGCCTGTGTGCTCTCTGTGGCTCTACATGCAGAAATTCATGTAATCGGAGATCCAAGAGCCTTAAAAAAATCCAGCATCAGGAAAGGCAGCTGAAGTCAGGTATTTCTTCTAAAGTGTCTTGACAGAGCTGGTCATACATAGCTCATTCCTCTTCTGAGGGGCTCCTTCCTTTCCAGTGTTCTCCTCCTGGTCAGTGAGAGCTCTTCTGGCTTTCCGATTTTTGTATGTTTCTTGTATCTCCAGTGGAACAAGGCAAATATTTTCACTCCCTTTGCATAGTCCACAACTCATCCTACTCTCAGTTCAGCAACTCAAGATTTCTTAAAGAAACTAAATACTGCAGGATCAAATTTAACACAATTAGGATACCATCTAAGAAAAAAACACCTACATCACCTCCCCCAAACAGAAAAGCACATTTTAACAAAAAATACATTTCCACATCATGCTTTCCATATATATGTCTGACTGCAAAAAACACTACCTTCTAAAGCAGATTATGAAGTTAATGAACTGTGGTTTCTAATCTTTGTACACATTTTCTTCTTTGTTTAAAGGAAAAAAGTGTAGATTTCTGATTTTTTTTTTTTTACCCTGAGGTGTATTCAATTTTGTGTTGTGCGTGACACATGGATTACATTGCCTGCATATTCATTTTTGTGCATATACAGTAAATGGGTTTTGCATGGTGACTAACAGTGCTGCTGAACGTTTCATTATTGTGACGAGTGAGCTTCAGGCTTTTGGGTCTGACTCTTTAAGTCGCTGTCAGGAAAACTGAATCTGTAAATTGAATTTTGCAGGGACCAGACGGACTGCCAGTAGCAGGATGTTGGCATAAGGTACAGTGGCATTAATAACTGTATATCCTTGAACAGATCCTGAGTAATTTTGCTCCCTGCATGGTGATTGTTTGCACTGCTGCACTGCTTTAAGCAACAGCTCCCAGGCCTGGCAGACAGGATGTTATGCCTTGGGAGAGCAGGATTCCAGCAGCTTCAGGTCTTGTTGCCCCCAGCTCTGGACTGGTGCTGGGAGCACCAAAAACTTGCTAAGCATGAAAAATCATTGTTAACAATGTCAGTAGAATGCCTTTTTATAGGCTTGCTCAGGCTTTTGTTATGGCCAAGGAAGCTTAGGAACCACCCATGGCAAGGCTGCACCACGTGCTGGTGTGACTTACTCAGCACATAGCCTCCAGCTGAGAAGTTAGCAGTGGGTTGTCTCTTTGTTGCAGAGTTCCAAACATTTCTTTTCTAACAAAAACTCTTCTGCCATTGTAATTATAACTCACAGCCACTTCACTGCTTCAGGGCTTGGATCAGCACCCTGGGTGCAGGTGCTCAGGTAATTTGTAGCATCTTGTGCACCCAGAGCAGCCAGGGGTTGGAAGTGCAGCCTGGGAGAATGAGGAGAGGCCTGTCCTCCTGTAAGAGGAGGATTTGATCCAGACTTGTAGGAGAATCCTCCTTCTCCAACAAGAATATGACACTGAAGCTGAGTGGAATTACTAACCCAGCTGTAAGCATGTGCTATGTGGACACAGTTGGAGTTAACAGCATGTCACTAACTGGTTGCAAACCCTCAGTTAGAATGTGAGCACACCCTTGGTATATCAAAGGTTTTAATTCTGTGTGATTTGTTTGGATGTACCATTAATATAAAAGAAATCTGAATGCCAATCCTTATAGTATTAACAATAAGGTTAGTAAGTGTAATGAATGGAGCATTTCTCTGATTAAAATGTTTGTTTGTGTGTTCTTTTTCAGTGATCTCTAAGCATGAAGCACAATATGTAAATAATGTGATATATTTGGATCTTTTTAATTTTTGTATAAAAAAAGGAAAAAAAAACTTTTGACAGTAATATATTGACCTTTTTTTATACTGGATTCTGACATTTATGGACTTGGAAAATAATGTAAAGCTCCCAAACCCATAAAATGTGCATGGTAACACCAGGATTTGCTAAAGGTACCAATGACAGTAGCTGGGGATGAACAGTGTTCCCTGCTCATGCTGCAGTGTGAACTAACAGTACTGAGCCAGCCTCAGTGTGCCTTATTGCATGAAGGAGGGCAAAATCCCTGTCCTAATGTGGCTCTCAACTCCCTGTCTGCATTGCACATGCACATTAAAAGGGTGAAAAAGCCTGGCTGAAAACAAAGAAGAGAAGGATGCAGCCCTAAAAATGAAAGAAGCTGCTGTCTGCTGTCTGGCCAAACAGGAGAAGGATTTGCAACCTGCAGAGGAAACAAAGCCAAGCTCCATCCATCACTGCCTGCTGTGGGTGTGATGGAGCAGCTCTGGGGCTAAACAGAACAACCTTGACTGCCTGTGGTTACTTCCTCTACAATCAAGAGAAACTTTTTTTCCTCAAGAGGAAGCACCTCTGGGTCCTGTTCTGGGGTCTGTGCCTGAAGATGTGCAAGCACTTTGTTACTGTGGAACACAAATTCCCCAGGAAGCCTCCGCTGCAGAATTTCAAAACAGAAAAACCTGGCAATACTTTCAGTGCAGGACAGGGAAGGCTCTGCTGAAGTCCCTTCTTAACCAACAGAGCACATAATGTTGCTCTTGGGGTTCCCAGAAATTGAGAGTTTGGAATATTTAATTATCTTGGTTTGTGGGGTTCATTTGCTTTTTATTTCTTCTTGGTTTACATGGTTTTAACTGTAAACTAATTCTGCACACTCCTTTTGTTGTCTTATTTCTCTTCACCTTTTCAGTCTCTTTTGTTAAATTATCTAATCTCAGGCACGTCCCATGCAGAGCAGGGTAATGAATAAAATCATTATTATTTTGATAACTGTATATGCCACTGTGGGATCAATTAAAAATTGCAAACTATTCCACAGTTCACATTTTTTAAGATGTTGAAAAATAGCAATTGTGCAGCAGAGAGCCATAAAAAATATTTCAAAGAGGAGGAAGATGGTTTACAGCTGAGTCTGTTCAGCTTACAATGAAGATCAAGAGGCAACCAGATTCCTTTACAGGGAGGAGATACTTTGTATTAACAAGTTTCTAAACTGAACAGAGAAAGATATACAAGTATTCATCCAATGGGTAGAAGCTGAAGCTACACAAACTCAAAAAATAAGCTGTGGGCTTTTATTTGTAAAACTGATTAATCCTAACCAGACCAGTGATGTAACTGCCATCACCTTGATGCCTTTTTGATTTAACAGAAGATGTCTGGAGGAATTCGTAGCTCCATACAAGTTGCTGGATTCTGTATAGGAGTCTTAGGTGACATTAAGAGCCTGACCAGAATTCAGACATGGTGTTATGGCTCTTTGTGGCCTTGACCTTAGAGAATATAGAAGGGAGGCAGTTTTGGTGCACCAAGTAGATCCAAAACCTCTGTTAAGGTTCTTGCTTCACTGCCACTCTTACTGCAGCTACTGCCAGAGAGGGCTTGAGAGAGGGGTGTGACTGTCCAGGTGCAACCTGGCCTGTACAAGCTGCCCTAGTGCTGGAGGTCTTGCTCCGATACTTGGAGGAACAGTGGGGATGTGCTCTGTGCTCCACACAGGTAGGGTGATGTCTGGTGTCTGTGAGTTCTCATCTGTGACCAGGCTCTGGGTGTCCTCAAGCTTATCCCCAGAGTCAGGGGGAGCCTGTGCTGTGTGCTGGTCAGTGCTGAAATGGCCACCAAGCCTGGGGGAGGTGACACAGCCTCAGGGCTGCAGGCAGTGATTTGTTACCTGTCCTTGGCTGCTCAGGGGTTACACCTACACATCACTGGCTTTGTGGCTGTACTTGGCATCTCTACCAGTTACTCACCATTTCCTTGGTCACCATACACATTAAATCCATGTGAAATTCAGATCAACTAACAAATCAAGAAACAACAATTATGTAACTCAAAACAGCAATGAAAATGCATTTTATTTACTTCCATTTCATGTTCTCAGCTATCACTTTTGGTGTAGGGGTTTTTAAAGGCATAAGGAGCAGCTAACAAGCTTCCACTGGCCTTTAGTGCTTTTGAAAAACCCCTTTAATATCTCAAATTAAAGCTAAAAAATTTTCTGTGAAAGGTTGAAGGCAAATCTCTCATTGATGTCACCAGGAAGATCTGTAATTGTTCCCTTAATGTACAGTTGCTCTTCCCATCTCCCCCAGTCACCTCCAAACTAAAAGCAGTTCACTATTCCAAACCACGCTGTGGGCTTCTACACTCAAATTCCTGCACAGGTCGTGTTCATGGAACTTCTTTCAATATCAATGAGAGTTCAGTCCCCAGAATGACTGCAGAAAGCACAAGAATCTGGAAGTGTCCACAAACAATCTACAATGCAGATAGAAAAGTCTTGTTTTACATACGCTGGCAAAAACTAAACAGCTTTCTATCTAGCTCCTACTTGAAGAAGTTTGATATCACTGAAGCTACAAGACAAGCTAACCTCCAAAGCTTATGAAATTATATTAAAATTTATATTTTCTCTGAGGAAATACCCCGAAGTCCTATTATCTTCAGGTAAACAAGTCAGTATTCCGTCTTCAACTTGTGGAATATCCAGTGCTTGTAGGCATCAACTGTGACCACTGCCAGGCCTGCAAAACATTGATACAGAATACCAGAATAGTGCTTTACCCTCTCACCACTCTGCAAGGCCGCCGTCCCCCTCCCAGCACAGAGCCTCTGCTGCCACAGCACCCAAGACATTTGTTTGTAATGGAGAAAGGCTGAATTACCACCCTAGCACAGGCGTGCAGCTGTATCCATCCCCACCAGTGCTACAGCTCAGCTACCAAACCTTTTTGTGATCCTCTTTGGAAATTCCCAGGCAAAGGCCCTTGGTTCTGCAAGTACAAAGGTCATCTGAGCACCTGCAGCCAGTCAGGAATGTTCAGGACATTGGACTCACTGCTTCTCTGGGCTCCTGCTGCTGCCCCTCCCATCAGGAATGCTGGCAGGTACAGATCCTGCTGCATGCTGTTGCCACTTCAGCTATGAGGAACTAACCAGGAGGTGTCCAAGGCCTGTGGGTGGTGCACCTGCTCTAACAACCCCTGGTCATCAAAGGAGCAGAGACCTGTGGAGAGCAGAGCTCCCAGGAGCAGAGCAGGGAATGGATCCTCCAGCAGGGCTGGCACTGGCACCTGAAGTCCTGCCTGGTGCTCAGCTGAGGTTGGTGCATTTGGCCTTTAGATTCTGAACAGTGTACCTGGTTGCCTGCCCATGGCACAGAGTTGGACCTAGACGACCTTTAAGACAATTCCAAGCCCAGCCATTCTGTGATTATCAATCATATTATTCAGATCAACAGACTTCACTAGAGAAACTGCTGGGTTTTGTACTGATTACACAGAGTCTAAGAGGAAATCTATTCAGACTTCCATGTGCCTTACACACAAACATATTTAGAAGAGTAGTTGTTAAATACGGAGCAGTTATGATCTTACTGCAATGGGTTAAAAAGATGTGCTTTGCTCTGCAACTTCGTGCCAGATCAGTTGATTATTTTCTCCTTCCATATGAAAATGTTTATGTGGGTCTTTCTGAATACTTTGACTTTGCAAATAGCTCATGAAGACAAATTCTGCTTTTAGGTAGTACTGGCAGTCTTGCTCAAAACCCAGTCATGATCTCAGCCTTTCACAAAGCTTAGAGCGTTTTCCCCCCAGGAAACCTCTCTTCTTTTGTTTTCCCCTCTGGTTTGAAAGAATCTGAGACAGCTTTACAGGAATTCCAAAATGCAGCTGAATGTAACCACTCTGTCAGCAGCAATGAAGATGATTGACAGAGAGGCTGCTAATGCTTATGAAATGTGGGTTGGTCTGAGACTGAGCCACTGATTTTTCTTGATCACTAAAATATTTGGTGTAACTTCATGGATTCATCAATAGACATTCTGGGTAACACGCTGAAGTTACTGATATTGGGGGAACCTGAAGCTCAAATATATTTTTGTTTCATAGCTGACAAAATTCCTTCTTCTAATTTAAGTGCCTGTGAAAGCAGTGGTTTCCATAAGGTTAAGCTAACCATGTCTGCTGCTGCCCAGGAGCCAAGGACACAGCTTTCTTTAAGGCTTCTTTCATTTAAAACTGTAGCTAATGACAATCCTTCCAGTCAATACCAACATCCTCTCTCTTACCACACTGTACCCCAATCAGTTTTGGAAGCAAAGTTCCCAAACTGAATTGTAAGGGCACAAGAATCACTTGAGACCCCTAAAAGGTTTTTCAGCCACAAAGCTCTGCAGGCAGGGCTGTCTTGCCATGAGACACAGCAAGTGCATTCTGTGACTGAGGCTGGAGCTGTGCTGCCTGTGGTTGTGTCAGTGCTGGTGCTCCAGGAGTGGTGGTGCTGTGTCCAGCTGTGAGCTGGGGAGCGCTCCCTAAAGCTTCTGGGGAGGATGGATTTGGGGAAGAAGGCAATAAGGCAAAAAAACCCATCTGTGTAACTCCACAGTGCTGGCAGCTTGAGAGGAACCTTGCCAGAGTTTGAACCCGATGATTTGGCCTCTTCCAATGGGGACAAATGAGATTAATTAAGAGTTTTTCAGCTCAATCATGGCTTGGCCAGTGAGCTCAGGAATATTCCTCTGGATTACGAAACAGGTGGCAGTGAAATCCTGATCTGACCCCAAGCTGAAACTGTTTCCAAGTATCAATTTATCAATAGTTTAGTTTAAAAAAATCAAAATCAAGATACTGCCACGTGCTTTGTTTTATTCCCGTGGGGAGTCACCTCTCCTGTATGCACTGCTTCTGACACTTCCTGTATATATAATGGTGATGGATTTATTTCTGTATGGACTTTTCTCCTGTGTATTTAAAAACAAGAATGTTTCTTTTAACGGTAAGCGACTTTCTGATGTGTTTTCTTTTTAGGAAACCAATAGATAAAATATTTAGATGAGCTTTTGTCTTCTGTAATTTCACAAATTCAGCATTTGAAATCTTGAAGCAAACCAGCAAAACACAAGAGAGGTTTCAGCAGTTTAAGACATCCTGTGCAATGATGCAAAGCAATCCATGGAAAACAACGCCTGTGGTTTTAAGATTGTTACAGTAACCACTACCCAGGGTAAAGCTTTATACAAATGGTTTTGCACTCAGCCAAATGCAGCAGTTTCTTGGGCAAGAATGCAAGAACTCATATATTGTAATGCACGATTGATTAAAATAAGTAATAAAAATTAATTAAACTATTAAGATGCCAAAAATTTTCTGGCTTTATCATAATGGTGAATAACTCCCTTGGCCTGTCAATGTAATATGTGCATTATAAAGGTGGTCCCTGCTCAGTGAATGCTGGTTCAATGCTGCCCTCTAGAGGACACTTATTTTAAAAAAATAAGCAAATTTTATGTAAATTTTATGCTGTTGACAGTATCCCTCAATTTCCAGCACACATGACTTTTGTGTAACTCTATGGTTTGAATAGATATTTTTAAAACCAGGAGTGCATGGATGGAAACTTTAATTTTTTTTTTCCAAATCTGGTATTTCTTTCTTGGAAAATACCATTTTATTCTCATGTTTTTTCAGTCCCACTGATGACCAAAAAATTTACAGTGTTACACAAATAAAATCTACCTATAGTAGGCTTATTGACACATTTCTATTTTTAGATTTTAAAGCATGGAAGCTCTGAATTACTTCCTTTGTAGGCAACAGATTTATCTTTAAGGTATGCAAAATACTAATAACAACAAATGATAAAAATATAAAACTTTAAATGTCCCCAAACCACTCATCCAGGACAAATAGTGCAGGTCTGTGGCTGAATTCAGATCAGCGATCTCATTCCAATATGCTCTAGCAAAGGAAGGAGTGTCCTCAGCAGTGTCCAGGGGTGGAAAGAACCTCAAGTATTGCTTTGTTTAATTTGAGCTTCCTGGTTTTTACCTGTTCAGGACAGGCTGACGTGCTGAGCAGCACAGCCAGCCTTGCAGAGGATTAACCGGAAGATTTTCAAGTGAGAAATGAAATACATAGATCATTGCAAGAGGCCTGTGACACTTTAACTTGCCAAGACAATCACCATGGCACACACTGAACCTGGCAACTTTACAGAACAGCATTTATGTAAGCGTATTCTCGACTCTTTTGCAATAGTGTTTTAATATTTTTTTTAACAAAAAGGAGGGGGCAGAGAGAAACATCTGGTCACTCTAGTTAGTCCAGTCTCAGTGTCATTTACTGGAGTCACCTGCCTTTTAACTGTGTCCCTGGCACTGCACTGGACCTGGCCATAATTAGTTCAGCTTGAAATACTCCACAGCTCCACTTGGGGGAATCTATAGCAGACTGAAGCAAACCAGTGAGTAAAAAATCCATTTCCTAGACTTTATTTTCCCTGATGATCATTTATGCTTGTAAGCTAAAAATTACTTTTAGTATTTTCACATCCCCAGGTGAACTACTGCAACTTTGCCATGTGCTTGTGTGGCCTTAGATGGCACAACACAAGGGATGTGTGACTGTTGTGTAACCTGCAGATAAAGCAAGTGCTGAAAATCTGTCACTTCGAAATGAATGGAGGAAGGGACTTAATAGATTATATTATTGTATACTACTGTAGAGAGCCTGGGGGAAACCACAGGAAGGCTGGGAAACAGGAGTTTTCCATGCATAAGAAGCTGAATTATTGACAAGAGGGTGGAGTAAGAAATACATCAGTAATATTTGTGGTTTTCCTATGTCTTAGGACAAAAAATTAATTCCCGTTTTGTTAAGTTCTGGTAGAAGTTGCCTTCACGTGTGGTTTCATGGAACAATCAGCTCACTTTTGTGTCAGCTCACTTATGTGGTTTCTAATATAATGTAGGTATTAATCAACAGAAACTTGAAATGGAGGTGACCCAAGTATCTGTAAATGACACTGATACCATCTGCTGCTTTTTATTATACTGTTAAACACTGTACTTGAAAAGCTCATTTTACATGGATGTATTAAGTGTAGGTGAGTGCTTATCAAACTTGTATTTCTGCAATTAAATTAAAACATTAGGATCTGGTTTTGCAAAGCAAAAGCACCCATGATACCCACTGAATTTGAGAATTTAGCAGGAAAGGACTTAAGTTGCCATCATTACAAACGAGAGCTGGAGCCTGTTGTGTTTGCTGGTTTGTTTCATAGAGTGCAGTTTTAAACAATTTCATAACAGCTTTTTGTGTTTCAATTTGGGTTTCTTTTTCTGCTATCTTAAAACCATCAAAAATTCTGACTATGAAGAATATTCAGCACAAATACTACAGTAAAAACTGAAAGCTCCTTGCTTTGTTGCATTACATGACTTTGGACATAGAAATTATACAAAACTGGCACATACATTAGCATTAGAGAAACTGTAGCTGCTGGTATTTCAAATCTAACTGAAAATCTTACTTATTTGTATACAGTTTAAAAAAATACATGCAACATGTGCCTTATCTGTCCATATTTGTTTTGAAATTATGCCGATAGAGCTTAATCCTCTACCACATTATGCAAGTGTCCCTTATTTATGTGAGCAGTTGCGTCACTCCAGGGAGGCTGTTCAGAGGAAAAAGGGCTGTTTGTGTGTTTGCAGTTTGCCAAAAATGAGTTTTGAATGTATTTACATGGTATTTTATACAAAGCTGGCTAAAACTCTGTAAGATGTATCACCTTTGAAAATAAATATATAGATATTAAAATTACAGAAATTGTACTTAACATCTCTACTGGCACGCTTTTTGTGATTTTTCATCATGTATGTGCCACAAAAAGTATTCTATTTACTCTTTGGGGAACAACTACTTTAAAAATGAAGGCATTAATAACAGTATTTCTTATCCATTGTTTTAACATGTTAAAATGATATTAATTAGTACTGCATAATGTATTTCTAGTTTAAAGCTGTAATGGACAATACATTACCTTGAGACCTAAAAAATTTTTTTTTTCTTGTGCTTTTTTGAATAAAAGCAAAGATTAGGTTTTAAAAAATGGTCTCTCTGTACAGATTACTTTTACAATTGTGTGAATATGTATAATGAACTCTGCATTTGTAACCAAGAGTAAACTTTCCAAATTGTAAATGTTCAGGTTGTTATTATAAATAGCTAGTAAATATCTTAACCAGACAAGAGTTCAAATAAAGATCAACAGCCATTATTAACTTTTTCTCCACTGTCTTTGTTACTTAAAATCTGACCTTTATGAAACAATGGAGTTAGACTAAGTTCAATCTAACTTTAAGTACATAACAATTTGGTTTTGCATTCTCCATATTGCCCAAAACTGCTCCTGTGTTTATCAAGTAATTGCAACTAGAGATAATTATTGGTGGCTATATCTAGTCAGCACAGTCTGCCAAGTGTAGTTTTAAAATTATCCATTTTGTTTTTCTAGAGTTTTAAGAGCTGTTTGTCAGTTTAAACCAAAAGAATGTTAACATGTATTTGGAAGGAGAAAAAAAGCTGCATCTTCTAGAATCAAGTTGGACAAGTTGATGAACTTGGTTATGGGATACAAGACCTGCAGTAACAGAATTCAATCCACCACAGAACCTCCTTTCTGGTTCTTTATCTTCCTGTTTTTCTTTAGGTAATTCCAGTCAAACAGGAACAGAAGAAAGATCATTCCAATCTGATGGACAGCATTTCCTTTTTTAATCCTAACTATTACCTGTTTTAGGATTGGCTCTGAAGGAGCCAGTCAGGTATCTACCTATCTGCCACCAGCCAAACACAGGGGTACAACATATAAAAGGTTGGGTTTACTTCTGCTTAAACAATAAAGTACGTGTTGAAGAATCATTTCAGTTCCACCACCTAAGGCTACCCACTCAAATTATTTTCAACTGTAAATAAACTTCCCCGATGTGTATTTCAAAAGAAGAATGCTACAACTGTACTAATGATCCTGAGGTGAGTGGGGTGCGGGGCTGGGTGCACCCGAGCGGTGGAAACCCCTGGGGTGTCTGGTTTAAGGGTGAGCTGCCAGCAGTCCCGCAGCGTGTCCCCATTTGTCCCCACTCCTGCCTGTGAGGGAAGCGCTGCCCGCCGGCTCCGCGGGTGAGCTCCTGCCCCGCTCGTGGCGCACGCAGGGCCCGCGCCGTGTTCCGGCTGCGGCCGGGGCTGCGCTCGGCGCTGCGGCCGGGCCGTGCCCGTGTCCGTGCCTGTGCCCGTGTCCGTGTCCGTGCCTGTGCCCATGTCCATGTCCATGTCCATGTCCCTGCGCTGCCGCCCCTCCCCTTCCCTCGCGGCCCGGCCCCCGCGGGAGGCGGCCGCTCCCTCCTTCCCTCCCTCCCTGCTTCCCTCCCTCCCTCCCTCCGTGCCGGCCCGCTCGGGCTCCCGGGCGGCTCCGCGGCCATGCGGGCGGCACAGCCGCGCTCCCGGCAGCAGACCCTGGCCCTGCGGCAGCAGCTCGTGGGGTGAGTGCTGCGGGCGGGCGCGGGGCCGGGGCCGGGATCGGGGCTGGGGCCGGGCCGGGCCGGGCGGGCGCTGCCGCCTGACGTGGCCGGGAGCGGGGCCGAGCCCGCGGCCCCCGCCCGGCGGCAGCGCCATCGCGCACGGGCTGGAAGCAGCGACAGCACAGCGCGGTGCACTGCTGTAATTAACAGGAATTAGCCTTTCTTAAGGAGGGGGATTACGAAACTGCACTATAAAACCCGTATGATACCGAGCGCGCCTGTTTACTGTCTAAACTGCTTAGAAAGCGTTTCTGTGAGCCCAGCGGAGGCACGGCTGGGACTGGAGGCCGTGCTGGGCCAGGCGAGGTTCTGGCTCACCCATTATTATAGCCCGTCTTTCAGGAAACTAATTATATCAAAACCGTGATGGAATTAACAAGAAACGTCTGCCCTCTTTGACAGAATGAGGGACAAGACTCAGTTCCAAACTTCCCATTACCGGTGGTGTTTCAACCAACCTAAAAAAGTCTTAATTCTGTAGACCATCACCAAGAATAGCAACACAACTCTTATTTAACTGTGGGAATATTTTCATATCACATATATTCAAATCCAAGGCTACTTTCTTGAGTTTTATAAATACAAAAGTGGGCTGAAAGTAAATGCTGAAATTAGAATTACGCCAGTTACACACACCTGAAAAATACTACACTGGGTATTAAATCTTTTTCTAACTGATTTGCCCTGCAATTGGCAACAAAGACCCAGCCTCTGCAAGCACTTTCTTAGCATCTTTTGAACAGTTAGGAGAAACTTGCAAAAACCCCCACTGTTTTGCCAGCACACACAGAAAATATCACGATTCCTGTTAGGGAGGGATAATGAAGCACTTCCTCATTTCACCATTGTCCTTTGTCATCTGTTTGACAATGGCTTTGTATTTATAGTCAAATTATTTCTGTATAAGCCATCTTTTACTAAATGAAGTACGGAAGTTTGGCATTGCCCTTCAGGGTCAAATCTCTGCAACTCCTACTTAGGCAGATGTGTTTCCATTTTACTTATTTGGCAATTCATTTAAAATGTGAAACAAAACAAATGCACTTAAGTAAACGCAGCCTTATAAAATCACTCAGTGTTTTAGCTATGGTTAGTGAAGCTGTAACAATCAGCTGTACCAAACTATCTGGAAAATCAGGACATTGGCAGGAATAGCAAGAACATAGTAAGAAAAATAAAAAGAACGCAGCACAAGGTAAGAGACACTAAAGAACAGAAAGGGCAGACAGCACAGACAGTAAGGAATTGCAATTAAGATGGATGAAACTATAGAGGCAAGTCCTACTGCTGTGGCTGGATCCTACAGTAGGATTTTCAAGCTTGGAGTGTGCTTTTTTCCCTGTACATCTAAGAAAATTTGAGTACAAGGCCTTTGGTTTAGGGGCCAAAAGCAGGATGACCAGCAAACAGGAGAAATGTCTTTTACCAGCAGGATAAACTAAACTCACTAAGATTTATTTTGCTTTCTGATGCTTGTCATAGCTCTTCTTGCAAGCTGTTTTTTTCTAAAGATCCAGTGAAGATCGTGAAGGCAAAAGGCCAGTATATGTATGATGAGAATGGGAGACAATACCTTGACTGCATCAACAATGTCGCTCATGGTAAGCTAAAGTCATGGTATTGGATGTTATTTGATGCTGTGTTTTTCTAAGCAGAACAAAGAACAATCGGTACTTTTACCACAGTTGCACTGTACTGGGGGAGGGGCACGTTTAATTGGAAAAGTGGAAGGAAACTTTCTTGAGCCTGTAGTTTGGGGAATTGCAGTTAGCTTGAAATTTGTGTGTGTGAATGTGCTTTCCAGACTTGCTTCCTGTCCTGTCTTCCTAGAAACGTGTCTAAAACATACAGATTTTTTCCCATGGAAACTCAAGTAAAGTTCCTCACTATTAATGAATGACATTTTGTTATTTTTGTAAAAGTTACTGTTAAGTGTACACTCACAGAACCACTGCTCAGTGTGGTGCCTTAATTATGTATGATTAAGTAACTGCTGCTTTCTTACAGGATTTGAAATCTCTTTACCATAACCCTTACCAGGGCTAGTAATTCTTTGATAGTAAAGCTTACCTGCACCTTCCCAAACTCCTGAACTATGTAAACGCCTAAATCCAAGCATCAAATCAGACACTACTTGTTTTAGTATATCAATTTCCAGTACTAACTACAAACCTTTAAATACAGTAGGAGGCAACTTCAAACTGTCTGAGGAGCAAAAAAAACGTTTTTACAAGGTGTACCATTATTAAGGCCCTACTGATAGTATCTCTGTACTATTAGAGAAATATAAGTGTTAAGCTGGCGTGTGAATGAGGAATACAAAGAACTCCCAAACCACTCTCCACATTCTCTTGCAGTTGGGCACTGTCACCCTGATATAGTAAAGGCAGCCCATGAGCAGAATCAATTGTTAAATACAAACTCTCGTTACCTTCATGACAACTTGGTTGATTATGCAGAGAGACTTTCGAAAACACTACCTGAGAAATTATGCATCTTCTATTTTTTGAATTCTGGGTAAGTGGGGTACATTAGAATTGATACTGGGGCTTTTCTGTACAGACAAGTACTCACTTTCTTACCAAGAGCCAATTTCAGTCTGCTGTGGATGACTAGATACTGACAAACACATGGGTATCGTTCTGCAAGCTCCCCACCTGGGAACTGAACTAGTGCATTAAACTAGTGCTTTATTTAAGAAGGGTTTTATTCTATTTGTAAGACCTTGGACTATGACACAGTAATGTAAGTATTTACTGTATTGATTTCTTGTCTGATTTGTCTTCTGACTTGAGAATTATTCTCAAAATTAAATGTACCAATGCATTGCTTCTGCTTGGGGGGGGCTATTCCTAAGCAAGCTTCATCTGGATGAAAAAAAAAAGGCAAATTGTTTCTGAAGTAGTTCCTGTACTCTGGCTTTTTAAGATGGATTCTGTTCTGGTGAACAGTCCTACCAAGTGCATGCTGAGTACTAAGGAATTTGTGCATAACATGCATCGAGTTCTGTCTGTTCTCTGCAGACACAAAGCAGTGAAAGGGAGGTCAGATTTCAAAACTCAAGACATCCACACTGAAACAATTATTACTGAATTTTTCCACTGTAGATCTGAAGCCAATGACCTTGCCCTGAGACTGGCACGGCAGTACACAAACCATGAGGATGTTATCGTTTTAGACCAGTGAGTACATTGGCACTTTGGGGGTACAAGGCTCAGTTTTAGCCCACAGTCAGAGCACTTCTGAAATCCTCCTGTAGTAGAAAGACTGTAACCAGGAAGCTGAGGAAGTAATTTTTTTCCCTCTGTTCAGTATTTGCCAGCCCAGCCCCAAGAGCTGTGGTTGGGCTCTCCAGCACATGACAGCTGTTGACACACTGGAAGGAGGCCATCAGTGGCCTGCCACGATGGGAAGGGAGCCACAGCAGTGAGAGGTATTGGGTTTGTTCAGCTATAAGAGACTGCCAGACAGATCTCACTGCAACTACAACTAACTCATGGGAAAGGAGCAAAAAAGATGGGAGCCAGCTGTGAAGATATATGGTGACAGGAAAAAAAGACCTCAGATGTAAGTTCAAACCTGAGGAATTTTGATAAGACATAGAAAAAAATGGCTTTTGCCATAAAGGGGGTCAAATACTAGAACAGGATGCCTACAGTCACTGGAAACTCCATTGTCAGAAGATATTCAGAAGTAGGCCCTTGCAGTTGTTCTGCAGTCTTGTGATACTGCTCAGGTGTTCCCTGCTGTGATTCCACTCACTGGTGCAGGCAAACCACTGACAGGTCCTGTCCCTCTGCATCCCTTATATTAAAAAAACCCAAAAAAACCCCAGACAGTACTAAGCTTATTGATAGAAAGAAAGTTGCTGAGCTGTTCTCAGCTTAAGTTACTGAATTTCCTACCAGGTGATAGTAACTGGCTACTCTTTACTATCTGGAATGCTAATACTAAAGAACTCTTGATACTGAGAAAATTACTGTTTAGTTCTGTTTTTAAGTGCTTACCATGGACATCTGACATCTTTGATTGACATAAGCCCATATAAATTCAGAAATCTAGGAGGACAAAAGGAATGGGTCCATGTGGTATGTACTTCAGCGTCTACCTATCAATTACTTGTCAATTGAGTGAAGTTGTTTTTATGATATATTGAATGTAAGCTACTGTTCCTTTGCATAGGCTCCTGTTCCAGACACATACAGAGGACTTTATAGAGAAGACCATGAAGATTCAGTAACAGCCTATGCTGATGAAGTGAAAACTATTATTGTGCACGCACATAAGAAAGGCAGAAAGGTAAAACATTTCTTAAATGTTTGTTTTGTCTTAGAAACGCATGTGCCTGACTGTCAGTGCAATTCAGAGTTACTAGGCTAAGTGGTATGGCCTTGTCAAAAAGAAAAGATCTCATTAATAATGCAAAAACCATCTAAGGACAAAGAGCTTGCTCCACAACTTTCTGCATTGTGTTCAAACATTATATGCTGTGTTTCAGATTGCTGCATTTTTTGTTGAATCTCTACCAAGTGTGGGTGGTCAAATCATTCCCCCTGCAGGCTATTTTCAGAAGGTTGCAGAGTAAGTGGTCATTCATTACCTTTTTAAATTTAACATATTTGGTAAACAGATAATTTCTCTGCCTGCTGTAGCACAGAGCTTGATAGGCTCTATGCTACAAGCCTTCATGTAAGAATGTGTAAGAATGTGTTCTGTATATGGCAAAGACCTGCTTATAAACACACAGTATACTGTATAGGCCTGTACACATTTGTTTCCTCAAGGTGTGCAAACACTTTCTGCATGTTTCTAAACAGTAAATTCTGTGTTCTCTTTCCTTTTAAGAGACAATCAAATCTGTTATGTTACAGGCATGTGCACAAAGCAGGAGGTGTATTTATTGCTGATGAAATTCAAGTTGGCTTTGGCAGGGTTGGCAAGCGCTTTTGGGCATTCCAGCTTCAGGGAGAAGATTTTGTACCTGATATTGTCACTATGGGGAAGCCAATAGGAAATGGGCACCCACTTGCTTGTGTAGCAACAACAAAAGAAATTGCAGAAGCATTTGCAGCCACAGGAGTAGAGTATTTTAATACAGTAAGTAAACAGTTGCCCACTTCTGTAAAAGAGTCTAAGGATTAAAATTAGATAATCATGCTGTGTTTTTATTAGTATTTACCACGCAGTAACTGAGAGGAACTGTGTTACTGTACTATTTCTATCTATGTTTCTAGTCTGTGACTCTCTGTGTATCAGCTCCATCTAATAGAAGTGATAGTATGCTCCTTGGATCACTGAGGCTACACTGTCAGTGACATGACTGCATCTTTCTTCCTTTTCCATGGCTCTGTGTGTTCCTGTCCTGGGCTCAGTTTGGTGGGAACCCTGTTTCATGTGCCATTGGATTAGCTGTGTTAGATGTGATTGAGAAGGAACACCTTCAGGCTCATGCCACAGAGGTAGGCAACTTCTTGATGAAGATACTCAAGGAGCAGCAAATCAAGCATCCCATCATTGGTGATGTCAGGTATCAGTGCCTTATTTACATTTTTAGTTGCTTTCTGTTTGGTTCCATCAGTCCAACAACTCAATCCAACAGCTGTTTTTTTGGGAAATCAATTAAATTTTGTGTTTTCATCAAAAATAAACAGGAACCTGTACATTAAATTAAAACAAACTTGAGCTTATCAGAAGTTTCATATACTTTGCCACTCTGGGCCAGTACTGTTTTATCAATTTATGAGCTGCTAAAGGAATTCACTTTCCTGTTTGAACTCGAAGTTCAAGTACATAAGGTACAGAAGCGATGAGCTAGATGAAGACATGCTTAACATCCTTCCTGTGCTGGCAGTGTGAGCAGACAGAAGTCTGTACTACTACATTTCTTCAAAACAGCAAAACCTTTTCTAGCTGTAGCCAAACATCAGGTAATTCCCATGCAGTAAAGGTCTGGTCTTAAAAAAACCTCATTTTTTTAGTTCATATGTAGTTCCTTCCTATGACAGAGACTGACTTTTTATTTCTTTTACAGAGGTTGTGGCTTGTTCATTGGAGTGGACTTAATCAAGGACCAAGCTGAAAGGACTCCAGCCACAGCAGAAGCAGAGGATTTAGTAACAAGGTACATGGGACAGTCATGGAGTTCCTCAACGTGGGAGGCAAGCACACAATTACAGACGACCCTTTCCACTCAGGGGTTGCTAAAATACAACCAACTGGTCAAAACTGAAACCAGTCAGTGTAGAAAGAAACTGTGTGTCAGCCTGCAGGCTGGTGCTTTCTGAACTACATGCAGAGGCAAACAATTCTTTGTTACTGCTCTTTCCAGACTTAAGGAAAAATATATTCTACTGAGTACAGATGGGCCAGGAAGAAATGTGCTGAAATTCAAGCCCCCGATGTGTTTTAATATGGAGGATGCAAAATTTGTTGTGGAGACAATTGACAAAATACTAACAGGTAAAAAATGATCAAAACCCTCAAAAATAGAGCATGGTTTCTGAACTGCCTCAAAGACAATGCTGAACTACTGAGCCTGTTTTTCAAAAATGCTAAAATGGAGCCAGGATGGTAGATGCTGAGCACACAGCCTTTCTCTTCTCAATTTTTCTGTGCTCAAGTTCTTTAACAAGACTACTTCCTCTACAGATGCATGTGCCCTTTAAAATAGCTTTGCTCTGAGGTTTGAGTGTTTAGCTTATCTGAACAAGCACAACTTGTAAAAGATGTCCACGTGTTCCTGAAAGCCATAATCTATATGCTTTTGCCACTTAGCTTTTTATACAACTCCTACGCATTTAGCATTAAGAAAATTAGTGTAAAAAATGTCACAAAGTCATGACTTCTCTAAATTATTGCTTATTCTCTCCCCAGATATGGAAAAAGAATATCTGAACCAAAAGAAAACACCTATTTGTTCTACCTGAGCAGGTATTCACCTACAGTCACCCAGTACTATTTAAAAGCCAATGTTCCTAAACAAAACTTCACAAGCACTGTCAGAATAAATCTTCCTCAGAGATGCTTTTACTCAAAAGTTTGCAGGAATTTCTGGTAATCTCCAAGCATGGACCACACTTGCATACATGCAGCATTCACAACTACCTTCCATCAGTCTGACACTCCCAGCAACACCATGTGCATCACTTGTTGTAAGTGAGGGCCAACATGTCTCAGACATGACTGCCTCTAGAGCATGCAAATGACTGCACATCCACACAACACACAGAGCTTTTCTGCTTGCTGCTCAGTGCCTTCAGGCTCCAGCCAGAAGCTGGTCCAGCTGCATAACAACTTCTCAGCAGATCTCCCCTTCAGTGTCATTTCAGGTTCACAGCTGGTATCTTATCCGTCAGGATCAATTTACCCCTAGACTCAAAAGTTTGTCGGTATCAGAGTAAGACTGGTCCTGTTAAGTCTTCAAAGCCTTGTTACGTCTTCATCTGTTGAGGTCCCTCAATAGGTTGCCAAGAGAACATTAAGCTGCAACTCAGCTGCACAGTCATGAGCACAGTGCACACTTACAGTAAACACACCTTGATAACAACACCCTTCAGTGCACTCAGAACTTCAAACTACTCTGGATGAAAAGACAACCACGTGTTTAGTAGGACTCTGGACAGCTGGGCAGGAATGCACCTATGTGATCATTGTGGGCAGTGTAATCATTGGTGGCCTCAGCCACCATGAGATTCACAGTGCTTATGGCCCTGAGCTAAGGAGAAATGTGTTTTTAGTTCAGTGTAATATTAGTATAGCAGGCACAAGAAAAATGTGTTAATATTTTATTTAGCAAGTTAATGGAAAGACATACAGCTGTTTATACTACTTACTCTTAGGAACAGAAAGATTACTTAACAGTGCCAGTGCAAATTAGAGGCCTAATGACTTAATGTGCTTGTCTGTAATCTAAACTAAGCAAGAAAAATGCCTTTATTTTCTACAGGAAACCAAGAATGCAAAGCCTCTTACTAAGTACAGTACTAGTAAGACACTTACATTTAATGTAAGCGAAAATGAGGCAATGAAGTAATTTATTTTAATGATACTTTTGCCAAAAAAACATAACATTTCTTTCTTTTCATAGGTTTCAAACAATGTTCAAAGATCTACTACTAAGAAACATTATTCTACTATAATAATGCACATTTAATCTTTATCCTAGCATGTCTTAGACCAGATAAGTCACCTTTGATTTTTTTGTTTTCATTTATCTTGTTTTTACTAAAAGCTCTAGAAGAAATAAATTTTAAAAGAGCTTGTCTCAACTCTGGTAGTGTGGAATTGGCTTTTATTTAAAACAGCATACCTAAAACTGATTATAAAGGAGGATCTTTCTAGTGGCCACTACAAAATACATTTTTTAAATTTACTCACTTTCAGGTTATGGCTTTTTCAAATTAAGATGAGCCAATGGGTGTTCTGATTTTTTTAAGCCTTCAGCTACCTATGCAAACAGCATTCCAGGTGCCAGTACACCCACAGTCCTTCCCAGGCTCCTCTGACCAGTTTCAGCAGCCAGTGTCAGAACAAGGTCCCTAAGTAGCAGTATATTCAACAAACACTCTCAGCCACCAGGTTAAGTCAGAAACTCCAGTTCCAAATTCCTAACATCAAACGCATGAGGGACAGCTGAGGGCTATGGCTCCCAAACCACTTACAAACACAGCCTGTCCTCAAGAAATATCCAAGTGGGATTAATAAATTAAGAGGAGATTACAGCCATAAGCAACAACCTTGTTTACAAGCCTTTACTTTCACCAGGCAGTTCTTTGTATCACAAACTTTTCATGCAAAGAAAGGAAAAAGCCAGCTCTGCATTTAAGTACCAGTATCCTCAGTTTCTGCCTAAGGCCACATCACCTGTTAAGGAAGCATTACCTGAGCACCTACTAACAAAAGCCACAATAACACCAGCTGACAAACTCTTGCTAGGACACTACTAGCCAGAAGGACTGCAGCACAATGGTCCTGGTACCATGCAATTTTCCCACTGGAGGGCCAAGTGTTTGCTAGAATATTCTTCTACCCCTTATTTCACAAAAAAAAATTGGTGGAAGTATGTAATAAAGGTATTTAAATTTTAGATCTTGAGACAGTAATACATTTAAATACTGTACTCATTTGTTTCAGTGATCTGCTGGTTTTTTATTTGCAAGTAAGTTGGGCTGGAGGTTACATGGGCCAGCTGTAAAGTCATCACCTATAAGATTTAAAATCTGATTTTTTTTAATATGCAATATTTCCACTTAACACCGGAAGAGTCTTACAGACTTCTAAATTTACAGGCAAGCTTTTCTTTTCAAGGACAACCAGCAGGGAGCAGCAGATTATAGTCCATGCAGAAATAGCTGCATCCCTTGTTAAAAAACTGAAAAGGTCACTAGTAACATGTTTGTTTCTTGTCTTGGCTACTTGGTCTGATTCCATTTCTGGGTGTTACTTGTTCAATGAGGATTTGTTACAAGGAAAAAAAATCACCCTACTTTAGCTTTAAAAGGAGATTAGAAGTCGAATTGATCACTGCAACAAAGACTAGAAGTTAAAACTTTGTGCAGTAGAGCTTGCTACTTATATTCTGCAACAAGACAGGCAAATCACATGACAGTTATTGCCTTAAAATAGCAGTAAACTAACAGCAAAGTCAAAAAGGGAGAGTATTTCTAGCTGGTCACTCATCTCTAGAGAAAGAGATGTTTTTTCCACCCACAACTGCAGTGGAAGTTTTTTTAGCCTTTTCTTAGGCAAAAACCCAGACTTTGCATTGGTAATTTACCGTCTCTCCAACCTGCCTTTCAAGGCAGGTTTATACATCCTCTTAACAACTTGGAGACAAGTCTCAGACTCAAGACAGTGAAATATGAAGGAAGTGCAGCCAGCTTCTTGCACACCTCTTGGCTCCCTCCTGCAATGCTGTCCAGACTCCCAACCCCTACCTGAAACCGACAGCGCTGGCTCCTCCTAGCAGAGCCCAATGCAGACACCACTACAGTTACTCTGAGCCTCCATGCGTGCCTAGAGCATGAGCCATCACCTCGCCAGCACAGCCCCACCACAGCTGGGGCTTCTCACCTGAGCTCTCCTCCACAACCTCCAGGCAGAAGTGACAGCAGGTTTCAGCTGCCACTTAACTGCAAGTGAGCACAACTACCAACACAGCCTTCTAGTTTTAAGATTAAAAACATTTAAGCACAACTCTTCATCTATCAAGGTACTGCCATGAACTAAGTTCTGGGAACAGGATACTGGTGTTTTACTAACACATGAGCTGAAGAATGGCACAAGACACTAGATTACGCCTTTTTTATTTCAAAAGCTAGGATAGCTTCAATATCCATGTCATGGTGAATCAGAACACATGTAAAATACCTTACAATACATTAGATTCCAAAAAGGTACCAAAAAGTACAGTAAAATTAACACTTCCATTACAGGAAATGTATGACACAAAAACAATACAAAATAAAAAGGTGGAAAGTGACACTGGTTCCCTAAGATGCATCTCATTCTGTACAACTGGAGTAATGCAGAGTCCATAGTTAACTCCAAGAGGCAGTCCCTAGATGCAGAGCTGCAGCTTTAAGCAGACCCTCAAAATCAGTTTCAGTTTAACCTATTAATAAAATCATTAATTAATACCTTCAGCAATGCTGAAATTTACACACCACACTGTCTAGACAACTAGTTATCGGTAAGTATTAAACATGTAAAACATTTCCAGGGAGCTGTTCCAAGTAAGATGCACATTTAACAGGCCATAGAAATTTATTGTAAAGTTAAATTTGGTACAGAACTGAAGTATCCATCTACAGCATTGTATACAAAACCTATGCAGTCATTTTCCAAAAGAGACCATGCCACTGCATACCTGAATAAGTTTGATCAATATGGCTTGTAGTTATTCTGATGACCACCACGTCTTGGTGTCTTCCCATAATTTGCACTGCCTTGACCTATGAACAAGAGAACAAATGCATTAAACTGCTAATTAGTTACGTTTGCTTATACCCAATACAGTTCTCTTTACTTACTGTAATCATAGCCTGGTCCATATCCATAATACCCATATCCTGAATAATCATAGCCTCCATAGCCACCATAACCTTGCTGATAGCCGTATCCTTGATTCCCATAACCCTGGTTCCAGTAATTGCCATAACCTTGATTCCAATTTTGACTTTGAGCTATAGAAGGGAAAACCATCCACAAAATCCCATTTTAGTACACACAACTTATTTAGAATGTGTCCATACTAAAGTAGTGTGTGTGGTACTTACCGCCGCCTCTTCCACCTCTGCCTCTTCCTCCATAGCTACCTCTTCCTCCACCACTACTGAACTGTTGCTGCTGGTACACTTCTTTTGGCTGTGCTACCTTAATCTCACACTGCAAATAAAAAACAAGGAAGAGTATGTAAAGTGTCTCAAAGCAGCGTTGCCCAACCTGAGCACCTGGAGAAGCCAGAGGTTCCTCTGGAGGCAAAGGAGGTGTACGTGCTGTGCTCCTGGTCAGGTGAGCAGCACTAATGCATATCCAGGGCCATCTGATTTACTGTGCCGCCTGGGCAAAGGTAAGTCACTGTCAGCCTTTCCAAGAGGCCACTGCCTTCAGGGCATTTTATCCTGCCTATTCCCTACTATCAATTTCCCCATGGAAGAGGTGCTGAGGCAACCTCTCCTGTAGGGGCCACAAGGCTGCCCCCTCTCACCTGGCACAACCTCCAGGACAAGGCTGTTGCTATCAGACTGCTTCACCAGACCTGCACTGAATGAACAAGGTTCTGGGAAATGCACCAGAACGAGTTTTCCTGGCAGCCATTGTACACCCTATGCACTGTACCATAGCCCTGCCTGTTAGCATTTAAGTGCCAATGCACTTAACAAATACTAACAGGTAAAACCAACCAGAGCTGACATTTCCAAGAAAGGTTCCCAGGCTGCAGTTCAAGCTGTCAGCCACTGCCTGGTCCTGGATCTGTGCACAGTTCAAGATTAAAGCTACTGCTGCTGCAAAAGGAACAACAGCACCTGAGCAAGTCTGGCTTGGAGTTCTTCAGCATAAGACCTTTAAGGTAATCTGCTTTTTATCATCTACGGCTATAGCACAAAAACAAGTCATAGGTAGGAGACAGAAATTTCTCAGCTCTCTTGGCATTTAGGCATTCATCTCTTCTGAAAACAAACTTTATTTGCTAACCAGTGACTTTACCACTGCATTAGGTTTGCCAAAATTTGTTTTGTGTTGTGTCAAGGCCAGTCTTAAACCAAATGCAATCCAAGTCAGTATCAGGCAGTACTCAGTGTTATAGAGCTCTGAAGTTATGTGCTCAGCACTGGCCTCAGAGCAAGAGAACAGGGACACCTCAAGCCAGTTCACATCATTTGCCTCCAATTTCTCATTTGTTGATACATGAGCCTCTCTCCATTAGCTGTTCCCTCAGATGAGCAGTCAGCTGGTCAGAGCATCTCACACCAGTTCCCATAACCAGCTGACCGGGCACAAGCTGCCCTAAGTGTGCATTCACTCTCTGGATCCTTGTAGTGAATTTACATGACAAGGTTGCAGTAGCAGGGGATCTGCAGGAAGAGGCTTCAGAGAGAAAGCAGAAGCTGCCCCCCAGCAGACAGAGCCAGTTTCAGCCAGATGCTTACAAAGTTAAGCATCTGCCAGGCTTTCATTTATGGAAGTGCTCTATGCTGAAAATAGGCATCTCCCTGTTGGAATGGCTTACACTGCTACATAAACCAATTTCTCCACATATATTTAATTAAGAGAAACTTTTCAGGTTATAGATGCAGAGGTATTATACTTGGACAAAGAGTTACAAGTCAGAGTTTTTTACCTTGCTTCCACTGACGTTATGGAATTTCTTCTCCAAAACCTTCTTCACTGGATCCTCTTCCTTGAAAGTGATGAACACAAATCCCCTCCTTTTGTTGGTCTTTGGATCCATTGGCAGTTCAATTGCTTCAATCTGAAGACATGAAATACTATTTTCAGACTCATGTTTTACATGAACAGTTAAATGCACAGAAATTGAGACAGCAAAACTGTGAATTTTCTCTTTGCATATTATGCAACTCCAAAGTTGTAAGCCTTTCTATGCTAACACTGGCTTTCAAATCAGATTTCCATCTTACAACTCTTCAAACTGATTTTAACATCAGCTAAAATGCTTTGAGTTAAAGACAAGGGTATCTAACTAGCAATGGAAGCACTTAGTGCAATAAGTGCCACCTCTCAAGACAGGAAACTTCTGGATGCTACAGAAGGCCTGCTACATCTAAAGTTAACTTACTTTGAAACTTGCAAATCATTAATAAACTAAACAGCAACTGGAAACTATACTTTCAAAGTTTACTAAGATACCATTACACACCTCTCCAAACTCTCCAAAGTATTCCCTGATTTTCTCTTCTGTGGCTTCTGGGTTTAGCCCACCAACAAATATTTTCTTCACTGGATCCTTTTTCATTGCCATGGCCTTCTTGGGATCAATTAGTCGTCCATCTAGTCTGTGTTCTTTCTGTTCCAGAACCTAAAAGACAGTTTGGTATGATTAACTCAAGCTTAAGTTTCCCCTAGAAGTTAAGGATCTAAAACATGAAGCTTAAATTCACCTTTTCAACACTCCCAGGTTCTTTAAAGAGAATAAATCCAAAGCCTCTGGATCTTCCTGTGTTAGGGTCCATCTTTATCGTACAGTCGGTTACCTCACCAAATTTGGTGAAGTAATCTTTCAAGTCTTTTTTGCTTGTATCCCAACTGAGGCCACCAACAAACATCTTCCTGAAATTTCAAGGAGAGAAGAGCTATTCAGATTCAGGAAGCACTAGAGGAAAGCACATGCAGTAAGATGCTCAATGGTACACACCTCAGCAGCATTGTCAGATCAGGACCAACTGTTCTGAGTGCAACACCTGCATCCTGTCAAAAACTGCTGATACTACAGGAAAGCACAAGGGTGGGCTTCTCCCCCCTGTTTTTGAGGGAATGCCACAATGCACCCTGACATTTATTAGCAGATGTAAGAAATAGTAAGAATAGCCTGAAATATTCCTTGCCAGTAACTTATGTTCTTACAAAAATATTCTGTAATTTGCAAGAAAGCATTACTGATTATCAAGTACTGGCAATTCAGTTTCTGCAAAGAACCTCGGATCATTCCTACTTCTCTGAAAGCATTCAATTAAGAATAAGGCATCAAAAGCAAAGTATTTGAGCTCTCTTAGGTTTTGGTTAAATGGCTGTAAAAATTTAAGTCCAGGTACCTGTGACCTCCAATAACCGTCACATACAACAGATGGGACTTTGGACCTGCCTTTAACTACTGTGTTGTGCACTTCTTCCTGCTTAGTTACTGACTCTAGTTCTGTCTTCATCAGTACTACAGGAGCCTCTCCATTCTTAGTCTTCAATTCCAAGTAGGTGGATACAGTTCTTCCCTGCCCACTTTCCCATACAAAATACCCTCTGAAGGAGGATATCTATCTCAAAGAGGTAAATTCGAGGCACAATACAGAAGTTAAGCTAATAAACAAAACACTGATACCAGGCAATAAAGCAGTTTTCAAATGCTTCACTTCAAATGAAAACATTAATAACATGGCTGCATTTTCTATTTTCAGAGTTTCCAAGGTAACAAACTAAGCTTTTAAAAGCATTCGAGCCTTTTTATCTAACTATAGACTGAAACAGTTTAAGTTGTCATTTCTCTTGTTTGGAGGCAACCTAGATTGGCACTAGAAGCTAGCAGCACTTCAGAAACTAAACTATGCTTAAATAAAATAGGCTTTTGGTGTTTTTGTGTAACTTTGATTTGTAAGAACTGGCATCTGTTTATGTACAAAAGGCAATGGGGGGGGAACCTTATGGGGGTTTTGCCCTTTTTCCTTAACTGGACGAAACCATCCCCTTTATTGGCTGAACTCAAGTTTTTTCAGCAGACGAAGTTGTGCACTCTTGATGAGTGCAGCAGGAAGCACGGGGTCCAGGCAAAGTGTGTGCTTCCTGCAGCCATTACAGCAGAGCCCTGCAGGAAGGCATTACCAAGTTTGCTGAGCCTTTCAATACCAGGTCAAAGAAGGGGGCTTGGGGGATTCCTTCCCATCCCAACAGCTGACTGTGGCTGCTCTAACCTGTACAGATTGACAGTGGCTTTCCACAGCACACCCTGTCATCACTGACCACACTTACAGAACAATCAAGGGACTGAGGGATGACAAGAATCTGTCTGGAGGCAGCTTTGGCTGCTTCATGGCATCGGGTTGGGGCTGAGGCATTGCCACATGCTAAACTCACCTCTTACCACAGCAGTGTGTGTTACACTTTGCAATCTGCAGTGCTTTGTTTTGTAACAGGAAAAAATTATACCTAATTTAAATAGCATTTGAAACTTTTGAACCTTTGAAACTAAGACCAAAACCCCGGTATTTGGCTTTGCCTTCAGAGGCCTGGACAACTGCATCCTTAACACATAGTCATTTTTCCCTCCTGAATGTATTAGTGCAGCTAAATTGAAGTGTAATTCAGCTCTTAACAAAACACTCTAAAATCAGTGCCTTGGACAGCTCTCATTTTAGGACAGTTCTTTTCACATAGGTCAGTCCCTCTGAACAACTGCTTTTCTTAGAAGCTTCATTTCATACCGATTTGAGGCTTCAGACTGTCACCTCCTGTTCACAAAAGGAAAAGACTATCACCCTTTTTTCAGCACAGAATACTAGAAACAGTAAAGAAAAATTCGTACATAGCTAAAAGGCCTGGTTCTCAATCCTTCCAGTGTCTGCAAAACGGACATCCGGCCTCAGCTTGTGGGAAGCTTGTGCAAGTGCTACTCGCTCCTTTATAGTCAAAAATCTATTACACTGGCTTCAGCTCTCTGTTTAACCTGAGGGATCTGACCCTCTGGTTCATAGCTCAGCGATAACAAAGGGAGTTCCAATTAAATACATGGGTAGCCGGAGTAACAAAGACCTGCTTGAGAGATAGGCAGGTAATGTTCATGTCAAAAACGTGTATTATTAACAGACCAACTATGATTGGAAAGAAATTCCTCTTCTGTACACGAGGATTTCACTACCAACGCACAGCGAAACTACACTGACTCCTCCAGAAATCGCTTTCAAGACATAAGGCATTTTCTGACAATGCTGCAAAGTAGCACACCAAAATTGCTCTTACCGATTTAAACACACCGCGCATCGTCCCAATCGTGCTGATATTCCCCTTACTTCCCTTAAAAAATACTTAGCTTACCCCCGCTGCCTTCCAAGGCCAGGATTATTTCTTTATGCGCTTTACACAAAACACATTCACATTTACACCGACGCCAGTGGCGATGGGCCATGCGATCCTCACAAAGTTACAACCAGCCCCCCTCCCCCAACAGAAAGCGACTCCTTCCATCCGCCCCTTTCGCTAAGGAGGGAAAGGATGAAGAAAACGCGGGAGAGGTAAATCCCCTTCCATTTTACAGCGTGAGACGGCAACAGCCCCGCTCGGCGCCCCTCCCCCAGCCGCCACATGGCGCCAACAAAAGGCAGCGCCAGAACAAAGGAAGCGCTGGTGCTGCAGGGCCCCGGCTCGGCGGGGCCGCTCCCGCCGCCCTCCCCGCCGGGCCGAGCGGGGCCGGGGGCGCTGCCGCCGCCGCAGGGCCGCGCCGGGCCCGGCGCTCCGCACATGGCGCCCGCGCTTACCCCGCGTCCTCCTCGTTCTTGCTGGCGTTGATCTGGTCGCCCTCGGCCCCATTCTGGCTGGCGGCCGTGCCCGCTGTTCCCGCCGCTGGGCCGGCTCCCGCCGCCGCCGCCGCTCCCGCTGCTCCTGCCGCTCCCGTCGCCGCCGCCGCCGGAGCCCCGCCGGTCTCGGCCTGCTGCTCCCCGGCGCTCTCGGCCGCTTCGTGCCCATTCTGGGTGGCGCCGGCCGCCAGCTGCTGCTCCGCTTCCGACATGGTGCCCCGTCCGCAGAGGGAGAGGGACGAGAGGCGCCTGCGAGAGACGAGCGCGGGTCAGCGCGGCGGCTCCTCCCCGGCCGGGCCGGTCTGATCCGGTCCGCTCACACCCCTCCCCCTTCCCGCCGCCGCCATCCCGCTAGTACTCACTTTAAAATCCGCTCCCGATAAAACCCGGGCCGACCGAAGTCTAATTAAAACCGCCCCGGTGCTGGTGCTGGAGCCGATCCCGCTCCCCGCGGCTGCTCCGCACCGGCCCCGCCGCCACCGCCGCCTCCCCCTCAGACACGTACTCGGGCCCGCGCCCGCGACGCGTGGCCGCCTTTATACCGCCGGAGCCTGCGCCACACCGCAACAAGGAGCGTCCTGGTTGGGCGCCCCTGCCTGTCACTCAGGGAGTTCCGCTCTCACTGTTGGCTGTCCTGCAGGGGAGGGCGGGACCGCGCGGGGAGAGGCGGGCGAGGCGGGACCGGGAGTCGCCGGCGGGGTCGGGACAGCCCCAGGCGGGATCGGGATCGGGATCGGGATCGGGATCGGGATCGGGATCGGGATCGGGATCGGGATCGGGATCGGGATCGGGATCGGGATCGGGGCTGCGCTCAGTCCGTGGTTCGGCCGCGGCGGACCCGGCCCGCGGGCTCCTCACGGGAGCGTCCCGCGGCGGCCGGAGCGCTGTATTTACTCAGAGTGCCGCCCTGCTTTAGCTCGAGGTGTGTTACGGCACTGAGTCAGTTACTCCAGGACCAGAGGTTTGCTTAATGTTTCCAGCTCTGCTGGTTTTGCAACCGAGAGGGGCCAGAGTTTGTTGTTTTTAAACTTAGATTTGGATATTACATAACTGCCGGAGCCGGAGCGCTGAGCACGTGCCCGGGCCCTAATTCCTTTTGCCCAAGGATATGTCAACCTTGTTGGCACAGTTGTGGGTGAGCAGTCCAGAAGACAACTGCTCCTTGTTACCAGACATTGTTGTACGGTATACAGCCCCTAATGTCCTATTTGTCCGTGCCAAAGGGGCAGATTTTGGCTTCTAGATATACAGGTAAAGCTCATACATCTTTAAAAAAACACTGAAAGTTAAGCCCTTTGCTTGTGGGCAGAAAGTAACAATTATTACCTAACTTGCTGCAGTAATGAGTGCACACGTTATTGCTCCACCCTCTGTCAAGTATGGCTTGTGGCTCAACTTTCATCTGCTGTTAAAACTCAGGAGTGCCCACAGTTACTTGTGAATAGAAATACTGGCGATGCATTTTGTTAAGTGATCTGGTCTGGGATCTGGTCTGGATCATGAGCTGTCCTTCAGTGAGCTGCTTTTAGAACAGTTTTTATCCTAATCAGAATTCATCTTTAGGGATGCCTGTCTCAACACAGGCTGCTGACAGGGTAGGATACACTATACACAAACTCTCAACCAGAACTTTAGGCTGAACTTTGTAAAAAAAGTTCTACGAAGTCAGGGCAGTAATGGCAGTAGAAATAGCACCTAACCAGTACACTTGAAAGTTGTAATGTCCTCAGGACAAGTTGTAGAGATGCTAATTTTTATAAGACTATATTTTTATGTTGTTTTCTTGTATTGAACTTTAAATAGAATGTTAGAAGCAAAGAATTTTCTATAAGATACCCTGTCAGAGGAGCTTACCCCACATCCAGCAGGGGGTCTTCTTGTGATTTTTAAAGCAGCTTTGCCTTAGATTTTAAACCTCTCAGGTCTGCACCAAAAAGGTGTGGTTTGTGATTACAACCATCTAAGCCACTGTCTGTCAGCTAAGTGCATTCCCTTACCCAGTGCTGATAGCCTGCCTAATTGGAAAATACCACACATTAGTTTAAGTCACAGGGAGCTAAGGCCACACTGAGGCTGGCAGGTTGCACTGCTGAAGTGGTGAATGCCACTGCCCTGGCTCCCTGTCCACCTTCTTTTTACAGGTGTTTGTGTATGCAGCTGTGGCAGGTGACTGCAGAAGTACATCTGTGCTGAAGTTACAAGTTTACAGTCCAGCACCTGAGAGTAAAATGAAATTTGCAGCAGTGTACATGGGTCTGTCAGGCTCAGCTGATGGGCATAACCTGAGTGCTTTGGATTATATAACTGCATTTTCTTGCACGATTCACTGCCCATAACATCTGCTTTGTATTTCATCAAGTCTTGCTAAGAACATGAATGATTGCCATCTCATTAGGACTTCTACATACATTTCCCTTTACCTTCTCTTCTCTTTTTATTTCCCCAGTTCTCTTTTTTGCTTTGCTGAACCTGTCTCATCCTTCTGTACCACCGGCATTTTGTCAGATGTTTTCCTGTTTCTGCCTAACAGTGCTTTCTTTAAAGCTCGTTTCCAACTGCTCATTTCTCCTGGTCAGGTCCCCCTCCATCTCCCATCCAGGCAATCCCAAGCAGCAGGCCCCAACTGGCAGGGCTCTGTGATTTCCAGTTGCCCCATATTAATACCTGCTTGATTAAACCTTTTGTGTCCCATATCCAAGAGCAGGAAAACAATGTGGTTGTAGACCAGCTAAGCAGCCTCGTTGGAGAACTGTGACTGGCCCAACTAACAAAGTCATTCTTTACACATCTAGACATCAAGGACTGAGAAGTCTGAGAATATGGGTTGTTGTGATTATTTTTTGTCTCACTAGGCCCCATCATGCCACAGGTAATTTTAAAGAATTCCTCTGGGCTGTGACTTGGGTTTTGGTCTTGCTTTTCACTCCCCACTCAAAGCCTGTGGTTAATCAAAGAAAAGTACACACATACCTTCTTGGGTGGTAATTCTCCCTGCATGACACATTTACTGCTGAGAAAAAAAAAATCATTGTTTGCCATTTTTTAATCCTGTAATTGCTATGTTTATTCATGATGTTGACTGAAATTCCACTGAATTTTACTTGCATATGGGCTTTCTGATCTTGGGTCTAATTCTGCTGTTCTATCAAACTTGCAGTTTATGCCAAGTCTCGCCCTTTCTGTCTGTTCATACGAGTTTTGTGCCATACCTGTCTTCATTACTTCCTTCTTTTTCTTGGCCATCCTCTCCATTTCCTCATTATTTCCCTTGTGTTGATTTTTCTAGCTTCTGTTCTAAAAAGAGGGGGGAAAAAAGATAAACAACATACTCAATGTAATTTCTCTGTTTCCCACTTCCTATGCCTGTCTTGTCTAAGTTGACTGTAAGCATCTCAGGTCACAGACTGCCTACTCTATACCAAACACCATGCTATAGGAAGCTTCTGTCCGAGTTAGTCTTTATGCACAACATAAATAAATACATTCTATTAATAATGATAACAACTATGCAAGTAATCCCATCTATTTTAATGGTGGGGCTGAATGTAATAGCTCAAAGTATGGCAAAAAGGATTCCTTATGCTACATGGAATTAAGATGAATAGAAGATTCTTTTAAGTAGGCATCGACAACATAGCTTCAAAAAAAACCCTATTAAACCAATTGCCTCTTTTAATTTGTTCAATAAAAGTTTTTTATTGGCTTATTCATACATTCATTTCTGCATTGTGGTAGGATCACAGTGACTACTTATCTCTGAGCTTGGTGGCCTCAGGGATAATCCAAGCCAGTATTATGTTAAACGTGTGGAACAATGAAGCAGCAAACACAAGTGTTTCTGCTCTAAAGCTTAGGTGAAAGCCTGATATCTATATGCAGTATTTATACAGAATGTCTGTATATAGATGAGGAGGAACTTTATAGGAAACAAGTTGTTAGCTCCAACCTCTACAGGTGTTCAACAGGAGTTCATCCTGAGCAACACGGTGGGATAAAGTAGGAAGGTGTTTATTTGAAAGGGCAGTAGTGGAATTCAGTTGTAGGGCTGGTAGGAAACAGGAGATGTCTTTAGAGAGTGAAGGTTGGGATGTTGAGCTGTGAGCTTGGAGGGAAGGGAGGAGAGTAGCTCCTGCAGAAAAAGGAAAGAAACACAAGGGTGGACAAGCCAAGCTGAAACAGTGACTGGAGAAGCAAAAAGTGAGCATAACTGCAAAAACTAAGCTAGGACATGAGCTAGATATGCTAAATGTGAAGGGCAAACAAGAGATTGGTTTAAGATAGATTGAGAAGCTTTCAGATGATGAGAAGAAGCAAAACCAAATTTGAAGGGGATTTAGGGTAGAACCTGTCAAGAGAAGATGTGACTGGAAGAACCTGTGAGGTGACAAGAGGCATTTATACCAAGGGCTTTTTTTTCCTCTTCCTCTTTTTTCTTTTTTCTTTTTTCTTTTTTCTTTTTTCTTTTTTCTTTTTTCTTTTTTCTTTTTTCTTTTTTCTTTTTTCTTTTTTTTTTCCTAATAGTAAAAGAGATGACCATATCACTGTGGGTGCTAGGAATCAGAGCAGACTGAACTACTAAAGTTGTGAACAAATGAAGGAGTGAGTGTTCGGAAAATCAGGAAATGAAATGGGGTGAAGTTATCAGGGCAAGTGATGGAGTTACAGAAGACATGTTGATCAGCTTTTTGTTATTGCCACTTAGAGACTTGTAGAGAGAGGAAGCATGAAGAGAATATTTTATCACTTTTATCTTTAAGGAAAATGGTGAGAAAACAAGTAAAGGAAAACAGACAGGGAGGCTTGACAAGGGTTAAGTAGCAGCAATGAAAAGCTCACTGGGATTACAAGTGTGCAGATGAGCTGCAGAAGGAGAGTTATTTAGTTGTGAGAAGGCAGAAATGGAGGAGAGAGCAGGCGTGTGGGAGAGGAAGTTGCCTTGATCACAGGATTTCCGTCAGAGACACTTTGCACTGCAAGAGCGAGCATGGGGGGAACAAGCAGTGAAGGTGAGCTGGTGCTGTGGGTAGCTATGACAGTTCATCATGAAAAGAAATAAAGAAAAGAGCCCATGGTGGATGAAAGTTGATGTGATAAGTGTATAGTTAGAACATTGCTACTGAAGCAAACACATTTTTCTTTACTTAACATCAAAATGCAGACTTCATTTGCAAACACAGAGATGTGCAAGCTTCATTTTTAATCAATTTTACTAGTTGGTATTACTTCTTTAGCTTTTCTTATTTTCATCATTCTGTTTTTCTTTCACTCCTTTTTAACAGTCTACAAGACATGAGTTTTTGCATCTTCTTGCACTATCAGAGGACAAAGCTCTGAAGTAATATTTTTCCTTAAAACATTACTTATCTGGTGTTGGTAGGATGTAAATGCACCTGCAGCCACAATCTTTTGGTGTTATATTCCATGCCAGCTAAAAATAAGTGAGACAACTAAGGCTTGTTAAACCGCTTAACAGATAAGATACAGCAGCCAGGCTATGCCTTGAGAAGTGTTCAGAACCACAATGGTTCATTGCATTGTAATTATAATTTTCCTTTTTTTTTTTTTTTTTTTTTTTTTTTTTTTGGTTTCTTTTCCTAAAAGCACACCCCTGGCCTACAGAAGTTAGGGAAGATGCCTCAGACCAGCCTTTTAGTTATCAGAAATATTATTTCAAGGACTATTAAAAAATAAGCATAATACAATGATTTGCACATTGTTTTAAGGTCAGGTTTTTGGAATCCAAGGCTTTAGAAGAAACCTTTGAGATTCTACTGCTGTAGAACAGCTTTGTTAGGGAGCACATAATGTAATTTTCTCTTAACATGTGGGGCCACTTTAAATTTGTGCTTCTGCATTATTAAACCATCGTGGGAAGTGCAGGAGGAGGAAACCCGGGTAATTGGCTGCAGCTCCAGATGCAGCCGCTCGCTCATTGGAGAGCCGAGGATTCTCCCAGTACTAAAATTAGACCATCTCCGCCCTCCAGAAATGCTTCTGGAAACAGCGAGCAGGAATTGTGACACAGCCCGAGGGCCCGCGGTGGGCAGGGAGGTGCCCAGGGCCAGGCTGCAGCCTCGGCGTGCACACAAAGCTGCTCTGGGGTTCATGTCCTGGGCAGCTGGGAAAATAAATGCACGCAATAAAGAAACTGCAAGAGATTCACCTTGACGGTGTTTGATGCACGGATATGAAATTCAGCTTTTCTTATGTAATAATAATTCTGAAGTGTTCGTGCAGGCAGAGGAAGCTTTTGAATTGCTAAATTTAAGCAAGGGCTGTCAGACTTGTACTCATTGACTTTGAAAAGAAATGACTTGCTGAATTGACTCTGAACTAAACTAAAAAACTGGTGGACTCTTTCTATCAGCATTTCTTAAAAAATAAAACATGTTTACCCGTTATCTCTGTGAAGTTGCAGTGTTTACAATGTTTTCAAATGAAATATTGGATAGGGTATTTCTGTTAAAGAAACAAATGCCATGTGCCTGTGTTGGTGAAGGAAAGTCTGCATCTGAATTTGTCTTGTGCACTTGGAACCTTTATTTTTTAAGGCATCTGAATAACGACGTCAGTCTTTGGTTTTTAAATATATTTCAAGCTGGCTGAAAGGAAATAACTGCATATTTTTATTTCTCGTTTCTATATTTATATTATTCACATTACTCATGAAAAAGATTAAAGCAAAGTGGATTTTGCTTACACTAAAACCAGCTTTTGCTGTAAATTTGCTATTTCCTCACCTAACCAGGGCACATAGTGTCAGCACCTCTGGCTCCAGATCGTTGGGGTTTTTTTCTCTTCTCCTTTGCCCCTATTTTCAGTCTGATATTAAAATTTAAAGCCTGCACACCTGTGTTTTCTCTCTGTCCCTGTGTCAGTGTCACCCCAAGGGTTTGAGTGCAATGTCCAGTTTTGGCTGAGCTCAGCCGTGTTCCAGCACCTGGGATCGCAGTTGGTGAGAGCACGGTGAGGAGAGGGGACGAGGCGCAGGGAGAGGAGCAGAGCCGAGCAGGGCGGCGGAGGCAGCCGCAGTTATCGGGGCCGCTCACAGCCCACACCCCGATAGCGCGGGGCCAGCTGGCCCGGCTCCACCCGGCAGCGCCGGTAAACAGGGACGGGAGGTGACAGCGGCACCCCGCGCCTCGGCTTCCCGGCCGTGTTGGATGGACAATGGCTGCTGGACACAGCCAGCTCCTCCCAGCCGAGCGCCCCCAGAGACACGGGGAAATAGGGCATGTGCGGGGAGGAAACGAATTGGCAGCACGGGAATAAAATTTGAAGGAAATCCCCAGAAAATGCGGCTGCCTGGCTCTGCTTCAGGCCCAGCTCATGATTTAAGCTACAAAACGGTGAAGGTTTCCTACTCGTTACATCTTTTTGCCATAAAAGTGAAGCGGCGCTGGGTAGCCGCTGTAATTCCCTCGCAGTCACCATTAGGGAGCTGCGGTTCGGGCCGGTGCCCCGGGCGTGCCGGGAGCTCCCGCCCCGCCGCTGCTGCTCAGCCGCGTCCGCAGGAAACCTCCCCACAAACACCGATAAATGACCTGGCAAGGGCTGCTGGCTTTTCCTTTATTTTTCTCCCCGCCAATAAATCGCGTCACGTCGCTTCATGAGCGTTTGCTTTGAGCGCATGGCTCCCTCAGCAGTTCTGAGCGTGAGGTGAAACCGACATAAAGCTTTTATTGTCGGGGAGGAATTAGGTTTTTGAGATGAGCCCCGGAGATCACTCCACTCCCCACTTTACTCCCGCACCACACACGGAGCCCATTCCGGAGCAGCCACAGCCCCCAGCTGTGTGCCCGGAGCCCGCGGCGGTCCCGGGCCGTGAGGGCCGCTCCACCTTCGCCGCCATCACCGCGCCGCTCCCGGCCGCCATCTTCGTCCCGCCCCGCCGAGGCCCGCGGGCGCCATCTTGTGCCCGGGGCCCGCGCCGCCATCGCCCGGCAACGGCGGCGGCTCCGGCGGAGCCCCGGAGGCCGGGACAGCAGAGCCCGGCCGGGGCCCCAAGGCAGGTGGAGCGGGGGGTTACGGGCGGACTTTGCAGCAGGGAGCAGGTTTTTGTAGCCAGGCAGAGTCTGCGTGTCTGGGTCTGGTCCAGCGCGGATGGAGAGAGCCAGGGAGCGTGGGGACACGGCGGGCAGTGAGCCAGGGAAGGGCTGCAGGTGCCATTGTGCGGAGTTCTCTGAGGCACTGACAGGATCCCCGCAGCATCCTGCTCTCGCAATTCTCTCGAAAAGGTTGAGAGTGCTGGGGGTGTTCAGCTCGGAGAAGAGAAGGTTCCATGGAGACCTCAGATCCCCTCCCAGTATCTAAAGGGGCTCCAAAGGAGCTGGGGAGGGGCTTGGCACAAGGACAGGGAGAGGCAGGAAAAGGAGGAATGGCTTCCCACTGCCAGAGGGCAGGGTTAGATGGGGTACTGGGGAGCAATTCTTGGCTGTGAGGGTGGTGAGGCCGTGGCACAGGTTACCTAGAGAAGCTGTGGCTGCCACATCCCTGGGAGTGTTCAAGGCCAGGTTGGACAGGGCTTGGAATAACCTGGGATAGTGCAAGGTGTCCCTGCCCATGGCAGGGTGGAACTGGATGGTCTTCAGGGTCCCTACCTGCCCAAACCATTCTGTGATGAAAAGAAGGTAAAAAATGATCACAGGTCTATAGGAAACCCCTTCACTGGTTCCACCACTCACAACACCATTCCCTGCTCTCAGCTTCCCAGTGCATCTGCTTAGTCAGATAACCAGCACTTTGTCTGGAGCCCATAAATACAGGAATTAAATAACCATTGACAAGTACCCTGAGGCTTACAGGTAGACGAGCTCCAAGTCATTAGTCCCCCGTCACAGTTGTCATGTGTGAGGATAGAGATTTGGGGTTTGAAGGAGCCCATGGTGGATGGAGGGGAGGGTGTGGGAGGACAGGGATCCCACATCAAGGTGTGTGATAACGCTTCTCTTTCCTCATACATTGTCCCGCTTAGTGAATAACATCATTAAATTTTGGCTTTATTTTCCACAAAATGCCACTGCACTGCAAATGGGAATGTGAACTGCAGAGTGCTGACAAGTGCAGAGAACATCTCGCATGGATTTTGTGAGGTGGGTGTGATCCTCTCTGTTCCTGGAGTACATGGTGAGTGTCACCGTAGGTGACTGCAGTAGACAAACTCCAAATGTCGTGTACTGGTGTCATTGCAGTACAAAAGGGGCAAGTGAATTCTAATGTAGAAGCCAGGATGGAAGTCTTAATGCCTGAACCTCAGATTTATGTGGAAAGAACTCTGGCTATCATCAAACCAGATGTCATTGATAAAGAAGAAGAAATAGAGGATGTCATTCTCCGATCAGGATTCCACATCATTCAGGTAACAGGCTGTGCTCCAGAAAAAATAGCTGTAGTTTATAAGTCAGGAAAATATATAACCTCCAGCAATCAAACCAGTAAGTAAAAGCTTGTGTGTCCAAAAAGGGATTCATGTTTTTCCTATATCATCAAACATTGCAGCCAGATTCTGTAACGAGATGCTTTCTGGTGCATGGGATGGAACAGAGCAGACCAACTCTTTTGCTGACCACAGGAAAACACAGATTTTGTTAATAAACTCAGATTTAGCAAAGGTGTGGAGCAGATGTGTGAACTTTCCAAGGCAGCTCTTTGGAGAGTGCATCATTCAGATCTCACATGATTTTGTGCAGTGTGCAAGTGGATATTAGAGAATTAATTTAATTCAACAGCTGGCCAGTTGCAGCCTAACTAATTTTTTTGTTTCCCATTGTTTTTACAGTAAATAGACTTATGAATATTGAAATTATTTATAAATATTTAAATGAACCCGGCTGGGCGGCCGCTGGGGGGCGCTGCGCCCTCGCGCCTGTGGGCGGCAGGGCCCCTCCCCCTCCTCCCCGAATTGTCTTTTGTTTTGTTTTGTTTTTTCATTTCCTCCCTTACCTTTCTGGTTGTTTTATTTATTTGTATTTATTATTTGCATTTATTTATTTATGGATCTCTTGGAGCTACTCTAGAAGAGGTCACGAAGATGCTCCATGGGCTGGAGACCCTCTGCTCTGGGGCCAGGCTGGGAGAGCTGGGGTTGTTCATCCTGTAGAAGAAAAGGCACCAGGGAGATCTGAGAGCCCCTTCCAGTGCCTAAAGAGGCTCCAAAGGAGCTGCAGAGGGACTTTGGGCAAGGGCTTGGAGTGACAGGACAAAGGGGAATGGCTGCCAGCTGCCAGAGGGCAGGGTTAGATGGGATATTGGGAAGAAATTCTTCACCATGAGGGTGGTGAGGCCCTGGCAATGGTTGCCCAGAGAAGCTGTGGCTGCCCCATACCTGGAAGTGTTCAGGGGTGGGTTTGAGGTTTGAGCAACCTGGGCTAGTGGAAAGTGTCCCAGCCTGTGTCAGGGGGTTTGAAACAAGATGATTTTTTAAGACATCTTTCAACCCAAACCATTCCATTTTGTATTGATTCAATACATATCAGAAGATGACACAAAACAGATTATTTATTTAATTGCAGTATGTTAAGAGAGTCTTCTGATGCCAGCAGTGACTTTTGACAGCAAAGTTACTGGGACTCTGAATATATGAAACTTTTGTGTTATATAAGTTTCAGCTTGAAGAATGTACTTTAAATTTTTTTTCTTGGCCACCCTGGAGTTTCTGATAACTTCCCAAAGTTGTCCTGATCCTGGCCACCTGCAGGCTAGGCAGCTATTGGGAGAGTCACAACGCACTGAATGAAAAATAGAACAATTGCATAATTAACAATGTGGGCTGGAGAGAAACTTGTTTAAAAGTAGAACATTATGCTGTAGCAGCTGAGTAACAAAATCCTGCCCTTGTAATGCTCTTCACTTTTTTCTTTTTTGTACTGTGCTCTGTCACCCAGCTGTTAGAAAATGCTGTAGTTTGCCTGGGCTATAATCACATCTTACTCAAATAGACTGTTTTAGTAATTAACTTGGAAAACTTCTGCTCTTTGTTACTCTGTATCTTAAAGAGGATCATATCAGATTGGTTTCAGAAGTTACTCTGTGTGAAGATATGACTGCAGGAGAGGACTATATCCTGCCTTTTAGTGCTCTGAGCTGTTTCAATGTAGCAAGCTATTTGAAGTCTTTATTTGTCTTTTACACTTTATAGAAACGGAAGCTCCAGTTAAGCCCAGAGCAATGCAGCAACTTCTACGCAGACCAATTTGGAAAAGTGTTTTTCCCTAATTTAACAGCCTATATGAGTTCTGGTCCTATAATTGCTATGGTTCTTGCTAGAAATTGTGCAGTCTCCTACTGGAAGGAGTTGCTTGGACCATCCAACAGCCTAAGAGCTAGGATAACTCACCCTCACAGGTAACTCACTGACTGGCCTTGGGCAGGTCAGTAGGATTTTGTCATTCTCTTGACTGAGACCAGAATTCCTCCTTTTTTTTTTTTTCTTTTTTCTTTATTTTTTTGTGTGATTTGTTTATTTATACAGTACAGACACAGGCTTCTTGTCTCTTCAGTTTTGTGCAACAGCTTTTCACCGTTGTTTTTTAGTATGCAAAGCTCACCTGTTTTATGAGGAATGCTGAGTGCATGAACATTAAAGTTTTAGGTAGCTGCTTGTTATGTTTGAGACAAAATCAAGCCAATGTCTTGTTAATTAGTTCATATCTATTGCTTTTCTGTGCTCTCAGGCTGCAGAGATTTGGAAGGGATTTGCAGTTGCCCTCCAAGTAAAAATTTCCCTTGTTTTTAGCTTAAGAGCACTCTATGGGACTGACGAGCTGAGGAATGGGCTCCATGGCAGTCTTAGCATCTCTTCAGCAGAGAGAGAAATTCGATTCGTATTTCCAGAAGGTAAAATGGTACAGTTGGTTCATTGCCAGTCTTGGGGAGGATGGAGTTTGTCCCTGTTTTTCCCTGGTGTTACTTGTCTTCAGATACAATTGATTTAGAAGAGGTTGGGTTTGTTTGCTTTATAGGATTGTAGGTCTCTTTATGTATAAGCTGACATTTTCTGCTATGAAAGGCTTACCAAAAATCTCTGAGCAGCCAGTGTAGTTACAGAGATTGCTTCCACTTTTCAGACTCTGCTCTGGGAACAGGAGCAGTCAAAGCTAGTAAATGAGAAGAAATAGGAAGCTATTACACTCCAGCAAGTGTTTCTGGCACTGTCAGCCCTGGAGACTCCTGTTGATTTGAGAAGACTGCCTTTTGGATTCAGGCTGAGTAATTCCTATTCAAAAGCAGCTGGATGCTCACATGATAGCACAATTCCAAAGTTAAGTGCCAGAGAAAAGGGCCTTAGAACCTGGAAAGGCTGCAGGAGGATCTCTGGTTTGTAACAGGATTTGGTCTTTGACAGAAAGGTGCAAGTGAAACTGCTAGAAAAACGTGTCTACTGATACTTTTTGTCAGCTGTATCAGTGAGTTTAATAAAAGATGTTGCATCTCCTTACAAATCTTACCCATTGTGTAAACCGTGTCTCTTCTCACCCTGACAAACAAAGCAAGACTAAAGGTGAGATTTTGAGGGTCTCCAGAAACCAGCTTCACACTGCAGGAAGAAAGTGCTAAACGTGGGATATATTGTTTCTCTTCTGCCCCAAATGTATCTTCAAGGATTAAGGTTTTCCCCAGATGATCTGATTTCCTCCCTTTCGTAATAGGCTGTAATTAGTAAAATTATCTCAGGGACATTGTAAAAAAGTTTAGGGAGTTTCTTTGCAGTTTGTTGTGGGAAAAGCTATAAAATCTGTGTTGTATTATTAACTTACTAAGGAGAAGAGCAGCTCACATATGAACAACCTTTGAAAGAATGCTGGGTTTAATCACTCCAGAGGCTGCTTTCTAACACCTGTGGTTCCTCCTTGCAGCAATCTTGGAGCCTGTTCCCACTGGACAAAGAGCTCGGGATTACCTGAACCTGTATGTGAAGCCCACTCTGCTGGCAGGGCTCACTGCCCTGTGCAAAGAGAAGCCAGCAGACCCCATGGTATGTGCAGTGTCCCAGCGCTGCTGTCAGCTTTGGGATGCAGTTACCTGCTGTTAGTAAAGTCCCTGTTTATAGGAGAGCTAGTCTGTTGTGCTGTTTTAGCTGTCAGCTAATGAGCTACTCAAATAACATTTGGTTTCAAGAAGTTGATTTGTTTGTTAGAGATGAAACAAGGATGTGTTTTAAGTCCCTAAACAAAATCAGTTTTCTTACATCTGAAAAAACATGGTAAATGTGTCTTTGTGTTCTTAAAGTTCCAGTCATTCACACCAGTACTTATTTAAGCATGCAGATAGTTAATCTGTGTGGCAACTTGCTGGCAGTTGTGGTGGATTTTACATCATTATCAGGTATATAATCAACATTGTATTTTTCTAAAGGATACTTTTCAGAATAAAAAGCCTTAAAAACATTTGGGGTGTTCCTATGAACTGTGTGATGTGCATGAGGCCACATTTAATGTCCTTTGATTTTCCCAGCTTTATAACCTGTTTATCTGTATGTCTGACACTGTTACCATAGAAATCTAGAAAACAGAAGATGATGGCCCAAAGGCCAAAGCAATTGTATCTATTCCTAACAAATGTGTGTCTGGCCTGTGCTTTAGCACTCCAAATGATGGAGAATCTACAGTCTCCCCAGGCAATCTGTTTCAGTGCTTAATTATACTTGTTAAAAGCTTTCACTAAAAGATAGCCTAAATCTCCTGGCTCCAATTTTAAGCCCATTACTTTTCTCCCCTCCTTTTACTGTCCCCGAAAGACACTGGAGACAATGTAATATCTCATATCTCTCTTTCTCTCTCTTTTTTTTTTTTTTTTTTAGCAACCTATTGCATATTTGAAGAGTATTCCCATTTTCTTTCCCTTCAGTCATCTCTTTACTATATTAATTACTGAATTTTTTTTGTTACAAGTCCCATCTTTCTAACTCACTGTTTTGGCTTCCAGTTAATCTGCATTCTTAGCACAATTTTCTCGTCAATTATAAGTATCAAAGAGTGACTTCATCAAGACAATGCTTTCCTTCCTTGCTTGTAAGAAAGCTGTATGAAGCAGTGTCAGTAGCTTTGCTAAAAACGCTGTTTGTACCTTCTTTGTTGTCCATAATGTCTGTGACTTTGTAACAGAAGGAAAATGATGGTGATTTGATACTGCTTCAGAAATAGATATTGCCTGTTGCTTTTCAGCTTGTTATCTGCTAGGTGGCTTACAGGGAGACTATTGGAATGTTTTGTTTTTTCCAGTATCCTTTTCTTCTTTCCTTTTGGAGATGACATCAGAAAGTGTCTGTGCACTCAGAAATACTTGCTGTCGGCACAGAAGTTGTCTCAGCCAGCTCCTTAAATAAGGATAAATTTATTTGGGTTCAAATGATCTGAGGATTTCTTTTTCTCCAAAGTAGTTTTCTTAAGGGGTTTTGGGATATTTTGTTTGTTTGTTTTCCATTTCTGTCTCGAGTTCTTGTTACTGCCCTGCTGTTGCTGACTTTGCCTGTCCTAGTGCTCTGCTTGGCTCTGCCTTTGCAAACCACCCTTTCTGTAGGTGGTAGTAAAAGGAGAGTGTTGCTTACCTTCCCTGTCTGCTGTTCTGTCAGCTCTTCACAGTGTGGTATGAAGTTTGTTGTACTCAGCATTCCAGAAGCCAATCGTCAACAGCCTTGTGAAGTAAATAAGGATGTGTTAAAAACTTTGCTTTACAAGTGGAGAAATCGAGGCAAAAGGTTAATTTGCCTAAGGCCAGGCCCAGACTGGCAGATAGAATTAGGACTCAAGGCATTCCTGCCTCCCACGTTCTTATTTAAGCTCAACGTGCTGGAAAACTTACAAGATGAATTTCAAGAAGTAATCACGTTTTGGTTTTAAGTTTTAGGTGCTGTGAGGTGATTTCAGTGTGAAAGGCTGGCATCTTAATGAATGATTACTCAATGAATATCTCTTAAGTGTTGTCAGCAGCAATATTTCATTAAGCAGTTTCATGCATATTGTGCAGCCACATTCTAAAACAAAGCCTATTTGAGGTATGGCTCAAATGGTCTTATACTTTCAGAAAGATAAACATTGCCAGGACAAGTTGTCTTCTAAAGGTCAGTATGAATCGTTCAAAAGCCATATAAGCTCTGAAGATTTAAAAAAGCAGGTCATCTGCATGTCCATTTTTTTCTGAAAGGTCTTAATTTTGCAGCACAGTAGGAGAGTATCTGTAGCAGAGATTTCAAATAATGCTTTTAATAGTCTCCTGTACACTTAATAGAAAACAACAGAAAGCTGAAAACATTTGGGGTTTGGGTTTTTTATTCACAGATTTGGCTTGCTGACTGGCTGATTGAACACAATCCTAATAAACCTAAACTACAATATCGCGTCTCTGAGTAAGAGCATCGGTGGTGAGAGCTTGATGGAAACCATCCCCAGCATTCCAAGTTACAGATGTGCATTGTCATTTTTGGTGTGTCCTTTGACTGTATATCCAATACTATCTAAAGTAAATGCATTTGTCATAACTACTTGTGTCTTCATGGGATAAAGAACCTTACCCTTAACCAGGATGTAGTGGTTCTAATGCCTTCTCTACTGACAAAGTGAATGTCAATAAATTTATGGCGTTGGGTGGTTAGAAAAAGACAATGTTCTCAGTGGGTGTGACTTACTGCTATTTTCCCCATTTTTCTTGGTTTGGGAGTGTGGGAGAGCAAAATCATTTACAGCAGTGTGGATTCCCAAATGACATCCACCTGGCCTGTGCTTTGTGAAGCCAAGAGTTGTGTTTCAGCAATCTTGTAGCATAAATTCAGCTTTGAAGGGAGATACTTGCATATAATTACTGGAGGGATATTAGCAACTTTGGAATTTTAGTTGCTGATTACATCACCCAGCTAAGGTTGCTCTCGAAGATGGTTCACTTAAGTCTGATGTATTTTATCAGAATGTAATTTGAAGGATTTATATGAAGGTACATGAAATGCACCTTTCCCATCTTGGTGGCAAAAGGCTCAGCAACGATAAATAATAATAATATGTATTTTAGTCAAGACTAAAGTTGTCTTTCAGCATGTTTGCAAGAAAGGTTCTTAATTGGAACAGCTCACCTTAAGAGTGTTTTCTGTGTTTTCCTGCTCCTAAAGGTATGCAAATTTCTGTTGTTTTCCTCAAACTTTCATGTGTTCTGTTGAAGAATTTCAAGAGTGCTCTTCCACAAGTAACAGGTTAATCCCACATTATTGCCTTTTATGAAGTAACTAAACTATTTTTTGGGAATGTGGGGCTTTTTAATTTTCTTCAGAGCTGTGTGTATGTTGTTAACTTCAAGCTTTGTGTCTTATGGTTTGACTGGCTAGAATGCAGAAAACTGTAATTTTCATAACTCTGGAATACAAGTATGCTTGACTAGTACTAAACAAACAAGCAATTTCATAATTTGTTTAATGAAAAAACTTGTTTCCCCAGTTTGAGTAATTATGAGAAACAGAAGTCATTTGTCTGTAACATCAAACTTTGTTTAAGTGAATTGTTTATTCTCATTGGAACAAAACAGTATTGCCAGCCCAAATAATAAACATTTAGAAACTGGTCCTTACAGTACCAAGATTTAAAAATCTTGGGACTTCTAAGACAAGGAAAAAAAGAAAGCCCAAACCCTCAAATAATTAAGAATAAAAGTATGAGGTGGTTAAAAATATAATAAACAGATCTGTTTACAACCATTTTATTTTGCCTATAATTATTGTCCCCCTATGTGTGTGATTGCTCCAGTTACAGGATGGTTGTGCTTTGTGGTTTCCTGTCAGCCAAATAAGAAATCCATTTTCTGAAGATACCAGAAAGTAAAATCTGGTGAATTCACAAGGCATTCCCCTGTATTTTGTTAGTTTCTATGACATTTGCTTGCTTATTTTGATGTGCTACTGTTCGACAATAAATATATCCTTTATGTTACTGCTGGAGTTTTCAGTTTTGCTTTTGTGCCAGAGCTTCTTTATGTTGGATGAGAGTAAGTGGGAGAAGGGACAAAGGCAGCTGTTGTTGCAAATGTCACCTTTATCACATACACAATATAAATTCAGTATAGTCATTCAGGTGTTCAGCTATCATGGAATTATTCTCTGATGTTGGAGCTATCACCATCAATTGCTGACTGGTGTTTGCTTCTATTTTCCCAAAGAAAAGGTGGGATGAGAGAAGTTGCCTTTATCCCATGGGTGCCATCCTGACTCACCGTATCCCTACACATTGGACAAGTATTGATGCAGCAGATCTCACTGCTGAGATCCTGAGGAACCTGCAGTAATAAGTAGGGTGTGGGCTGAGGGTCAGTCCCAGGAATGTGAAATGGCCAAGCAGCCTGATCCCATGGGGGAGCTGTGACACCACGGGAGAGGCTGCCGGGGCGTGTGCTGCTACATTTCTTATGGTCTTCAGGTTTTTAGTTAGCCCAGAGTGGTACAGGCTTGGCCAGGCTTATAAATCCATAGCACAGAAAATGTAGCTTGGGGAAAAAAAACCCAGATTAACTGAAAGATGTCTTTCCATTCAGTATTAGCAAGGTGAGATATTCTCTGATGAGTAATGTGTCCTCTCCCCCCACAGGTTAAAATAATTATCTTGCCTATTGAGTTTTATTGGGCATTTTTAACTTTGAGGGAGTTCATTTTAGTTTTACTGCCTGAGTGCTGGAATAGAGCTATGTCCATAAAATGAGCAAGTCAGTCTGTTTCCCATAGTTCTGTTTTTTCAACAGAGTTCCTCCTAGAACTTTGCTTATCATATACTTGCTATCACCTGCACTGGAAGTTGTTCTTGGAGCTATACAGATTGAGCTAGTCTTGAAGTATGTGATTGTTCAGCCTTCCTGTTTCACAAGGGATTTATTATCTTCAGGAACAATTAAACTTGGACATACTTTCAGATGGCAGAAGCCCCAGTCAAAGGCAGTTTCCCTTTGCCTTCATCTGTCAGAGCATTCCAGCATGCCCAGCTTCTGGAATGAGTCACTGGTCAGAGCCTGGCACTGTCATTCAGGAGATTTAAGGTTGTTTCAGGGGATTTGCAAGCCCTTGCTTTTCTCATGTAGGAAAAGAAGATTTGTGTTTCTTCCTTCATTTTAGCTATTAATCTTCACCATCCTTTAAGCAGCAGTTGATAAGGGTCAGTGTTCATTCATTCATTCATTCAGAGTAGTCAGATAAGATAATTTGTGTTGTTCTGCACAGTAAATGTTGGCTATTTTTGGTGGTACCCAACAAGAGCTCATCCTCTGAAAATATTGTCGTTCTTCAATTTCATTTAAAAACAAAATTGGAAGAGAAATAATTTCTATTTTGTTGGAAAGACTCTTTGCATATCATAAAGAGATCATCATAAAAAGATAACTTGCAATTGTTTTTGCAGTGCTGTTTCCTTTTAGTAGATTGGTCTTTGGACTAGAAATAGGACTTCAATCCTCTCTACTCATTGCCTGCTGCTTTGCTTTACTCAAGTAGACTTGGCTCAAACCAGTGTGGCAGTGTCACCAGGTCCATCCCAGCAAATAGGTACTTCCTGGTTGTGATGTTAGTGAAACAGGAAAACCTGCTGCTTTAGGATGGTCAATCAAGAGCAGCTGCCTGCACCAAGAAACCTCCCCTGGTGTGGATGAGCTCCTCTGGGTGTGGAGTGTGTCAGCAGCGTGACTGATGTGTGCAATCTCCTTGGGAGGATGCCTGTCAAATCATTGTCATGCTGCCTCCTGCCAAGTGATCATGGGGACACTGCCAAAGCTCAGGGGAGAGCTTTTTGTTGGTCTTCTGAGCCAGAAATGAGGTATTGTTGTGAGACGGAGCAGTTGGTGGGAGAAGAAGGCAGTTTGCAGACAAGTGGGTGAATGATACTCTAATAATGGTAACTGAAGGATTGAGAATTCAGTTCACTGCTTGTGAGTGTTTTAGGGCTGAGGGAGGGGGTGCTTTTGCACAAAGATCTTCATGCTGTGCCTTGCTAGGTGTGCTTATATTTGTCTTGTGTGGCATCAAATTTTGTCCCCTGAGAATCCCTGACTGGCTTATCTTGCTTAGCTGTGGTACTATTCTGAAGCATGAGTATTAAAAAAAAACAAACAAAACACAGCTCTGGTACCATGTCTGCGACTTTGTTACCATCATATTTAGTTTTCTATTGAAAAGTCTTTTCACCTGGGATCTGAGTCAACCTGGATGGATTCTGTTTGGCCAGAGAGAAAAGGCTGTTGGGTGCAGTGTGTCAGCTGCAGACTGCCTGATCAAGTAATCATGTATGAACTCACCCTAAATTGCAGGGAATTTTTATGTGCAAGAACCTAATTTGGCTTTAAATACTCTTGGCTTTAGTAAACTACTCTACAAACCATCCACGTATCTTTATCATCTCAATATGATCAATGCTTAAGCTCTTATTTCCTTGCTAGGGGACAGTTGTGTTTTTCTCGTGCTTCCAGAATCTGCACAGATTGTCAGGTTAGGAAATTCTGCATTTCCAAAAGCAACATCTTATTGCTATGCTGGCCAGTGGTGCTTATCTCTCTTAGGTGTTGTAAAGTGTTTTCTTGCTGGGTGGCATTCCTGGTGCCGTGTGAATGAGGCAGTGTTTTGTCCATGTTTAGTTTTGTGTCAGGCCCCGTCTCTCTGTGTGAGAAAATTCCCAGGAGTGTTTAACAGACGCGTGCGGACAAATCTCCTGCACGCCCCATAAAGCACTTCACTATGGGCCACTATAAAGCAGTCATTACAGAGCAGTGTTTAAACTTCTGAGATTAACACAGTCTCTCAATTGCACTTACTTATTTTTATAATGTGTAATTTAGCAACTGAACTGTGAAAAGTTATGGCATAGCAAGGTCTTCTTAAAAACAGTGGTTCCAACTGTGCTTTTAGATTGCTTCGTTGTAAATCCGGAGCAATTCCATCCTGTTAGTTAAAAGAAAGAGGGAAAGTGGGATCGTTTCTGGGAGCTGCTCAGATGGTGTATGTGCGTCTGAAATGTGTTGTCAGGTGTTGGCATGGCACATTTTCCACATTTATGGAAAGCAAAGAGCTTGTGCCTGATTTCTCAGGAGCCAGACTTGGACAATGCTGTTCCCTGCATGCAGAACATTTTAGCAGTTGCCATTTTACTCTGGGAGTTGTGCAATGGTAATTTTGCCTGGATGAAGAAAGTTTGATCAAGCCTCTGTTTGAAAACCAGATGCTTTTTCTGTGGCCACCACACATCTAGATAGCCATGAGATCCTTCCCTGCTACTTACCACTTTCAACTGAACTATCCTATAAGGCTATTTCAGAATACTTGTTTTCTTCCCAGTTCTCCCATGTAAATATACTGAACTGACCAGCAAAGTTTTGACCATGACTGTCTTTGTTTTGCAAAGTTCTCTTGTAAACAGGCACTGTGGGACTTCCCCAAATAGCCCCATCAGTGCAACTGAATGGGAGCAACAAAGGCATAGGAAATGAAATGTCCATTCCTTTTCTTATTCATGTAAATGCTAGTGTATCATACTGTTTTGTTAGCTTCATGTAGTCAGGATCTGTGATGGTTCTTAAGCCTTTTATTGCTTTTTTTTCCCTTTAATGAGCTGCAGTAAAACATTGCCTTACCTGAGTGCTGACTCAGTGCTGAGGCATTCTCCAAACTTAGCGTTATTGATATTAATTAGTCATTACCCATGGCAAAGGCTGTCACCACAGCACAAAGCAGCCATGATATATCTTTACCAGTTGTTCTGTCTCTCTGCAAAATGTTCCTTTTTAAGACTATGTGGGATTCCTGGAATGAGCAATTTCAAGTCATCCATAAACATGGTTTTAATAATGATACCTGGTTTCTTTATAATATCTCTCCTCGGATGGGCAATGATGTACAAAGGAACTGGCAGTACACAGGTGGTACAAGTGTGAAGGTAAGGAATGGAGAAGTGAAAAGACACCTTGGGTCTTCCCTTGGAGCAGCATCAGAATCTAGGATCACAGAATCGTGGGAAATACGGGCAAATGCATGAGCAGATGGCTACTGCACGTGCACTGTGAAAGTGCCTATTTGTGGGGAGGAATGGGGAGTTTAACACCTGTGTTCTCAAGGTCTGCCAGTGATTTGGTTCTTGGATCACTTGGCATCTCACATGTTGAGTCATTTCTTTGAAGGCTTTTCTACCTGAATATGGGTAGAGGGTTTCTCTGTGTGGTATGAGGTTTTGATGAAGATAGCTCCTATCACTGCAGTAATGCTGTTGCAAGTCTGTTAATGACTTCTGGACTTCCTAAAGCACTGACCAAAAATTAGTGGCCAGTTTTCTTTCATCTCTGGAAGTGGAAACAAGCAGAGCTGGCACAGCTCTGAAGTTGTGTATGGAATTAGCAGGTGTGGAGCACAACACCTAGGTGAGAGTAATTCCTCTCCAGGGTACAGGTGAGTCTGGCTGGGAGGATCTGTGCTTCTTTGTTCCAGCAACACCTCCAACTGTTTTGTTTTCTGTTCTGTGTTGTTGTCTACAGCCACCAAAGGTGATGATCCAAGGGGAAATCACATGGTGTTTGCTGACACCATGTTTAGAGCTGTGAAACAGAACAGGTAGAGAAAAAGCCAAATGAGGACTTGTGATCCTCTACTCTGTCTTCTCCTGTTCCAACAGCACAGAAATGAAATGTTTCCCTATCCCTAAACCAGGACATCCACCTCTCAGATACTCTGACTGAGCTCCACTCAGCTCAGCCATGATCACAGGTGTGTGCAGGAGGACTGGCTGGGGCACAGAGAGCAAAGGCTGACAGACAATTAAAATGTGTAGCTATTTTTATTCTGCTCTAACTGTTCGGTTTCTTTCTAGGGACAAACAGTTGATATTACTTTTATCAGCTGCCATGAGGGAAAAGGTGTAAGGTAAAGTATATTTTTAGGTTGAACAATTTTATGTGAGCTTTTACAGATTTGCTGCAGAAGATGGTGTTTGGCCATCTCCTTGGGTACTATAATCTGATATAATCCTACTGAGGTGAATTTTGACAGATTATATCAGTTTGGGTATGGCCTGAGATTGTAACATCCTGACAGTATAAACTGGCAGCTTTTGATTTTCACTCCCTTATAATGACAAGAAACTGGATCTTTATTTATCTATCTATGCAGTTCCAATGAAAATTAATAGTTTCATTGTCACCTAGTATTAATTTACAGTTCTGCTACAGGTTTTCTTTTATGGTTCAGAAAGTTTAAATACAGAATAATTTTCACCATTTGTGTGTGCCAACCCATCCGTGGTTGAGAAACAGCTGTATCTGGTGCCAGGGGAGTTTTCCAAAAATACAGAACATCTTTTATAGGCCCACATGCGTAACATGAAACTGTTTCTGCTCATGGAGGCTGTAGGATTTGCACACTGGTCCAGAGGTGACACCTTACTGATGGAAATTCACTTATTTTTTATTTTAAAAATTTTCTTCCAGAAGTTTTATCTTCCCTTCATCCATAGTGCCAGGGGAACATGTTGAGGCATGCCCTTTTCTGTTTGCTTTCAACAACAATGGGAATTCTTCAGTTAAGCATAAAAAAAATGGAAATTTCCTTTCTTTTTGCCTCTCTCAAGTATGTTTAGGTAACTGAAGCACATTCACACTTGGAGAGATGGGGCTGTTTTGCAAAGGAAAACCAAAACATTCCAGTGCAGCTAATATTGCAGCTCCTCTGGTGTCTTAAGTTCAGGCCGCAGCAGGAGGCACAGATATCTAAGGGGAATGCAGTAACTTTTTGGATCTTTTCTTTGGAAGAAATAATGAGTCACAATTAACCCATTCAGCTAAGTTGGTAATGCGCAGGGGGATGAGAGAAGAAATGGGAAGTTCTTAGTTCTAATGGTTTGTTCTGCAGAAAAGAAACCTTTTTTCTTACATCCCTTCAGACTCAATCATTACATTTGTCTTCATCACTGCAGGAAGCATAAATTTGCTTCTTTTCTTACAACCTTCTCTTATACATCTCTCCTTGAGATGTCCAAGCCTGATGTGATGATTGTGCTTTGATTATCTTGCTCTGGCAAACCAATGGGCTTCACTCTCCAGGAGAAAAGGGCTCTCCAGGGCAAGTGTCAGAATGTTGGCACAAAGTATTTTGTTCCTCTTACATGATTAATGTGGAAGGAGTGTTTTTAAGTACTTTGTAATTTGTCACAATGAGACTTGCAACAGAAAACAAGCCATGGCAGAGGCAGCCAGGGCCATAAAGTGCTGTTGTTGAGAAGTGAGGACTATTCTAACACAGGTGATGTCTCCAGGGGGTGTATTCCTCAAGGACTGGTGGGTGGATTAGCAGTCAAACCTTTGAGGAGCAGGGTGAAAGCCAATATGTCCATGGTGACAGGGACACAGCTGGAATTAAGAAGGATGACTTGTACATCCAGACCTTTTTAAAAGGATTTTGGTTGTTTTTTCCTCTAATGATCTTTTCTGGATTTATTTATTTAGCTGTCTCAAAAGTTAATGTCTTTTAGGCAGCAGAAAAGTGTCTGCCCTGGTGTCTCAGAGAATGAGGCTTTGTCTTTGGTCCCTCACAGAAGGAGCTGCACACTGGTGCCAAAGGTGAGCAGGAGATGGAATGTCCTGTTGCTCTCTGCCTGTCTCTGGCACTGTAGTGCTTGTGGAGCTCATCTCAGCAGAGTTTTGCTGCTTGCTGCTTTCATTTTTCCAGCCTCTGGGCCTCGATGTCACCATGTGGCTTTGAAAAGAAATGTCTTGAGGCTGAAGGAGCCTGTGCAAAAAAAGTCACCCCTCCTTCAAAATGTGGGTCAGGGTGGTGTTTGTTCAAGGAGTAGCACCTGAAGGTCAATTCTGTTATTCCATGACTCCTTATTTGATATGTTTTCCCAAAAGCCAGTAATCTCCGAGGAAGAAATATCCTGTCTGGGAAAATAAAGCAAGACATGTAAATTGCTTTAATGGGATTCTCTAATACATTTATATCTTCCTAAAAGGAAGCTAAACCACATGCATGAGATGATAGATGAGTTTATTTTCACATGTGGATTTAATAACCTACCAAGATGTAGCTGCATTTTTAGTGCCCGAAGTCATCTCCAGGAAAATAGTTCCCTGGGGTGAGGTCAGTGTCTGCTTACAGCCAAGAGAATGAGCTGAAGGGGTTTGCCAGTGGCTAGCTTGGTTAGGAGGCAGGATAGTTTATATCATACTGAACAAATCAGGGTGGTGGAGAAATTAATTATATCTTCTGCACGGAACAGAGAGAGTGGAAGTGCCCCTGAAACCAAATGGGGTTTAAAACTCTGAGGAGTTGGAAGGAGCTGACTGCCACTCTGTTCTCTTTGTAGCACTGTTTGTTACTCTTCCCAAATATTTATTGGATCATAGTTGTAATTAAATTTGTGCTGAAAATGTACAGAGCACCCTGTACTTAGTGTCACATGAAACCAGAGATCCTCTACACTGAAGCAGTACAGTGGCAGGCCCTTGGCCACAACAGCCCCCTTAGGAATGGGAGATATCCAAAAAAGACTCCCCTGTTGATACAGCACTTGCTAAGTTAAAGCACAGGAAATAGTGAATTTTGGCTCCATCCTGTTTGACCATTTACACTATCTCCTTATCAATGTACGTGGCCTGGTCCTGGGAGATTGGATGGTGTCTGGATACAAGAGGTACAATTTAGTGCTCCCAACTGCTTGAAAGGGACTGGACAGTGATTTGTGAGCTCTCTGGTGATGGGTGAGATAAAGCTCTGCAGTGGGATGTCCTCTGCCCTGCCTCCACCCTGGCCAGAGCTGGGCCAGGCTCCCCATGCACACCTTGGAGCTGGAGCTGAGTGCAGGCTGTGACCTGACTGCTCCTGAATCATGGGCTGTCTCAAATCCAGGTTTGAGTCTCGTGGCCTGTAGTAGATGGGAGAAAGAAATCAATGTGCTGCAATCAAAGGCATATAGATGTTTCTCAGGGAATTTAAACAGCAGGTTGTTTGGTACAACAGAGGCCGAGACCTGAGATGACGGCCCTGACACCCTGCAGGGGAAAGCCCATGGGACAAGAAAGAAACAGGAGAGTAAAGCAGTCCAGGCTGGGAAGCACAACTGTGTTTGCCCTGGGATAAATCTTGTTAACTTAAGCACATCAAAGCATAAATGTACTGTCTTACTCCTGGACTCAAGCTGGCTCGAGCAAAGCCATCCTGAGAATCTCTTTCCAGTGCTCCTGTCCAGGACTGGCTGGTGCTGGTGCTCCTGTGCCAGCACAGATGTCCCCGGGAGCCACATTTGCAGCCTGCCCCTGACTGGAATTACCTGCTCTCCAGACACCTGTGGTGCAGTTGTAATGCTGGGAATGCTTGGCACCTCGGGAGGTATTTGGGACTGAGTTAATTTAATTATTCTCTTACTCATTGGCTTCAAAATCCACTTAGAGATAGGGAGGAGGTGCCTTGTCCCTATCACAACTGATGGCAGCCAGCCAGCAGTCTCTGCCTGGCAGGAGTGGGAATGAAGAGCTGGGCCAGAGCAGGTCAAGGCACTGGACAAAAGGGAGAGAGAAAGAAATGACTGCGTTTAAAACTGCTGACTCTAGTCTTGATGGATGATCCCCTGGAAGTGTCAGGCCAGGAGCCACAGCTCTGTGAGTTAGAAAAGCCTGTGGAACTGAGAAGAAATGTGAGAAATACTTCTCACCCTTGGGTGTGTCCAGGCCTGATCTTAGCCAATAAAGAGTATCCCACTGACATCTCAACCCAGCATTTCAGGCCAGGTACCTCATCATAGCCCAGTTTGAGTGCTGACAGCTAGGCCAGGTGGGACAGGGAGTGCAGCCATGGTCCCAAGCAGAGCTTATAACCAGCAAACTCAGCCCATGCATGGCCCGAGTTTGAGCCCAAGTGAGGTAACCTCTCCCCACTGTTTTACAGTCTTTGCACTGACCTCATCATTATCATCTTTTATGGCATCCCATGTGCTGTTGAAAGCATCTGAGGAGGAAATGAAGGGCCGTTTACTGTCCAGGCTCTGTGCTTACATGTCCCCTGACGAGCTATTCTCTCCTGACCATGCCCACAAGGGGCTTCAATTAATGTTGCATGGGACACTGAAGAGAGACTAGAGAGAGAAAGAAAAAAACAGCTAAAATGCTATTAGAGATCTCCCTCTCTAATCCCCATCATGTCCTACTGCTTGTAAAACTCCACAGTCTCATTCTATGACAGAATTAGACTTACTCTCTTTCATTTTCTGGCACTGACTCTGTCCCACATGATTGCACCTCATCTTTGCATCCTGACTGCATTTGGTGAACATTTCTTAGCGGTGACCATCAATCCCTTCTCCTTACTGCACTTAGCGTTGCCACCAACTCCCTCTCCTTTCCTCTCTGCATTTTGAACCCTCTGGGACGGATGAGTTTGGGTCCAAGAGCTGGTGCACACTTTAAAAGGGTCTTTTCTAATCTCCAGAAGTGTTTGGACCAAGTCCACTTTGTCTAGGAGAGCTCTCTACACATAAATAATAGTTTAATTAGGGAACCCCTCATCTTTCTTGTTCATAAACTATGAGCCACTCTGTTTGGTAAAGGGATACTGGGATGGGAGAGCAAAAGAGAAGGAAGGAATTAATTTTGAAAGTACATTGCAATGTTACATTTATCTGTTTTTCTCTAATCCATCAATCTTCTGTTGTATGGCTCAGCTCCTTGGGGCTTGTTTGAAAAGGGGGAATTTACTGCACTGTAAGCCAGGGCAGTGATTTGCAAAGTGGGGGCCATGGATTGTATCCTAGGAGAGAGCAGGGAACCAGAAAAAGCGGTGGGGGAGCTTGTGAATCCTTCTGCAAGGGGTGTAAATACGCTGTACATTACCAGCTCCCTCCCAGCCACCCCTGGGGGCATTTCTGGAGGCACCAACCTGCCCTGTGCCCACCTCCTGTACCATGTGGCCATACCGGAAATATGGACCAGCAAGTGGGCAATAAATTGACACCCTGGCTCCCTGTGCATCTCTTTCTCCTTGGAGAAACCTTTGGATGAGGACCTTTCCCAGCAGACCTCTGCTTGATCAGGACTCCTGGATGGAAGTGCAGTATGAATTCACACTGAATATGCAGCATTCTATGGGAAGCATGGGCTCTCCAGCCAGGGAAAGCAGATGCAGCACATCCCAGCAGACAGTTACTGTAGGTGTCCTCCCCAGCTGAGAAATGTTTGGGAAGCACTTGTAACTCTTTTTCTCAGGTGTTGCAAAGAGGATTTGTTTTGTAAATAGTGAAGCTGTTAATTGCCCTGACTTTATTAAGAGGGAGCAGAAAAGGTGTTAACAAGTTTTTGTTGCTCTGTGCTGGCAGTGGGCCAGCACCAGTCCCTCTGTAGGGGGAAGGTGGCAGAGTTGCTGTGAAAGTCCCTTTGCCTACTAGAGAAGAAAAAAATTAAGCACCCATTTAGCCAAAGACTTGGGGTAACGTGTGAATTTTGTAGGAGGGATTTAACTTGAATCACCACACAGTTCAGCTCCAGGGGATTCACTTTCTGTTGAACAACATGGACTGGAGTGTCCCCAGGGCAGCACAGCTGGGAAGTCAGAGCTGGAAAAGAGCTTTAAAGATTTTCTCCCTCAGCTTCTCTCTAGGCACAGGTAGAGGGAAGCTCCTGCACACAACTGTGGGAAGCCCAGGAGTTCATCAGCTTTGAAAATCAGGCTAGTGAGGTTTAGGGATCTAACTTTAGGCACCTCACGTAAAAATACATTGTTTAAAACTAGAGTTGAGGTTTCCAAGTCACTAAAGTCACTAACTGGTCACAAAAATCTTTCCTATATACTCCAACAAGCTAGACACCCAAGTCCTTCCATCTTTCCCTGAAAATTCCTGTTGATAAATCTTGCAGAAGGCATAGAATGTGTGCTTTTTCATCCTCCTCTCTGGGGCTGGCACTAGCAGCAGCTAACCAGGGGCTGATTCAAGCCCTTTAACTTTTTCCTGCTAAGGGTTGGTTTTGCAAGTTGAAAAGGACCTGTGACTTGTTTTTTGAGACTTTAGGGAATTGCTAGCACTCACTGGTTTCCCTGCACCAGATGCAGCGTGACCGGGAATCTACGCTGCATATGAAAAGGTCACTTACCCTGTTCAAGAGAGGAGATTCTAACACTTGTCAGCTTGAGTGATGGAGGCTCTGCATGGAGAGCCATAATATTCATGTCAGAGAATTGCCAAGCCCTTGCAGAAGTGTTGAAGATGGATGGCTTGGGGATATACTCCTGACACTTTAATACCGGGGGAGGATACAGCACAAACATCTCATACAGAATTATAATCCATGAAAGGGCACTGGGGGCATAAATTAAAGGTAATTCAGCAGGCAAGGAGTTTAACAGCTGAAGGGAAGCAGGCTGGTGGGATGCAGTGAGGGCTGTGTTGGGGCTTCGGGGGAGGGAACAGCCCCCAGCTGGGGTGGGACCAGGGCAGGAGGGAGCAGTGCTGGGCCAAAATCCATCCACCTCCAAACTGCTTTGCAAAATCATCTGCAGATCCTGCACTTTGTGTATTAAATGAATTTGAATCTCCGCTTGCTGCTGGTCATTGTGCAGTAGTATCACCTGTTGAGGAGAGGGCCTGGGGCAGGTGCCTCAATCTCCAAGCAGAAGTGTTCCTGCCAACCTGCTGGGAGAGGCTGTAGAGGCACACGGTGGCAATGATGCTGAGAATTCCCTGCCAGAGCCATCCCTGCACTCTCTTCTGTGAGAGGGAGCAAAAGAAACAGCACAGATCCAGTTCCTGTGCCAGGTGACTTGCTCAGCCCCCACACAAACTCAGCCCCAGCCTGGCTCCATGTGTGGGGCAGCCCTGAGGACCTGCTGTCCATCTCTATTGATACAGGCTGGCACCTGCACCCCTGAACTTCGCCTCCCACCATGCAGTGATGGAGGAGACCCCAGCCAAGGCCATGTGAGTTGTGCCCATGCTCCTGCCTGAAGGGGACTGAGGCAGTAGGGGCACTTCCACCTGCTGGGAAGGAGAAACCAGAAGAAAACTGGTGGTTGCTGTTGATGGTGAGGGTGCTGGCATGAGCACCTGGACAGCAGCACAGCATGGCCAAGAGGCAGCTGGTGAAACAGGGACAGGGATGGTCCTGGGTTAGATGGGAAGGGCTGGGAAAGCTTGTGGGCTTAGCCTGGGCTGTTACCATGGTGTGAGCACCCCAACACTGATCTTCTGAGCCTCTGTTAGTTGAGCAGGCACCTCTGACATAAACCTGCCCTGGTCTGTGGTAATGCTATAGCTGGACTATATTATTTCATCATTTGGAGTGTGTTTCCCTGTCTCACTAAAAATGGACTGTAAACCATCCCTCTCCCACAATAAAGGCACAGATTCACTGCTGGGACACTGGTGTTAAACCTCCACAAAGGCAGTGGTGATTATGAGCTGGTTCCACAGATTTCTTATTCCAGAGGATGCTCTGTCCATGTCTGGTCAAACATTAAGATGCTGCTCCAGAGCTATCCACGTGGCTCCACAGCCCTGCCTGAAGTGTCCCTGCTCCAGGGGAGAAGCAGTGCTGACAGCTCTTGGGGAACAGGCAGCAAGATTTTGGGTTGAGTTCACGCAACACCTGGCCCAGATTCAGATTTTTGGCTTTTCACTGTAATTAGGATCAACACTATTACAATACTGTTACTGTGGGACAGTGGTTAGGTTCCTCCTCAAGGCTTTATAGAGCCAGCCCGTCCCTTCCTCCAGGTGTGCAGTGAGTTACAGGTGGTTGGGATCAGTGCCCCTGGAGCTCACTGGGTGATCATGAGCAAACACGTGCAGGTTTGAAGGCATCACCAGTCCCTGCAAAAGCTCCTTGGCTGCGGTGGGAGAATGAGCCTTTACAAAGTAGCCACTGGCAGGACTGTGCTGTGCTCTGTGTGCTCGTGTTTACTTTGAGAGCTGCTCTGCAGGAGTAAAAAAGCTGCCCAGGTAAAATCACAGCTGAAATGATGAGTTCAGTCCCATGGCATCCTCAGAGTTTGTTATCCTGTGCCCCCTGTGCCCATGGCATTTCTGTGAGGGTTATTACAGAAACCACAGCAGCAGGCAGGGGTGTCAGGGTTCCCTGACAGGGCTGTGATGGATTAAGACAATCCTGCATTTCTATTGTTTTGTACTGAATGTAGTGAGAATTGATGACTTGTATCCAAGCAACAACGGGGAGGATGAGGAAGCTTCAGCTTCTCCAGGACTCTAATATCTCTGGCAAGGTGCCACTCTAAGCCATAGAGTTGATTTTTGTATTTGTTCAGTCTCGGTATTGTCTCTGCAAGGTATAAAAAGAGAATGGAAATCTGTGTCATGGGATGGTGTGTAACTTCTTCTTGAGTTTGCTTTGATTTGCCTTTGGTCCCTGGCTTTTGGGTGCAATTTGCTCATTGCCTTAGAGAGTCTGGCTACCAGAAATGTAAATGGCTTTGATGACAAATTTAAGGGAGAACAGTTCATCTCCAGCATTTAAATATAACGGAATGGATATGAATGCTGAGTTGGTGGGAATGGGAGGGCTCAGTGGAAAAAGGATTGGTCTCAGCAGTGGTATCTCAACGTCCCCTTCCAGCCCTATTTCTGTGGGATGGAGCCTGTGTGGGACAGAGGTCTGGTCTGGTGCTGTTGCCACCTGCAAACCTCTTGCTTCTTCCTGCAAACCTCTTGCTTCTTATTTTCCGCATTAATGTTAGTTTGAAAAGATGCTGCAGAGAAATGGGTGACACACAGCATGTCCCGCCCATTCCTGCTCACTGGGAGCCCTCATCTCCCAGGATTTACCTGTGGGGTTTATTAACCTGCTGTTGGTATACAGCAGGAAGGTTTTTATGTGTGCTTGGGAGTTATCCTGGTGAAATAGTTTCTCTCCTCTGAGAGCACATCAACAGGGACTGTCCTGTGCTCTGTGTAACCTCATTTTGTGGGATTTTGGTGGTACCCTGTGCCTGCAGCTGCTGGGGTTCCAGAGCACAGTCCAAATACAGCAGCTACTACAAAAAGAGAGCCTGGGGGTAATATTTGTGCAGACAAGTCAACCAGTGCTCGAAATGCAGCAAAGGGACTTTGTTTTTATTATTCCCAGTTCACCCTAAAATTTTGGGGGTTCCAACTGCTTTTGTGGCAACACTGCAAAAATCTTGGAGGTTTTTTGGGGGTTTTTTTGGTAGAGCAACTTATGAAAAATAGCTAGCCTGAAGGCAGCAAAGCTCCCCTAACTGATGGTGTCACCCTTCCAGCTTTAATAAAACCCACTTTGCATAAAATAAATGCATGGAAGTCAGCTGTGCGTCCCAAATGTGTGTTTTGCTAGCTGAGCTCCCTGATCTGGCTCTCGTGTGTGTCGAGGCTGTGTTTACACAGGGAGACCTGCATAAAATAGCATTGAAGCATTTGCAGTGTGGGTGCAATGTGCTGGCAGAGCTGTAGGGTGGTTTTTACACTTGTCTCTCCTCCTACTCCCCTGGCTGGAGAGCAAACTTGGTCGAGCATCCGTGCCCTGCATCGTGGGTGTGGGTGACGGCACAGCCCTGGCTCCCTCCGGAGCAGCTGTGACTCCGAGGAGCAGGACCTGCCCTGGGACAGAAGCAGCCAGCGCTGTCCCCTCCTGCCCTCCCCGACCTGCTCCGGGCTGTTGGCACCCGGAGCAGCGGGGAACCAGCAGACACATTCACAACTGTCCCCAAGTTTTCTCCCCTGCTCCAGTTCAAAGGGTTCCTCTCGTGCCTCCAAGAAATTTGCAGTGAGTGCCGATGGTGACGCTTTCCACATCAAAGCGGGGCAGCCTCGCATTGTCTGGGGGATGTCAGGTCGAGGCAAATTAAGGAGACTTTGGGAGCTTCAAAATCGGCTTTAGCAAGGCTGTGTCTGCATACTCAGCACTTGGAAAGGGCGAGATTACAGTGATAGGTACTAAAGCCAACCCTCCAGGGACTGGAGGCTGGAGTCAACTTACTGAGATCCAGGAGAAAAAACCCACTGCCCTTGGTGGCTTTTGGAGTAAGGATGAGGAAATTCGTGGAAGTGCTGGGTTTTACACAGAAAGGGACAATTTTGCACCTAAAATCATACTGCTAGGAAGCCAGAAAGGAAAAAGCCAGTTGTTTTCATTGTGGTTTATTGCAAAATACAGTCCAAAATCTGACGCTTAAGGGATACCTTCAAAATATATAGTGAAAACAGATTGTGCTAAGCAATAATACGACTTATTAATAAACAACATTAGGCGTAAAGAATTCTGAATTCTTATCTGCTAATTTAAAACAAAAAAAAATATAGGAACTGTAAACTGCTTAATTTTATTCAGTACAAATACATGAAGCTATTGTCTATTTGGGGCAGGGCTTCTTATGCCAAAATACAAAATTCAAAAAGGAGGAGAAAAAAAGGGGGGGGAGGGAAATGTGTAAACACTGGCTGTAAACTTTTCAAAGCCCTCAAAAGGCTGCAGCTGCGGTATTACAGACCATGACACTGTCAAACCTCCTCTCACATCACAAAGTGCATAAGTTTTCCTCCAAAAATGCTGCCAAGCAGCTGCTGTGCACGGATGGCCAGGACCTGGGGCTGCAGGGATGGGATCACCTGGCTGGACCTGCTTTTAGCCACAGCACCTGTTCCCACCCTGGAACTCCATGCTGGAGCCCCACTGCTGGCGTTGGCAGACCCACTGGCAGGGGCACAAGAGGTTGAGCCCACCTAAAACGTGAAATTCCTCCCTCTGTCCAATACACAGATAAAGTGACTCCCAAGAAGAAAGAAGCTGCTGGTAAATACATGAGGAAAAAACATGGAAGCAAGAAGGACCATGGTCCCTCAGCGCCCGCGCCTCGTGCTTCCTAATCCCACCGCATCGATCCACAGGAGACCCCATCACTCAACCCTCCGGACCCCAGGACACTCCTTCCCTGGCGTGAGGACACCAAAGCGTCCCCTATCTCCTGTGGCCCCTGTTCCTCTGCCTGATGTGGTTGGGGGCGGCGGAGTCGCGGCGGGTGCAGAAGTGCTTGGCCACCAGCGTCCGGCACTGCTCGCAACGCACCGTGCAGCACCAGTGGAACTTGCAGTTGCAGCTGGCCACCACCTCTGTCCTCCGCTCCTCCACGCGCAGGCCGCACTCGGTGCAGAGCCGCCGGCAGCTCCTCTTCTCCCACTGCGAGAGGTTCTTGCCTGTCTGCAGGCACTCGCGGCCCTCGGTGCCGTGGTGGCCCAGGCTGGCGTTCCTCGTGCAGTAGTCGGGGGAGTCCTCCAGGAAGACGAGCTCCGTGGCGTGGATGTGGTGGAAGGTCTCTGCCGTGGCCCCACGGCTGTCGGCGCTGTTGCCGGCTCTCATGCGCCTCTTGTCCATCTCCAGCTTGTGGGCCTGGTCGTATTTGATCTTCAGGTAGTTGCCAATCTCGCGGAACTCAGCGAGCTGCAGCCAGCAGGTCTGGATGCTGCAGCTGCCTGACACCCCGTGGCACTTGCAGGCTCTCTTCATCGTGTCTTTTACCGCCTTGGTGGGATGAGGTGAAGAAATTAGGAAATCTCAGAATCAGGTTCTACAGCACCTGTAATTTTGGGGCAATGCATATAAAGTAGCTCGTGCTTGGCTTGACTTCAGGTCCTTCCAAGAGCAGATGCTCTTAGTTCCTGGAAAACATCTGTCCCAGAGGTAAGTGGGCACAAACTATTGTTCCCAGACCTTCCAGGAGAATCCAGGAAAAAAGTGCCTTTGTCAGGTCATGCCCTTCTCACGCCACTCACCAGCATCAACCCATCATCCCTTTCAGAGGTTTCATTCAAAATGTGTGAAACTGCTTTGGAATAATCATACCCAACCTCTCTGCATCTCCTCCAGGCCAAGCACTTCACAGATACTATCTGCCTATCTCCCTCTGGTATTTATAAGATCCCAGTCTCTGGTATCTATGTGAGATTAAGCCTTGACACACCCTATGAGATAGGTATGTTAAGTGTTGTCATCCTTGTTTTTACAGACAAGGAGGTTTGGCAAGATGCTGAGAGCTTCCATGGCCCAGGCAGGAGTGGGGGCAAGTCTGGCTGGCTAGTGAGCAGGGCCAGCTCACACCTGGCTTCCCGGCCAAAGAGCTTGGAAATGCATATTGCAGGAAAGTAAAGAAGGTGGTTCTGGCTTTGTTTTACAGACCAGACAAGCCTAGGGGTGAGTACAAATCCCATGCATTTCTGAATAAGTGGTGTGTGCCAGCAGTTAACTGCATTACACAGCTGCAGAAGCTGGAAGAGGGAACAACTCTTGCTGTGATTCCCTGTGTTGAGGTTCAAGGCTAGATTCTGGCTGTGTTTTTTCCCCCATGCAACCACTACTGGGCCTGGATTGTCACAGGGGCCTGAAAATGGGGATCTGAACAGCCTAGATTTTGTTTTCAATATATTTCATTACTATTATTATTACTGTTATTATTATTCTGACTTACAAGTCTCCCGACTTCATTGTTGTGCAGGTTGATCAGCGCTCGGGTATCATGTCCTGTTTCCAAGGCATCCACAAAGAGCTTGGAAACCTTCTCCCCAAACTCCACGTTGTCACTGCATCCTCCCCAGACCCAGCCTCGGCCACCTGCAAGACAGACACAGGCTAAGCACAGATCTGCCCCAAATTCTGCCCTGAAGTCCGTGGGGCTGTGTGTGGTGACAGAGGGACGGGGTCAGTCTGTGCTGGGACGGTCACTCACCGACGCGGCCGTTCCTGGAGTCGTCGCAGCCGCAGCTCTCGAAGTCTCCCAGGCTGCAGTTCCTGGTGAGGGTGTACATGACCCCGGCCGAGCTGATGGCGTGCACAAAGGAGGTTTCCCGGGTAGCTGGGGGAGAGGGGGAAAAAAGCTGTCACATGCAAATATAGACATCAATCCCGGATTATCAGGAATGAAGATCTGTGCTGCAAAGGTGCAAGGAGAAAATACCCACACACTCTGTGCAAAAGGTAAGGTGCTACAGAAATTAAATGCTCGTGACTGGATCTTTTCAGGCTTCAGCATCACAGGGTACAGCAATTTGGTAAAATATCATGCAGGTTTCCATACAGGGGAGGGCACTTCTTGCCAGGGGTAGGATTTTAAGGCAGTGCCACAGTCCTGCTCTGGCCAAGGTGAGTTATTTTTCCTCTCACCTGGCACTCAGTTCATCTCTGTCCTTCCCTGCCTGGGGGTATGTTGTGCTTTGATCTTGCCTGCTGGAGAAAATGGTCACTGATCCTTTGAACCTGTGCTAACAGCTGTCTGCATCCACACTCCTAGTTTAGTCCTTTTTGGCTTCTGAACAGATTCAGATAGAGATGCTGCTCTGGGTAAAAGGAGACTTCTGCCTGCTGAAATACATATTATTGAAATATATCCACAGCTTTCTTATGAAGGCAGTTTCTTAGTGCACACCTCTGGTTTCTCCCTGCACCTCTCCCCACTGGAAGCTTGGGTGTCTCTAGCACTGCACTCCCCGGGATGCTGCACTCAAAGGGGTAGGAACAGACCCATGGAGCAGCACTGTGGGAAAGGCTGAGCCTGGGATCCCTAGGAAAATGTTAGTGCTATTTATGACACCAATTAATGCAGATAAAGGAAAAACAACAGTGATTTTTGGGACAGGGAGGCCCTTTTCCATCAGTCAGTTAAATCAGCAGCACCAGCTCTCTGCAGAGCCCATCCCAGCTGGCAGCCAGAGCATCCCGGGCAGGGAGCGGTGCCGCAGGTGGAAGGGCACTCACCGCTGCGCAGCCGGTTGTGGGTGGAGAGCTGCAGGGCGCTCTCAGGGCAGTTCCAGCGCTCCCACCCGAACTGGAACTTGCACTCCTCCATCCCGCTGTGCGCCCCGGCCGCCACGCTGCTGGAGAACGTCAGGTAAGCCTGGCATGGAAACAGCGGGGTTAAAATCCACCCTGTTTCAGCATTTATCACTGAAAACAGACAAGCAGGTTGCGAGTCCTTTCTCTCTGTACTTGGCAGGACTCCGAGCCGATATGCTCTGGGAAGTCTGGTTCCTTGGAAAGTACTGTTTCCCATTTGCAAAACAAAATCACTCCATCTAAATTCCTGATAGTCTGTATGTTAATTACCTTAGGTCCTGTCATCAGAAAGTTATTCACAGACCTGAAACAAAGAAAATAAAATTAATCACCTTACCACAGGCTGAAGAGCATCCCTAAAAAATGCCCTTTCCACCGAGTTGGACCCTACCATGCTGCTGTGTGGAGAATGGCACTGTAGACCCCTGTGATGGAGAGGATGAGGAGGGTGCTTCTCTTCATGGCTGTCACAAGCAGTGGTGTTGGATCCCTTTGGCTGCTCCGTAGCTCTCCGCACTGCAGGGCCGCCTCCCTCCACTCCTTCCCAAGGTGAGCTATGGGGATGGAGCAAAGCTGCAGGAACCTCCAACCCTGATATTTATAAGGTGAAGTTGTGAATAGTCAAAACCCCCCATTCATTTGCTACCCAATGACTTAATGTGGTAAAAAAGCTCCCTCTCCAATGGGTGACAAGGAACCGCCTAAGGTTGCACTTCAAAAGGCGGCGCGGTGTCCCTGGGAGCAGGATGGTCTGAAGGAGAGCAAACTTCCCTAACAATGGGATACTTTTAACTCTCTTCCCCACCACCAGCCGTCCCTTTCTGCTGGCCCCAAGTCCCTCTTCTCCTTTTCATCCTCTGCTTGCCAGCAGAGGCTCCATCTCCATGTCCCTCTGAAATAACAAGCAGATGCATTTCTATAGTTCCCCTGCTATCTGCCTGCTCCCTCCTATGAGAACTCCCCGAGGAGTTTTAACAACCCTTCTGTAAAGATCTATAGGGGATAGACCTCCCAGGTCTCCTTGGTTTGCAGAGATTCGTTTAACGGCAGGTTTTTTCCTTCTCGCCTCTTTATGATGAAAGTTTCTGCATTTCCATCCTGATAACAGCGAGCGTGGCTCGGGAGCGTTTGGAAATCTCTCTAATTTACGCGGCTGCAGCTTGGGAACACTGTGTGAATCATTTATGTGGTTTTCTCCATGCTCCAACGCTGTAATTAAGGGAACAGTTTTCTGGGGTTGGCAATTTCCTTACGGTGAATGCTGCTGCAGCAAAGGCACGGCTGCTGCTGCTCCAGGCAGGAGCTGCCCATAGCCTGAGTGGAGCGAGGGGCCTTTGCTGCAGCTGAGCCATCATCTGTGCTTGGAGAAGGAAAATCCTTATCAGAGGAAACCCAAAGAGCCTTTTGGTAGTTACAGCCAGTATCATTAAGGGTTGTGAGGAGCTGTGGTGCAGCTGATGGAGGAATAGGGAAATGGTGTTCATGGAAACTTCTTGATCAGTTTTCCTGTGGGTGAATGGTCCCACTGGGGGCTGGCCCACCCTGGGCAGGGATCCTGGCTGCTCCATGGGGCAGTGTGGGTACTTGGCCCCAAAGCAGTGCCCTGCTGTGCCAGCAGTGACAAACAGCCCCCTGGCTCTGCCTGTCACTGTCCTATGGCACACAGGCACAGCAACTACCCATGATGACTCTTTGGCTCTGTGGCAGGCAGAGGCGCTGCCTTCCTCCTCCTCCTCCTCTCAGCTCCCTGGCTGACCCTGGGGCACACCCATCTCCCTGAGTTAATCACTGCTGCTGCAACGGGACTGATGGAAGAGCTGCAAGAGTGAGGCTCAAGGGAATGGGACTGCACTGGACATGGCACTTGGGGAGGTGCCCCATGGGCAGGGAGAGACACACAGGGACAAACGCCATCTTCACACACAGGCAAGTGGCCACAGCCAGCAGCACAATGGCCAGGCAGGGGGAAGCACCTCAATACCTTTGAGAAGTAGTTTTCTATCTTGCCATGAAATTCTCAAGGGCATTGAAGAGCCAGCAACATGTCCTGTGGTTTGACACCTCACAGCTGGTGTCTGAAGTGCAGGCCTGTGGGCTCAGCTCCCGCTGCTGGAGACCTGTCACTCCTCTCTCTCCTGCCCAGAGCAGACAGACCAGCTCCTCACTGCTCCTGGCTGCAGAAAGCACAGGGATTCTCCCTGTCCTGCTGCCCCTCAGAGAGTGAGGGGAGAGCCCTCTCCCTCCAGACTCTGCAGAAGGCAAACCTGGAGTCAGCTGGGCAAAGCCACAAACAACCCGTTTGTAACCAGAGGATTAAAATTGCAGATTGGTTGAAAAGCAGGGATGCAAAATACCTTCCAAGTGAGCACAAAGCTGGTGCAGTCCCACCAGCATGGAAAACCCTCTGTGAGTCAGCATTTTAATCATTACCATCCCAAACAGATCCTACTTGTTAGAGCTGTCAAAGGACAATTACTGGGAATGAAGTGTTTCCCATGTACCAGGGAAGCTCATTGATTAAAGCCCGTGCATATGGCTTGGAAATCTGCGTTCATTTTCTACATGCACACAGGTAATTTTGGGGGGTTGTGTCTGGCTGCCCCTGAGGCCATATAGATGGGTTTTTCTCTTGTCTGAGACAACTTGTGCAGCTAAAAAAATCTTGGCGTGTCTGCTCAGTCAGTTCACACATGATATTGCTATCACATGCCAGAGGAATAACAGCGTCCCTGGGCGTGAGCTGTGCCGCGAGCAGCCGCTGGCAGGACCACACAGCTCTTTGCCCAGGCTATTAAAAATGTCCTTTCTAATTAAAGTCACAGCGATCTTAAAAGTCACTCATAACGTTGTCACTTGCGCTGGTTGTCAGCAAACAAAGCAGTGTACTGGGACAAGCCTTCCCAAGCTGCTCCAGGTTTTTTCCACATTAACTGCTCAGGCCTGGCAAGTGGGAGGCAGCACTTCTGCAGGTCACCCAGCAATGAGTGCAGTGATCCCACTTGCATCACTGCTGGACTTTTCCACCTTAGGCAAAAGCAGACTTGGGTCTTGCTGTGTTAATAAATTTGCACTTACAGACCACTTCATGCAATGTCCTTGCAGTGAGAGAGATTAGATGTACACATCTCTGTTGGCATCTGGGTAAACTGAGGCACAGAAATGGGTGCTCCAGAGATCTTGGTGTGCATCAGTGGCAGAGCTGTTTAGAAGCTGATTTTGGTACATTGCTCTGTAAGTCACTGGGCACGTGTGGGCCAAGCCCAGTTGGGCTCTTGAGGGCTGCCCCCACTGCCCTTGGGCACAGCCCACTGGTCACACCCTGGGTCATCCGAGAAATGATGCTGAAGGTGGTTTCCCTTTGATTTTCCCACTGCCTAGAGACCTGCTTTTGGTTTGGTTCTGGATGGGGGAAAAAAAAGGTCTGGAAGACAATTTCTGTTGAATTCACCTGGTTGTGCAGAATGTGCACTGTCAGGGGTTCTGGCCAGTCTGGACCTCATGAGCCTTCAGCTGCCCAGCAGGGAGGCAGCACCAGAGCCTGCACCTTGTGGTGCTGAGGGACAGGCTGTTTGCAAAGCAGTGTCCTGAGTGTCAGCTGCACCCCCTCGACTTATCTGATAAAATGTTGATGAGTTGTTTCTTATTTTCTTGCTATGTGACCAAACAGGCAATACTTTTCCTGGGATGGTCAAAATCCTAAAGCATTTTGGTATCTGCCCTAATTAAAGAGACAACAATAGTATATGCAGCCCCACGTACCCACAAAACCCTTTTCACACCACAATGTGGGTTTTATGGGAAGGCAGACATGAGGTAAATCAGTTTATCAGGGTGGCAGGTCCCACAGGGGTGGGGTCTTGGCTTGTGCTGCCCCATGGCTGTGGACAACAGGAAAATAAAGCACAGGCCACTCGCTAAATTGCCCTTGGCAGGTGACACATTCAGAGCCCTGGCGTCAAATCCTGCATTGCTGCCCTCCTTACAATAGAAACCCACCTGGGTAATTAGAAAGCCACCCCCTCGCTGGTGAGCTGCAGGATGTTTTATGGTGCTCTCCCACACTGCTCGCCCCGGGAAGCCCCCCAAGCCCCTTGGTCTGTATACAGCAAAGGGGATGTGTCCCTGTGGTGCACAATACTCCATCCCAGAGCACTGCAGGCATGGGGCAACCCTCCTGCACAGCCAGCTCTTCCAGGAATTGCTATTTTTAGTCTTTTCAGCTTTCCTGTATTGGGGAAAATATGTCCCCGTTGCTCTGCCTGTTGCAAAGTCCCTGTGGGCTGCTGCAGTTCCCAGGACCCAAGCCCTGGACCTGGCAATGCTGGTGGGAGTTTTGCCTGTATAATGAATATGTTTTGATTAACGAATAGTAATTGGGGATCAAGCTGTAACTGGAATCAGCTATTGTGCCACACCTACCCCACAGGCTTGGTCCCCTTCATGCCTGTTTCGGCACACAGAAGTAACCCAATATTCACTGAAAACAAGGTTAAAGCACCCAACAGAGCCAGCTTAGGGTGTGCTTTCCCAGTGACAAAACTACCCCAAGCAGTTCCTGTCTCTTGGCATCACTTTGTGCCCTCAGCTATACCAATGCACCCAGCTGTTCTTACTTTTAAGCCTGATTCCCAGCACAGCCTCATGCAGCGTGATGGGGTGAGCAGTGAACTTCATCAGTGAGGCCACAAGAAATCAAGTCCAAGGTAAGAACCTCTTCTACTGAAGGAAGCACATCCTGGGATAGAAGCCAGGACCATGGGAAGCTCCAGATTGTACCTTTTGGTTCCAGGAAGGAAAAAGATTTGAGGTTTGGAGCCAAATTCTGATCTTTCGAGACACAAGCTGGTCAGGGACATAGATGCTTCCCAGCAAGGGCTATCAAGGTGATTTGGGAATGTCCTGATGGGGATTGTAGAAGAGGCCTCAGAGCATTGCAGAGCTCTTGGATCTGTGTGCACAGGACGAGGCTAGAAATGAGAAAATAGTGAAAATGGGGAGTGGGGAGTGGGTGGGGAAACTCTTATTCCATCAACAAGAGGCAGAGCAAGGGGCTCAGGATGTAGATTTAACTTGCTGTGGGCTCACCATGTGTCAGGAGTGAGGTGGATGAGCATGGCCCCACCGTGGTGGGGAGGATGGGCTGGGAGATGGGTCAGGACCCTTCCAGCCCAATCGACCAGGGACAATGGGTGGAGAGGGATTTCACCCTGTCAGCAGCAGTGCCCAGCTCTCTGGGGAAAGCTCTCAAGAGGACTTGGCTGCCCAGTCAGCCCTGGAGAGGCAGCTCCATGACTTGATCAGCCTCACCTCACCTGCCCCCTGTAGGTGTGTCCCCCAAAACCTACAGGGCTGTTTACACAGCAACCTTATAAAGTAGGGACAAGTGCTTTGTTTTTCTCTCCCTCTTTAAAGGAAGTGTCATGCAAACAGTGTCAGTGCAGCAGATAGGTTACTGCCTGGGCATCTGCATGCAGGGACCAGATCTCTGTCCTGGCAAGGTGTCACCTCCCAGGTGAAAGCCTGTCCAGAAAGAGATTGGGCACTTGATACAAAGGAAAATTATCACCTCCTTCTTAATTATTTCCAGCCAAACTCCAGTTAAATTAACTGATTACAACCTGGCTCATGTGGTGCTCCCCGTCCTTTCCCAGCATGGGTCCTTGTATTACCCCTTTGTGGCTAAAGCTCTGTCATCCCTCCTGTCCCCCATCCATTTCATGTCACAGATCAAGCCCAAAGATCTTAAATCCTGAAATCCTGAGTTGGATGATATGGGTGTTGCTGCTGGCTCTGTCTGGCACACTCGGTGTGGGAGGTTTTGAAACTCACAGAAGAAAATGGTGATTTGAGCCACGAATATTTTCTTTAAACTTGTCTTTGTTTCTTTGGATAGAGGTGATTCCAAGTGCAGAAAGCTGTGGCTTCCTCTGGAGGAATCTGGACTGAGAGCAACTTTAAAAATTCTTTGAGTTTTGCGGGGAAAAACAAAGTGAGAGAAGTTGCTTCTGGCAGTGGCTTTTCCCATGAAGGCAGTGGGGAGCCTGCACTGCTGCAGGGTTTGTTCACCCCATGGTGCCCACCTGGGCTCTGGCACTTTGCTGTGGTTCCCCCTAAGGAAAACCCTTTTGCCTTGCCTGTCTTCTCACAGGGTTGAGCTCTGTATTTCTATTTCATAGAGCAGCCTGGCATTGATGCCATGTACATACATTGCTTTTGTCAGTCTGGTAGTGCCATGCATTTATTCATCTTTGAGGCGGGAGGAGACATCTCCAGTGTTACCTGAGGTCAGAGTGGGATGACAGCTCTTTGCAGGGTCTCTGGTTTTACTAAACCAATTTTAGGCCTTTACTATCAGTTTCAAGCTGATCCAATGGGAATGTGTAAGGTGGGGATCTGGCTCAGGGGTTCAGCTCATCAGCATCCTCCAGGCACAGAGAACTGTTAGGACACTCCATGGGGTGATTTTTTCCCAGTGATACCCTTTAGAAACAGATTTCCTTGATCATATTCGCTTGGTAAATCCCAGATCAGCTCTGAACACCTGAGCTGTAGTGTTCTGGAGGGAGCTCTGCCCAGCCCCGTGGGGATGAACGCAGTTCGCTCTGCATTTGTTAGCTCTGAGCGGCTGGAAATGGAGCCAAGCCCACAGCGCCGGGATCAAACACACGGGGCACAGCGCCGGGAGCGGAGGCTGCCTGGCGCTGGAGAGGCCCGCGATGATGTCCCGGCACCGTCCCGGCACTGTCCCGGCAGCGTCCCTGCAGTACCCTGGCAGTGTCCCGGCTCTGTCCCGGCAGTGTCCCCGCAGGCTGGTGACAAGGCTCCCCCCTGTGGGACGTCCCCGCACCGCACACCCGTCCCAGCCCATCCCGCAGCCAGCCGTGCCCGGTGGCAGTGGCCGGGTGGGCACAGGGGGTGGCACCGGCTGCAGAGTGTCCCCAGCCGAGCACCTCAGGCGGCAGCGGGGATGAAAGCTGTGCGGCAATCCCGCTGCCGGAACAACCTCTGTGGAGTTTTCCATGGTCATTGCTCGGGTTGGGGCCAAGCCCTGGGGTTTTCAACATGTATTGAGAAAAAAAAAAAAAAACCTCTGTCGTGGGTCTGTGGTTCATCTGGCCAGGATGGAGCTGGGTGGCAAGAGCAATCCTCCAGCAGCACCCACAGCCCTCCTGCCCCAGGGTCACCTCATTCTAGCTGCCCCCGTCTCGCTCTGGGCTGATGCCCCCAAAGTCATCAGCGTTACTGGGAGTGTCTGCCAGTGTGGGGGAACTGCAGCTGGCACGATTGTTTGGCACCTATTCCCTCCCAGTGCAGCCCGTGCTCCTTGACACCCGTGCTGGCACCAGGTGGGGTCCGTGCTGCAGTCCATGCACACGGCCAGGAGCAGCACTGTGGGCTCGGCTTACCCAGATCCCACTGAAATAAGAGCCTGGACAGGGCAGAAATAACATGGTGAGTCTGGGGGAGCCGTGCAGAGGCTGGAGCTATTATAAAGCCATTATAGAGCAATACTATAAGCTACTGCTACTCCTGCTCCCTGGAGAGAAGGGTCCTGGCAGTGGGAGCGACGCTGCTGCCCCAGGGCATCCCTGCTGCCTCCATCCCTGCCCTCGGGCTCAGCCCCAAAAGCACAAGCCTTCAGCCAAGGCTCCTCATGCCTGATTTCTTCATTGCTAAATGAAATGTGTGATGTTGGACCTGCACACGTGTTTCTTTAACACTTTGTGGTGGTGACTCCTCCCAGTGCCAGCAAGGATGGGGGGACCAGCCGTGGTCAGGCGTGACCTGAGGTAGCTCCCGTGATTAGATAGAAAAATAAAACCCCAATTCTTCTCTCAGGAGAAGAATTATTTCCAGCATCACGAGAAAACAAAGCAGACCAAGAGGGATTATTTTCCCCAAACAAGCTGCTGTTTGAAAACACCCACTTGGAGTCATACACATTTTTTTTCCCTCCCTTGTTGCAACTTTGCCAAATCAAAAATTTTGATACCGAGTTGGCTTCTGAATTCATGAGACCAGCTTAAAATCCCTGAAATTGTTTTTTTTTCTTTTTTTAATTTTGAAAATTCTCATTCTTTTTGTTCAGTGCCTACTGCTGGAGCCTTAAGAGACCTCATTTTCACGTGTCCCTTTGACCAGAGCAGCCATAAACCCCCTTTTGCTCCCTCCTCCTCTTCCTTTCTTCCTGATTCCCCACGGATTGAATGAATTCTGGACCCGAGCCTTGAAGCCAACACGAAGCACTGGGAGATTTGCAGTTGATGGTAGGAGTTGTCAAGAGCTGTTGTCAGCACAGCTTACAAGATGTGCACGAACCATCACCAGCAACTGTTCCTTCCCAAGGCAGCTCTCCTGACAAGACAGCGAGCACACGGAGCCGCCTTTCCCGGCTCAGGAGATGGGAGCAGAGCTTTCCCTGCTGTCAGTTTGAGCGGCGTTGGGCTGGAGCTGGAGCAACACCCCCGCACACGCTCACACCTGCTCCCACACAGCCTGGCTCAGCCCCAGCGCGCCCGGGCTGCCTTTCTCGTGCCAGCCCGAGCGGCTTGCGCTGCCGGGACACATCTCAGTGCCCTGGACCCGGCTGGGACAGACAGAGCTCCCCGGGGACTCACGGACGCTGGGTGGGAACAGGTGGAGAGGCCAGGGCCGGCTGCCCGTGCCAGGGCTCCAGGAGGACACAGTGGCTTTGTTTGCCTGGGCACAGTGTGGGAGGCTCCCCCAGCTTGGCACCAGAAGGTTAGTGCTTTTTAAAAGACTATTGTTTTCACTCTGTGTTTTTGGAAAAACAAGGGGTGAGCCAGGCAGAGGCATGAGAACCACCCTGGCTTCTTCTGCCTTGAGTTTCTGCTGCCGTGGGCACCTCCCTGGCTGCACTCCCAGCTCCTGAGCTCCTTCCCACGCGGTGCAGCTCAGACCCCCGATCCCGCAGAGCTTCTGCAGATCCTCGTTTGCTCACATCTCTGCCTTGTTTCTTTCCCTGATCCTCTCTTAGCAGGAGAGGTCTCTGCTGCATCAGTGCTTCTGGCAGAACAAACACACAAAGGTGTTTTCCAAAGAATTCTCCAGCCTCAGCCTTGCACGGGCATCCCAGCTTTTGTTGTGGTGGCCAAGCCACTGGCCAAAATACATTGCCCTCGTCACTGGAATGTCTCAGCAGTCATGGGGCTAATGACCCAATAAGAGAGAACACTCAAATATATTTGAAAAAAACCCCACATGTGCTTTGAGACTCAGCTGAGGTATCTGAGCTGGGGCTGGCAGGACCTCCAGGGCCTTTTAGCTGGGCTCCAGCTGAGGTGGAAGACACACGTGCCCTTTTCCTAGGAGAGCTAAACTCAGGGCTTGTCCTCCCTGGCATTTGCTGCTATCAAATGCCTGCCTAATGAGATTTATTAAATCAACTAACTTCAGTATAACAACGACAGGAATGCAGATCTCCCCTGCCCAGCCAGGGCTTGCTACGATTGTGCACAGCAATTAAAGGTGACTCACAGAGGCAGGTGGACTTGGCCAAGATCCCAAGAGGGCTGGCCCCATCCCTGGGATCCAGGGGGCAAAACTGCCTTCATGGTGGTGCCAAGAAAGTGGGTGTTTATCTGCATATAATATTCATCTGCATATAATGATTTTTTTTTTTTTTTGGCTGTAACTGCATTAATATGGAAGGCGTTTTTCCTTTGGAGGAGTTGCAAGGTAACACCTTGTTTATGTACCTTTACACAACAGCAAGGGGCTGCTGCTAATTGGCAGAAATATTTAAGTTTCCCACCTGGAGCTGGTTCTGATGAGTTTTGTCTCCAGCTCAGCTGCCCATCAGCACGGAGGCTGGGAAAGGGCCTCAGCTCCTGGGTGGCTGTTGGGAACCCCTGGAGCTGGAGGATGCTTTTCCAGGGAGTGAAGGTCAGGTTCAGGCCCAGAAGGTGTTTCCCAAGTGTGGGTAAGGTGTTTCCTTTGGTTTAGCTTGGCTTGGCTCAGCTTGTAGCTCCCTTTCAATGGCAGCAACAAATACTCCCTTGTGTAATGCCTGGAAGGATGAAAATTCCCTGCCTGAGCCTGAAGTAATGAGCAGTTTCCTGGTTGGTGTCCCCAGCTTGCCCCACAGATAAGGGCTGTACTGCTCTTGGGTTCAGATAACAGGGAGCCAAACCTGTCCCTGCTCTTGACAAACTTTAATCTCCCAATGCAGTTCCTGGGTTGAAATGGTCTCCCACAGCAGCAGAGAGGGATGTTTCCTAAATCACAGTACTGCAGCTATGTGTTTTTAAGTTTGAGCCTCTCTGAACTGCTAGCTGTCAAAGAAGCACCCCCAGGCCCTGCCATAGAGCCATGCTCCACCTGGGGCAGGCTGGGGAAAGCTGGGAAGATCTGGCCTTTAACCTTGAGGAGTTTTCCCAGGTGTGCAGGTGTTTGTAGCCTTTGTAGTCAGATCCAGGGGTGGGGAACGTGACTAAAGTTCTTCCCAGTCTATTTAGCAGGGTGAGATGTGTGGATTTACCAAACATCTGAGATGTTTGGTTTACCATTTCAGGCTTTAAATTCAAACAGCTAAATTGGGAGCATGATTCATGGGGGGAGACTGAGCCCTGCAGCAGCACCAGGAGCAGCTCTGAGCCAAGTGCTTGGGCAAACCTGAGCTGTGCTGCAAATCCTCTGTATCTCTGCAAACACAAGAGGAGAATATCTCTGTTGTTTTCTTGCTCTGGCCAGACCTCCCTTCCCTTCTGCCCAAAAATTCCAGGCTGAGGACACAGCCCAGAGCTTTGATTTTTGAGAGAGCTTGTGGGCACAGACACCAGCCCCTGTTTCAGTGATGCCAAAAAGTTTTTGGTGGTTTACAGGGTATTTGTTGAGTGAGTTGGCAGATGCTCTGAACTGACAGAGATGGAGAGGGATCATCATGTGGAACAAAACCAAGGAGAAAGTCTAATCTGTGGCCTTACTGCTGAGTGCAATACAGAGCTTAAAAACCATCCTGGGGAAAGTAACAGGTGGAATGAATCTGGTTGAAGAGTAGGAACTAAATAGATTTCCATAAGTGGTGTTGCTATAAGTGCTGTCTCTAAATGCTTCCTCCACGAAGGAACCCTCATCAAAGCAAATATTTAAATAATGTCAGAGGCTCCTTGACCCTGAAGTGTGCAGGGGTGAGGGGAGGGCATGAGACACAAAGAAAATGGCATTGTTTTCCTTGTTGCTCAACCTCTCGTATTCCTCACCTTTTATATAAAAATCAGTATTAATAAAGCCAGCTGACCTTAAAATAAACACCCCTTTGAGTCAGGTGCCAAGGGGTTCTCAAATGAAAATGTGAAAAAAAAATTTGGTCATGAAAAGAAAACATCACTGAAGAATGTGGATTGAAACAGCAGTCTCAGCCCTTTGGACATCACCCCATGATCAAAGCTCTGACAGACACCATTGGTCCTCATGCCCTGTGTTTTCCTTTGGTCTCCTCCTGGTCACCTCTGGTTGCTTTGTGTTGCCATCAAAGGTGGGATCCACTGCTACTTTTAATTGCAGTTCTGACTACTCACATTCAATGTCAAGTGTCAAACAACCCTTAAGTAAACAAGAGCTTTCTGAGTATCACCCCAACCATTCCCTTCTGTTTTCTGAAGCCTCTGGGCTGCTTTCTGCCTCACCTAATGCAGGTACAAGCCCAGACTAACCCTGTTGAAAACACAGAGCTATTCTCACTTCAGAGCACAAGTAGGATCAAACTGAAGCTCCAGGGACAGCAGTTTATCTGCCCAAAGTAAGCACTTGTTTTTCTAATATGATTGCAAATTAATTCCAGAGATAATGTGATACCATGTAATTGAGAGTCCCCTGAGCTGGTATCAGAGTTTTTTTTGCCAAGTTCTCTACAGACGAGTGAAGCTGTTATTGCACCACCAGTAATGAAGATTTAGGGAGTCCTTGCTTGCTTTGAAGGTTTGTGTCTTATACCCCTGTGCTGCTAAAGGTCTTTCTCTCATCCCTAAAAATCAATGCAATACTGAATTTTCTTTCTTCCTTCTACAATCCCTCATTCTTGTATTGCTTGCTATGAGATGGGCCAAAGGCTGTGTGTGTGCTGCAGTTATCCCAAGGCTGACTGGATCTTTGAAAGATAGAGAGAGAAAAAAGCTGTGGAGAAGGTGCTGCAGCCCTTTTTGTCATCTGGAATGCTAATTTGAGTATTTCCTCAGCCCAACCATCAATTTGTCACAGAATTTGTAAGGGGGTACCTGTCTCTGGAACCTCTAACCTACAGCTGAAGCAGGCCAGCTTCCCACGTTGCTCATGCCTGCTGCCAGGCTGGGGCTTTCAAAGTGCACAGTTTGTCCCTCAGGGCTCCCATGAAACACTCGAGTGACACAAGGGATGGGAGTGAAGTCTCCAGGCTGCTGTGAAGCAGTCAGGGGGGCTCCTGTGGGGTGGTGCCAGCTGGGGCTCCAGGATTCTGCAGGATGCAGATGATGGAGAGGGGCTGTGTTCCAGCCAAGGGGCCTGGGGGTGCCTGGGGTAACCAAACCCCTGAGCTGCTATGGAAATGTAAATAGAGTGGGAAGGATGTTTGTAAGAGTTGCAGTGTAAACCCAATCTCTGCAAGGCTCAAAGACAGTTGATCAGAAGAAACCTGTTTATTGTGAGGTTTAGGAAAACAATTTCTATGCAAACTGCTTTTTTTTTTTTTTTGCCAAGTAATGGGGTTGATACAGAACTTGGAATTATAATTTTAGGAATACAAATACATAGTATCTTCTTCAACAAACACAAAACAAACTTCTCCAGGGAACATTAAATGAAAAAGTTTCCTAAAATAAATGGGCAACAAATATGGAGGGTGGGAGGGACAAAATAAAACAGCAACCCAACTCAGAAGCCAAAACCCCACTGAAGAAGCAGCAGTCACATCTTCAATTTTATACTCAGGCTGTACTTTCACTTTGCTTTTCCTGTTCGATAGCTGGCAGAAAAACAGAGGAAACAAAACCACCATCAGTAAACATTACTGTTTATGAACAATAAACTCTGCCTTCCTATGGAGACAGATTGAGAGAGTTTTGGGGGTGTACATCCTGGAAAAGGCTCTGGGGAGACCTCAGAACCTCTTCCAATGCTTAAAGGAGCTACAAAAGAGCTGGAGGGGACTTTGGACAAGGGCCTGGAGTGACACAAAAAGGGGGAATGGCTTCATACTGACAGAGGGCAGGGTTAGATTAGAGGTGAGAGAGAAATTCTTCCCTGTGAGGGTGGGGAGACCCTGGCACAGGCTGCCTAGAGAAGCTGTGGCTGCCCCATCCCTGGAAGTGTTCAAGGCCAGGTTGGATGGGGCTGGGAACAACCTGGGACAGTGAAAGGTGTCCCTGCCCATGGCAGGGAGTTGAGACAAGATGATCTTTAAAGTCCTTTCTAACCCAAACCATTCTGTGATTCAATGATAATGGTTCTGCAGGACACAGATTTCTATGGTCATACTTAAAGCCAGGGAATGGTTATATCCATAACTGGTTTTTTTGATCACCCTGAAAATGACAACTCATTCCCACATCTGCATAGATAGAAGGGTGCAGTTCATGGTGTGCAAAGCTCCTCTTGTATTTACAGCTTCAGCAGCATTGGCAAGAATGATAAAACAGGGGAAAAAGCCAGGTATGTAATGTTGAGGGTCTGTGCCTCTCCATGGCTATCAGCACACACATCCACAGTGATGAGCAATACCCTTCTGAAGGAAACTGTTCACAAAATCTGCTCCAAGTGCTCTTTTCATATCTGAAGCTGAACATGAACCCCAGCCTTATCTGGCTGCCTGTGCAGGGTGTATGGGAGAAGAGCTCAGGGGTGCTTTTCTGAGGGCTTTTCTGCCTGTTAGCTGAGGATGAGGATGGGTTTTGCTTGCAGCCTTATTCCCAGACAAGGTGCCTGGAGGTCTGCTGCCCAGGGCTGACAGCAGGTACCAGTGGGAGGCAGCAGCTCATCTGCCTGGTAACATTAAATCCAGAGCCTGGGCACCCTCTGGGGATGCTGCCTGGCCTGCCAGGGATGGGCAGAGGTTCCCCTGTGCCACCAGAGGGGCTGGCAGCAGGGCAATTACAAACAGATTGATCCTGTTACCAGCACCCTGTGGGAACACTGCTCTTGCTTTTAGCAGAAGCAAGAGCAATCCCATCAGAAAGGATTTTTCAGACAAAATGCACCGTTGGTTATAATTACTGATACCCTTGGAAGCCCAGCATAGAGTCTTAGTATTATCCCCACTTAAAGTCAGGGATGAGTTTGAGCCTGTAATCCTGTGATTAGTATTCATTTTGCATATGAACTGCAATACAGATTATGTCCTTGCTACTCATACTTCAAATAGCCTCATAAGCACTTACTTTCTTTAGTGGGCAGTGGATTTTTCTCTCTGGTTTCTGTCTTCTTCAGCTTGGTCTTGTCAAACGTTTCAATTTCTGCAAAATCTGGTTTGTCGGACATGATGGGTCCTGACAAAGAAAGGGAAAACACACCCATGCCTTCATTAGCTCGTGCTGTGATATCAGCCATCTGCAAAGCATTTTCTCCTCAAGAGAAAAAATATGAAAATACCATAAAAATGTTTATTCAAAAAACCCCCACAAACCTAACACTCAATCTGGGACCTTTCCCTGAGGCTTGGCTCTTTCAGAGCAAAAGAGGAAACGCATAAATAGAATTTTCTCTAGATTTCTCAGATGAAATTCCTAAAAATCATATTTTGCACATGGCAACAAGAATAATCACTAATAAAGAGACAATGATTAATTGTCAGCAATCCACGGTGCCCCCTGACATAAACCTGTATTTTAAGAAACGCTGCTAACCGGAAAATCTATAATAAACCCCAAATCCAATAGGAACAAAGAGCTTCAATTATGATTTTCTTTTAATTAATAGGATTTGTCTTTCATTCTGAGCCCCCTGTACTGAGCACATCCATCCCCTGAGCTGCTGTGGACACTTGAGCGTAACAATAGAGGACCGGTTCCCCCAGCCCTTTGTTTGCTCTTGCTCCATATCCCAGTCACAGCTCAATGGCTTTGATTATACTCTATTATAATAAAGAGACACCCACAAAGCACACCAGCATTTCACCTGTCAAAACTTCCCTAATCCAATTCCTCTTTCTATTAAGAAATTCAAGTTAAAATCCAGCCTGGGCGTTATTCCCCTCATCCGTATTTCAGTGGAGTTTCCCATCAAGGCAAGGTTTGGCCCGGAGATGGCTGATATAATTATATTTTTTCCTTCCTGCAGAAAATCAGATTTCATTGCTATCTGCACTGAGACAACAGAGTAAATATTCACATGGAAAAAAAAAATTTAAAAAAATGAAAAGCTACTAAAACCACATGGCATTACCGTCTGGCTGCTCTCTCTTCAGCTGCTTGGTGGCCGTCTGAGGCAGTGTGAGTTGAAAAAGGTCAGGGTAATCCCTCCTCTCCTCTCCCCTCCTCCCCCCTCCCAAACCCATCGCTATTAATATTGATTAGTTTAGTGCTGGGATTGCTCAGCGTTTAGGGAAAGGACAGATTGCTCCTGTAGAAAGTGCATGAGGGAGGGAAATGGGAAAACTGACATGGAAAACTGCCAAAATACATCTTGATTTTTCTTTTTTTCTGTTCTCTTCATTTACCATGACAATCATATTGAAATTTCCCTTCCCACCATTTTCCAATGCTGAGGTTTGGAGTAAAGGTGAGATTTGGGGGTTGCTGCTGCCAGATTAGTTTTTTGTGGGGGGGGACTGTAGGTGCATTGAGCAAAATGGCTGGGATCATCCCCACCTGCCCAGGCTGGCACAAGCACAAGCCTGGGGCTCTGGAGAGCTCTCAGCACAGCCATGGTGTGATTGCCATGATCAAGGGCCAAGTCTGAGATCAGCACAGCCCAGGCACCACAGTGACATCCAGGAACGTGTCCTAACGGGATGTACAATGAATTTCTGCCTGCTCCTGTTTTGGTAGCTGTTAATTCACTTGCTAGTGCCTCCCTCAGCCCATGGCTCTGGAAACAGGGAGGGAAGGGCTGTGTGCATCCTCCTGGATACTGGATTGGATTTTCTCTCATGCCCCTTTCAGTGTCTCCACCTCAAATTCATGTCTAGACTCCATGATCGTCAGATGGGAGTCAATGAAGTTGGGATAGAATTAATTGTGCCCTAGGAGTACTTGGTTTTCTCTACTGACTATAAGGCAGCTTGAACAATGAGCACAGGGGGACAGAGATGAGAGCCCCTGGAAGGTCTGTGGATTTTTTGTTGGCACCACAGGCTTGTGCAGAGTGGGTTTGAGTCTGATATGTGTGCATGGAGAAAATGGTTTTAATGTGCTTAAATGCATCTTGAGGATCTCTTCTTACAATGTTTGTTTAAACTAAAACAATGGACAGGTTTGTGGTTGGGCTTGATATTAAAGGTTTTTCCCAACCTAAGGGATTTGTGCAGACTGGCTCTCTTATCTCTGCATCTGCACTGACCACACCAAATCACTCCGTGTGTGCACCATTTTTAAAGTCAGGACTTGGTTCCTTTGCTTCCATCCTGCATATCCAACCAGCTGTCACAAATAGAAAGCTGTGTTCCTGACTGAAACCCCCTGGGAAAAAGCAGGAAGGCAGCCACTGGGTGAATATTTGGTGTAAGCTGTAGCTGAGATTTGGCACTGAGCAGTCTTTGTTAAAGAGAGAGCATTAACCTCTTGTTTGGCTGGACACAAGATTTAGAAGATCAGAAAAGACTTTAAAACATAATCTGAGTGATTCACGAATCCAGGCAGCTCATGAGTTTCAGTTTTTTAAAGATTTGTCTGTTTTTAAAAATAACAATTATAATTCTGTTTATCAAGAGAGACTAAAAGGACAAAACCTCTTTAACTTCAAGAGTAGCACAAGTTCTCTCAGTTGTAGAGAGCAAACAAAGTGTTCAGGACAGCAAAGCAGAAGAATCTCACTTTTGGTTTTCTGTGTCCAGTCACGGGCTCTGCCCCCAGGACCCACAGCAGAGTTCAAGCTCCTCTGAACATGCTAAGACAGAGTGAGCACGCTTGTTTTCACCACCACTACCACTTTAATTGCCCAAGTTATTGGCAAACCTAATATTAAAAACAGTTTGGGATACATTGTTTGGGTTTTTAGGCTGAGGATGACCATGTTTTTAATTGATATTGGGTTGGGTTTGTGAGGAAGGTGCAACAGTGTTGAGCCAAATAACATAACTATGAGAAATTACACATTCTCACTGCTGAAATCAGGAGATACTCATCTCCATAACAAACATCTTGACCATTGCATGAAGTGCCTGTCAAGTTTCTGTAGCTTGTAAATTCAGTGCTGTGGTCAAACACAGCTTGTGTGGGATTCAAACCTCATGTTTACATACTCTGTGCAGCACACACAGCTGGATGCAGTTTACATATGGAGAATTTGGAATTTGGCCTGAGGGCATAGCATACTTTGAGGGAAAGATGGGTAGGTAATATCTTACTCAGATGCCTTTTCCTTTCACTAGTAATGAAAATATTTTTGCTATTTGAGCAGCAAAACTGTTCTTTGTCAGGCTTTTAACTGCAGGATTTCAGTCACCATCTTCAGTAAGGGGAACATGGCATTTGCCTGGCCTTGGGATGACTGTGGTTGCAATGGTCCTCAACTTTCTTAGTGTTGCACAGAGGCAGCAGAATGATCCAGGGTACAGAAATGTGAAAAGCCAGGAAGCCAGTGGAGCATGCAGCCTATAGAATCTTTATGGATGCTCTACACATAAAGCATGTAAAGCAACATCGGTATGGCTGTGCCTGAAAAGCTGCCTCATACAATGGGAACTGCATTTTATTTCAATTTGTTGCCAGAAGATGAAGGGCTGAGTCAAACCTGCCAGGACTGACACTTCTGATACCAGTGAGTCACCTGCCATTGACAGCATTAAACCATGCCTGGCAGCACAAGCCACTGAGTCTGTCAGACACCCACAGAACAGCAGGGAAAAACAAACACTTGCTCCCAGGATTCGGTAACAGGTGAGAGGAAACGTTCAGAGGGAGCTCAAGTGAAAAGCCTGAAAAGTGAGGCTGGGAGGTTTGGACACTGCTGCCACTTGACCCTTTCCCTTGGCTGCTGTCACTTGGAAGCAGCATGCCCAACCTGTGCAGGGCTGGGGCTGCAGGGACATTAATCTGTATTATCTACATATATATATATATATATATATATATACATACATGGGCTGTAGCCTTTCACGGGCTGGAGGATGCTGTGCTCATGTTTGGCACAAGAGGTGCTCTGGAAATGCCAAGTTTCATAGAGACGAGGTGGGCAGCTGCCAGAAGAAGAGGTTTCTTTCTCTTTGGTGCAACAGTGGGAATCAAATGGTCTCTATTTCCACAGGGAGCTGAGGGGGGACAAAGCACCCTAAGGCGAGCAGCCGGGTGGAGGAACAGACGCTCGAGCAGATCAGTGTCTGTAGCTGAGCCAATAAGCTGACACAACTGATTTTATAATCACATTAGTGCTGTCTCGAAATAACACACCCACTCAAATATAACAGTGATTTCATTTTCAAAATGCTGTGGTATTTTTGGTGCTAAAGGTAGGGGATCAATTTGTCAAGGCTGAAAGCTGGGCTGGAATCTGCACGGACCCTAATTCCTGTAGGTCCTCGCGAGCACCGAGCACCTTCCAGGCAGGTAGCAGGATTGGGTGTAATATGAGCTGTCCTTAGGAGGTTTCCCATCCTCAGGGGAACAGCTTCACTGAAAGGGTTTTCTTAGTTCTCTTTGTGCCTTTTGTTCCATCTTGCTGCCAAAAAAAATATCCCTGTTTGGGAACGGAGACAGGTTCCCAGGCTAAGAGACAATGAATCCTGGGGGTGTAAGGAAGGCACTGATCCCTCTTTGGCAGACTCTCTGCTGTAATGCTGCACTGCCAGGGAGTAAATACTCAGCACTTGTCTTACACTGGATGTTTTATCATTACCTAAGGTGTTTCATTTTCCTTATCAGGACCATTGAACCTTAGGGTAGGTGCATGGAGAAGATGAGGGGGGAGGAGAAGCAGTTGTAGATAGTCCTTCTCCTTGGGCTATTTTTTCCAACTCCATGTTTTCCAAATAGCTCAGGAGTTCAGACAAGTCTATACCAGAAGCCCTGTTGCAGCAAAGAGCAAAAGGAGAAAACATAAGCTAGTGGGAGTAGAAATTTCCTCTCTCTCTCTTGTTTTTTTTTTTTTTTTTGATATTATAAAACTTGTTATGGGGGTGAATTTTTAAAAGTTTAACCAGATGGAGATTCTTGCAACTGAGCTTTCTCAAGAACTGACCCAAAAATGTGTCTTCCAGCGCAGAGTACTTGGCTCTGGCCTGGCCCCTTCTAGCAAAGTGTGTTGACCCATGCATGCATTATTAAAGGAAAAAGTAGAATTAATACAGAATGTCCATGCACAGGCTTCTCCCCCAAAGCCAGGGTGGGGAACCAAGCATGTGATGTGTTAGTCACATTAGGTAGTGCTACAGAGCACATGACAGTTTGTGATGAATACTGGTCTAGAGACACAAGCTTAGCATGACTTTGAGTCTTTAACAGTCTTTTTTCCCCCCTCCTTTCTGTCTCTGGACAGAAGCATCTCCTGCAAGCAGCAGTTCAGGGAAGGAGTAGGACAGGGAAATCTTGAATGAGAATTGGGAGTGTGCTCAAACATGGCCCTTCTCAGTGTAGCTGCCTGCTCTGGAATGAAACAATCCACTCTTGGGATTCTCCCTCTCTTTGCTTCAACAGGAGAAACATTACCATTCCTAATGAAGTTCAAATTGTGGCACCCACTGTGCAGCAAATAGGTAACCAACATAATCCAGGAGAAGATAATCAAAGATCATAAAATCCAGAGATCTACTAACTTTATCTTAACTTCAAATTTTCCTTTTGTGAGGAGGAAAAAGGACAACAGAGGGGTCTGTTGTTTCCATCTGTGCTGGGGTAGAAACAGAAGTGTGGGTTTCTTCACTCCTGGGACTCAGGGCTGTGGGTGTGGTTTTCAGGGGTGCCTCACCACCACTTCTCTTTGTTTTGCCAAATCATTCCACTCTCAATAGCCTGGGACTCCTGGTAGCTTGACTGGTTTTATGTTTGGGGAGAAGATGAACCCTGAAGTTTTACAGCTGCTTAAGGAAACAAGGCTGCTGAAGCAGAGGAACAGAAAAGGCAGCTAAGTTATCTTTTCTAGCTGATTATTCTGAGCAATTTACAGGATAAACACTTGTATTTCTCCATCATCTTTTCAAAAAATCATTTTCCAATTTTAGAAGCTTGTTATACATTGTAGGTCAAACACATAGGTATTACATGCTGTGTACAAGGTCAGCAATTATGTAAGAAAGTGGTAATCAGTAAGTTCCACATCTGTTAACTTCTGCCTTTTTGATGAAAGCTGCAAGTATTTTATGTTAAACGCTGTTTTTCTTTTTTAAAATGTGAAAAAAAAGAAAGATGATACTGTTTACCTCTCCTGGCATCTGAAGTGAACATCTCTTTCGTCAGAACCTGAGTGAACTAGAACGTTTTTAATGAGTACTTTTATGGATTTTTTCCCTTGCAAATGTATGTAAAGTGCCAAAATCAGTTGGATTAAAGCTCTTTCTTCATCCCAGGGTTAACCTGAGCTCTGTCAAAGGGACTCCTCTGGAGTTAGTGTACCTTGAGTCTGAGTGACCACACCATGAAATAACATGGGAGCAGCAGAGAGTGATTGTGTTGGCAGCTGACAAATTGTGGTAACGTGAACTGTAGCCTTTCCTCAACCCAAGGTAAAAGCACCCCAGCAGCTTGAGCAGAGAGTCCATGTGAGTGCAAAGAACAAGAATTCAACACGGACAGGGACATACAAGCTTTAATTTGAGTCAACTTTAACTGTCTTTGGGCCATGAGTGTGTATGTCCACAGTCCAAACTGGTGAATGCAGAGAAAAGCAAATAGGAAGTAAAAAATGCAAGTGTGCAGTACTGCAATTTTTGCTTGCCTGGTGCATACATTGAGTGATTTTTCCCTTTGGATGAATACTAGCTTGCATAAAATTCAAATAACTCAGCTGTCTACAGATGGGGGGTGGGGAGGAGTGTGGGAAGGGGAACAGACGGAAGGAAATGGAACTGAGAAGACTGAATTAACCTTTCGATGTCTTGAATTTCAAGAAGGGAAGAATTATCTCTTGTTAAGTCTGCAACCATGCAATTAAAATATGAACAAGCCTTAAAAGCCACATTTGACCCATATTCCTAGATTTCTACTTTAAAGACAGATCTTCTAAAACCGAGATTCAGATCCAAAAAGTGTTCAGAAGCAGGAAAAAAAAATCTCATGCTGTAAATGTTTATTTTAATCACAGAACTCTAGTAGAAAAATGAGTAAAAATGTCTGACATTTACGCAGAACATGTGCCTTTGATACTGAATTCAGTTTTAAAAAACCCTTACATATGTGTCTAGTAATGGCTGACAGTCTTTGAAATGATGAATGATTTTCTCTGGACTGGAGTTTGTGTTTCTATAAAATATATCCTTTCACGTGTTTGCTTGAGCCTTGTGAAGCCTCATTTGTTAATACAGGGCAAAGATTTAACAGTGAACTTTGATTCTTAGATGCCCTTTTGGACACCATGAGTTAGAACAACTGGATACTTGCTGATATGAGAGTTTCCATGGAGAGTTATGGATGTCCAGCAAGGCCAAGCGTCATGTGCTGGGCATCCTGAAACAAAATGTTTGTTAGAAAACATTATGATGCTGGAAAAGAACAAAGTAAAGACTCAGCTTGGGGACATGTCTCTGTTTCTGGATGAAATATGCAAGAAAGGAAAGGTTTTTGCAGAGCAATCAGCTGGAAAGTGTTTGTTAATTCTTCCTTGCTGTTGAAAGGACTCGTGTTCATCAATATTTTTGCAAGGTATCAGTAGGATCCACTTAAGGCAAAAATTGAGCACTTCCAAGTTCAGAAGAATGTACTAAATGATTTGTACGTGAACAATTAAACCCAAAAGCAAACACTTTGCTGACATACAGATCATTTCCAGGAAAAACTATCTGGCATATAATACACAGGTATTACAACAGACAATGTCTTGTTTTGCTACGTGTCAGATTCCCATTTCCTCCTAGTAAGACAATAACCCAGTATGAAGGTAAGGAATTGCACAGCAGGCTATCAACCTTACAAGGATTTCATGACTTTGCAAAGCTGATTTAAGTTTTGAAGTATTTTAGATCAGTTTGTACTAAGCCTTGTACAACAGTGAGCACGGTTGGGATAAGGATATTTTTCTTTAAGTTGCTTCAGTTTCTGATGCAGTGAAATGCAGGGCTGTGGCTGGAAGTAGACTTAACTGGAAGCTAAATTCTTCAGAGAATACTTATTCTAAAGTCATACTAGGTCAGGATGGGAACTGGGGATACATGAAGGAAACATGGCTCCAGTTCTCCTCCAACATACACAGGCAAGAGCGACTTGTGCTTATGAATAGCTTTTCCTGAAAACAAGGGAATTACACCAGTAATTATTTCAGATGTACTGAGTTACTTTGTAAGCACTAAGCAGTCAATCTCTGCAAAACTTTTAAGCTGAGCAATTTAGCTGTAAGGACTTGTGAAAAAACACACCGAGCTACAGAAATGGCTCCCCCTTCGTGGTGTGGCTCTGGACATGGATTTACTGATGAGACAGGGATGCCACAGCACTCTGGCCCTTTGGTCCTAGGAGCCAGATGCTGACCAGTCGCATCTGCCAAGCTCCTGGAGCTGTGCAGCAGCTGGGGAATGGGTTCTTCTGCTCCTGAGCAGCCTCACAGTGGGGCCATGCCACTGTACAGGGCAGTGCAGTGTCCTGTGTCCTGACGGGGTGACACTGCTGTGCCACGGGGTGGGACTGCAGCCCTGCCCTGCACAAGCTCTGCTCTGTTTGTGCCTGCGGGTTTGGAGCAGGGAAACGAGGCCGTGGGAGCTCCACAGCCTGCACAGCACTGGAGTGGGAGGAATATGAAATGCTGCCTTCACAATTCAGGTGTGCCTGAGACAGTGGAAAAAGAAGTGAGAGCAGCTAATGGACACTGCTCTATTGTGATGTTTAGGAGCGATCTGAGAGGCAGATGCTTTCAACAGCTGAATTCTGGGGATGTAACCAAGCAGACACTCATTAAATTGTTGCCTCTCTCCTCTATTTACTCTCTTAGAAAATGTAGCTAAAGCACCAGACAGAGATTAAGATGGTGAAAGTCTCCCAAAGAGCAGATCAGCTCACTGCATTTGTTCAGCTCATTGACGAGGAGACTGAGGGGGGCTCTCATTCTACAGCTTCCCTTAAAGGCAAGGGGAGATGCTGATCTTCTCTTTGATGACCAGTCATAGAACCTGAGGAAATGAAATGAAGTTGTGTCAGGGAAAGGTCAGGCTGGACATTAGGAAAAGGCTCTTCACTGGGAGGGTGGTTGGTCACTGGATGCCTCAGGGAATTGGTCACAGCGCCAAGCTTGCCAGAGTCCAAGGAGCATCTGGACAATGCTCTTAGTCACATGGTTTAGCTTTATTCAGTCCTGTGAGGAGCAGGGAGTTGGACTCTGTCCTTATGGGTCCCTTCCAACTTGAGATATTCTATGACTCTGTGACTCCCAGGTTGTCCTCAACCTTTCAAGTAGACAGCAAGAATACAAAGTGAGCAGAAAAGCCTAAAATGGCAGCCTGGGACTGCACATGTCTGCCCCCTGCAAGGAGCCTTGGAAGCCTTTGAAAGGAGGTAGGATAAGCTGGCATGAAATGGCATATCCAGAGCCAGTCCAGAGGAGCGAAGGCACTGCCTTGGACCCAAACCCAGCAAACAGAAGCTGTGCAGCACCTGCCTACCTGCCTGCCTCTGCTGGCTGTGTCCTCTCACCGCGTGTGCTTTGTGTCTCAGGTTTCTTGCAGCTTTATTGCTGTCAACCGGCCAATGTATCTGCTGAAGAGCCAGCTGGAGCCCGCTCTCCCCCATGTTTCATCAACAAAATTGCCAGCTTGTTCTGATTCAGTATCTTTATTGTTGTTGATGAGGCTAAATGAATCAGAAAGAACACGGCTATGTATACAAAATACAAATTCAGAAACCTCATCCTGATGCGAGGAAATTTTATTAGTGGTTCAAGTGGAGAAGTCTGGTGTGGAAGCAGACGGACAGCACACACAGACCTCCTGCGAGGCCATTTCCCCCGACCCTACACGTTTTATTGGGTTTGCGTGGTACCTCCTAATGTCACCAAATCTTCCAGCAGGAAAGCAGAGTTTTAGATCTGATTAAACCCGGGTTAATTTACTGTGGGATTGTGACTCTCTCTTCTTCAGATTCTAAATGCAAAACCTCCTAATGAGTCTTATAAATGTATCTCTAGATAAAATTCAGAATCCATGCTGGAAAACCTGAAACAAAATCCTCCCAGCTATTGAAAATACAGAGGTTTCAATTAATCCCATCCTGCTTGTATAATTTTTTCCCCCCTTTCATTTATTCTTTGTCAGTTTTTCACAGGGGGGAAAAAAAGGCTTTTCCTGAGAGGATTTCTACTAACTAAATCCAAGTTTCCTTAAATGCCTTATTAAACCCACCACCTATGGCTGCTGGCACTGCATGACAGAAAAAGCTGTTGTAGTTTCAGCGTGGCATGTGGGAACCACAGACTGCCAGGCACTGGTTTTAACACTTCGGGTGTAAGCTTGCATCTCCTCTCTAACTTATGCTAACTCACTTTAAGGGTGCTAAATTTTGTGTTTCAAAATGCATTAGCTCTTTGTCAAAGGGCACTTCATTACTTCTGGCGCGCTTACATTTGGGAAATGTTTGGCAGTGATTGCTCTTGATGCTTCAATTCAGAAAATTTACAGGAAGTATTTTAATATGGTTATGAGAAAGGCAAAACCGGAATCACAGAATCAATTAAGCCAGAAAAGACTTCTGAGGTCATTGAGCCCAACCTGCGTCAACCTGGCCCTGAGTGCCTCATCCAGGCTTCTCTTCAACAGCTGCAGGTGACACCACCACCTCCCTGGGCAGCCCATTCCAATGTCTGATCACTCTTTCTGTGAAGGAATCCCTCCTGATGTCCAACCAGTGCCAGCAGGGTACGGCCTGCATGGTGCCACTGCTGGCCATGGTCACTCTGGGCACTCCAGGATGAGAGCAGCGCCCTAAACTGCAGCAGAGGAGGTTTAGGTTGGACATCAGGAGAAATTTCTTCGCGGAAAGGGTTATCAGAGATTGGAACGGGCAAGGAGGTGTTTAAGGAAGCACCGGACGCGCACTCAGTGCCCTGGTGTGCTGGACACGCTGATGTTCAGTCCCAGCTTGGGCTCGATGAGCTCGGAGCTCTTCCCAAGCTGTTCGATTCTGTGACTCTGAGCGCGCACAGGCCGAGGCTGAGTGGCTGAGTTACCGCGCGGGCGAGACCATGAGTGAAACGTTAATTTCGGAGCAGCCCTGGCTCGCCCCGGGCCGGGCCGTACCGCACTGCCCCGCACCGCCCGCGGCCGCCGCCGCCTCAGGGCGCGGGCCCCGCCCGCCCTCAGCCCCGCCCCCGCCACGTGACCCCCGGGGGGAGGCGGGCGGGGGGCGCGCGCTCTGCACCTGTCAGTCAGCGCGTCACTTCCGCCCGTCGCCGCCGCTGCCGTCGGGGACCCCCCGCTCGCGGCTCGGAGCTCGGAGCGGCTGTGAGGGCACGGACGGCGCCGGGTCCGGCAGCGCGGCGGCCGCGGCACACGGCGCGGGCAGCGGCCGGCGGAGGAGGGCTGCGAGGAGAGCGGAGCGGCCAGGAGAGGCCCGCGCCGGCCCCCGGGGTAGGAAGAGGCGGAGGAACCTGCTGGTGGTGCTGAGGACGGCGGGGAGGGCGAGTCACCCGGCAACGGTGAGGGGCGCGGGGCGCATGCGCGGGGGGTCCCGCTCGGGCTGCTCGGTGTCACCTCAGGCTTCAGGAACCTTCTGGCACCGGCGCCGAGCGGGGCGCGGGAACTTCCTCCTGCCGAGCCGCCGGAGCCGCTCGCGGGCAGCTGTCAAGGGGCGGCAGCGTCTCCCAGGCTGGTGGCGGTGCGAGCTCGCAGGCAGCGCTGACAGCCCGGCTCCCGCAGCGGTTGTGCCCTCCTCGCTCGGAGCAGCGCGGTGCCCGCTGCCGTGGGGCTGGGCGTGCTGACAGCCTCAGCCTCGCAGCGCCCTGACAGCACCAGCCTCGCAGCGCCCTGCCAGCCAAGTTGGTCCCAGAAGTTGAAAGAAGGGCGGTCACTAAGTCGCCTGTGGTCACGAAGGCAGCGCTGGCATTGAGAACGCTGGGTCACGGACTTAACGCGCCAGCCTGTGACTAAATGTGTCAGCTGGTGTGGGTTTCCATTGTTCGTGGAAGCTCCTTAGGGATTTGAATATTTGAGTGGAAATGTTTCTTGCTATCAAAAAGTTGCTTTAACATGAGGTGTCCCAGTGTTGGGGTGCTCCTTCCAGGTTTGGAAAAAAGCAACTAAACCCAACAACAAAAAGCTTGCCATCACATACTGCAGCGCCAGCTTTTAATGTACAGCTCTCTTATTCTCAAGTTCCTTGGTCTGGCTGCATTTTAAGAAATTTTTACAAAATTTCTTACTGCTGCCAGGCTCAAGATGGGGAAAAGAGGTAACAGATGAAGAAAGTAAATACCACATAGTAACTGTTGCCTGTTAAAAAGAAAAAACGAAGAAAGAGAATTTATAAACACCTACACAGTTGTTTATTTTTTTTTTTTTTGGCATGTGTTCCTGAATGTCCTCAGGGATGGAATTGTTAGTTTGTGAATTTAGAACAAATTGTTAAACTGGATTAGCATTTAGGTTTGAAGTTTCTCTGTCTTCCATGCAGTTTAATCTGCAGCATAAAAAGAATAGAAAGCTGGTTTGTTGGCCTATATTATAAGCAGTTTAGCTGTTTTGTTTGTTTTCTTTTGTTTACTGCTCGTTACTAGTAAATTGCTTTGTATTCTTTGTTGCATAGACTTGAAGATGTTTAGGATCTCTTTTAATCTTTGTCTGTATTTTATACATTGTTTGGCTCCATAGGGATCCTTTCCTTGTCTCCACTATGTAACAATAAGGAATTAAGTACCTCAGTATTTTGAAAGCATCAAACTGGAAATTTACAGTATTGTTTTAGAAAAATCAGTCAAATAGAATGTCCCACGGTTGCATTTAAGAAAGCTGACTCAGAGAAGCTCCTGGTGACTTCTAATGCTTGCACATTTTGACACGAACAACACGTCAAAACATCTGAGTTTGGCAAATGATAGTTTTTATCGTCTCTGTGTTAGTTTGGGCACTTAGTTTTTGTGTTGCTTGGAACACTGGAGGATCTTCTCGCAGCTCATTAAAAGACTTAATTTAACATTTGCCATGTGTGGCTCATACCCTGAGAACCCGTGCGAGCAGTGAAGCGTTGCTTTCTAATGTACATAGTGGCATGTTTGCAAAAGCAGGTGAGGCTGAAGAAATATTCTGTGCATTTGGAACAGACATCAGAAAGTTCCCCCTGCTTGCTGTGTGGGAAGGCTTCGTGGGCTAGGCTTTTTTCCTTTTCTAATACTCAGCCTTTTGATTTCTAGTCAAATGTTACAGCTGAGCAGTGATGCCCCTTCCCAGGGTTCATTGGAAAGTGAGTAAAACTTGCCAAGTGTGAGGTGATTTTTTAGTTTGGATTTTTTTTGGGTGTGTGGTTGTTCTCTTTTTTTCCCCCATCCCCCACAAAAGAAGCTGCAGCTACATGGGAGAGGAAGTGATGTCGGTAAGAGAATGCTTCAAGCTGTCCTCTAATTCAGTGCATAGCACCAGGTTAATTTTACAGCCATATTAGCACACAAAAATCTAGTGGCCATTAAACTGTGAGTGAATTAACTACTGTGCAGGGCAAGTCATCATTTGCATCTGTAAGGATGAAGCATGGCAAACTTTTTAAACTTTTTTCCTTACATTGCAGGCCTAGTTGTATATTTATTGATCATTTCAGATGTGAGGACTGTTATTTAAGAACTGAAAAATAACACTTTATCCAAAACATTTGAGGAGAAGATACAGAAGGGAAGGGCTACGGAAGAGGGAGATTGTTACTTGTTGTGCAGTTTGTAAAGTGATGGCGCTATCAGTTTTTCAGCAGAGGGGCTCTGTGTCTCCTGTCAAAATTGGATTCAGGCAGAGAATACAAGAATTTTACATTGCTCCCTGGAAAGTTAGTATAATTGAGCAGTTCAGTCTTGCTGACTATTATTTTCTGTAAGGTAAGAGATTTTACCCGCAAAAATTTTGTTTGAGAATGACTGGCTGTCTCAAAGCTTTGGTAAACTCAGATTTATCTTCACAGTTTGTACTGGCTTGATAGCCAGCTGTTGAGATTTGTGAAAGTTCAGTCAGTTCAAGTGAATTCTGTGGATTATTGCAGCCTAAAACATAATGTATTTGTTACTGCATCTTCTACCAGGCTTTTTTTTTCTGTTTTGAAGTCTTAAAAACATAATTTAGAAGGTCAAAAGCTGTTGTTTGCAACATATGGGTGGAGTCGTTCACTACAAGAAATGGGTAATATTTTGCAGGACTTTTGTGGTCTTTCCCCTGTGAATGTGTGAAATCCTGTATATTTGTCTTAAAAAAAAGAAAAATATGCCAAACGAGCTTAAAATACAGATAGGGCTTTATGTTTGTGTTCTAACAGCTTGTAACAAAGACTGTGGCTGCAGAGGCTTTTTCCTGTTGGTAAGTTTAAATGGTTTTCATTTTCTTCACTGTTCGGACATTTCTAAGGACGTTTGGGTGGGGTATCTGCTCGATCTGAGCCCTGTATCTGGTGGGAACCCTGCACTGATTGTCCAGGTTCCAGTCTCGCTGGCAGCTCTCCTCATGTATCTCTTCTGTTCAGTGTTCCCTGCAGTGTGTTCAGGATTAAAATTTGTGCTCAGCTGTGTAGGATAATAATACATGGACAAAACTGAAAAGGTGAGAGCTGGAATCTTGTGAATGTGGTTCTTTCTTCCTTTATAACCCTTTTTTTAAGTGTGTGTTTTTGAATGGTTTTCTCCCCTTTTTCCTGAACTTCACATTTAATGAAATCTTTTGTTGTCTTGACACTCTAATAACGTAATCAGGTTAGTTAATTTTAGTCTGCAATATAACTTTTAACCTTATGATTTCTGATGGTGTCTTCAAATTTAGTCATAATCAAGTTTTGACAGGAGACCTCAGTACCAGACTTTTTTTTTGGCCTTTTTTTTTTTCCTTTCCACATCTCTTGAAATTCAGAGAGTCATTGCTGCAGCATTGAATTCTTCACTGAAAAGTGTTCCTCCTGCAGTGGGGATGCTGAGCCTGTCCTTTATTTTGGTGGCACGTGCTCAAGGCTCTGACAGAGGCAGTGTTTCGATAGCGAAGGGGCTGTGTAACCATTTTGTGATCTGCTGGGTTCCAGTGTGTATTTCTGTTTGGGAGGGGAGAAACAAACTGATGATAAATGTATGTAATAGGATAACTTATGTATAATGAATTAAGTGCATTATATATTTATAGTTTGCTTTTTTGGTGGCTCTGAGGTAGCTTGACTTCTGTTCCAAAGTCGGTTTTAACAGCAGTGACAATTATTAAACTGCTTTGGTTTTATAACATGAAGCTCTCAAGTTGCATAGTTTTGCTGATAATTTCTTCCTGTCTGTTACTTTACTGTACTTTTATAATGCCATTGCACTGAAGTTCTGCATTATCTGATGCAGGGGCAATGAGATGTGTGCAGTTGGTGGAGTAGAGCTTTGCATTGGGGGGTGGCGAGTAGGATGAATATAATTAGCTGTTACACAAGATACAAAAGCCTTTTTATTTATTAACTACTGTTGTTAAGAGTGTGATGGGATCTGTGTGAGCAGGAAGTTTCTTTATAATTCTGCACATGTGCATTGGCAGCAGCAGATGAGAGCAAATCTGGCAGTGTGTGGTGGTGGGTGTGAGGCACTGAGCAAACATCTACTTTTTCTGGGATCGCTGATGGTTTTATTTTCTTGCTACAATGTAGTTGGAGGATTATAAATTGCTGTAATGCTGTTAAAAAGCCTTTGGATTTTATCTAGTAAGTGAATATAAAACATTATTTTTACATATCAAAACCAGCTAACATTTGGGTGATCTCTCAGCTCGTTCTTTAAAAGTGTAGAATCTTTTTGGAATGTTGCTTAAATCAGTCACTGTATTTGAGGATTTTCTAATAGATAGGATCTGCCTCTCGTGAAGGTCAGTGAGCGATGGGCTTTTTCAGAGACAGCGTGATCAGGTTCTTTCAACTGAAATTGTAGACTAAACTTTAATGACTGGAAAATAAATACTATTCAGTCTTACGGTTTCTTGGCTTGTAAATTAAGAAACCCCAAAATTCTATTAATTTTAGTTATGTTTCTTCAAGAGGGGCTCTCGTGAGGTGTTTTGTTTCTTTCTTGTATGGAAAGGACATAAAGGCTTAATTTAAATTGTTCTAATTTGTAAATTAGAAGGCTTGCTGCCATGTTCCCAGGAAACAAAAATTGCATTAGAATTGCATTCCACTAAATCTTGTGTTGTATTTTTTGTGCTTCTACTTCCTTTGTCAATGTAACCAGTATTTTGTCAGTTGAGTGGTTTTTGAGACGATCTCAGAAGTGCAGGTGGCAAAAGCTGAAGAATTTCTGCTTAATGGAGTTGAGGTTTAATGTGTGTGTGTGAGTGCACATAAGAAGGCATACACAGGCAAACAGTTCATTAATGAAAGAGCTGGTGTTCATGCTTCTGCTGACTCCTGTTGTGATTGTGTGCAAAACTGCAGTTAGCTGCTTTCCCTCTGATTCCTACTTAACCAGAAAGCAAACAGGGCAGGGAAGAGTCAGGAGCAATAATGAGAAATGAAGGGAGCAGGCAAGTCACATCTGCTTGAGAAGATATTTATTCTAACATGGATTCCTTCAGCACTGCAAGTTAAATTTTGTAGTTACACTTAATTTCAAACAATATGCCTTCATGGGAATGGGGATTGTGTTCTTAAGAAGACCAGCTTATTAAATTTAAAATAATAACTGTGCCCAGTTGTCTGATATGCCAGTCTAGACTTGTGACTAAAATACCTCTTGATAGCTGATTTCACTGACAGTCAAAAAGAGGAAATCTTGCTTTAAGAATCTATTTTAAGCTAATCTTGCTGGTTTTAGAACTTTCATCTTAAATAATTATTGTTTTGACTACTCAAATATATTAACGAGTACTTAAATGTGATTATTCTTTTTACATGGATGATGTTCTGTGTCTGTTCAAGCACTGACACATCTCTGCATACCTTTAACTGTGCTCTTGAGACAAATTTTCTGTGTCCTGGGTTTGTGGTAGAGTTCTGTTTGTGGGGTTTTATTTCAGTTTGTCTTTTGTATAAATTTACTCCAAGCCATGTCCCTTCCACAGCCTGGCCATCTTTTCAATTTTGACTGGATTAATTCAAACAAGCGAAATATTCTGTTTTTACTTGTTAGCTGAATGAAAGCTGAAAATCAGATGAGCAAAAGCTCTTTTGCCCAAAAACAGTTCATCCACTGGGAATGCTGTATACAAACGGCATAAAAATCTGTCAGTGTCAATTGTTACGGTTCTGACATAATATTACAAAAAATCAGTTTCTTTTTAACTCAGCAAAACTTAGGAGTAAGATCAAGAGTGCTGGCTGCCTTTTTTGGAAACATAAATAGCATACAGCAGTTGCCGAATGGCTCTGGGTGTTCTGCAATGAGCTGGGGCACAAAAGTTTCCCAGGGAAGCCTCCTTGCTCCTGCTCATGCCTGGCTGCTGCCTCTGGGTGATGTCATGAGGAGATGATTACATGAGGAGAGTTCCTGGGATTCCAGCTTAGAATCTGTCAAGTTTTGGCCATCATTTAGAAAGTCTTAAAATCCATTTAAACTTTGATAATTTCAAACTTAGCCAAAAATCAGTTCTTTATTTGGATTTAATAAATTTGCTGTAGGCATCCAGGGAGACATCACAGGTTTTGTCTAGCTGTAAGTCATACAAGTAACGTAATAAATTGTTTTTCTTTATCAAATATAGAGTGTGGATCAAAAACTTTGAGATACTCTAATTTTTTTTGTGAAGTTTTATTTGTAAACAATTATTGTAGACAAGGAGCATTGATCCTTTTTGTACTGGAGAATGTGTATGTGATTTTTTTAGGACCTGATTTGCAGGCATATGATGGTTCACAGGGTCACAGCACTGCGGGCTGAAAAACCCAAAAAACTTGAGGTGTATTTCCTGAGAAACAGGCACAGGTCATTTTGTTGCTTTTTTTCCTATCTAAAAGTCCTATAGTTAGTTTTTGCTTTCATGTGTTAAAAAAAACAATCATTGGTGATGTTTGCTAATGCCACAAAATAATATATGAAAAATAGAGCAAAACAGCAGTCAGTGTTAGCTTTGGGTTTGGCTTCAGAGATGATACGAATTTCTTGCTACATAAAACAAGCAAATAAAAGAATTGCTTAGATAGTTGAGACTTGTGGCAGAAATTCTATACGCAGAATTAATGTTTTCATTCCTATGGCATGGTTTCAGTTTGCAGCTTTTCTTTGTTTATTTTTCCTTGTTGCTTCATTCCTTTGTTTTAGGGAAAGGTGGTGGAACCCTGAGGACTTTAATTTAAAATGATGCCCGTATATTATTTGTACTTCAGTCATTAATGTAAAAACTGAACTAAATGTAAGTCTAAATTTTCATGTGCAGTCCTCAAATATTAACAGTTAGCCATGTATTCTGTGGGACTTTTAGTGGCATTTCATGTGTGGGTGTAAATACTTCTTGAGTTGCCAAGATAAGTGAATGCTATTACAATGGCAAAATGAAGCTCATGGTGCTGTTTTCCCAGCAGACTCTATGAAGTTGCCTTAATTAAAAAAACCAAACCAAACTTTAAAATAACGCATGAGAGCACTGAAATCCACAATACAGAACAAAACTCTGTGTTTTACCCTCATATAAGATGCTTGGGCTCAGTGTGTTGCAAAGGACATAGTAAGTTTTTTTCAGTCTCTTGTAAAATTGTGGTGTAATATGTGGTTATAATAAGGTGTACTTTTAGTTTCCTGCGTTTACGTTTTGTAGAGCATGATTGTAGCTTAAGGATGTTTTTAAATGTTTGTAGTAGCAAGGAAGGGAAGTAGATTGAAAAAAATGCAACCGGAATGTTTATAATTTAACTCAAGCTAGGTAGTTTTCTTTTGTGTGGGTTTTTTTTTTCTAGTTGCTGTTTTTTTTTCTTTTTCTTGATAGAACTTGTGAAGCATTTAGGTTGTGAAATTGTGAGGGGGAAGCATGGGCTCGAAAGGATCAGGATAATGTGGGCAAAAGTAGAAAGAGTTAACTGAATGGGTTAGCTCCTGTGCTAAAAAAAAAGTATTAAAAAACTCCACAGCATTGCTTTTTGTAAAAGACTCTGGAAATAATCCTGAAGGTTCCATGTCCTGTCCTAGTTTTCATATGTGTCTGCAGTGAAGTGCTGCACTTCCTGAGTCAAGGGAGGGCAAGTGGGAAAGCTTTTGATCCATATAAAAAGTGGAGATAAAATGTTTAATTATTAACAGTTTTTTACAATGTTAGAAATAGCAGGAAATAAAACTTGCTGGAAGCTGAATAACTTCCAGAGTTTCTAGCTCTTTCTAGATTTGGTAAATGTCAGATTAATTGTATCACAGCCTGTGAAGATACCAAAGACTGAAAAGCTCTGAAAACAAATAGCTGCCTGTAATGGTATATTGAAATGTGTGTGAAAGTGTGTGTGTATCTGAGAGGGTAAAAATGAGGCTTTCACTTTTTCTAGGTGATAATAACCCATATAAAACTTTCTTTAAAGTATAAACCTGGGTTGTAAATCCGGTTTTGCTCTAACAATGAGACAACCAGGCTGTTTCAACTTCATTGTTGCGTTGCCAAGCCAGTTAAAATAGAAGTCTGTATTTTTTTCTTTTTTTCATGCCTCCTGAATGAAATTAATATTCAGGCAGGCTGTTCATCTGCTGCACCTGGCAAGAGTGGCTGAGCTTTCATGTCAGTGAACTGAGCACAAAGTTGCCTCTGCTGAGAAAGCTGGGCCGCAAGATTGTTCATTTGGTGCTGAATTATAAAGAAGTGGTTACTTCTAATTTGGTCTTTTATTAGGTGATGTTTGTTTTGAAGGTTTGTTTGTCGGTTTTAGCAAGTCAGCCTGAAGCATTGTGGCAGATCCATCAAAGGTTTTCTTGCAGCTGCCCTTAACCCCACAGCTGGCCAGTGAGTGGTTTTCTGATTCATTGTGGACAGGCTGATTTTGGTAGAACTTGAAAAAATAGACTGTGTGCAACTTCATATTTTAAAATTTTCTTGATATATTAGGGATTGATTGAAATCTACTTACATGCAAAGATTATGTTGACTTTCACTTAATATACCAAAACAATAAGAAAAATGGCTGTACAAGGCCTTCATAAATTATAGCAGGGTCATGAATTGCAACTGCTTCACTGTTGGAATCTGGCAGGATCTTTTAGTAACCCAAAAATTGCAATAACAGATTTGAATATGAGAGGGTGGAAAAAAAAAGTAAAATCATTGACTAGAATATAATCCTTTATTTTCTGTTGTCAGCTCACCTGGAGTCCTGATCTCAGACCAGGATTCACTTGTGTGAGACGTAACAGATTTACAACCTGTATGAAATACAAGGCAATAGACAGAGACGTTTTAAACACTTTTAAGCCTGAAATATTTTTTTTCTCTCGGCCTCAATGCAAGAAAATTCTGAGGAGATGGAAGCAGTCTTATATAGAGCTTATGACCAACTCCCTTAGCCCATGGATGCAGTTTGGGGAGGATTAGGAGCAGGAAAACTGCTTTATTCAAGTACTGAAAGTACTCTGGGTTCCTGTTTTGATAGGCTAATGAATGGTCTGGCATTTTGGTACTGAATCCAGGGGGGTTGGTTGTCAGGAATTTGCAAGTGAAGATGACATTTATTTGTCCTGATGTGGAGCAGAAGCAAGAGCTGCTGTGGGAGAACAAAGGGAGGGAAGGTACTTGTCTCCAGGCTGTCATACCAATCTCCAGTTATGAAACAGAAGGTTTCAGTGAATATACTTTGGAGCTGGGGAAAGCCTCTTTATTGTCTAGTTTTGGTGATGAGTGTTGTGGTTGTGTGTGTATGTGTATGTCACAAGCTCGTTTTGCCCAGCCACAGTTGCTTGAGTTTATGTAGAGCAGGTAATGGGTGAGATCAAGGGGCTGAGGTGACCCTGTGGCTGATTCTGGGCATTACATTGGCTCCACTGTGCCATGAAACTACAATTTAAATTTTTAATACCACAGAAAATCATGAAGGCAATGTACTGTGGTTTGTAGCTATTTTGAGAGCTGAGAACATGAAAAATGTCCAGATAATCTGGATTCTAAATAAAAAGTGGCAAAAATGTGGGTGGTTCTATGGAATCTGACTTGGAGGAAGTTACTTCCTGTATCCAGATCTGGTGATCACTTGGACTTTGAACTGGCACTTAGGACACGTAGTCAACTTCCTAGAAAAGATGATCAGTACCACCGAGAACTGGTTGACTCTAAATGTTCCTGAGTTAGGATTTTGGTTTTGGTCTTGCTGTTTAAAGATGTTGTATTAAACCAGAGCCTGAGATCCTTCTAAAAATTTCATAGCCATTAAATATTTTAGTATGGTAGGTACTTTAAAACGCTCTGTGTAACCTACTTAGCCCTCCTTGATTCTTTGGAAGAGGATTGAATGAATCCGCAAATTATTTCCTAATTGTTAAGACTTAGATGTCTCATGCTAACTTCCAGTTCAGGTTTGGTTAACTCCTAAGTGAAAAGAGGGATTTACTGTTTTGGTGGCTCTCATAATCTGTGCTAATGTGGTCTTCATGCTTTCTTGTTCAGAACAAGAAACTGATGATTTGACAAGAATTCCTCTAACGTGATGTTTAGATTCCTGACTGAGTTTAAAACTGTTGAAAACTTCATGCTCTAATAATATTTTCCTTATTTTCAGATTAACTGCTGAAGTACTGATCGAGTTCTGCTATTCTTCAATGAGGAACTACAGGCTGATCTTTTGCCATAATCTTAAACAACCATAAATGACAGAAGAATGCTTGGTCAGTGAGGGCAGCTGGCGCAGAAAGCGTTTTTCAAACTCGGCTGTTTAAGTACTCTGAGGTGGGTTTCTTAACTTGTTCTGCTGGGGAAAAAAAGGCCAGTATGGATTTGAGAATGTCTAATCTATTAGAATTTGCCTATTAGTAAAGAGAGAATTTTAATTTGGTGGCAGTGCTTTGTCTAACAGCATATACTTCATGTTCCGTGTGCCAGCCTCTGTGAAAGTGACTGCTTGCATTTAAGCAAGTATGTTTTCTTTTCTTTTTATTATTTATTTTGAAAGGACAGTTTTCTTTGCTAGAAGAAATATTTTGGTTTTGACAGGATAACAGCTTGACTGAGTGACTTACACTGCCCTTTGTTATCTATCTAGTTCCTTTATCAAGCAAAGACTTGCAAGTGAAGCTCGAGCTTCTGCATGATAGAATGGTATCACTGAGCATCTAGAAACTAGCTTCGGGGGTTTTCTGTTCAGTAAAAATTTTAATTTGATGCAGGTGTTGAAAGCTTTATTATGTAGACCAGAAAAGGCCAAATATATTTTAAAATTATTACAGTGCAGTTGTGTATCACAAAATGCTTCATCATTTCATATAATTGAAACCTGGGGCTTTGGTTTGGTGTGATCCACTGGTTTCATTTCCTATTGAGAGGCTTTTGTTTTGAGTTCTGAAAGCCTGACTACTAAATGCTGTCAGAAAAAGTACTGAGGAATCTACCAAAATACCTTAGAACTTAATTAGAAATCTGATAACTAGAATTTTCTGCATTTTCTTTGCTGCTGTATATGTTCTTCTCAGTCCTCTGTTGAGGGCTGGACAGAAGACCTCAGTGACAGTTGTTTATTGAGTTAGCTGTGTTTGGAGTCCTTGCAGAGCTGTCCATTAAATCAGTGAATGGATGGAGACAGACCAGAGTATTTGCGTTTGGTAATTAAAACATTTCGTGTTACAGATCAGTGCTTTCAAAAACATACATTGAAGTGAGTTTTTTGGTTTTAATTTCTCCTATTGACAGAAAAGACAGCTTTGATTTTTGGCTGCAAAAAGATATGAGGAAGAGCTCCTCCCCTTCCTTGAGTAACTGCAACTCTGTTCTTGCTAACAAAATATTTGGAATTCCACTTGATGAGCTGCAGCAAGAAGGGCAACCAGACAATGAGGTTCCATTCATAGTCCGCCATGTTGTGGACTATATTGAGGAACATGGTATGTATTACCTTGCTGTATTTACAATAATGTATTTCACTGTTACTCTCACAGAATAGATTGTGGGGTTTGAAGAATACTGGTTTTCTGAAGTTACTTTTTCAGTTGGATGTGATTTGGTTGGTTTGGGTACTTCCTTTCTTTACTCCTCTTGTGTGTATCACTGTTTTCTAGCCAACAGGGATGCAGCAGCTGCAGGGCCCCTCATAGGAAATGCTGTGGTTTAGATATTGCTAACATTTCCCTTGTTATTTTATTGTTACCTGGGCACAAGCATGTGTGTGTTGGGAAGAGAACTGCTGGAAATTGTGCAAAACTGTTGGCCAGAAGATATTTCAGTCATTCTGGGAATTGTGCATATCTGATTATCAGTATTTGTTTCAGTATATTTGTCCATACCAGAGCTAAAAGTTTATTTCTGCAATTTCTTTTTCTAACTCAGGGGGTCTGGAACAAGAAGGACTTTTCCAAGTCAATGGGAATGCTGAGACAGTGGAGTGGCTCCGGCAACGATACGATAATGGAGAAGATGTGGACCTGGTTAAAGAAGCAGATGTACCCTCAGCTATTAGCCTTCTTAGATTTTTTCTTCAAGAACTTCCAGAGCCAGTTATTCCAGGCAGTTTGCACATACATTTGATGCAACTTTCTCAAGGTAATAACTATTTTTGACTCAGTGTTTTTATTTTATGATTTTAAGAGTAAAATCCAGTATTGAATTGTGATTTTTAGTGGCACGAAGATGTCTTTGGTACTCTGTATAATAATAATGATAATACTGCAGAGTTTTTTTGGTTGCAGTGTTTTCTGTCAGGACTGGAAATGGGATTGAGGTGTACTCACTTGGTGTGACAGTAGAATTCCCTTCTATGACTGTAAAATCTAGTGCAAAAATGTTTTTTTTCCCTCCCATCTTTGAACAGATCACTGTGGATGGGTTTACATATGGATTGTTTTTAGCATGCAAGTCCCTATTTAGTTCCCTTTTGCTAAATATGCTTCACTTAAACTTGCAGTTCATTGTCTTTACTGTCTTTATTTTAAAGTAAAAGTTATTTCAGAAAGATTTAAAGTTATCTGTAACAAGGAAACCAAACCACATAAACCCTTAAACAGTGTTTTCAGATGCTAGAATGAGACACTTGATTTCCTTTAATTGGGTTTTGCCAGTCTGATAGATGTATCTCAGTTAGTTTCCAGAATTACATCATCAGCTGCATTTGAGGCAGAGGAATTGCTTAAAGAAATGCAGGAAGTGGTAGTAATTGTTGACCCATATGTTAGTTCTGGTCTTTTCCCTCTTTAGCAGTCCTTCCATATCATTAGGTCAAGCTTAGTCCTCAGGATAACTTCATTATCCAGCGAGGTGTGGCCTGTGTGTCTCGTTAGAGGCTCATTGCAGGCAGGTGGTTCCTCACAGACAGGTGATTTGGGTAATTGATGTGTGAACCTGGCAATCCCGGTGCACCGAGTGTATGTCCATGCTTTAGTGCCACAGGACTTCAGTTAGAGGTAAGAACGTTCTCCCTTTGGGTCTCTGCTTGTGTAGAACTTAAATTTCAGGATGGATTGGTTAGACAAAACATGGAGATGTGTATGTTCAGAGTGGTGTGATTATCACCTTGCTGTGCTCCCTTTCTTTTTAGAAGTCTACATTGTTAAAGTACTTTTAAAGTATTTTTTTTTTCTGTTGTGTTTCCAAAATGCATTTCTGGAGTAAGAACTGTCAATGAAATGTTAATTTTGTTGTGTTGTGTGTTGAGACAGCTATTTTCTGTGCTTGGTTGCTTGTATTTGGCTGCTGTCGATGTTGACTGTGTCTGAGCAAATGAAACCCTGCGGTTCCTGCTTGGTGTTCTGTACATGGTCAACAGGGAATTTACTCACTCTTTGCTTTGATATCAAGGACTATGATGTCTCTGCTCTCTCATCTGTAGCGGCAGAGATGGTTCATCATCTTCAAACATGCTTTTCCCTTTCTAACTGATCTTAGAAGATCTAACTGATCTCAGGTGTCTGAGAAAGAAGGGGAGGCCTCTTTGTATCAATTTTTCTCCCATTTTGCTTTCCTGACATTTATTTTCCTATATATGGAATTTCTCAGTTGGGTACAAACAGCTGTGAACTCTTTGAACCTTGCTGCCTGTAACGCTGATGAGGTAACAAATGAGATTTATGGGGACTTATTTTGATGAAGAGTGAAGTTAAATGGAGTGAGAATGAGGAGGTTTTATGGTGACGCTTTTTCAGATCTGAAATTGAATCAGCAAGCTTTGAGCTAAGCACGTGTGAAGATGATTGCGTTTAGATAGTTTGGATTTATCAGTTAAGTATTATAAAAGCAGGTAGAGCGGTGAGAATGGGATGCTTGTGAAGGAAAAGGTGTCAAAGTAGCTTGTCTGCCAGGAGAATTTAACTAGATGGAAATTAACTCACTATCTGGAGCTGCTGTCTCTAGAGCTCTTCTGTGAAGCAATTGTTATGTAAGAGTGGTAAAACAAAAACATACAGAGTTTGCCCTCTGAAATCAGGAATTTGAGTGGGCATTAATTGGGGAAAACGTGCAGAAGAGAATGTGGTGGATAATACTGAACAAATACAAGTCAATTTTCACGTTTCAGGTTGTGATTTGACCAAATTAATTGTACTTTGAGAAGTAAGTAATTTTCAGAGGCAAAAAGCTGATCAGTATCAAATATGAAAAGATACCTTCTTTGTGACTAAAATATTTGTATTACTTTTTCAGATTATAATAATGAAGATGAATTTGGAAGAAAGTTGAGGTTCCTCTTGCAGCAGCTTCCACCTGTTAATTACAGTTTGTTAAAGTTTCTGTGTAAATTTTTAGCTAACGTAGCATCACATCATGAAGAAATTTGGTCAGCAAGTTCTTTAGCTGCAGTCTTTGGTCCGGATGTTTTCCAGTAAGTTAATTATAAAGTTCATTCACTGTTTCTGTGGGAATTTGAGTGTCCCTCTGTAGATTAAAGTCATTCCTGGTCCGTGAGCAACAGTAACAAAGTGCACAATATGCTTCAGGCAGAATCTTTTTCTGTACACACCCACTCTCTCACCCCAGCTTGGTTTTACAATTTTTGCTGATTTAAACAGTAGCTCGTCTATGAGCTGTGGAATCAGAAACCACTGGTTTGATTGTTGCATTACTGTATTTATTCTGAGGTTCAAATATTTTAGTGATAGTATGTAAGGCTATGTGTAGCAGGAAAACAGTTCTGGGAGAACGCTCTTAAAGTAACAGCTTATACTGTTGTTTCCTCTCCACAGGAAAATATTTGACTTCTAAATATTCCTCATGAAAAGTTAATTGATTAAATTAGTTGTTAATTCATAATTTTAAAATATAAAATAGTATGAAGCTTTATAAGGCAGGAGTGTGAAGACATGCTTAAAGTTCTGTGTGTTCAGAATGGGTAGGAGATAATGGTGTGAAGTGTAGCACTTAGTCATAGTAGACAGTCAGGTGTTCTTTAGGGAATGTTGCATTCAGATTTTTAAACTAAAACAGTGTTGAAATCTTTAGCATTTACACAGATGTGGAGGATCTGAAAGAACAAGAAATAGTTAGCAGAATAATGGCGGGACTTCTGGAGAACTACTATGAGTTTTTTGAAAATGAAGAGGAAGATTTTTCATCTACTAATGATTTAAGCTCAATAACTGAGCAGGTAAGAATATTTTGAATGGCAATGTGTTGCCACTTAACTGTCTGTTATACACATTTGTGTTTATGAAAGGTTTATTGAAATACAATTTCTTTCGTATCACTTTGAGAAGTTTTCTGAGAAGTGACAAAACCTGGCATTTTCTTAATGCTTGTGAAATTCTTGCTTTTGTAGTGAGTATAGCTGTGCTGTATTGAAAAATACATAGGAACTAAACCAACAGTGATACCCTGCCCAACACAGACACTGTTATGAACAGCTTTCTAATTACCAATTTAGGAATGAAGAACGACTCTGTTGTTGGTCTTGGTCAAGAGTATTTCTAGGTGTGTCTTACAGGAACATGCAGGGTCTCGCACTCCACTTGATGATGTTATCAGTGATGCTTTCCTGTGCCAAAGTTTTTGAATGGTGTTTCTGATTCTAAGACTTGAAAATAATGTAATTTCTGTAAAGAGGAAAAACAGTAAATAATAAGCAGTTGCTAAGGTAGGTAGTGAGGAGTACTGAGTTTTAAAGCCTATCTCACAAACCCCTCCTCCAGCAAGACAGGTAAGGCAAGTCCTGAGGCAGTTGGTTGCTTCCTCTTCCCTGCAGTAGAGGTTGTTGTGGTGTGCCAGGCGTGGGCAGCAGATTCTGGAGTGAGCAGTGTCTGCTGTGCAAGCTCCTCGAGCAAACGTGGCTGCTCTGCAGAGCTCTATGCAGGAACATGGCACTGAGAGCTGCCACAGCCCTGCTGAACTCAGGGAGCTGCTGGACAAAACTGGGCTGTGAGTCCTGCAGCTGGAGGCTGGGGGCTGTCACTGAGTTGGGATAACTGCTCAGTAAACCAGAGGTGCTCTGTGCTCTAACGCTTCAAAATTACTGCCTTGGCTGTGCCTCATTATATGTTTCAGCAAAAGGGTTTCCTAAGCACAAAGTCTGTTTGGTGTGTGGTTTTGTTTGTTTTTTCCCTTAGTTGGAGGGCTTGTGGGGTGTCCCTTTAATTTCGTGGTGTCTCCACCAGATGTCAACAGTGCACTTCTGTCGGGACAGAAGGGCCGCTGTCCCCGCCGGGCACAGCCCCACTGGCAGCTGCCCCAGTGTGTGGGTGGGCTTGCCTTTGCTTCACTGGCACATCCTCTTGCAAGTACAGAGGAAAATCAGGGATAAATACATTTCTTGCCTGGAATGTAGTGCCACATAACACGTTACACCCCTTTTAAAAACTAACAAATATCTCCTCTCTGTCTTCTGTGTAATCTTAAACTTCTGAAGTTTCAATTTTTCTTAATTTAGTGGTTTTGTTTTATACTGGTGACAGATACTATGAAGCAAATTCTTGAGGCTGCTGCTTTAATTTTTGGGTTTGCAAGACCAGGAGATCAGTAGTCAATCACAGAGGCACCTTGAGAGTCAAACAGAATCACTTTACTCTCTTTACCTTTTCATGTTTTAGAAATAGTTGCTTTTAAAAAACTAACTTTTGCTGTCTTGAGTTGCCAATTGCTTATATTGTTTTGCTTTTTAAATTGGCTGTATTTTGCTGCTTCAGTAAAAACATCTGTGTTTGGAGACAAAGAAACAAAAATAGACAAGAGCACAGAAACTTCGTAAGTGTTCATTCCAAGCTTTGAAGTTTGGGTTCTGTATTGTCTTCCCTAAGAGGGTTAGAAAATGCTTCTGATACATGAATAAGGCTACCTGTGGAATAGAGAATTATCTGGTTTAGACATAGAAATAGAAAGGTTCTGTAGTTCATGATTTCAGTGTGGTTGGGATTTTATTGTTTCTTCATTCTGCCTGTGTTCATTTATGGCATCAGAGATACTTCCTGCTTTTCAGTTTCGGTCCAGTGTTCAAAAACAGCTTTTTAATGGTGTAGAATTTACAGTTTTACATAAAACCAAGTCTAGTGTGCCTGTTTTTTTCCTACAATTGAAAAGTATTCTCTTCCTACACGTTACTTTCATACCTCCCATGCGCTTTTAAATTCCCTGGACCTCTTGAAAGGAACTTTTCAATCCATTAACTTCAATTAAATCTTTTTTAGATCAATGATCTCTTGGAAGAAGAGGAAGATGTAAAGCTTGAGCAGTCAGAAGAACTTCCAGAAGACAGCACAGAGAAACCTGTTGAAAGTCCAGCTGTGGTGCATCTAGATATGACAGGGAGTCTCTCAGATTCCAGGAATGTTACAGCATCAACAAGGTAACTTGGTTCTGCCTTGGAGTTTGGATTTAAAGTTTGGATTGTAATGTATTCTGCCAGAGAGAAACTGTCAGACTTTTGAAATAAGTGTTGGTGTCTACAAAATGAAGCTTTAGAAGTAGGTGCAGTTCTTGTAGTAGTGAAATACAGGTTAAAATAACTGTTTCCAAATTCAGCAGAGGAATTCCTGTAGAACTCGGATCAGATTAAATATGGGAATTTATGCAGGGAAAGGTAAAAAGGGCATATATTAGTGAAACTGTAAAGCAGGATTTCAACAGTAAATTTTATAGCAGAAATGAGAAGAATCTGCACACTGGTGGATCCTGTGCCATCCTTTCAATGGGAAATCCTATTTATTGTCACGTGGTGCTGGAGAGCTGTGGGCAGGTTTGGAAGTTGCAAAATTTGATACAGGCAGGAATGTTGAAGGGTGACCCAGCAATTCTCATAAAAGAGTGTGTAAACATAAAATCATACTTTCATTTGAGAGCTTATTGGTGCTCGCTTGATTTATATTTTACTTGCTTGCAATACGCAAGGTTTTATTTTTAAGTCTGCTTTACTTGTACTTAGAGTTTTACATTCTACAGATGGTGAATTCACCTCTTCCCCTCTACAGCATGTGTTTGGTATGGGCATTGCATGTAAGAACTTGTAGGGAGGAGTGAGGAGAAATCTATAATAAAAATGTGACTAAAAGCAGAAGAAATGCAGGGAAAATCACAAGTAAGTTACTGCCTAAGAATGGTAGTTTCAAGAATATGACTTTTGGGTTGGAATCTATTCAGCTGCTGGCTGCATACTTCATTCTACTTCATGGCAAGAAGCTGTAAAATAACAAATAATGACAGAGTCATGATTCTGTTTTGTAATTTAAATTATATTTTAATAGTTAATTATCTTTATTGGTAATAAAGCTTCCTATTTTTAGTTTGAATTAAATCTAGAAAAAAGTTGCAGTTTAACTATTCACAGGTATTAGGTTGCTTCTGGAATGTGTAAACACAGCAGCAGTGACAAACTCAACATGTTTGAGAGTTTAAATTGGATAGCCTGAAGAGAAAAATGTTTTTACTCGATGTTTAAGGTTAATTAAAAATGAATAGGCATTAATTATGGTTGGCATTTTACATAATTTGTGGGAAAGGATAAGGAGGAATCCTTTAGAAGAGGGAGAATTTTGACTGTAAAACCAGAACAACTGCAAGAAACATTAAAAAAAACAAAGTGAATGAGAAAGTGCTCTTTATTAAACTTTTAACCACTACAAATACTGTGAATATTTTCCCAAACCTAATGGCTTTTATGCACATTAGTGCCTTTTTTAGTGGCCTTTTTTTGGTCGTAGTTTCTTGATGTAAAAACGAATAGTAATAAGGAAAGCAATTGTTAATGCGGGTTTATTTGGATTATTTATCTCTGTCCTGAGGTAGATCCTGTGGCAGCTTATACAGGAAGGAGAAGGAGAAGCAGGTCTTAAACCTGGTTCTCGCAGTTCTTTAACCTGGGCTTTTGTTGCCTTTTTGCTGTTGTCAGATTTTGGGAACCAAATATCTGTATTTTGGTCTCTCTATGGACAGAAGTAAAAGAGATTGTTTATCTTGATTTGTACAGTGTGCCATCTGACCTTCCTTCTTGTTATTTGGACTATAACTTGCTTCTAATTTTGCTCACTACCTTTTTTCTCTACTCATTCTGTTTGTTCTTACTGAAACCTGTGACCTTCCTGCACTGCATGGTGTTAATTTGACTTTGAGTTAGAGATTTTGTGAGAATGTGGATAATCATTAATGCACTTTGGTTTAGCAACTGCTTGAAAATGGTATTTCTAATAAACCTGTGGAGTGATCTTTGAGCCTGTTACCCAGCAGGGAGCATTTGTTGCTCCCAGGTTGGTGGTGAGCATATGAAGGAAACCATTCTCCTTTACCAGAAGCCTTTTCCCCACAGCTCTTTTCCTTCTGCTGTCCTGACTTTTGGAGTAAAGAATTACTGACTCAGCATTGCAGCTGAATTTTAAGACAGGCTGTTGAAATAAGTACTTTAGAATCCTTCTCCATCATTATTCCAAATTTTTCATCCCTGAGCCTTGCCAAGCAGTATTGGCTTTAATTGGGCAGTTCATCTCAAATGTTGTCAGTCAGAAGCCTAATATAAAAACTCTTTGGTTTTGGATTTTTCCAAATTATATGTGTAGGAAAATAAGATATGACAGGCAGTAAGTTGTACAAATAGTTTACTTTGTTTCTACTAAATGCAGTGACAAGGGCAGCATCCTCACTGCTTTAACCCTTCTGTGATTTAATTAGCTCTGCTCAGAGAGAAGTGATAATATTAACACCTACCAAGGGACACAAAATGCATGGTATAGCTGACCGAATAGAAGAGCTGCCTAAGTTGCTAGAAAATACATTAGTATTTTAATGTAGTGCTGTTTTTAGCATCCAAATCCTTGTTCCTCCTTCCATCCTGGAAAATCTGTAAACAACACGTTAGGAGAGCTTTCAAGTGTTGATTGGGCAGCTTATTGTCAGGAGTGACCTCATGTTGCAGTCGATTTCTATTTAGACTGCAGGGTTTAGTGCAGCACTCCAGAGGTGCCGGCTCGCAGGCAGCCCCGGAGCCCAGCCAGCAGCATGCACAGCCAGCAGCCCACAGCTCGCTTTGCTGGCTTCCAAATGAAGCATTTTTACATGAAGTGCTCTTTCGGGATAGCAAAAATAATCAGAATGGCCTGCAAAGTTCTGCTGCACAGGTAAATACATGAAAGGAAAATGTTGTTTTGATGTGATTGTGAGTAAGGCTTTAACTTTAAAATTATGTGAGATTAAATGTGGTTTGGAGATACGAAATGAAATAATGTCACAACTGATTATTTTAATGAGAAATAAGAATCTGTGTACAGTCAGGAAATTACTTGAGGAAACCTTGGACATGTTTTATCTCCAGTTAATGTATTTTTCTACTTCAGGTACCTTTCACTGGGACCTTTTCTGGATAGGGAGCCAGTGCCGAAGGGATTCTCAGGAGGGAGTTAGCATTATGAAACAAAGATGTTTACCTTTCTGTGTCTTGCTGTGTCATGCTGCGTTAGGGCTCTGGCTGGCAGTATAAATTACAGCTTTTAAAAAGTATCCTTGAACTGTGGTAGGTGGGCTCAGAAGTTGTAATGGCTTTTCGCCTGAGATTGTCGCATTTGTTTTAGAGAATGCTTAATTGCTAAAGTGATTAGTTGAAGATGTAAGATATTCTTTATGTATTAAGAGGATTCTTTAGGCACTTCATTAATACTGCTGATTTATGCACAGCTTTTGTTGAGTACCTCTAATGTTCCTAAAGGTGTTGAGTAAAAGCACTGGAGAGCCATCCTGTGCTGGGGACTGAAGGTTACACACTAGGATGGAAAATTTTGTTGTGAACTGTGTCTGAAATCATCTGGATTCTTTGGGGATGAGTTTGATTCTCACTATTCTTGACACATTTCCTCATTGTCTCAAGTGGTAGAATAAAAGGATTTCAAGTCATCACGGTTTCCTATAAATAGTGTCTGTACTTGTGCCCTTGACTGAGTTTTTCTTGCTCCCTTTTGCAATTAGGGTGTTGCAGTGTTCTGTGCTCTAATTGCCTCATTTTTTTCTCCCAATTTGTCCTAGGAGTGACTATTTGATATTTTTGACTAGTAAATCAATTTCAATCTACACAGTTACTTATTTGTACCTTTAGAATACGAACATACCTTTTATAATGCAACTTCTGTAGAACTTACTGAGATGAATACTTAAAGCTACATTTTTCATATTTTGAAATATTACTAGGAGTTTTTTCCAAGATCATACTTCTTTTCTTTTACCTTGTTCATGAAGCTAAACTTGTAGCTTCATATTTTCATTTCTTATTTCAGATATTGTTAATATAAAGTATGTTTATCAGAAAATCTACTTTGTACAGGTAATAGGGCTATGCTGAACTTCTGTGCATGGAAATACAAATGAAATGTAAATATACTAAGCTGTAAACTACCTCCTGCCAACTCTTTGTTTGTAGGAAAAATACAAAAATCCCAGTGTGTTCCCCCTTAGTTATTTGATCTGCAGCTTTGAAATCAGTGGCTACAGGATCTGGCTTCTATGTCAGGTGTTTTAATTTCCCAAAGCTATGTCTGTTTTGAAATAGCAATTGAGTGCTGCCTGTTCCGTCAGTGCATTTGGAATAGATCAGCTTTGGCTTTTCACCAGGCATACACACACACAAATCATAAGATGAACTTGCTTTGTCAGCCAGTTTCTATTGAAAAAAAAAAAGGGGGAAGAAAAGAAATTAAAAGCATCTATGAGCACCTGCTTGTTCACTTGTGCCATGTGGAGTTTAAATGCTTTGCACTCTGCTCTTGTCCCAGTACAAGGTGTCTAAGGCGAACTGGTATAGTTATTTTTAAATAAATACTTGAGCCACTTTCTTTATCAGTTTATGTTTAATTGAAAATCCTTTGTTGCTTGTGTTTCATCTACTTGGCGAAAGGAAAAACAGGAAGTCTTCTTGAGCTGTTTTCTCTCTATGGTGGTGGAACTACTAATAAACTTCATAAGTTCTAACCAAGATATTCTTTGCTGTGTTGAAACTATTCTTGGGTAAACAGAGAGACTGTCTGCATTTTTTATTGCAAGCAAGGCTCATATCAGTCAAAACTGATAGGACACCTCACGGAGTTAATAACTTGCTCATCTCCAGGGGAGTGGCAAGCTCCCTTCTCTTTCAGGGTTTACCTTATGCATTCATGAAAATAATGTTTTAAATCAGCTTTGTCTGGCAACAGTGTTGTTGCATGGTAAAGAGTAGAATAAGATCTTTTTGGGCCTTTTGAGCTTAGTTATCTATAATAGAAAGAAAAAGCCTTTTTTACCTCCCTCACTGCCTCCAAGTTAAGCTGAAATTAGTATTTACTTTTTTCTGAGTGAGGTGTGTGTGTTTTGCAATTTGCTGCTGTTTATAGTAGATTTCTATATCTACTATAGATTTATATAGTAGATTTTCTGTCTATTTCTGTTATTCTTTAATGTCACTTTGTCTAAATTTTAAGTATTCCGTTTATAATTAAATTTTGATCATATTAATGAAAAATTGTAGAGGGACCACACACACATGAATTAACTGGCTTGTGTTAATTATGTTGATTTCCATCCTCCCACCCCTCCTTGAGGGTTTTAACATTCTAGGCTGAAGTGGCTTTGCCTGGAGATTTCCAGATGCTTTACAAATGTCAGACTCCTGTCTCAAAATCTGCCTTCCACTTGAAATGTTGTGCTGTGCTGTGTGTAGAGAGTGTTGTAGATCTGTTGAGCGTTGCAGAAAAGAATTATGCAACAGTGAGAAGAACCTGTGGAGGAAAGCAGAGTAATTTGGAATTTGCTTTAGGCAGCAGGGTTAAAATCTGCATTCTTAAGCAAGATGTCAGGAAATGTTTGACTACAAAATGATTAGTATTTCCCATGGGAAAGACCATACATCTGAGAGCTTGGAGCTTCATAACACAACAAATACTGTCTCTTGAGAGACAGAAATCTGCATTGCTACTTCTACAAGTCTCTGCCTTGTGATAGTGCTCCTTAAGATTTCATAATTTGAATAATAAAGGAACTGCGAATCAGGGTGTTCTTTACATTTTTGTTCTACTTCTATTAGCTGCATCACATGCAATATTTAATTATTTTTTAAGTTGCTTTCTGTTGACTTCAAGACTTCTATTTAGTTTGATAAGTTTTTGCAGTAAATTACCTTTTTTTTTTTTCTTTATTGCAGTGCTCATATCTCTCCCATAAGTATCTTGCCAGCCTCTGCAGAGTAAGTATAATGAAAATATAAAATGTCTGAATTGTGCTCTTACTGGAACATGCATAGGAGTTATGCATCCTTTCAAAAAATGCAGTAGGTTTGGTTACAGTTATGAAGGAACATATTCCAGTGTGAAGGATTTCACTGGTGGCATTTAACACTAATGCAGGAAATACCAAATGCCTGTCAGTGTTATTGACTGCAGGAGCACAGTGTGCTTGTATCTAGAGTCCAAAACTTTGGTTTTACTCTTAGATGCATCAGAAGTTTTTTTACTTAACCTTATGATAGCATTCACATTGTAATTTTAGCACCATTGATACTGAGTACAGTTCAGTGGAATTCTGTGTACAAATGTGGAAGAAAAATAAAAGCAAAATTTCAGAGTTAAAATGGGATTAAATAGTTTAAGATTTTTACAGGAGGATTTTTAGAGACCTCTTGTGTGTTGGGGATGAGCTGGCTGAGAGGCACTCAGCAGAGTAGTCTGTTTTTAAAGAATACTGTTCTTTTCTTGATGAAATTTTGGGTATATCCTTTGTCCTTCATCAGGTACTTGCTGATTGTCTCTGCTGTTTGTTGGCTTTTGCCTTTTAAGATGACAGCCCTGTTCAGGAGAGGGTGCAGCTGCATGTGATGAAGGGGAACCTGCTCCAGGGTTAACTCTGACCTGTTAGATACAGGGTTTTACTGTCACATTAATATATAAGGCTTTTATAAGTTTTTGTGTATAGTTGTTAAAAAAAGGTTAGTTACTGTAATTGTTGATTACTCTTAAAAATATTGATAAACTTCATAATACTTTCTGTGAATCGTATGGATTCAGAAATAATAAGTGTAGTGATTTCCACGGCCTCTTTGGACTAGTCAGTCTCTTTTGCCTTGAAGTACTGCCATCAAAGATTCCTGTCATGTAAAGTTTATCTCTTGTGTTCTGTGTAGTTGATCATTGCAAAAGTAGTGTTCTTAATAGGACTTTTCTGTCTTTTTTTTCTTTTTAGCATTTTAGAAAGAACAATCAGAGCAGCTGTGGAACAGCATCTTTTCGACCTGCAGAGCAGCTTAGATAACGATCTGAAACATATACAGCAACACAGACTGGGCTGTAACAATGAAACAAAAAATCCCAGTGGGGATGAGGAAGGATCTAACAACCAGTAAGATTTTGTTGTGTCTGCAGTGAATTCTGTAGGGTTGTATATCTTAACTCTTCCACTCTTCCAAAAAAACCTACCCAAATCCCCCACCTCAACCCAAAAGTTACAACTCCAGCTATTGACTTCAGTTTTATTTATTTTAAAACAAATCAACTTCTATCAGGTGCCAGTAATCAATAGCTCTTCACACAAATATTTGAAATTGATCTTGTAGCTAAAAGTGCCTTGAAGTGTATCTGCCTTACTGCTGAATTCTGTGCAAGTAGCTTTAAGAACTTAAATTTACTCAAGTGCTTTCATTCTTTTCTCAATGATGTGACTTATGACAAAATTTTAACATAACAAAGCTATTGGAGATTCTCTTTCAGTTTCATAGCCCTGTCTTTCCATGTCAACATAGCTACTTTACTGCTCTGGCTGCCAGTGTCAATGAAACAGCCAAAAATGGATACAATGACCACTGTGGGTCTACTTGCATAGAGCTCCAACCTTATTTGATCAGATTTTATTTTTCTTTTAAATCAAGCCATATTCTGAGTGTAGTGATTGCCATGGCAGCATTTGCAAGCTGGTACATTTTGGTGCTTTATTAAAAATAAGTAGTCATGATTAATACTCAGACTTCAAAAATGTATTGTTAAGATTTCAGTACCTGAATTTCTTTGTTGCTCAGAGCTGGAATATGTTAACAGAGCCTGAAATACATGAAGTGTTCAGAGACTCAAATGCGCTTTTCTAAATTGTTCAATCTTTACTGGTTTTGGAAGACAGGAATAAAGTTTGCAGTGGATCATAAAAGTAATAATCATTGCTGGTAATGATCAATTAAATCTGAGTTTTAGTGCTAGAGATTTAATGTCTTTGAAGTAATTTGTAAGTGGGTAATTGCCTCACAGCCCTGTAGCAGCTGAATTCCTTCAGCCTCAGTGTAAGAGCTGTAAAGGTTGGCTGATCTCACAGGGGGAGGCTCCAAGTGCCATCACTGCTGGTTTGAAACCAGTATCCTCCTCTGGCACAGGGACTCTTCCAAATGCTTCTGATCATCATTCCACTGTGGATTAACTGTAGGAGAGGATACATGATATTGCTCTTCAAGGGGGTGTCTGGGTTCTTTAACACAGCAGACTGTGCACAAGGCAAATACACAGTTAAATTAGGAACTGAGAAAAGCAGTGATCCAGTGCCAATTTCTTAGTACTAACTTAATGGCTGGAATTAAGAAAGAAGTGTTAAAATGTTAATTTTCAACCCATCGTCTTTATTATCTCTATATCTGATAGAGAAGGAGCTTTCTTAATGTGGTTTGGAATTCTTTTTGAGTGAGGAGAAGGAAGGCAAAGAAGTCAAAGGCTTGTGATGAATGACAGAGTCATGTGGTAACGGGTGGTGGCTCATAAAGAATATATGTGAATATAAATATGGTGCCAATTAGTTTTGATCTGGCTGTAATGTTACATGCTTTAAGTTGAAGTCTCAACAGATTAAATGTTAAAAATAATGGGATTTCTCACTGGAGGGGAACACAGTGACAGAAGCTATAAACTAACTGACTTCAGTACTGAGAGGAGTGTAGCCTCAGCAATGTCATTGAGTCACTGTAGTTTCAGGAGGTCACTGCTTCTGGCTGTTGTGTTTTAATTCCTTAGGTTGGTGTGGTAAGTGTGGGGTGTATGCCTGGCCCTTCAGGCAAGAACCAAATAAATACATATTAATATGTCTGTCACGTATGGATGTACAAAACATCACATAAATAATTAAGTTTGCCTACAGGTGATTGGAATTATAGTTACTACCAGTATCTTTGGTTAGAATAAGTCTGTTCAAAAAAAACCCCAAACAATAAACATCCTGATGCTTCATACTGTTTAAGGGGAAAAAAAGAAGTGTGTTTCTTGTTTTTTTTCTTTTGAAGATGGAACAACAGGTTGCAAAGTCTTTCTGTTTGTGTCTTTAGGAATGATGTTATTGAAGATAATGACACTGGTAGCAGTGAGAATACAGGAGACTGCTCTGAAGTATTGGTTTGCACTGATTTAGACAGCGAAGCTATGAAACATGATACTGTAACTGAGGAAGAAGAAAGCATTCAGGTGAGAGGAAGTCTTTCTATCAGACCATAAGTTGCTGTAACTTTAGTGCTCTGGAGATCCAGCTTTTCTTGACAGCTCTGATGTAGCATTACACGGTGCTCTTACTCTGTGCAGTCAGTTGTCTTCCTTGCTGTGCCATGTGCACTGAGAAATTTTTGTGCATTTTGATGTCACTTGTTTGGACCTGGACTAATATTTTTCCATTGTTCTTTCCAGATACCAGCCCTTCCTTCTGCTGAGGTAAGTCAGTGTGTGAGGCAGCACAGCACTGGTTAGAGCAGCATCTGTGTTAGTAAAGGCTTCCTGAGGAGCAGAAGCAGCAGAGCTGTGAGTGCAGCATAGCCCACAGTCACCTTGCACTGGGTCAGGAAAGGGTAGCAGTCACCTTGAGACTTTTCAGCCTCTTGGCTATGCTTGTGCTAGGAGGGTGTGGTCAGTAGCTAATTACAGCCTTTTCTCTCTATTTCCAGTTTCTTGTGTGGTAGGCAGAGATGTCCTGTTCTTTTCAGCACATCTTTATCTCCTCCCTAGTTGAAGCAATCAAGGAATTCTGTAAAATATGTGCTGACAAAAATGAAATCAAGGATAACAGTAGTGTGCAAAAGAAGAGAGTATTCTACCACTCTGTATCAAGCAGCACATATGCAGCTGTCAGATAATGAAAATAATCAGATCTTTCCTTACTTACTTGCTAACACTTTTACTAAAAATCTAAATGGTGAGTTCTGTGGCTAGAGAAGTTTGTTACACATGTGTAGAGAAGTTTCTGCAATGGTTTTCAGCTTCTTGCCTGTGAGTCCATAAATCTTCCTGAAGGTTTCCTGAAAGATAACCAGATAAGCAAACCTATTGTTAGTAGACTTAAATTAACTAGAAGAATTTATTGGGTCTTTGAAGTTGAAAAGATGGGAATGGATGCCTTAGCATAGTGCAACTGAGTCATCTGGAATCTGTGTTTTTATTAAAACAAAATATTTCTGTAGTGCTTTTCACTGTTGTGATGTGTTCTTCTCTTGGGCCTCTGTTTGCTTTTGGAGATCCCAAATGACTCTCTTGAATCATCTAGCAAGCCAAATTTTCCAGTTGTTCCCACAGACTAGCATTGTTTTAGAATCCCATTCTGTAAATTAAATTTCACAGAATGTATTCATTGTCCTGGTTCATTCCTCATGCTTTAGTGCCAATTCCTGTTCTAAAAAAATAATTAAATTGTTATCCTATAGCACAAAATGCACAAAACATGGTGTTGGATATAAAAGGGAACATGATGCTTAGGAGTGCATGATAGAAGTACTTTTGTTGTCCTACCTAGTGTCATTCTTTCCTTGTGAGAGACTTCTGTCCATTGCTGTCAGTGGTAAGGTGACATTCTGGAGTGAAGTTTTGGTTTTTTAATGTTATTTTTTACCTTCTTTTGAATACACTGTTTCAAATGTTATTGGAGAGTTGTACCTTTTGGGGAGAGGTTAAAGGGAAATGCAGTGATTGTCCAGTGTGGAAGGAGTTTGAGAGGAGCATGCAGGGTTGCAGGGAAAGAAAGCTCTGCACGTGAGTTCTCGTTTGTGCCTGCAATGGAAATAGAAGCAGCTGTTTCCACAACTCCAGTAAGTGTGACTATGCAAGACTTGTACAGCTCATCTCCAGGGTGGAAATTATCTGCTGGAGTATAACAAATGCCCTGTAATTAAAAATTGTTTCCCCAAATTGGAATTTGACTTGAGGACTGAAATAATGTCAACAGAAGAATGGCATTTTTGCTGATAAGGGTGTCACTTGCTGTCAGCAGCATAAAACTGGCAACTATTGGTGTATTTGAACTCTCCTGGCAACTTCATGTTATATTCAGACACTGTAATGATAATTTTGTGAGAATTCTTAAAGTTTAAAGCCAAATGACATACTTTATATTTCAAATTTCTTGTATTCCCCCAAATAAGACACTTTCCTGAGGAAATCAAGTACCAGGCTTTGGCATAAATTCTTTCAGTGAAAAAAGTGGTGACATGGATTCATCTGAACTTGTTTTGTGAGATGGAGTCATAGAACTGACAGCACTTCTTCATCCCCTTCCAATTCTGTTGCTGCTTTATTTAGTAACACGGATTAGTAGCTCCTTTAAAAAGTTTGTCAGGCTTGTTTCATTTCATATATGCTGGGCACAACTGTTTTTGAAACTAGGATGTACAAGTTGCCATGATTTTAGCCACCCCAAACTTCATGTCGTGAGTGACAATTTTAGGTACAACTTTTATTGAAGAAATAATAAAAATGGTTTATCTGAATAGGGTAAGTCATTGTCTGACTTCTGGTGGTTTCAACACCTGGTCACTGGCATTACTTGAGATGTAAAAATGTCACATGGTTAAAAACTGTGATTTCCATCCCCACACAGAAGCTTTAGGTTCTTGAGGCTGTTTTATGGTCAGAGATGATTATGGAAATGTTTTCTGCTGAGGAAGCTATTCCCAAGCCTTTCCTAAACATACTTTTTCCCAACAGACTGCAGACATATTATTGAAACCGTGTGATGAAGATGAAGATGTTGATGGAGCAAATAATGGTGGAAGGTTTGTGTTTTTCTGTAGTCTTACAAACCTATATGATATAGCTATTTTTGTGAACAACCCTATATTCTGGGCAAAAGAAACAAAAGAATAAAAAGTTATTTTCTTTAAAATATTTTGGCACATTTTATTGCTCTTAATGATTAAAGAATTGTTAGAACCAGTGACTAGCCAGAAAGTTTTGTTCATATGCAGCTTTAGTTCACCACTGATTGAAATTTCAGTTTTAGTTCAGTTGAGTTTTAAAGTATTTGCTCTCAATTTGAGAATAAAGGTCTGAGCTTTTTTTATTTTCAACTTTATTCAAGTCTAGTTGTTGTCTACGTGCTACAGCTTGAAACTCAATATGAAGATCAGAGAGTGGAAAAAAGTAATATAACTTTTTCCTCCTAGAGTTGTAGCTATTACCTTAAGTAAATGCATTGTTTATCTGCTAAAACTGGGTGGGGTTTGTAAAAAAGAATATAAGGGGAGTGTATGGTGTTTACTGTCCATTAAGAACTTGTATTTAAAGGGATAATGAGGTCTGTGTCTTCTTTTTAGGGAAAATAGTATATTGCTTGATGGCAATGATAGAATATCTTCAGAGGCATTTCTGGTAAGAATGATTTCATTTATACACAGATACACAGCATCCTACATGAGATACAAATGTGAAGTAACACAACAAATTTAGCTTTTAACATCTTATTTTGATTGGTACTGCAAGGCTTGCAAGACCTCTGTTGGAGATCTCATGTCACTTCACAGAAACTTAGGGCAGCACAGCAAGTCTGTGCTTATGCATCTCATGTAAGAAATGTTTTGTAATGTAAATAATTGACTGCTGTTGGTGTGTGTGTGTATTTGTAGTTCCTTGAGTTTGGAAAGAGTTTTTTTTTTTTCTTTAAAATTTCTAGAAGTGCTGGAACTGATTAGGTACGTGATTTCCTGCTGCTAAGTAATAATAAAATTGTTCTGTTCTTCAAATACAGGATTCAAGTAGCAAGACTTGTGATCTTAATGCAAACACTGATTCAGAGGTGGTGGGGGATGGCAGCGTTAATGTTCCCGAGGAAGCTCCGGGTGTCCAAGTACCACATCTGGATCTGAAGAATGTATCTGATGGTGACAAATGGGAAGGTAATTTTCACTCTTTAGCTCACAGTATAGTTAGGGAGGAGTGATAAATAAAACTATTTACAAAGTAGAAGCTGCAGACAACAATATGTTCCTGTACACATGGTAAGATTGACGACCAAGCCATGACAGGTCTCATCTTGTTTCAGAACCATCTGCAACTTAATTAAGGACCTTAAAAAAATAAAAGGAAAAAACAGTCCAAGGAAGAACTAAAGAAAGAAAGCAAAAAAGTCCAAGTTTCATTCTAGGTGGCTAGTTTTGGTTTGATTTTGTTTTTTATTGTTTTTAAACTTCCATGACCCTGAGTCTCTCATCCAAGTCTTTAAAAACACTTTTGTCTAATTTTATCATTTAGTCAGAATTCTCATTGTGCCTTGTTTGTCTTTGTTTTATTAAATGTAAACTACTGAAGTTCTAATATTAGCTGAATCAGCTGAATTTGACTTAAAATCACTAACCTGCCAAACACAGCAGTTTATAATTCAATTTTTCTGAAAAATCTGTTGGTTGTTTTGGTTTCCATGTTATTAGACAACCTCTAAATTTTCAGATAAAGGCCAAAGTTGCAGATGGTTATTATTTCTGTGCCCTTCTCCCTCCATGGTTTGCATCTTAGGCAAAAGAAAAATACTTGTACCAGTTTTCTCTCAGACAGGATTCCTTGTGTTTGTGACCTTACTCTTCATGCCTTCCAGGCTTAGCAATGTCCTGAGCTTGTGACTTGACTGAATTTTATTGCTCAAATGTCTGGTAGTAACTGTTTAGATTTTTGTTTTACTTAAAACAACCATAAGCCCTTTGTAACCAGAGTAAAACACTCTTGTCAGTATCTTCTTTTCAAAATACTTCTCTTTTTATGTCTTCCTTATATTGTGTTTCCTCTGCCTGGTGTTGATATTTGGAGTCATCACACCTTAAAAAATGCAAGTGATCTAAGCTGTGAAACTGTGAGCTGTCACTGGCAGTGCAGTGGCCATAGACCACTCGTCTCTGGTTTGGAAAACTTGCAGTACAACTTGATAGATGTAGTGCAGGTGAACTGTGCAGGGACAAGGTTTTAACTTTCAGCAGGCTCTTGCAGTGACAGCTGTTCCTTGAGATGCCTGTGAGTGTCACAGTGAAACGTTAGCAAGACGCTGGTAACCAGGAATCAGTGCACTTAACTTGTGGTTGTAGTGCTGGAAATACTAAAATGAGGGAAGTAAAGCTGGAATGTCTGTACTGTGACAGTGCAGCTTAGAGCTCACACATCAGCACATACAGCTTTGTCCTGAAGCTCAGGTGCTGAGAACTGATTGTTAGTTTGCCACTGGTGTTGCCTGTCTGGCAAATTAATTGCCTTCATGAGTCCACGCTTCCCTTTTAACCCTTTCGAAAATAATGAGGTTTGCAACTCGTGATTGGCTTCATTCATTTTGTACAATATTTGCTGGCTGATGCTCTTGAGCCCTAGCAAACTGCACATCCAGAGTGTCATGGCACAGAGAAGTCAAATTGCAGGTGTCCAGAGATGCTGAGTCCAGATTTTCATTCTTGTTGCCCAAGTTAAGAACAGTCTAAAGCTAAAAAAGCCATAAAAATCCTGCTTATGTTTTTGGTGTTTTATTTAGTTTAATTGCTTACTTGCACATTACATTTTGTTGCATCCTCTATTTCAGTTAAGATGACTTAATATGTATTCTCAGAAGGTTTGTGGCATCCATTTTCATTATTTCCATAAATCTCCTCATGAAATTGCTTTTGGTTTTACTTCCCCAAATAGCTTTATGACCCTTGTTTTGAAAATAAAACAGTGTATCTGTTTATAAATTTATATTATTACTTCTTGGTATTAAATCATGGTCTTTGCAAGGGGTGTTATTTCACTGTGAAGTATTTGAACGTTGGCTGTTCTTCAGTCCTGTTTAGGATGGTTATTAGGAACTCAGCTTTCCAAGGCACTGCAAGTCCTTGTGGCATTTCATTGGAGTAGAGTGACTTTGTTAAGAAATATGTACTAGTCCAAATTCAGTTACAAGATTTGGGTTATTAAAGCCAATCTAATAGAAAAGGCCTGTATGCAACAGAGTTCTTGAAAATCAACATCAAAGTCTTGCTGGCCCAAGGCAAAAATGCAGAATGGTTGATTTATATTTCTGAGTATTTTTTCTGCATTTGCCCTGCTTTTTGGAAATCACCACCATCTCTATAATTTACAAGCTCTGAGCAAAAACATAGGAGTTTTCCTTTTGTTCATGTGAGGATGCATGAGTCTCTTATTAAACTGCAATAAGTCTTTACTATTCCTCTACCAGTTCTTTGTAAACCTTTCCAGTAAAAAGTTCAAATTGGCTGAGGACTGAGCATCCTTACCTGCCATGGGAATTGCTTGGAAGCTGAGAGTGCTCAGGGCCTGGTTCAAAAGATGGGATGTTTTTCCCTGGTACTGTATCTTCCTGCTTTACATGTTATGTATAGTTTGTTCTGACTGTGCTGTGTGTTCACTTTAGTATTTTTGCCATTCTTTTTCATTTTATTAGCGCCATGCCCTATCACTTTCCCCCTCATTGATTTCAAAACAATGCATCTGCAGAGAGAAGGGGAGGGTAAGTATGGTTCGCCATACGTTCAGTTATCTGCCTTTTGATAGTTGATGGTTTGCTTTCTAACTAACCCTTCACCTGCTGTCCCTTATATCTTGGGAATATTCTGATCTGCAGTTTTTTTGTTGATTCAAAAAGGTACCCTCCTTGTATCTTGTACTGTGCAAACAGGCAAGATCACAGCTGAAAAACAACAAAATTCCCAATAATACTTAGTAAATATGCAATGGAAAGCAGGTACAAGGGTTATTTTTTTTCGAAGATTACTTTGTGGGTTTTATTGTTGTTCTGCACACTTTGAACCCAGTTTTCAAATTTCTGATTTGAACTAGAAAAAAACAGGCAACTCTGAAAGGAAAAGGGGGGTGGGATTTTAAATTAAAGTAATTGAAAGGCTATGTCCGTTTTTTTTTAGACAGCAAGGAAACCATGTCAAAGAACTATAAGGGATGTTAGCAAGGAGCTTTCTGTAGGGATTTGAAAGAGTTGATTGTTTTGGAATCTCTTTCCTAAAAAATCACCTTCCACAAATTAAGAAATCTCTTTTTCTCAGTGGTGTCAAGATAGATTTTATCATAAAACCCAAAAACACTCCTTGGAAGTCTTAAGCAAATGGGCATTGTACCTAAAGAGGTACTGTCAGACTTAGCTTCTTCAAAACCAAGAGGACAAACTTTCAAAATACATGTGTACAGTATGAAAATGAATTTCCACAGCAAAATACTGCAATGGACAATAAACATATTTTTCTTATTTTGTATTTCTAATAGATAAATAAGGCTCTTTAACACTGTTGAACTGCTCAGAAATGCATACTCCCAAGATACACTTTGAAAAAGGGATCCTAGTGTGCATACTTCATTTCAGTACCTTTTTCTTTCAGTTATATGACAGAATTTGTAGCTTTCTGATGTATTTCACTGTTTTTATTCACTTTGTGTATGACACCACATCCTCTAGAGCATACAAGACTAAGCATTGGGTTCACATTTTTGTTTCGACTCTTGTTTATAGTTCTGTTAACAGAAAAGTACCATTTTGTGTCCTTTTTTTATCTTCTAGATCCATTTCCTGCTTTCAAGTCTTGGCAGGAGGACAGTGAATCTGGAGAAGCTCAGCTTTCCCCACAGGCTGGGAGGATGACGAATCATCCATTGGAAGAGGACTGTCATCCCATATTGTCACATCGGAGTTTGGATTTTGGGCAAAGCCAGCGTTTCTTACATGATCCAGAAACGTTAGATTCTTCATCCAAAGCACTTCCTTTTGTTAGGTGTGTATCTTCATGCAGTCTGGTGGGCAGGAGATGTTACTGCCAGGATGAAAATTCAGCTGTTTGAGATCAACGCAGGTTTTCACGATCTGAATGAGCTGAAGACCAAGGTCAAACGTGGCATTGTGTGGCCATTTGGCTGCTCTGCCTGCCCAGGAACTGCTGGAGTGAGCCAGAGCAGAGGTTCAGCTGGGGTGGGATCATGTGTCTGCAAGCGGCCACTGACAGATGCTGAGGGGAAGAGGATAAAAATAGGACAAACTTGCAGAGTTTTCCCTGGCATTTGATCAGGGCTTCAGACAACCCTCTGTAATGGCACTTCCTGGGCTGAAGGTAGTATTTATATCCTTTGTTTACCAGGCTTTGCTCTACTCTGATCTGTGATTTTATGTAAACTCTGACTTTTTTTTCTCCTATTTTTTTAACCTAGCTTATTAAAAGTAGAGTTACCACTGAACAAGCTGCAGGTTATTTGTATGAACTGGGGAGTGTGACTCTCCAAAACTGTGAATAACCTGTGACCTATACTGTCTGCTGCTGTTACTGGGAAAGGGAAGTTGAGAAGAATTTTCATGCTTGTTAGGGAAGAAATAATCTCATAAAAACAAGAAAACCTGAAACAGGAGATAGGAACAAGTTTAGAATTTCTAGTTTTCAATGTCTGGCAGATTCATTGATGCAAAAAGATCCTTGAGCAAGTTTTCTCCAATTAGCCACAGAAGATATTTAACAAGTACCGTTAAAAAAACAATGGAGAAGGTTGACCTGCAGAAAAGTGCTGATGATAATAGCTGCTCTTCACATTCTGAAACTAATAAGGATCTACTGTAGTAGTTTATTAGATTAGATTTCTAATATCTTGAGCTACATAGATGTCACTGGCTGTGTTGAGGGATGTTTCAGGCACCTTGTATGATAAGTGTTCTGGAAAATTCTCATGTCAGTCTTGAAATAAAAATGCTTTGCAAGAGCAGCAAATGTCAAGGAACTGTGTGAAAGATGATATAAAACCAGAACCACATACTTTAGAAGTGTATTAGCAAAATTTAAGAAATTTGTTAGTAAGACTAACAAATGATATGGATACTTTTTAGCTAAGTATCTCTTAACTTGCCTGAGACAAGCAAGTTGAGTGAAGCTGTTTAATTACCAAGGATTGTTCTGTGGTGTTTTCTAGCCTGGGCTTTATTCTGTGCCCAGTACTTGAAGAACAATTGAGTATATAGTAACTTAGATAAATAGGCCAGGCACCAGAAAGTTGGCAATCAATGGTACATTACACTCGAATTTCAAATACTGTTTTTCTCTTGTGGGTATTCCTGATGTTAGGGAGACAAAAATAACATCACATATTGAAGGCAGCAGCTCAAAGCAGTTTGAGTAAATAGCTCTGAAAACTTGAAATGAATGGATTATGAACTGGAGAAAAAAATCAAATTATTCATCTCTTACTTAAATATACATGTTGTTTTCACTCATTTAATTATCTAAATGACATGTTGAAAATGTTTTTAAACAGAACACGAAGAGCATCCTTTAGCTCAAAAGATGACAAAAGGGAAGACAAGACACCTTATCAGCTTGTCAAGAAATTACAGAAAAAAATCAAGCAATTTGAGGAACAGTTTGAAAAAGAGAAAAACAGTAAGGTAGGTTAGCACTTCTGTCTTTACTTAGGATAAAGGATTGCTTGGGAGGGCTAAGTGACTCTTGTAGTTTATCACTGAGTAACTGTGTTCACAAATGAGAATTTTGTTGCACACTGCTGTCTGCAAAAGTGAACTGAGCAACAGCACTATTAGAAAATATACCAGAATTCCAGAGCCAAAGGAGGACAGAGTGACAGTTCTGTTGTGAGACTGAGGCCATTTCAGATGAGATGTGTGGAACAGCAGAAGTGTCTCACCACTCTGCTGAAGCTGTTTCAGTTTTATTTTCACAAGTGTTGTCCTTGTGTTGGCACTGAGATCTGGTCTGATACTGAGTGGCATTCCTGTAACTGTTCACATTCACTGTCACAAGTATTACCAAATGTTGAAAGAAGTATTTATAAACAAGATTTACTGTGTTTGTCTTAATATGTAGTTTATTTGTATTTTTTTCAGCCCTCCTATAGTGATATTGCAGCCAATCCAAAAGTTTTAAAATGGATGACTGAACTTACCAAATTGAGAAAGCAAATAAAAGGTAAGAGATTGCTACAGGTTCTGGTTCTCTACCAGCACAAATTATCTACATGACTGAAATGGCCAAGTCATTCAGTAAAATTCCACAGCACACAAAAATGTTTCATTTCTACATTCTGCACTGTTCAAAAATCAAATTATTCTTATGGCTTTAGTTCTTCAGGAGAGAAACTTTGCCTATGCAAATTGCTATGTTCCTGTATTTGCAGTTAAACAAACTGAGTGTTATTTCTTTTAAACCTTTGGATTGAGCAGTTTTTCCCATTTCAGATGCAAAGCAGAGGAGCTCAGAGGGAGAGTTCATACCTCAAACACGTCCACGAAGTAACACTCTTCCAAAAAGCTTTGGTTCCTCTCTTGACCAAGAGGATGAAGAAAATGAAGATGAGATGCGGGTTGTGCAGAAAGAGAAGAAGCCCACCAAGGAGGCTACACTTGAACTCATTTTGAAAAGATTAAAGGAAAAACGAGTTGAGAGATGTTTACCAGAAGATATAAAGGTAAGCAAAAGGTTATGGACAGGCTCTTTCTAAGAGAATGTGAGGGGGAAATAGAGCACTATCAGACACTTGAGATAACACAATGGTGCCTCTGGCTAGCAGCCCTCTGCCAGGCCATCATATTTCAGACTCTGTGTGGAAATTATCTTCATGAACCACGTTTTCCTTGCTTTTTATTAAAATATTTACCAGTATGTGCTGACAATATTGAGCAGCTTTAAATGGAGGAATATGGGCTGTATGATATTAACTAAGCTGAGTTTGGCTTAGGCATCTGTATAGTGGGTAAAAATGACTTGTGTTTGATTAAATGCAAATTATTCTTGATAGAAAATGACAAAGGACCATTTGGTAGAAGAGAAAACATCTCTCCAGAAGAGCCTCCTGTATTATGAAAGCCAACATGGACGGCCGGTAATGCTTGGCTTTATTTCAAACTGTGTCATTGTATGCATAGACAGCAGTAACTCTCAGCAGTAACTCTCTTGCAGTAGTAAGACCAAAATTTAATGTTGGTGTGTGGGGTTCTTCTTTTTCCTTCTCCAAAACACAAAGGTATCTATTGGCCTCCATGTTGCCATCTGAGGAACTTGCTGCATTGACTTCTAAAAAAAGAAAAAAGTATGTATTAATAGGCCCCCTTTTCAGAAATCAGCAGGTTATTGGAGTGTGCAAAGTGATGGGTGTCATTTGGTGCCTTATTTGTCTGTGAGGCAAAGAGACACCTTAAAAATAAACAAGATTATTGAATTTCCTGGGAAAAGACCAGAAATGTTATTCTGGATTTCACTGAAACAGAAATGAAAAGGCAGTTCCTGCCCCCCTTCTCTGCAGTTTCATCTTTTTCTTTTTTCCCCCGTCATTTCTGTAGAACCATTGTCATTGCCAGGCACACATCTTTTCCCCAGTTCTTGGTCCCTTTTTTTGCCTCTTTTCCATGGATATTTAAAGACAGAGGGTTTGCCTCTGCTGAAGCTCCCCTAATTTTTAGGAAGTGTTTAAATCGTTTCCCTGAAAAATACAGGGTGTTAAAGTGAGAGAAAATGAAAAAGCACCCACTTACACGCTTTTATCTGCACAAGCCCCCTTTCATACACACAATTTAAGGTAGTTTTATATTCCTAGTCGGAATGTTCGTGGCCTGGCAGGAGAAGCACACGGCTTTGTGTTTGCTTGTCTGGGATTGATTGACCGGTATAATTAATTCTGTGGTTTCTCTGCCTCTAGGTTACTAGAGAAGAAAGACATATTGTGAAGCCACTTTATGACAGATACAGACTTGTAAAACAAATGTTAACTAGAGCAAGCATTACTCCTATTCTTGTGAGTAAAACAAATGCTATTTCTATTTATTTTCCCACTTTTGAACTGCTAGGCTACCTTTAGAAGAGCTAGTAACACTGTTCCATAAAACATCTTTCTTGTGGAAGATACAAGATGTTGTTGTCATTGTACTTGAGGCATTTGATTGATTTACTGCTGAGAACAGAGCACTTCCAAGCTGTCTGTGACCTTGATGGCTCTTGGGAATTAAATGGTTCTCTGTGGAAGTAAGTGAGCTCTGCTGACTTGCTGTGGCTGAGATGTTCCCAAGTGCCTGTGCTAGGTATGGATCCACAGGACATACTGTACTTTTAGTCCTCCCCAGAATAGTAACACCAGTTGCAGTGCAGGTTGCTGTCAGCAGAGGCTTGAGTGACAGGATTGCCATCAGAACCATTTCATTCCTTCATGCTTCCCCAGAGAGGCATGTTACCAGCACCTGCAGCATCCCTACAACATCCGTGCTTTTTCATTGTGTTTTCACTTCATTTCCTTCTGAGTTTTCTGTCCTCTCTCTGTGATCTTCTAAGAGTTGAGGAAGAAAAGTTTTCATACTGCGCAAGGAAATTGATGTAACCTTGTTTATAGTACCTGTAAAACAGTTGGGGAATGACAGCCAGCTGGTTTTGTTCTGTGTGAGCCACAATCCAAGCCTTGCATACTGACCCAGACTTGCAAAATCCCTGTTTAGATGTTGGCTGTTCCCTTTTGGAAGGAGGGGGCTGCATAGCTGACGTGAGATAATCTCTTTGCATACAGACAGTTCTTCCCAGATGTTGGTAGCTGGGCTTACTCAGCAGGAACTTAATCTGCTGTTTACATTGCCACTGGCAGTTCTTAGCTCTTCCCTCTAAGCTGGAGTACATTGAGATAAAGGGACCAGGTCAAGATTCTGCCTTTCTTGCACGTACATTTTTTTTTGGTGGCTCCTTTTACAGAAAAACGTGATTTGCATCACAGTCATATTAAAGGTCAAGGGCTTTTATATCGGAATTCCTTTCTGAACTCCATAAACTGCTCTTAGGCACCAATGTGTTTCTCTGTGACTGCTGAGTCACAGCTTTTTGGTAGTGCCCTTGACTGATTGAGCTTTATCCTATCTCTCCCCTCAAAAATCTGACTCTTCAGCTGAAATTTTTACATCAGGGTAGCCTTATGACTGTACCATAGTCATTCTGGTTTTTTGGCTATGAAATAAAGGGATGGGTGATAGCCCACCAGAAGGATTTTAAATTCAGAGGAGATCTCAGCAACACAATTCCTAGTCTGTGCTGTAGGCAACACCTGTAAAATGTTTTTCACAGTTCTTTGCTTTTGGAACCTATTAGAGATATGAGGAGCTCTCTCTTATTGCCAAGGATTGTTCAGTGGTAACTTCTAAGTAGTCCATACTCAGTGCCAGATATTTCAAGAAAGGATTTTTAGGTTTATATAACAATTGATTCCATGAGATATCTCTTCCTGTATCCTGGTACACAAGTGACATGCACTGAAGCCTGCATGGAAACGTCCAGAGAAGCAGGAGACTATTTACCTTTCATGAACTAAAGTTTTTGACAGGTCATTGTCTATGTGGCTTTTCTGTTTCACCCTTTTCCTGTCCAGAGATCATCTGTTGGAATTGCTTCTGCTGTCTGGGGATAAGGGATGAGCAGGACATTGTGGCATGTGTGCAACAGTCACCTGGACAGCACAGGGACCCCTGCTTTAGGCTGGAGTTCAAAGGATTTTGACTCTGAGGTGGCAACAGATAGCTCTGATTTCACACTTCCAGCTACAGGGCTTCAGAGTGGTGTGGAAAGGAACCTGGCAGGATTATTCCCAGTGGATGCCTGGCAGGACATAACCATCTCTGGCCTCTGTAACTGGGGTTTGGTTTGGGAGGATAAAGAGTAAATATGAAATTCAGAGCTATCATTGTGCTTTATGAATCTTCTACAAAACATGGAGAGAGCAAATGCTTTTTTATTTTAAGTCTGAAAAGGAGTATTTTTAAATAAATTATAAGTTACAACATTTATTTCTATGTCAAGGATACCTTGGGTATCTGAGCTTTTTGGGTTATGTGGTTATTTTATTTGTCCTCTGTAAGTATGTTTGCAGTCTTTTATTCATCTGAAAGGGGAAATATTGGGTGACTTCAACATAATTCTGACTTGAAACAGCACTTGATGTCTTACTGTACGTTTTGAAATAAACTTCCATTTTTGCAGGGATCACCATCAACCAAGAGGCGGGGGCAGATGTTACAGCCCATTATTGAAGGTGAAACTGCCCATTTTTTTGAAGAAATTAAGGTAGGTACAGTGCATTTAAAAAAATACTTCCCAGCACTTGTAATAGGGAACTGAAATATGTCATATTGGTTTTGAATTTCTGTTTTCACTGTCAGGAGGAAGAGGAGGAAAGTGATGGTTTGTCTACAGACCTGAATGAGATCTTAAAAACTGCTGCCCAAACACAGCCCGTTCTAAGCCCAGTTGAAAACTCTGAGTCTGATATTGAAGATGGTCAAGAGAAACTCACCAGGGACCTGAGGCTCTCCAGCACCCGAGCTGCTTCTATGTATGCACAATTAAGTGGATAATTTAATTATAGTAGTTGTAATTATTGTAGTTAGAGTCATGATACTAAATCTATGATGTTGAGTGGAAGGGAGTGACATGTTCAGCACTTCTCAGGAAATGTTTGGACTGAATGAGTGTTCTTTGCTCTGATGTACCTGACTAAGATCTTTTTGTATTCAGTGAATTACTTAGTATCTTCTAAACCTTCTTTGCCTTACTTGAGCTGTGTAGACAGCAGAAAATTTATACCCCTTTATTAACTGCTAGTTTGTTCTCAATATTTCACTTTCAAACAGACAGCATGTTCCTTATGAGCCAGACAAATAAATTATTAGTGCAGCTAATAATTTAATTCCTCAGTTGTTTCTGAGGAATTAAAATTCTATTGAATGGCCAACAGTATTTTTCTTTCACTTGAAATTTTTAGGCCTGAATTATTGGAGCAACTGTGGAAAGCCAGAGCTGAGAAAAAGAAGCTACGTAAGACATTACGAGAGTTTGAAGAGGAGTTTTATCAGCAGAATGGAAGGTTTGTTTAGCATTGGACCAAATGCTGGGCTGCAGCCTCATTATGTAGCCCAAGTGTATTTTCCAACTTTGAATGTTGTCAGCTGGAATCTGATCTGTTTTGATCTGCTGTGAATAATCTCCTGAGGGAGATAGCTTTGTGTATTTTTAACAGTTCCATTAGAAAAAAAAAAAAAAAAGCATTTAAAAATACCTACTAAAAAGTATGATTTTTTTATTTAACCCCCCCACCATGTTATCTCTGTTGTGTTACATAGGGCAGGGCTATTTGCACATTTGCCCCTTGTTCCAGTAGGTCATTTCTGGCAGTGGCTATTTGCTTTACCAGTAAAGGTTTTTATAATTTCTATTCTTCTCCATATTGTTTAGTTCTTTCAGGCTTCTTATTTGAATTTGTTTTGTCATGAATTGGATTGAATTGCTGCCCATTGTATTTTCGAGGTGTCTCACCTCATGAACAAAACTAACACCACTCGTAAGAGGTCACTTTTTTGACTGGCAAATGCTCTCACTTGACTGTGCTTTCTGCTGTATTTCTCCTGAACTACAAACTCCTGGACCACTGGTCACACAAATTCCAGTAATGTGGCTTCATCATGCACTTTACTGCATTTGGGACAAAACTCCTTTTGACTTGAATGGCAAATAATGAGTTTAATTATATTAACAGATTAATTTATTATAGTCCAGTAAGAATAATGCTCTGCTGCCAATTTGGGGTCAATCTACTTACAGTAAAAAAAGTAGATAGGCTTAAATTTGTCTTTTTCTGTAGTGTGTACACAGGATCTGAAATGAGATTCTTCATATCCTGTTAGTAAAATTCCCAGGAGAGCTTAGGGCAATGATTATTACCCAATGCTGCAGCAGTTGTGCTGAATAAATGCTGCTGGGATTTCAGTTCAGTTGTTTAGGTGATAGCAGTTTTAACTACAATGAACTAAAATACAATATCATGTCTGGTATTGCTGAACAAGCTGCCAATAATGTTTTCATGTGCCCTAAAATAACTTCCTGTAGCTCCTTTTGTGTTTGGCTTGCTGCAGGATGGAGGATTTAGCTGAAATTTTGATGGTTTTCTTTTTACAGGAACGTACAGAAAGAAGATCGGGTCCCAATGCTGGATGAGTACAGGGAGTACAAGAAAATCAAAGCCAAACTGAGGCTGTTAGAAGTCCTTATCAGCAAACAAGATTCTTCAAAATCCATTTAAATGATATTCCTCCAACCTGTTGAGTAACATGCTGTTTCCATGTACTACCCCTGTACTTATTGGGTGCTTGTGTTCATGTGTCATGCACTGTTGAAAGAATCCAGTTTGTGCACTTTACTGTGGTGCCACTAGGACATGTTTGAAGGGTAAGTAGGTCCTGTCTAGAGAGCAAATAAGGTTTCTGAGTTCGAGACTGCTCTATCCAACTTTAGCAAACACAGTTTCCATCAAAGTTTTGTATTCCAAATGCATCCCTCCTGTTCCAAAACAACCATAGCTTTTTTTTTTCTTTAGTCTTCAAGAACTTTGAGACTTTTGTTATTACCAACCTTTTGCATTGTTGAAGAAATTATTAATATTGTAATGCTACACCGAACTACTCCTCTTGCCTAAAAAAATCAGCAAATTAAGGGTACAGCTCTTAATTCCTGGGACACTTAAACAGACTGTAATTCCTTTCAAAGGACTGCTGTGGAACAACTTTGATTTTTTGTACTCTAAATTGCACCTATACACAGTAATAATTAACGTCTATGGATTTTGCTCATTAGCGGTCACGTTTCCTCCTTGATAAAGATGACAGTGGACAAACCAGAAAGTGACCTTTTCTTAGTGGCTTTTAAACCTGAAACCTGAAAACTGAAAAGTTCAATCACATGCTGCCTACAGGACTCATGTCATTGTTGTTCATTTGATCCCTTTTTCGGTTGTTGTTTATCAGCCAGTGGTGACGTAGTGTTTGGGCTGAATTGGATACGGCATCTCCACTTTCGGAAGATTTGAGGAGCACAGTGAACACTTTGGTGTTTGGGAAATCTGATGGTGCTCAGAATTGTGTGGCTCCACAGAAAGGAGCTGGCTTAGGACAGTTAAAATCTCACTGTACCTGAAATGAGTATGGTGTCAAGGGCTAAAATCAGTGTAGTTAACACGCACCACAGGGAGAACCGTCGGATTGGAGTGGAAAGATTACTGCTGTTTATCACGGTTTTGTTTTACAGTTGGAGAATAAAAATACATTATCTAACCCTTACGATGTAAGCAAAACAGTTTATGGGCCTTGCATGATTTAGCTTCAGAGTTGAAACTAAATAATGTTTTGAGTATCACATCTGCTGTGCTGAATGATGATTTAGGGACTAGCTTTGCTCTGCAGCAGCCATCTGCAGCTGTTTCTTACCTGGCAAAATCAAAATGTTAATTTCAGCTGGTGCTTTCTCAGATTTTTTTTTTATTTTATTTTTTAATTTCAGTGTATCAGTTTGATTGTGGCCATGTTTTGCATGCACCTACTCTCACTGCATGTTTTTATGACTGGCTAATGTCAACATAGCAATGATTCACTCTGCTTTATGAAAGACCAAAAATGAACTTTCTCACAATGTAAGAAATGGCTCGCATGTAACCTCAGAGACTTGCTGTTCTGTCATGAAGCATATGAAATAGGTTGCAAGTAGGATTTTTAGTGTTCAGATTTCATTTGTGTACTGTAGAATACTTCTTGGTTTGTTTTACTCTGCTTGTAGGCATGTAATTTTGGAATTCAGAAAAAAAAAGCACTAAAACTATTGAGCACTGGTGGTATGCCTTTTTTTTTTTTTTTTTTTTTTTTTTTTTAACTGCAAAATGATCTGGGACCTTAGAGAATTATGAGGTTAAACTAGTCTTGAGACCATTTACCAATTTTATTCAGTTCCATTGTGCAATGTACACTTCAGTTCCTTTTCTATCAGTCTGCAGACACGGGTGTATCCAAACATTGAAACTAATGTGTACTGTATAGTGTTGTACATGAATGTTTGTGTTTTATATACCACATGCAAAATGTCAATATGCACTATTTAAATGTTTTAAATAATATATTCCTCCTTTATAATGCTTAAATCTATATGATTCCAATATTTTTATAAGTGAGTGAGTGATCAGACTGGTTCCAATTCAGAATTAACAGCTGCTTTGTGTTTGTTATGCAGTGTTTGGCTGTTTATTCAGTATAGTAGATAAGCATGGCAACAGTTATGCTGAGTGTGTTTTGTGCCATCCTTGTTGAGCAATAAATAAATGGTAGAACTAGGCATTTTGTGATATAACAGTTTTACTTTGGTAAAAGCAAAACCTATATATCTATATGGATATATAGATATGGAATATATATAACTAAACCAGATATAATTGCATTGCTATGTCTGGTGCTCATTGTATAGACTTTTATAATAAAAGTACCTTAACCTTTATTGTCTTACATCTTTGTTTCTCATCGTGCTTTCTCCTCCACTGCCATCTCTTATAAACAAGCGCTTATAAACAAGAGTCCTTTGCTGCTCCTGTTTGTAGCTGCGGGGTGTTGGTGAGGTGGGTCCGAGTTCCCCGGTGTGCCCTGGTGGTGGCTCGGGTGAAGCTGCATCCCCTGGAGCCGTGTTCTGCCTGTGCGGGAGAGGGGCCCCGCAGCTCCTGGTCTGACAGCTTGGATCAGCCGGCCTTCAGTTCCTGCTGGGAGTGACGCGGGAGCACATGGGGAATCCGGCTCCCTCCTGCCCCAACAGCAGCAGGGTGGGAGCAGATGGGGCAGGGAGCCACCCCTGGGATGGTTCATTCACTGCTGTGCTCAGCTGAGCACAGTGATTGTGTCTCTGTATCCACGAGGATCTCTCATCCCTGCAATCAGTATCACAGCAGTTACTGCTGCTTGTGGCCAGGAAATGCTGCTCCTGCACACACTGCTCCACACGCCAGAGGATGCTTTTTCTCTGAACCTAACAGACTTTATTTCATAGTATATTGTTGTGAGTACATAGGAAAAGTGGTCAAGGTCTTTCCAGCTGACTCTTGTGTTGTATTCTGTGAAAATCCACCCCTCTTCAGCCTGAGGCAATGGCAGGGGATGAACTGAAGGTGAAGACTCTGCTTGTGGATGTGTGGCACTGCAGGTAAATGGGAACAGAAACCAGGAATTTAAAGGGAGGGAGAGGAGATGGAAGGCAGCCTTGGGCATGTTCTTTGGGTTGGGACAGAATAACCTTCCCTCTGATCACATGGCCTTTCTCTGAAAATGGGGGGAAAGAAGTTCTTAGGACTTTTGCCTGAAGAATGAACAAGGTTCCTATAGATCTGTTCTACAATCCCCTGTTTTTCCTTAATTACATTATTTATTCAACGGAGCTTGCTGTGATCAGGATGCTAATAAAATTCCCTCAGAGTGGTTTGGTGGGAACTGCTGCAAATCCACGTGCATTGAGCTAAGATTTTAACGAGGAAAATAACAGTTTGAACACTCAGTCAAAATGGAGAAGCATGTTTTTGAGGGTGCAAAAAGCTCAGTTATATTAGGAAAATCTTTTATTACTGGAGAACCAGTTCTGAGACAATGCAAGCCTGGAGTATTCCAAGCTTCCCCTCTTGAGATACGTTTGCCTGGGCCATTGTGTCACTGCAGGGCACAGAGCTTGCAGGGTGTGGAGAGGAGTGATGGAAAGCTCTTTTGGGAAGTTCTGGGAGAGGAACTGTGTCCAAAGGTTTGGAGGCTCTGTGTGAGAGGGCTGCCAGGAGGAGGAAAGGTTTGAGATGCCGAAGGTGCCACACACCTGCTTTGCTGCTGTCAGGGTGTTGAGTAATCAGGACAAACACATCATCAGTGACCTGTGTGTACTGGGACATGTGTCCTGGGGGACTGCCTGGGAATGCGATCCCTGTGGAGGTGAGGGGAAGAGGGGTTTCGTTTTTAAAACTGCTCCCTTTAGAAGAGAGCAGATGGCTTGGATTGGCCAGGAGACCAAAGTACAAAATCAGTGACCCCTGGCAGGGTCGCTGTTTACCCTGTGTTCCCTGGCGGTGCTATTGGGCTGGAAATCCCCTCCTAGGAACCCTTTGAATCTCTACTCCCATCTCCGTGACCCTGCTCCTCCACTCTGGGATCAGACACCGGGACAACGCAGCCCCCGTAGTAGTGTGATAATGCAGGACATCGGTTTTAAAATACAATTCCTAGCATGATTTGTCTGACATTCGGGATCTGGGGGCTGTGTGTCGTGCAGAGCAGCCGGGATGTGCAGCAGCAGAACTTGCCTGGGACAGGGTCTGGGGCGTGCAGCGGGTGCCGGGTCCTGGTGCTGGCCCGAGTTTTTCCGCAGCACGTCCGGATGGCGCCTGGACGGGGATTTGCCTTCCTGCAGCTGAGTCCTGGCGATGAACAGACAGCAGGGGCTGCCTAGGAGCGTACAGCTTCTGGCCTGCACATAACTTGTCTCTAGGGCTACGGCGGTGAAGGGATTGAGGAATAAAAGGGATGTTCCCGGAATTCCGGCTGGTGCGAGGAGGAAGGGAAGCGCCCTCTGGTGCCGGCAGCTGTGAGCGCCTGAGCCAAGGAAAGAGATGCAGGGCTTTTCCTGAATGCCTAAATTTATTATTTTTTCTCTGAAGGTAACAGACATCTCGGATAGGAATTGTTGAGAGATAAGCATTAACCTCGGCAGCTGCTGCGTGGACGGAGCAAGGGTCGGGGGAAGGGAGGGCGGATGTGAGGGAGCGGGTCCAGGATGCTGCCAGGGCTCGGGATCCGCTCCCTGGGTCACGATGTGAGGGAGCGGGTCCAGGATGCTGCCAGGGCTCGGGATCCGCTCCCTGGGTCACGATGTGAGGGAGCGGGTCCAGGATGCCGCCAGGGCTCGGGATCCGCTCCCTGGGTCACGATGTGAGGGAGCGGGTCCAGGATGCCGCCAGGGCTCGGGATCCGCTCCCTGGGTCACTCCGCTGGGTCTCAGAGCAGCCCCAAACGAGGCAGAGGAGTTGATGACATTCAGGCGTTTGTAGAGGTGCCTGCCCTCTACAGAGCTCGAGCAGGGCTGGGCAGTTCTTCTCAGAACAGAACCTGAAAGGTTCAAAGAAAAGACCCAGCAGCTGTGGTTGTTTATGCATTTATTGACAGTCCTGCTGCTCTTGTCCAGAAATAGAAAAAAAAAAAGCAGAGGGGGAGGACTGTGATTTTAATTAAACTGTGTGGACAGTCTGTTGCCAGCTGAGCTCAGACATTTTACTGTGCCCTCTTTTCTGAAGCTCTACTAAATCCTTCCCTCCCTGAGGGCAGCTGTTGTCAGCCTGCATAAAAACACTTAAAATATCTTAAAATCTCTGACTTTGTGCAGTTCTTCTGCCTCTCGGGTTGTCACTCGGTGAGGTTTCAGCAAGGACTGCAGCTGCCTGGGGCTGGGAACAACATCTGCAGGAGCAGATTCCCACACAGGGCTGGGAAGCTGCAGTGGAGGTGCCGCTCTGAGCTGGGACTGAGTCTCTGTCCTCCGTGGGGGGATGAAGTTCCTTGCATTCCTGTAACTTTGATAATTCCAAATTCAACACCAGAGGTATTTAAAAAAAAAAAAAAGTCACAAAGAAAGCCAGTATGGCTGACTGGGACACCAGTAACACAATCACTCCTGCAGGAAGAGATACAGGCAGCTTTGTGGGGAAAAATGTCCCACATCTGGCTGGAAGTAGACTTCCCTTCTGGCCCTTTCAAAAATACAGGATGTAGAAATGCACATTTCTTTTCAGAGTGGATAGAGATGGCAGGGATTGTTGTGCAGTAATGTTTACAGCCAGCCTGGGGGATTTTCCCTTTCTTCTTGTAGAAGTGATTTTAAAAAAAAATGTTGTACAGACACAGACTTATCCCAGCTATGGAACTGGAACAAAGACTGCTGGAAACCTTTTAGGAAAGCAAAGGGAAGTTGCAGTAATATTTCTTCTTGCTATAGATGCAGCCTATAGCCCAACAGATTGCTGTGAAACTTTGTTTTCTATACATCTGTTTCTGTTTAACATTTGGGCAAATGTCCAGCTCACAACTTCATACAATTGCTAAAAGTCGCTGATCTTGCCCTGCTGCCAATTCTGCTGTTGCAGTGTATGACCTGGCCTGAACAAGCTTTCATTTCACTTTATGGGCATAATTAGTGATTTTTCTTTATTTATAGGTCTAGCTTTTGCTATGCCTATGATGTTAAAAATAGTATCCTGTAGAGAAATACCTTTTGTAAGTCATAGGAGGGGCAACTATTGACTCCTTTTGTATTGTTCAACTTCCAAAATGCAACCAACAGTTTCTAAGATTATAGGAAAGAATAAAGTCTATCTTTTCCTTAGCACTGTTTCCATTGGTTTGGCCCCAGAGCACCTGGTTAAGAACAAAGGTAGTCCCTAGTTTTGGAGAAGTTTGCACTCTCTGTCCAGAGGTCAGGAGATTTATTTGCAAATAAAAATGCTATTAAATTAGGTGTCCTGTCATGAAGGCAGCCCTGAATCAAGGTCAGAACATTTTGCCTTCTTCTGCAGTCAAGAAGTAGCAACTTTTTCATAGCTTTTGGGTACAAAGCTGTGGCTGCCTTCCTCTCTCACAGCCAGGCTGTCTGTATAGGTCATACCTGGCTAATACTGGGTCTAGGAAAAGGCTGAGTTTAGGGAGGCTTTTTGCCTGTGGTGATTTCCCAGCTGCTCCAATGAAGACAGCTGCCCACATGCTGAATTTTTTTAGATGAGCTTGGAATTTGAGTGACCCGTGTTAGTGAGGGGGAGAATTTTAAACTCCTTTGGAATCTTATAAACAGAGTTCTCCCTCTGAGCTCCACCTTTGCAACTCACCCATGAAAAGGTAAAAGGGAACATTTATGCTGTGCTTAGGAGCACTGTGATTCCTGAGTACAGAGAAAGGGAATATGAGCCAATACTTTTGTCAGAGGAAAGATGTTGACAGCACGTTTACAACATGTTGTTGTAAAGAACTTACCAGAATGCAAGGAAATAGAAATCTGGATAGACACTGGCATCAGCCAGCAGCTCTTCCTTCTGCAGGGACACATCTGCAGTGCAGCAGATGTTGGAGGCAAGGCAAGGATGGATCCTGAATGAAAGCAGAAGCCACTGAGACTCCAGTCCAGCTCTGTGCCCTCTCTTCAGGCTGTCATTTTGCACAGGAAAGACTGGATTGGCTTCTAAAGGCCCTTGGTTAGATTTGAAGAACCTGAGCTTTTTGGATATTTTGTCATAAGCTGTGTAAGTGAGACTTTACTGGGCAGAGCTTTTGTGTTTGTGCTGTGGCAGTTCTGGGCTCGTGCTGTCACACGCCGCCCGCATTCCAGCTTCACTGTGTCAGCTCTGCTGTGCCCCAGCACTGCCCTGCCCTGCCAGGATTCCAGCTAAAACCAACAGGGTGGATCCTGAGCAGGGAGGACACAGAGCCACAGCAAGGCCAGAAAGGGGTTTGTGGGATGGACCCTGCTCTGTGCAGCCTCTTCAGGTTAGACTGAGTCTAACCAGGCACAGACTGGGGCTCTTCTGCCTCACTCCCTCTTTAGTGCTGGCCTGGGCTGGCAAATGCAGAGGTGAAAGTCAAGGGGAACTCACCCCCACAGCAGCAAATGGAGCCAGTTCCAGGTGCTTCTGAAACAATTCTTTCTCAGTTTTACTGTCTTCACAGCTTCCTGGATTATGGGTGCAGTGACAAAGAGGCAGCAAAGAGACTTGGCAAGGACACAGGAATTAACCACAACACGAGACTGATGTGATGGACCTCACGTGGGAGTGTGTGAGGAGCTGAGAGCACCTCGGTGCCAGGGAAAAAACCAGGGGCTGGTGTTAAACACAGTCCCTTTGAATCATCTCAGGCCTTAATTTTCTAATATTGCTAATAACAAGGACTAATAATACAGTCTCTGACCTTGCAAATGGCTAAGAAATCTTTTCTATCAGCCAGCAGCAGCAACCAGAGTACAGACCAGACACCAACTATTGCCAAAAAATGGGAAGGATGGATCTGAGTCCACTCCCTGAACTAACTGGATTTCTGCATTTTTAGTGAATTACTGTCTTGCCAGCTGCTACCTGAGGAAAAGTGGCTGCGTATGCCTGAGGTGCCCTTGTGTCTTTATGGAAGCATCATGCCTCAGTAAATTGGATTTCACACATAGTTAAGGTAAGAGCTCACCTGATTACCCAGAAGAGGTTCACATTAGCATTATAACTTGAGAAATACATATACATTTATGTCTATGAAATACAAATACAGGTATGATTAATGCAGCTCTGGTTCCTCAAGAGACCCAGCTGTTCTGCCTGACAAACACCAACTTCTCCACACTCTCCTGCTTTGATTTAGGTGAAGATACATCCTCCACTGCTGTACCAGCCCATAGATCCCAGTTCCACAGGGATAATGAGGAGACTGAGGTGTATTTCCATATCTCAGAAATGGGAAAACAAAGTAGCTCAGCTTATGGGACCTGAACTGATGTAAGCCTGAACTTTTATTTTATCTTCCTTCTTAGTTCTTGTGTTTTTCTGCATGCAAAACTGACCACTTAAGCCAGACCTCGAAATAACACTTCTATTTACATGAAGCACTCGTGGGATATGGAGCCTTCACAGAGCCCCAGTGCCTTCAGTTCTCAGCACCTTCACAAAGCAGCAATTGCTTATGAATCTGGATTTCACCCAACATGGGCCAGGCAGTTTATTACTTTAAAACCTTATTTCATTAGCTTAAATGAAATATCTCTGGTTTACATAGTTCATTGATACTTAGGCATGTTCACGTGGTCTCCCATTGTGTTAAATCAGTGCCAAATGAAGTGTGAGAAGCAGAGCGTTTCCAGAATTTTTTTGCCTGATTCCAATTTATAAATATGTGATTTAAATTCAGGCCTTCTATAATTGATTTCTCCAGAGATGACAGAGGAGATAGGAACACGAACATGTGCTTCTGCTCAGCTGGGCTTGCTCTTTCCAGTTCTTCCTGTCTCTCTGCTATGGATTTCCCATGCCAAATATCCATCTTTAATGTTGGCACAAAAACAAATCCATGGCTTATCTCAATGTAAACAAGAGGAAAGCTCAGCTAATTGCACCCATGGCTGTTACTGCCTGGAGAATCGTGACACTTCCAGAAGCATTTCTGTGCTCAGGCAGGATTACTTTGCTCAGGTTAATTCCTTAGACTGAAGTCAGACCTGTCTTCAGCTCAATAATGACATTTGCTGTAAGCACGCTAAAAAACTGGAAATAAAGGTAGAGGGATCCAGTGCTGCCTCCTGGGCTACTCCCAACAGCAAATTCTTGCAGTAAATGTGGCTGTTGTTATTTGGGAGGGTTGATGTTGTGTTGTGCCAGCATTTATCCCAGCAGAGTCCACCCAATAGGGATCCCTTTGCAAACCACGAAAACATTTTTTACTGCAGCTTTTTTGCAGGCCAAGCCTCATATTGAGTATATAATACAACAATTAACTGACCTATTGTTTCCCTAGGCTGATTGTTCAGAAGTATCAGCATTGTTTGTACCCAGAACTTCTCCAAATGCATTTGAAGGAATTGGTTGCCTTTCCTCAGCTGAAAGCACAAGATCTAACAGGTGGTTTTCAGGGGAACCACAAGGCGAGATTGCTCTGAACTAACACTGGGAGCTTCTTTACTTGTTTGCTCTCTGAGAAAACATATTTACAGGGAAAGCCTTGCCCTCCAGAGCTGCTCCTGTCATCCTCAGAGGAGGAGGGCTCCAGGCAGAGGGGGGACATGGCTTTGCTCATGTCTGTGCTCAGCACACTGAGCATCACTGAAGAGAAGGGGCAAGCAGGGGACACTCACAGGCTGAATTTAGAGGGTGACAACAGCTTCAAACCTTTCTCTGCCATTTCCAGCTGCCATTAATTCATGCTGCTGGGAATTGAGAGCCATCTCTACTGCAGGGCGTTTTTGGGTGGATGATGTGTGGAGCAAGGAGTGAGTACTGAGAGAGGTGCAGCTGACACAGGGATTGCTGGTAAAGAGTGGAGTCACCTCAGTTATGCCATGACTTGTGTGCAGAGACATCTGCCAGAGAAATGATGCAGACTTTCCAACCTTGCAGTGCTGGGTACTGGTTTGCATCTGATCAGCTCCATTCTCAGGTGTGCAACAGGGGAGTTACCTCAGTGTATTTCACCACTTGGGCAGCCCAGAGGAGAAGTGTGGTGGTAGAGCTGCAGGAGTTTTGGGGGAATTTAGTAGCCAGTGTTATGCAGTTCAGGTTTGGGGGGTTATTTAATGGTACAGCAGTGCAGGGTGAAGCTGAGGCCTCATTTTTTCTGTTCTGGAAGATGCTTGAGAGGTTTGCTGACTGTGCACCTCGATGAGGAGTTCAGGCTAGATCAACCCCACAAACTTTCTTATGGTAAATACAGATGAAAAGTCTCCAGTTTGGGGGGTTTTTGAGTTTGGGGATATCACATTCTGTGGTATTTAATGCTGTTTTGAGCAAGGTGTCTGTGAAGAGCAACTCACAAATCACTTGGGTGACTCAAATCAACAGCTTGTTGAGAGTCAACAGCAAGATAAGTTGCAACCTCTCCTTGATTAAAGGAGGGAAAACATGATAGCCTTAATGATTCATAGTATAGAGGGCAGCTTTTGGGTCAAGTGTGCAAGGAGAAGAAATATTGATGCTGCCTCACTGGCACGCTGTAGTGTTAATAGGGTGTCGGCATTTAGTTTATGCTGAATATTCTATATATGTCAGATGACAAATGACAGCGGGAGCAGACAGGGGAGGGGACGAGTGGAAGGCTTAGGAGGGTAAGAATCCCTCTTTCCCAGGCTGCAGCTGATGCCAGACATTCAAAAGCTGCTTTTAACAGATCAAGCAAGGAAGAGTCACAGCTGATGTTGGTTATTTAAAATTTTATTTGCCTCTAATTTACTCTCATAAAAACACTCTAATCTATTTGGTTTTAGTATTCAGATAGTACAGACTTCTGATATTATCACAAGTGATATTGGAGAAGCAGTACAAACCAAGCTACCTTAGCATGTGACCAAGCACAGGTGGAACTAAGCCACCCACACTTGTAAAAACTAATTAACCTGCTTTCTTTTTTCTTATTTCTAGTTAAAATGCAATACTCAGTTAATGGTTATAGTCACCAAACCATATAAATAAAATCTAACATGGTAAAATGGGAGCAGCTGAATGTGCAAGAGTCAAAGTAAAAATATGTAAGTAGGTATTTTGCTAATTAGAGCAATCACCAGTTAACTGCATCTATGTTGTAAGTGTCTCTTATAGTTGTGAGGTTTTCCTCTTCATTTCCAGTTAAAGTTCATCACTTTCATACAGTCCAGACTGCTCAGCCAAACGCTGAAACTCCCCTTCTGGTGAGAAAGCTTGTTTCACATCCAGTCCTCTTCCATTGAGTGCCAAGTACTTGCTGAAAGTTGGTCGGACCCGTAACTGCTTTGGGGCTGGAAGTGGCTTATTTGCATGTGCTGGAAGAGAGAGAAAAAACCTTTTCAGTGCCTCCCCAGAGCGTAGAAAGACCCATGGTGAAGCAACCCCATTGCTTTTTATCTGCAATACAAACCAGCAAACCCTTGGGAAGAATTTAGCAGACAAACCCATATCTCAGACACCAGAGATTTGTATTCACCCTCTTGCTTGGTGTCAGGGAAATTGTACTCTTTAAACAGTGCTGAAGGACACTCCACAGTGTCCTGGACTAGACAAAAGAGCTTTTCCCAGGATAGTTACTTTTTGTCTAGGAAATAAATCCTCCCAGCAGTCTGAACTTCAGGAGGTTAATCTTGAGGGCCAGTTCTGAGTACAAGAGCAGTTTCTGTGGCACTGGGACCTGGCACTTACTTGCAACCTCTAGCCTGGCATGGCACGTGGCCACCCCTGCCCCATTGACAGCAGACACGGTGTACCAGCCAGCATCCTTCTTGTTGGCATTGTGGATCAGCAGGCAAATCCTTCCAGTATTGTCATGGAGCAAGCTGAAAAATGAAGGTATGAATGTCTAAGTGCTTTGAGGGGGAAGGAGAGAAATCAGAGTCAGTTTACGTGCTGAGGAGCTGAGAAAGCCCCAGAACAATTCTTGCAGGGAACTGCACACTGTTCAGACATGAACACTGCATTTGTGTTAGAGCCACCAGTGGCTCACATCTTGGCACCATGCAGGTGGTACCAATGTGTAGCCCCACACTGCACATTTCAGCCCTAAAGCTGTGCTTCTCCATGGACCCTCTACTGCTGCTGGCATTGAGAGGAACAGCTGGGCACAGCTCTCCCTCTGTGCCCTCAAACAAGGCTCTGTGCCTGGCCAGCACATGGGCTGTGCCCCCTGGCTCACACAGCAGGGGCAGGTCCAGCTTTCCAGCCCATTTACATTGGATTTAACAAATACTGGTTGTTGTTTTCTAGCACACCAACTCATCAGTGGGATACCTTATTCGGTCTGTATTATATTGTACCATTTCGTTGTTTCTTTTCCAGTAAATCCGAGGTGTTGGGATGGCAGAGATCTGGCATTCCAGTCTGGCTGTGTCTCCTTCAAAAACCTTTTTGCTTTGTGGCTTGAAGATGAAAGTTGGAGGCATGTGATGTTCTTTTGCTAAATTAAAGAGGAGAGATAAGGAGGAGTTACTGGAAGTGTGGAATGCTCATGTCATGCTTGTTTTTTAAGATTTCAGGATGCTAAATTCAGGAGGACACGTGTTCCTCACTGCATCTCCTTAGCCTGCAGGCAATTCCCATGAGTGTGAGGGTGTAGTAAACACAGTCCACTTTAAGAATAGAGTCAATTTACATATGTTATCAATCATGGAAAATTAATAACATTAATTAAATTAAATTCTGGGCATCTGACTAAATCTGAATATCCTGATAGAAGTGGTTTGAAGCAATATGGCATTGATGTGGTTATTAAAATAGTCTTGGAAAAGGTAAGTTGTTTTTTATTGCTTGAGCCTGTATATGTGGAGTGCTACTTCTGCTTCTTCTTAGTTTAATGTCCCAAACACAGGGAGGAAAGCAGTAGATTGCTGAGACTTTCCCTGTGTGGCCAGGGAATTATCAGTGCTCTCAGTCTTACCAATTACTTCCACTTTTACTGTGAAAGATGCTTCTCCTGCACGGTTGACAGCCACACACTCGTATGTCCCTGCGTCAGCTGATTTGACTGCTTCAAAAATAAACGAGTGGAATCCCTTTTCTGACACTATCATTTTATGGAACTGATCCTGATGAACCATCCTTCCATTCTGGTACCACATCACATCTGGGGTCGGGAGCCCACTAACCTGTGAGGGAGAGGAGAGCAGTGAAGAGTTAAACACCTGTGAGATAATAAAATCCCTCCAGTACTAGAGGCAGTTTGGTGCTGGTAGGTGATCAAACCATGATTCTGCTGCAGAATTGTTTTTGAATAGTAATGTGGTGTTCCACGGAAAGGCTCATGGAGTGCTGTGGAAAGATGAGCTGTAGCTACAAGACACTAGATGCTGTTCCTGCAACGCCCTGTTGTTCCCCTCTTGTAGGTGGCTTTGATCAGGCCCAAGATGCTCATTGTGGGTTCAGCCTTGCGTCCCCACAGCTGTCACTGCAGCAGTGCTGACACCATAACTGATAATGGCTGTAACTAAGCTGTCCTGCAGGCCTGCTCCAGCTTCTCCATGGCATTCAGAACTTCAGGCAACTTGCAGCAAGGTGGCTGAAGGTGTAAGTCTGGCCAGAGTTCACTGAAGTAAAGAGATTGGCAGTCATTAGGAAAACCCAAGCCTCTGAGGGAGAGCAGGGTCCTTTCTTACCCCAGGGTTGGTACAGCTGCCATGCAATTTTAGGCCATTCTAGAGTTTTGTTTCTATTTAGGGCATTCCCTTGCTTGTCTGCTCCATCAAGGGCACAATTACCTCAGGGAAGACTCATTAAAGGGAGGTGAGTCCTACACAGACCTCGCTGGATGTGTGTCCACTGAAGTAGTGGAGACCCTGTGCAATACTCAAGGTTTCCTGCAAAAAGCCTTTGTTTAGCAGGGCATCAATATTCATTCTTCCCAAGGAGGTCTAGAGACATTCTGTAGTGGTCTATATTTAACACTATTTAGCTTTAACCACATTCTTATGCAGCTAATTCCATTTACATTTTCCAAGGGAAAATGCTGAAATATTTAGCCATCTCCTGTTTCCTGGCTTCTATAGCCTGGGGAGACCCTGAACTGCCTGCCTTTGGTGCTCTGGCTTGTTAAAGTGCAAAGAGACCTCTCTCCATGCCCCACACCCCAAGAGGGAATGGAATTGGAAGGGAGAGGTTGGCAGTGGAATTGGAAGGGAGAGGTTGGCATTACTTTGAAGTCGAGCCTGCAGAACCGCCCCTCCTCAATCACCACATCTTCAGGCACTTGTGTAAAACGTGGCTGGAAAAACTTTTCCTGGATTGAGTCATGTCCACGATCGTCACCTCTTGAGGATGGTCTGCTCCTGAAAATGGGACAAGAACAGTGAATTGTTTAAAAGCCACAGTGGCATGAATGACATTGAAGCTCTGATTGCAGCTGGAGTCCCTTAACACATTTAGGAATCCAACACTACAGTTCTGGTTGGTTTCTCAGTTGTAAGTCACAACTTTTGATCAGCCACTTCTCTTGCTCAAAGTTGTTCAATTCAACACAGAAGCACAACCTTCATTATGGCCTAATATCCAAAAGAATTGACAAGAGAAAGATAGGTTGTGTTTCATTTTCATAATTTATATTAATTTCAATATTTACAATTTTTACTAGAAATTAATCTTCTAGAATACAAAGAATATTTTCCAAAGATGCATGGAGTTTTTAAACCTCTAGTTCTATGCTTGGAATTCACTGGATTAAGATCATAGGCATCATCACCCATCCACAAATGGAAGCATTTGAGTCAAAAAGGAGTGATTTAGTAATTACTACTTCAGCAAAAGTGATAAGTAGTGAGATTAAACCAACATTGTCTAGAAATGTTTGAAATAAGATCTTGAAGAACAGCACAGCACAAGTTCATGCTTTACCTTACATGTGTCGTAGGAACCTGCAGCCTGATGTTCTCTGCATTCTGGTGCTTGGGAAGAGAAAGAGGAGAGGTGAGTTCACTTAGATATGTTTGTAGACTGAACAAGAAACCATTTTAAGTTCATATCCTGGCTGCTGCTTAAAAACAAAATGAATCTACTTCAGAAGTCATTGGGACGGGAGGTAGAGGAACTTGCACGAGGACCTGGCACGCTCTGTGTTCACCATCGGATGTGCCGTGGCAGGACCTCTCATTGCTGCCCAGGTGATGGGTGCAGCACCTTTGTCTGGCACACAAAGCTTTCTGCCAGCCTGTAACCTTTGTTAGAGAGGAGCAGGACTCCTGGCAATGTCTAAACTGAGGCTGAGTACAGAGTGTCCTTCCCCACAGCAGGAATAGAAGTGGAATCGCTGGCAAGAGCCTTGTATTGTGCCCACTTAAATATGGGACCAACAGCGATGGACACATGCTGAGCTGGAAAATACTTTTCTTTCTAGATCACAGCACCAGCTAAGCTTGCTGACAACTCTGCAATCACATGACTAAATCTGCTAAAGTACCCAGGATTGATTCCTGTTAGGAGCTTGGATGTTTGGAAAATGCAACAGAGTTTGGTGCCAGCGACTCATTTTAGCCATGGAGTCAGAGAGAGCAAACGCTGCATGGAAATTTCTGGAGTGTTTGCATTGAGCCATTCCAGTGTTTGGTTCTGGGCTCTGCAGCCCAGCCCTGTGGAACATTTAAGCCTGGGTTTAAACTTCAAGCACGGAGGCAGTTTTAAGTTCAGGGAAAATATTACATGAATGAGGGTTTTGCTGGGCTGAGTTCAATGTGGAGCCCAAAGGCATCTGCCTGTATCTGCTCATGTGCACAAATTCTGTGCAGCTATTACTTGTCCTGTGAAATGATGCTGCAGTGATGAAGTTGCTGATGATTCTAATGACCTCTTGCATGGACTGACTGTGTAGTTAAGTTCCTGAGGAATCAGGAGGCTGAATGGATCAGGGACTACAGTGTTTAAAAATGAGATGGAACAATAGGAGTAAGATGTCCCAAACATAAGCCAGTTTCTGTTTCTAATGTTCTTTTTTTAAAGCAGCATTTCACACACGCTGAAAAGTTGTCAGCCATCCTGAATATTTCCTTGTTCTCTGCAAAAGATGATGCTTCCCTTGCTCTCTGACATTCATAATTTCCCCTTCCTTCCTGCTCTTTCCAGGTGATTGCTGGAGAGAAATAGCTCAAACTGTGTATTCCTCCTTTGCTGTGATCTCAAGTGTCTCTTGCATGGAGGAGTTTTGCTCAGGGCACTTCGGCAGGTGTGTGCCTGCTCCTGGCTCTCTGCTGCCTGCAGCAGGAGGGGTGTTTTCTTTCCTGCTCAGGTGCCCACTGCCATACCATGGACATTTCCACAGACTTTGAGCACAGAACTGCCAAAGAGAGCTTCTAACTGGCCTGAATAACCAACAAATGATGCAAGCCTCCAAGTAAAACACCTTGGAAAATGACAGTAGTAATAGGTTCCTGTCTATCAGCATGTGGTCTGCTGAAATAACTGTTTTGCATTTTCTTAATGGTTTCAGCCCCCTGGAAGGGCTAAAACCCAACCAATCCCAGCCCAAGGCCATGACCTCTTGAAGCCAATGTTACTTATTCTGAACAGTGACAGGTGTAAATCTTGCTGTCCTGGCCCAGCCTGCACTCAGGCTTTGGGAGTGGGTACCTGGCTCCCACATGGTGCTGCTCCCTGCCTGTCACAGGCACTGGGTTCTGTGCTGTGCAGCAGCTGTTGTAATTCCTCCCTGGAGAGGTCATTCCTACAGATCAAGAGCAGCAAGGGAATGGTGCTTAAATTTTGCCCCTCTGCCATCACCATGCAAAAGCCCCAACCCCTGCACGCAGAGCTCTGCCTTTGAGAGGCGTCCCCTCACCTGCATTGGTACCAAATAAACCCCTTCTCTGCCCTGTCAGGTACACGTAAATCACAGCACAATCACAGGAAATCCTTGCTGTAGAGACAGGTCCCCAATTACCTGTGCATTCTGCATGTTGTCCTCTCCCTGTGTGTCCAGCACAGAGGCAGCATTCACTGGCCCGAGCAGCCTGCGAGCCATTCTCTCCTCATAAGTCAATCGCTGAAAGCAGAGTGGAGAGCAATTCCAGTCAGAAATCCATTTACTATTTCAGATCAGCTTGTTAAGAGCACGTGAATATGCCACAAATTCAGGATGTTGTCAATGGGAGCAGGAGCTGACCAGAAGCCCCACGTCCAGCCCAGAGGGTTTGCAGTCTGTGATGCCAACTGAAGTCAGCCTCAATATATACAGCACTGAAATGCATAAAAGATTAAACTGCCTGTTCATCAAAGCCTCCCTAATGCCATCTGTGGCCTTCCACTCCTCCTCTTTCTCTGCTGGGATTATTTATGGGTGGCTGATGGCATCATCCTCAGAAGCCAGAGTAAGTCCCAGGGTACCTTTCTGTTAGGGCTGGGAAAACTTCCCAAGCCATTCAGCTGTGGAGCTGGAGGCATGATGGATGCTCCAAAAAAAGCAAGAGCCACACCAGAAACAGGCACAGCCAGAGGAGAACACCACTACCCCTGAAAGCACTGGGAGGTTTATGCCAGCACATCTGCAGGGTGAAGTGTTGTGAGCTGTCTGGAGAAGAGGCAAGGACACGTTTCGGGCACGACACAGAAGTTCCTACAATCTGGATGTGGTACACAGGGACAAAAATGAGCAGAGTTAAATTCAAGCTCTGTCAGTTGGGTTACTTTAGAAAAGTATGTTACTGCCCTGAGCACCAGAACACCTGACACTTCACTGCCCACAGAGTTTAACTCGGGTTTGGATTTTGTGACACGAGAACAAGCCCTGACTGAATTTCTACTCTGTACAGACGTACACGTGTCTGCTGCTGGGTGGGGAAAGGTCTGGGAGCCTTGTGGGACTTTTCTTTAGAAGAGAGCACGAGACCTTTAGCAAAACCTGTGAGAGCTGAATATCCCTGAGATCCTTCTGTGTGTATCAAGTGTGGCTGAGATTGGCCAGTTGGCTCAGATGCTGTTGGAGGACAAGGGGAGGAGGACACAGTGGTGATTGCATAAGCCTTATTTTTAGCCTGGCTTCCTATGGGAAGCAAAGCTGACTTGCTATGACAACCTTTCTTACAGCACATAGGACATTCATGTTAGGGGCATATTAAGTCAGATTTGACCTATTTGTTTTCCCGTTCAGTATTTAAAAATACATATATGACACAAACCTGTTCTCACTGATGACAATGAAAACAGTCCGTTCTACTTCAGGGGAAAGAAGATGGAAACTTCAAACACTGGGCTTTTACCAGTCTGCCTCCAACCAGCAGAAAGGTTCCCACATTAGAAACCTGCCTGCTCTAGCTTGCTGCAATGGGCTTCCCTGCTGGTAATTTGTCTCCCAGATTTGGATTTCTTGGTAAATGGAATTCCATTATGACCCTCTGCAGAATAAATAAATAAGTACTGAGACTAAGATGCCTTCTTATAGGAGACAAACTTTATGATAAAAGCTCATATGATTTCTTTCATTTATTGTTATTCAAATAAAAAGAAAAAATTTACCCCATTTGGTGGTGGTTTTAAAATATTCCAGTATTTCCTCAGTTTCTAATGATTTTGAGAGGTTTATTAACCCTAGTGCTGAAAACCAGGCTGTAGTCATGTCTAGAGAACTGAGGCATTCTCCCTGGATTCCTAATTGTCTGTGGATGTGATGTTCAGCAGGATCCCCAGAAGAGAGTTCAAATTTGACCCACAGCTCTAAACATATTCCTTTTTGTTTCACATTGAAAGAATATTCTGGTCATAAATGACTTTTGCTCTTGTGGGACCTGTTGAGGTTCTGAGTAAAGGTGTTTGGGCAGTGCTGCTCCTGGATTGCCTTCTGCTTTTAGCTCAGTTTGGAGGCTCCAGCCTCTGGGGCAATAGAAGCAGTCTCTGCAGCCCTGCCTGCACCACTGAGACTTCTCTGATCCCTTACCTGGTTGCCGTTCTGGAGAAGGCTGTCTTTGCATCTGAGTTTCTTTTCCAAGTCCTGAATGAGGGCCTCTTTTGTTCCTCGAATTTCTTGGTCTGATGTCTTCTGCATGGAGTTGAGGCTGGCTTGTTTGTTATACATGGGCTGTGAGTAACTACTCGTGCAGGAAGAGAGAACAGAGTTATTCCCCCAGGCCTGCTGGGTTATTTGCTACAGCTTCACAGAACACACAAAGAAATGTGAGCCTGCCTCCTGAAACCTATGGTTCAAATGAACCCACAAAGCATCTGGGAGATGAATAGGCCAAGTTGTGTGATTGAGTGTCAAAACCTCAAGGGGAAGAAGCATCATGGTGCAGCCAAGTCACTGAGGGTCCTCACAACACTGATTCAGGATCCCTACATCCTGCAGTGGCCCCTCACAGCCTGACCCGCAATCCACAGCTGCTCCTGGAGCTGGGCAGCACAGGAAAGATGCTCTGAAAGATGCTGGGAACAGAGCAGCATCCACCAGAACGGGGTGCAAAGGTCTGCTGGAGGTCACAGCACTCTGTGCTGACAGGATCTAACCCAGTCTGTGACCTGCAGCAGGGCCTCATATGCTACACTTTTGTTCAGAAATTATTTCTATTCCAAATCCTCTTCCTCCTGTTGCCTGGGGATTTGTTCTGCTGACCAGGGTAGAGTAGAAGGGCTGTAATTCTGGAATACTCCCAGCACTGCTTGGAGTTAATAATGAGAGTTATAACTTAAAAAGTCCTGTAATTTGCCAAACAAATGAATCCATCTCATGTCCCCATTTGCCCATTAGTAGAGTGACTGGGAAAATAACTCCTCAATTCACTGGGTGTTGCATTTAGGAGCGGCTTGTATGAAAAGCACAGTGAGGCACCCAAACCCTTTGCTATGGAAACAAACAACCCCAAACTACAACCACAAACCCCAGCAGTCACTCCAGGTGTGTCCCAAAGCCCCCACACCCCTGCAGGACTTTAGGAAATGTTCCCCAGTTCACCCACCCCTTCTTACCTTTCCCCTTCCCTTAGTGCTGTGATTCAGAAAACAGACAGGAATATTCTGATTTCCTGAATGCAAACTGACATTTAAACCTGGATTTATATCCAAGTCAGCAGGACCCCCTGCCCCTATCAACTTTCCAATATCTCACTTTGTGCATATTCTACCCTGACTTTCCCCAGGACCTCCAGCTGATATTGGCAGGAATACAAGTTGGTGAGAAGGCAAGGCCCAACTCCCTTTGAGATCTCACTGACCTTGGGAGATATTTGGATTGCAGCCCAAAGGCAAAATGATATAATACATATTCAGGAAAGAATTTAGTCTTTGGTCTAAAGGGGTAAAATTTTCAAGGGGCTGCCTTTCTTTCACGTGTGTGATTAATGAGAAGGGTATTGTAGGTGAGTTTAGATCCACATCATGATGTGGAACCTGAAAATATTGCTGAGACTTACTAGGAATCTCTAAGTTGTTTGTATGTAGGGAATACTACTGCATTTCCCCTCTCTCCCTGTTCAAAAGTCATGTTTTAGGAAAGAAATTAATTTGAGAAGGGTGTCTGCCTTCTGTTCTGAATAACCTTAAGAGATTTCTGCCAAATCAAATGAAACAATTCAAACCAACTCCAGAAAACCCACACAGCTGCCTGTGACCAGCCCACTGTGCAGTTTAACTCCTGATGGACACCCAACTCTCCCACACAAGGGCAAGCACTCAGCCTCCTAACCCAACCCAGCCGTGGACACCAGGAGTGAGTGGGAGCTGTGCCATTTGCTTGGGCAAGGCTGGTGCTTTTCCAGAGGTTTGGGATGGTCAGTGCTCGGACGGGCCAGGGCAGAGGGAAGCAGGGCAGGTTAGCAGCCTGTGTGTACTTACTGAGGTTCCATGGGAGAAGGAGCTGGGCTGTTATAGTCGGGCTGCGAGGGGAGCACTGAGCACAGGAAGGCTGCAGGGGATTGGTTAGGCATGGACAGAAGCCTCTGCCCGGATGAGGAGCTAGCAGGAGACTGTGCAGATGCAGGTGTGATGGGATATGTGGATTCCTTAGGGGCACTACAGGAAGGCGAGGAGAGCGTGATTGAAGAGCTCAGCGATGACGAGGAGGAGAATTTCTGCCCGCTGGGGTTACGAGGCTGTATGAGGATGGAGGACTGTTTGATTTCTCTGCTTGTCTCTGTGGAGGCTGCAGGTCCTGGAGGCTGCTGCTGCCCTTGACACACATTCTTAGACTGGATAAAGTGTTTTGGACGTTCGTAGTTAAACATGGTTGGTTGGCACATAGAGGAAACGGATGGGAGGTTAGGGACACTCATAGGAGAGGTTTCACGGCTGTCCTGGGTTTTTGCTGGTGATAACTGGCTTTGGATAGGTGGCTGGTAAAAGCTAGGTGGTAGGCCACAAAAGTTTTCTTGGCTGGGGTCCTGGATAGAATGGAACCCTTGCCTTGCAGAATAGAGGCTTTCTTGGTGTGGATTTTCCCTTAAGGAAGACAATACAGATAAAATAAATTGTACGTCACAAGCTGAATCACAAAAATACTGTGTCCTGAGCAGTCATTAGCCAGCCAAAGAGTATGAAGTTAAAGTTCAACTAAATTAAAGCTTGAACTTAAAATAAAGTTATTTAGGATTTGTTAGAGCTGTCCCAGAACTGTATGAACATTTTGGGTTACAATAACAAGCCATGCAGCCTGTCTGGCTCAGGTGCAGTGCTCACCATGCTCGTCTTATATGCCAGAGCCCAGTAAATTCTAAAGGAAATAGCAATTGTTTTACCACCTGCCTAAGTCTACAGATAACCACAGATATTACTGCTAAGCCAGGTAATTTCCCATGCATCATCTTAACTAAAGATCCCTGGATCCTGCTGTTTTGTGCCCTGTCAAAATGTTAAATGTACTATTCCCCAGAACTAGATATTTGTGCCAAGAAATTCTTCATACCATAGGGAAGCACAAAAGTTTCACTTTAAGTCTAAAACTAAATTTTGAAACCAAATCTCCTGATTTCTTCTCTAATGGGTTTTTAATTCAGACCCTCCAATACCCTGAGATTAGAAGCTGAGATCTGGGATTAGAATGCCAAGGACTGTGCTTCTCTGTTTGAGGTGATTTCCTGAGATTGGCTATTAAGGCTGTTAATTGCCTGAATGACATGAGCTGAAGGATAGGGTAGGGCAAGCTGAGCTGCTCAGAGTCCTGCATTTATTTTGCAGGTGTTTGATATCTAAACTTGGGCTTTCCATCACCTCAAAACCTGGGAAAGTTTCATTGAGCAAGCTTGTTAAAATGGATCAATGACTTCAGCTCCAGGATAAATAAATAATGCCCCAAAATAAATATAAAGACATTAATAAAGAAAAAAAAAAAGAGAGAGAGAGAGAGAGAGATAATATAAATCCACACAGTTACATGTGCTGGAAAATATTGTAATCTTGCCCCACTGAGATCAGCTGTTTGGCTGCTATATATACCCAGTATATTGTATTCCTCACGTTGGAGAGCCTGGAGAAGGGCTCCACGAGGTCATAAATTCCCATGGGGGGACATAACTGGAGACGTTGCTCTGATTTTAAAGATTCAAAGGTTTCATTTCCTAAAGGTAATCGTCAATGTTAGTTGTGAGTTACCTCTATGTAAACAGAGGCCTTATAGTAAAAATTCCCCACCTTTTCCCTTGTCATTGTCTTGGAATTTGAAGCTGGCTCAAAGTTTTGGAGCATGTCCACACTATGTTCCCATTCACCGGTGCAGAAAACTCATTAAGTTTTGTCTTTATCCCATTTTTGTATCACTACCTGTGCACAGATTTGTGCATTCACTGCACCACAGGCTGTGGACAGAAACCAGCCTTTACTTTGTTTTCTGGATCAGTGCACTCAACCCAGCCCCGATGCACAGCGTCACTTCTCACAGCAAGCGATAAGCCATGCTTTCCTCAAATCATTCCGCCTTCATTTGAGAGGGAAAAAAATAAATCCGGAGAGACTTTTGACCTTACAAGATGAAACCAATCAGTAATAACAGGGCCAGTTGGCCTGTTTAAAAACAAACCCATTTTTTTGGCTCTGTGGCCGCCCACGCTCCCTTTGACACCGCCGCACCCTAAAGGTACAGTTTCACCTCAGCGTTCCCAGCGCTGCAGTCCCTCACGCCACCTCCCCAGCCAGCTTCCAAGTAAAAAGTGCCGTGGAAAAAACCCGAACAAGCACCTTACCTACAGCCTAGGAGTTGTCACCTGGGCCGTGGCCGGTATTTTGGGAAGGGACGGTCATTCACTGGCCCGGGCTGTCATAGCCGCCCTCTGCGCGGCCGTACGAGCCCGGAGGCTTTAATGTGCTGCCAGCGGTGACACCGCGGGACCTGCCTGTCCCCGGCCCCCGCCGCTGTCACAATAAGAGTCTCCGCAGCCCGGACACTGTGTCAGGGCCGGAGCCGGGACTTGGGCAGGTGCCCGCGGGCAGCGAATCCCCCGCGGGCAGCGCTGGCACCGCCCGGCGCTCGGAGCCGCCGCTGCCGCGGGCGCTGCTGCTCGACCCGGCTCTGTCCCCGCTCTGTCCCTTCTCTGTCCCTGCCCTATCCCCGCTCTGTCCCTGCTCTGTCCCGGCCCTGTCCCTGCCCTGGAGCTCTGCGGTGGCGCTGGGCACAGCCCTGGCCCCGGCTGGCCCCGAGGGGAAGCGGCCGGGATTCAGCGCTGCCGCTCCCGGGAGCGTCCCTGGCTCAGCGTAAAGGAGTCGCCAGCTTTTGAACAGAAAAGCAGTGTTCTGCCCTTAAGCAGGTGTTCTGCCCTTAGCACCGTCAGGGAGCAGCGAGGAAGGACCCTGCAATATGCTTGAACATCCCTTAATCCCACTTTGCTATCCCAAGGAAACTCTTGCCCAGAGAAGCTGTGGCTGCACCGTCCCTAGAAGTGTTCAAGGCCAGGTCGGACGGGACCCTGAGCAGCCTGGTCTAGTGAAAGGTGTTCCTGCCCATGACAGGGGTCAGAAAAAAGCTCATTTTTAAGGTGCTTCCCAGCCCAAACCATTCCGTGATTCCAAATTCCTTTTTTAATTCATTTACTAATTGTTTGTAGCTAATTGCTTCTGTAGTGATAACACTCTGGTACTGCTTTTGAGGCTGTGCACTTAGAGGCAACAGATACTCGAGGGAAAGGTTTTATCGTGATTTAAATCCCCCCAGCCGCACAAAGAATATGATAAAGATATTGCAAATATTAATACTTTGCTGTTTGTGTTTGTTATTACAGCTGTTTACATGGATGAAAAATGCGGCTTTGGTGTTTTCACCAGAACAGCAGCAGATCCTCCGGGCAGGTTAGGTGATTTTTATCTCTTTAGTCACCAGCTTCAACATCTAATTACATCTTAAATTAAAATTATAGTGTTTTAAATATCTTAATTATACTTTGTCAACTCTCGCCTATTGTTTGAAAACACCCCAAACCAGAAAGTACCGCGGCTGGGCTGCGTGTGGGCTCTCAGCTGCCTCCCCTCTCCTCTCTGTGTGCCCCTGAGTCTCAGCACAGCGATCTTCAGGAGGTTAATCCACCTCTGGTGTTTGTATCTAAACATCGCCCCATCGTTTGTGAACTAAAACTACAGAGCAGGTGTTAATTGAGTGCTAATTTATATAAATTCCTCGCATGAAAGTGAATAAGGGAGGGAGTGCGTCCCTAGTCGTCGGAGAGGTTATTTGCTTTTCACGTAAACAAAAAAAAAAGTAAAGTAATTAGAAAGAGGTAGTTTTCAAAGAGAGAGGCGAGTACGTGAAGAAAAGGCACTGTAGCACGATCGGTGCCCTGCAGGAAGCTGTGAGCACGGTAAAGGTCAGGCTCCGTGCTCAGACAGGCTCCCTGGCTTCCCACCAACCTCAACTTAGCTCTAAAGCTGGCTGCAAGGCATCAGTTTAAGGGCAGTTTTATACACTTAAAAGACTGGACACAACCGGGACAGCTTGTGTGAAAGAGAAGGAACAGAAAGTCGTGACATCCAGAAGGTAGGAAAAAGGGTGAAAGAACTGGAAGCTGAAGTGATGAAGGCAGAGGAATAAATCTCATCTCCTGTGCCAAGTAACTTAATAGTGCTGTGAGCAGCACTGCGAGGTGTCAGAAAGGAGCTTTTCTGTCCTGCTTCTGTTCACTTTCTAAGAACGGTGCCCTCCTACTTCTGATTGGGTTCTTTCTTCTCGTTGCTTGAGTCATATAGCAAAAAATGTCTAGAAAAAGAGTTAAGGATATGTTGCTTATTTATTAAAGATACTGCAAAGCCACCTAAAAGACCTGGCAGTGTGGTTAGTGCCTGAAGCCTCTTCTTTTGCTTGGATTGAATTTCTTTAATGAAGTTAATCATCAAAAATGGTTTTGTTCTGCTTCTTCAAGGCTGTTGAGGACACTGTAAACTGCAGGTGTAAAGGGCTCAGAAAGGAGTAGCTGGTAGGGACAGTGTTGTTGAATTTAATTTTCCAGCTTTTGTGGAGTGCCTGTTGCTAGGCAATGATTGGGAGAACTATGAGTACAAGGATTTCATTCATTTTATAGCTATTCCCAGTAATGGTTTTGTTCTGTCATCACTGCCTTTGTTGGTATTTGCCTTTGGTAATACAGTTGCAACCACATTCACTACATGAGGGAATTATATGCCAAATCTGACTAACAAGACAGTTATTTTACAGCCAGACATTAGCCATGATTGCTGAGTTTGAGGTAACAGCAACATTTACAATGCTGAGTCACATTCATAATGATGCTTAAAAGCACCTGACAGTATGTCTGTGGGATTTAAAGGTATTTAAATTCTCATAGATGGGGATATCTAGAAATTTTAAAAGTTTTTCTCTGTATCTTGAGATGTGTCCAAAGTCTGGACTAGTTAATGGTTTTTGTTTACATTTATTTATATATGTTATGTATACACACACATATGTAACCTACATTTTTAAAAGCTATTATATAGCTGATTTTGGTGGCAATCCCTTTACGCATTAGGGTCTGCTTAGGGTCCCAGCTGATTTCCCTGGAGCAAGCCTGGATTTCAAGGAAGGGCTTGAAGCCAAACTGAGAACTTCCTCTTAATGATCTGCATGCAGGTTATAGAAGCAAAACCATTCTTACTCAGTGATTTAGCAAAAAAGTAACTCCCATGCATGGAGACATCTATATTGAAATATGATCTCTCCCGTGGTAAAATCTGAAGGAGGCTGTTCAGAATTGTTAAAACAACTGGTTTAGTTAAAATGTCTGAGTACATCCAAAAATAATCTCTGACCCAGGGAATGCTTTCTGTCAGGGACAGCCGTTTCCACACTCTGTAACAGGATCACTGCAGCTCCAGGCCGGCTCTCAGCTGGGACAGGAGGCACACGCCTGCCTCCCACGTAGCTCTCACTGTCACTAACAGGACTGGGGGAACTCCTCTGCTGGGTTTGGATGGCTGAACTGCCACCATTCGAGGTCATTGTTGTGCCTGTAAACCCCTGAGAAACCCTCCAGAAATGGGGATGGCATCACCAGCCTGTGCATTCTCACCTGCTCTGTTTCTCTGGAGCAATCAAACAGGATAACTGATAATGCAATAAGTGTACAGTGACTTGAGAGCTGCATTTGGGATGGAAATTGGATCAAGTCTTGTTATAAAATGGAATACTTTATTACTGGGGAGAATCTCCATCTCCTGAGTGGGGAGTGTCCCTGCCATGGCATGGAACCATTTTCATTCTAACCAGTGGGTCACTGGTTCAGTGCTTTTCCTCCACAGAGTGCTCTGCAGGTCCTGTCTGCACCTGGCTTACAGGATCTCAAGTTTTATTGCTGTCTTTCAGAATAGGAAACAGAAACATGAGGTGATGCCACTTGCCCAAGGCCACTGAGGAACGTGGTGGCAACAGAATTGTACCTTGAGATTTCCCAGGTACTCTGATCTTTGCCTCATGCTCTGCTGTGGAACTAAAGGTCTCCTAGAGGAGAATTATTTGGGGTGATGCTTTTAAGTTACTCACAGATGGATACCCCAGCAAACAGCATCAAGCACTCCCCTGGTTACACACTTGGTCACATGGAGCCTGTGCTGTGCCCTGCCAGGCTGGTGCTGCCCATTGTCATTGTCACCCAGGCAAACAGCTCAGGCTCCTGCACGTGCCTGATCCCTGCCAGGGTAAGGGGCACTGGAGTGTGCAGCTGGGATCACTGGACAGTTCATGCCTTAAGTGTTGTAAAAAGCTGGCCCTGGGATGTGATTTTTCTCTTTGTCTTACCTCAGAGGTGAAGCCCGAGGTGAATTTTCATAATCTCCATGGAAATCTTCAGCTTGGCTCTTGGAGTTCACCTGGCCAAAGGCTGTGGCTGCTGCTCGAGTGCCCAGCCCGGGGCTCTCTGGGCTGTAGGGTGGCAGAGCAGCCGCCCCACGGTCCTTGGCTCCTGCCTGGCTGCTCCTGGGGAAGGTGGGTTTCTTCATGGTGACCTGCACAGCTGGCCTGTGGGCAGCACCTCCAAAGCTTTCCAGCTCTTTAGCTCCTGGAAGCAGAATTGTCCCCACGTCAGGTAGGAAGCAGTGGTGGCTCACCAGTACAGCACGTGCAGTAATGGGATGGGGAACTGGAATGCCTGAGGAGGTGAATGAGGCTCATTCTGCTCTGCACAGACTGAAACCTGCACAGCTGCATGAGCCAAACCTGACTTCTGGCCAGGGCTGGTGAGCTCTGGGTACATGCCAGGTGCTCTTCTGGCTTCAGAAGGCTTCCAGCATGAGCCAGACAGGCCTGGTGGTACCATAAACAAGGTACAGACACAGGTAATGTGTTGGGCCAAGCTGGAATCCCTGAAAGGATGAAGCTCAGGAATGAGACTCCTCTGAGAGAGGGAAGAGCATCTCCACCTTGCCATCCTTGACCCAGGAAGAAGAGGGACCCAAAGCAGAAATACAGAACAACTTGCATCCAGCTTTGAGAGGTACTCAAGCAGACAACATTTTTTTGGCATTTCTCTTCTCTTGAGCCTACGAGATTGTTTGGGTCTGGCTTCTACTTGGCAAATGTCTGCGATTCTGCCTGATGCTGAGCAGCAGCAAATTCTTTTGTGCTTAGTTGCTCAGGACAGAAATCCATGTGCTTACCTGGGGAAACAGAGAGATGTGCACTGGATGCTGCAGATCCAAATTCATTTTCAGCAACACATTTAAATATTCCAGAGTCTTCTGGAAAAGCTTCTGTAATAACCAGGGTGCAGACTTCCTCTGAAATAAGAGATTCAGGCATGCTGTTGTACCACAAGAGGCAAAGTTAACCTGTAGGAACTGCTGGTTACAGGGCTGTTACTTAGTGATGGGGATTGGCATTCATAAAGTGCAAAAAGTGATGTACAGGGCATAGGAAGTCAAGGGGTTTAGAAGGAGCAAGATGAAGGAAAACTCTTCCTGTGATATTAATGAAGCAAAGCACATTTTTGTGGTGGGTTTGTTGGTTGGTTGGTTGTTTTTTGGTGTTTTTTTGCAAAATTCTGTCTTTTCTTGCGCACATTTAAAAGATTATAGGTCAGAATGGTTGATTGTTTTATCTTAGCATGGGGTACTCTTCACTGGCATTGATACCTTTTTCTAAGTGTTGTGGAAAAAATCAGGGCCTTTTGGGTGCTTGCATCAAAATTAAGAACTTGAAAGCTCTTGGCCTGACTGAATATTGTCTTCTGGCTACCTGACAGGTGTTTATTCATTTGAGAGGTGGAGGGCTCCGCAAGCCACCGTCAGGAGGGGACGCCAGGCCCGACTCACGTGCGAAAGCAGCGGACAGGGCAGAGATACCCTTTTAATTGTTTCTTTGCCTTTTTGCCTTTTTCTTCGACTTTTTTTCTTTTTTTTCCGTCCGCGCTATCTGGGATAGAGAGGAGTGTACAGGCATTCTGGACCTATACAAACTCTCTTCAGTCCCCCTCGATAGGTTTAATGAGGCGGAACACGATGAAGGGGATTTGAACCGGTCTAAATGATTGATGAAGCCTGGGGCAAGGCTGTGCTTTTTCCGGATAAAGCCCCATACATCCCGTTATAATGGCTGGATAGTGGCAGGGCCGGGCTCCTTCAAAAGCCGTGGCCCAAGAGCATTGAGAGGAAACAGGGAGGGAAGGTGCTCTGTTGTTACCTAATCAGCCAGTGCACTGAGCCACCAGCCGCCTGAGGCAGGAGAGCGCTGCCGGGGAGGTGAGGCGGGTGAAAGGGCCATTCCTGACACACTCACACGAGCGAACACGAAAGGGGCACTCCACACCCACCCATACACACACGCACTGGCAGAAGGGGCATTCCTGGCACACTCACACATGCACACACCCTCACACCCCCGCGGAGCCCTGACAGCCCCAGCCCACGCAGTTGCCTGCCAGAGTAGCCTGGGACCTGGCCTGGCTCGGCCCATGAGTGAGGGGATAGGGGTCTGTCCATTAAAACAGAGTAATTTCAACATGCCCCACACCGGGGCTTTGGTGCTGGAGATGGTGCCTGTTGCAACAAAATCCCTCTCTGTGTGATGGCACACCTGTAACACCTGCAACACCCCCCCATACACCCCCAACACATACGTGTGAGCAAGGGAAAAGTAAGCCAACAGCTGTGGATGCTGCAATAGTAATTAAAAAATAGATTAAATAAAGGATGTAAAAATGTCTGTTGTCTTCAAAGTCCCAGCTGGAAGGGTGGAAGAGGGCCTGCAGATTTCACGTCATATTCCATGGAGTTTTGAGGTCCCCAAGGCTTTTCAGCTGAGCTGGCCACTCTTTCTTTGGCAGGGAGAAACATAAGCCAAGCCCTGTTCACAGAGAAGGTGACCATTGTGGCGTCAGGTCATCCACTGTGGCCCTAGTAGTGATGCCTTTTCCTGTTCTTAGGGAGAAAAAGCCCAGACACAGTTAGAGGGTTGGGGCTAGTTTACCTCTGTATTTTAATAGGATCCCATTCGATGGCTCCTGCTGTCCAGGTGGAATGCGTTGCAAAAGCCCCGTCCCTCCAGTTGAGTATGCAATTAATGTGTAAAGACCTTACACATTAACATATCTAACAAGAGGGCCCGATTAGGGGCTGGGGTGGGCTAACTTCTAATTTACAGAATCTGTCCTGCTAGGGGACATTGAGTTCATAAGATAGTAGAATGTTTGGTCTTCTAACTCTACAGTTTCTGGGGTGTTTGGTCTCCCGGCCTACTGGACACCAAGAAACCAGGCTAAGTTACCAGACCTAGAGGATTACAAGCATGCATGCTAATACTTGTAGGTACAGAGAACTGTGTAAAAAGTATATAGAAGAAAAAGCAAAAAATCCTTTCGGCATCAATAGGATGCTGGTGGTGGTGGAAAGCCATTCTGGCAGACAGTGCAAAAACCTGGGTCCTGGATCCTGACAAGCAAGAAGAGAGTGACAAGTGCCCTATTATGGTGACATGCTTAGGTTTGTGTATAAACCCTCCTCAGGTTAAGCCCTTTTAAATTTTTTTTGGATGATTCCTTTGAGGTAAACTAAAACTTGTGCCATGTAAATACTAGATAGAAAAGCTCTGGTTTTATAAAGACATATATGCAAACATATCCTATTGAGCATAATAGTCTTCAAGGACTCAATGAGGTGCCACAAAAGTAATAAATTCACTGATTAAAATGTGCAAAATAGTACTTTGAGTGTATGTATACAATAACACACGTTCTGTATGCCCAAGTATTGTGTAAAATTAGTGGTGGGAAAAACCCTATGTAAAAATGTATCCACTTAAGTAGTGATCTTCTAAACCTTGGCTGTGTCTTTCACCTTAACAAGAAAATATGGTCTGATTGCAAGGACACGAACATTTTGAAACCCTCCAGTTAGGGTTCCTGTGATGAATAAAAAATCTTCTATGCTATCTTGTATTTCTCAGTAATAGCAAAGTTCTAGAAACAGTCTTTTCCCTTTAATAACAGTTGAAAATGCATCATGAAAAGAGATGGTTTGAATTATTTGTACAGAGGCAGAATTCAATACAGCAATGAGAACAGGTTGTAAGGGGGAAAGGATCACTATTCATTTTTTCACTTCATCTCTTACCACTTTGGCTTTGATCATTCACCGTTGGGACAAACACCTCAATCCCGAATCAGATAAAACTCTTACTGGAGTCAGCAAAGCGAGAATCTTGTTCACTTTATGAAATCCTACTGATTTCCGAGGAGCTATTTACACCGGCAGATTTAAGAGAGACACAAAGTAGCAACCCTTACAGATGTGAACTGACTCCTTCTCATCAGCTGCCTTGGGTTGGGAGTACTCACGCCAGTAGTTAGCAGCAAAGGTAAAGAACAAAACAAAACATTTGGATAGAATAACTCCACTAACTTTTTACCTCTCCTCAATTCTGGGAAGCTAAGGAAGAATAAGGGAACAACTTTATTAAGAAATGTGTATGAAGGGTGAGTCATCATTATTGTTGTCTTGCAAAAGCAATAGTGCTTTGGGAAAAAAGGAAAAAGGACAAAAGAAATCAGTGAGTTAAATGAAATTATTAGTACAGTTCAATTTGTCTCCGAAGACCAAACAAAGACATTTGAAACAATGAAAAGAGAAACTGCTGGTTGTCTCTTCCTAGATACAAACTCTATTACATCTATCAATTTCCTTTTATCTCCGAGTTATCTTGATTTTATTATTAACAATAATATTACAGCATATTCTATCCTACTCTGCATCCAAGGATCTCAGAGCATTTTACAAGTATTAATGAATGAGCAGGGCATGAAAAAATGCTGTTGTTTTGTATTCAGTTACTGGTGACTTTCTGGATATCATAATGTACACCGAGTTTCACAGTTTGGCAACATTTTCAGGGTGAGAATTACTTATCTACTGTTTTTTTAAGGAAAAAACCTGTGCCATGAGATAACAGTGCATAGTTTGACTTGGAAACCAGGGCTCAGTAGAATGAAATGAAGATCCGAATTCTAGTCGGATTCCCTGCCACCAGCCAAATCCCTGTCTCTCCTCTATCTAGTTTAGTGCTAATACTAAACTGTGTCTTCCCTTCTGGCAAGGAAAACCAACCTTGCTGGCTCCTTGCAGAAGGAATACCCAAGTGTCCCACCCTGCTCTGTGGCAGCTCTCCTTTCCCAGTATCTTCACAAAAATTACTGCACAGGCACTGTAACACCAGAGAATGGGTCAGTTAGGCAAGTTTAATAGTAATGGGGTTACTTTCCTGACAACTTTAACTCCCAATCCTGCATGGAATTCATGATTTGGTTAAATTCATCACCTCACATGTGGTGTCTTTGTCCTGAGCACTTTCTTTCTCTCCCGAATATGCAAGGTGGAAGAGAAAGAAGTTACAAAAGCCCAGAAAATTGGTGGCAGTGACCAACCAGGGGGGTTTCTGCCCATAAAACATCCATGGGACCACAACAGAGGCACTGGATAATGCAAAGGCCTGGAGATAGACAGTTGCCATTATTTTATGAGATGTTCAGAAGTTCAAAAGTCTGTCTTCTTCCTGATTCAGTAATTTGATGGAAACTCTTCATAAATTTCCTTCTTCCACAGGGATTTGATACAAACAAAGCAAGTGTAGACTCCTGTGCTCTTTTAATTCAAAAAAAGTTTCCTACCTCATCAGTAATAAGAAAACTCCACAGTGATACGAGGTCTTTTTCAGCTTATGTCAACAGAGACTCCTTTATATGACAGAGTTATCTGTGTATATACACAGTCAGAGTATTCCTCTGATGAAGTGCAGGGTTGAGTGATGAATTACTTTTAGACTGTACTTGCCTGTTTTACCAGTAAAGTAAAAAGGTGTTAGTTTAGAAAAGTCAGACAAAAGCTTCTAGGTCCCTCCAAACAGAATTTCCTTCATCAGCATTCAACAGGCCAGAGGCTTACACAGATATATCCTGTGAGAGATATGTTTAATAACCCACATTTTGGGACTTGAGGTAGAAATGGCTTCCCCAAGAAAGCCAACCATGTGCTTAGATTTTGCTATATGGAGTCAAAGAGACAATCCTCTTTATTAGTAGATGCTTATGCTCATGAACTTTCTACATTGTGACCATCTCTCATGGGCTTACAGCTAGATTTGTTTTTCTGATGAATGCATTTGAAAGGTCTTGTTTGGGTACATTTCCTGCTTCACACAGTCTGAACTCAAAATGATTTTTTTGGTTTTAGCAGAAAAAAATCGAACTCTTACCCATTTCACAAGGTTGCAAGGAACATATCATCCACTATCTTGCTGTCATTTGATTTCAGACTGTCCTCTGGGCTCCCATGTTCGGGCACTTGCTTGGCCAAACACGTGCAGTAACATACAGTCCAGAGAGTAGGAATTTAGAACTCTTATTTACTCAGGAATTTAGAGAAGAAATCTCTGAACAATTCTCCTGATAAATGCTTGAAATATTTACTAAAAATGCTTATATTTTGAGGGTTTTGGTTTTTTTAACAGGGAAATATACTGGTCTTCCTGTTTACAGGTGAAATGATCGTCAAAGACTAAAAAATATAAAATATTTACAGCTATATTCAAAACAAAGTAGACAGGAATTTCTGCCAACATCTTCCTGGCTGGATACTTTGAGTTAGCTATCTATACATGTTTTGATTGCACTCTAAAAAGAAAATGGCTAGCAGTCAAAGATGCTGAACTGTCAGTCTTAAGTATCTTGTTATGGTCTTATTTTCTTTGGGGAGGAAATGTCTTATATTTTATCAGAAATCACATTTTGTTTAGGATATTTTCTTTGTGGACCGAGTCTCTTTTCCCATCCAATGCTGCCATACACAAGCATTTGAAAGTGTCTTAGACCTTTAGATTGCCCTGAAGCAGCAGCACAGGGAGTGAAAAGAGCAACAAAGATCCATGGTGCTGCATCCCCATTGGGTCTGGCAGAGGCTCCTCCTGTCAGTGGTCAGTTTTTATGACAGAAGAACAAAGTGCCGAAGCTGCCTGCAGCTCCATTCAGCCCCGCGGTTGCCCAGGCAGGCGGGCTGGCAGGCCAGCAGCCAGAAGCCAGCAGGCAAAATTTAACAGCCACGCTTCAAAACACTGGTAACAGCCATCAATGGATCCATAACTCTCAGCTCTCCAGATATGGGGTCATCTTTCAATACTACCCCACTGTCATATACAACATTTGTCTTGTCCTGCATTCAACTAATTGTGTCAGTCTACAGGGTGACTCTATAATACACATATACAATAGCACAATGAAAGCAATAATCTCCTACCCAGTCTCTTTATTTATTTAAGTGCTATTACAAAGTTTCCTGCAGCAAAGAGAAGCTGGGAGGCTACAGCTTGTTCCAACCATGCAACAGCTATCCAGATGAAAGAAAGAATGTGCTGACATAAATAAGTTACATGTTTGTGTGACTTTTTTCTTTTTCCAACCTGACAACACTACCAAGCAGTATGGAGGGGACTGGGGAAGTGACTTCATTAATATTTTAAAATTTGTAGCACAAAAAGAAACAGAAATCCTAATAAACAAAATTTGTGATTCCTAGGTAATTATTTTTCCTACTGACATTTTTAAGGGGAATATTCACAATTTATATTTATTATAAGTAAAATGCAAATACAAGACATATAAAATAGCTCAAAGCTTTCTCAGTTTAATGGGTTTGTGGCTCTAGTTTTTGAAGTCTTAATATCATTAGGTATCTTTAACATAAATAACTTTCATTGTAGCAAAATTACTCCTTCTTAGTTGAAAATTCTGTTCAGACAATTACAATAAAGTACTAGATATTGCTGTTCTCAGCATCATTGCATTAATTGCATGAATGACCACATTTGGCTAATGTTCACAAGCCTCATGATCAATCTGGTTTCATCCTTGCTCTGCTATCATCCTGACACACTGCCAATTCCTCTTAACAAAGACTCACACCTCTTTGGACCAGCCATAAATAGATGTTTTAGGGATCCAAGGTTGGGGTAGTTTGCTGGAATCAAAGTGGCCTCCCAATCTCCACAAGTACCTGCAAATCACTAACAGCTATCTACTCACAGTAAGGTCCTTGTAGATAGCACCATGCCTTATTACCGTGTGCTTATGACAGCACCTGGTGGATCTGCCAGCAGGGATGGAGCCCTTTCTGCCCAGGTGCTGTCCCAAGACAGGCAGAGGTAAGTCACCTGAGATCACTGAAGTGTCTGTCCCGAGTAATGTCCATCCAACAAACAGTCCAGCCATATCCAGCTTCCACTGAGAGACTGAATATTGAGTGAAAAGCCAGATGACGAGAAGTCTTCTCATATAAGCAGATGATTTGATGAAGAAAAAAGGGGGAACAAGGGAAACATATGTAGCAGGAAGCTGGATATACCACAAAATATATCAAATATTCTGGGTTGGAAAGTTTTCTGATCAGCATGCATTTGATTAACGTTGTAAAAGATTTCTTTTAAGGAGTTCCCAAAATAATCCAGTGACTAGAAAAAGACTTTTCTATCTGAGAAACAGGAAAATCCCTCTAATTATCTTCTGGAGAAGTAATGAGAAAAGAATGGGTCAAATCGACAAATGCATGTCTTCAATAATGCATCGCCACAATGATTTACAATACTGAGAGGAAGAAGAATGAACGTGTTAACATGTGCCCTTCTCCATATTCTATAAATAACAAAAAGCAAAAAGGTGCTCCACCAAAGACATTCACAGCCACAGAATCTCAGAATCATAGAATGAATAGTTTGGGTTTGAATGGACCTTAAATATCTTGTTGCAACCCTCCTGCCATGGGCAATGTCACCTCCCTAGACCAGGTTGCTCAGAGCCCTATCCAGCCTGGCCTGAACACTTCCAGGCAGTCAGACAGTGCCCCATGCCTCTCCCAAAGGCTGTAACTGCAAGCCTGTACCTGGAGTGAGAGGACCTACAGACAATTGTGCCCATGCTGGAGCACCTTCTTCCTGAGCACTGGGCAGGCTCCTGCCAAAACCTGAGGAGGTACTCTCAGAGCAGGACGTTGGACAGCTGAGCACAGTGGGCTCTGAGTGAGTGTGTGTGGGCACTTGAAGCTCATTAAACAGAGCTCTGCTTGCTTTGCTGCAGTGTTTTGTAAGAGTTCTCAAACCTAATGCTATCTCAAGAAAATAAAAGTACCAATCCTAAATGCACTTGTCTATAAAAGCTGGACTGTGTGAGATCTAATCACACCATGAGCCTTTTCTTGGTGCTTACTAACCTGACTGAATAATGAGAGAGTATTTCAGTGAACACCAGGGATAAACCAGTCCTGCCCTCAGCCTTTGGTCTGTGAAGCTTGGAACAAGATTTCTGTGAGACATTCATACAACACAAATAATAACAGGATGAAAGCTCCAGTGCTGGGATAGATCAGAAATAAGTTAAAGGATATTTATGTAATGAGATATGAAAGACAATTAAAAACTTTTATAAGACCAAAGTGGAGACCTGAGAGTATTTGCAATAGAATTTTTCTTAAAGCAGAGACAAAACTCGTCATATTTAAATTCAATCCTTCAAACTCACTGAGAGTAATACAGTAATACTCTCTTTCTTGTTGGACAGAGATCCTCAGAAGGGTCATTCCCAGGAATTTTAGATGGTTGACAATGATCAAAAAATGGTCTCAATGGTACATTGGTCTACTTCTCTGTAGCATCACCTATCCACAGGAACAATTGCACATGATTCTGGTCTTCCTGATGAGATAATCCAAGGGGACAATTTCACACAGGATTTACCACTTGTAAAATCTTTTTTCCAATTAATATTCCTAATGTTAAACAAACATAAATTTGTGATATCAGCAGCCTAGTAACAAAGTTAAGCAACTAGAAAGTATTAGTATTGAGCACAAGATTTAGCTCATAGGCGTAAGTCAAAATTTGCCTGAGAGCAAAGGAGTGAGGATTTCAGAATATGTCCCGTCACTCCCCCTTCCATTTTCTTGCATGCCACTTCTTACTTGCAATCTCAGCACACAGGAGAGGGGGGAGGTGTGCTAGATGTGAGCACAACAGGGGTAGAGACTGCATTTTTGTTGCAGAATATAATTTAAAGTACATAACAACTGTAGATGTCTCACATGTGGCCAGACCATACACGAATTACATGTGCACAGTCAAAAGTTCTAATTGTGATTGCTGCAAAGAGCAGGGTCTGAGTCACTGGGAAGCGAGCTGGTTTTTGTAGATGCCTCCTTTGAGAAAGTAAATGCATCTCCTAAAAGACTAACTTCAGGAAACAGCCTATATATACACACACACACACACACACACACACACACGTATGTGCCTACATACTACATTAATGCAGTTGTTTGAAATAAGGAGGATTTTCAGTAATGCTGTAATATTTGTATATCCACACAGTCACTATCTATTCCATATACACAAACATCCGCCTACCCAGAAAATAATTGTGGATAATTCAATGTTCAGATTCGATAATGGATGCTCAAATAAATATGAGAATTCCAAGCAAATTTGTGCAAATGAAAAAAGATTTCCTCTGACATAATGGCATGGTGCAAGGCTGTCTGTAATGAGCTGTAATTTGTCTGGAAGAGCATTTTAAAGGGGTTGATCCATCCACTGGAAGACCAGCAACTGCTCTGAGACTAGAAGCAATGAGCCAGCCTGCCTCGTCTCAGAGGAAATTACACCACAAGCAGGCCAAATTTCTGACAACTTCCATAAATTATTTCAGATTTTCATATTTCAAATTTCATCTGCATTCATCATGTGAGTTTGACTGGGGAAAAATGTCTAGGAGGAGCTCTGCTAGCATTCAGTGCAGCAGTCCCAGGAGCCTGCCCTGGGACTAGATAATTGAATTTAGTTTTGATTAGATTATTCTTGCTGCAGTCTACTGCCAATCTGAAGTATTGTGCCTTCTCTTCTACTTAACCTTCCTGCCCCATGCCTGCTCCAGCCTGCATGCAGCTCTCTGTATTGCAGAATATATTTGAACAATCAAACTTAGGAGTTATTATTTTGCTTTCCATTGTCCATCCTTATAAAAGCACACATCTTTCACTGGGTTCTCTCTTCCCTGAAATCAGATTACTTCTTTTTTTTAAGTTTGTAATATTGTTTACCATTTTCAGTGGAAAGTGCCCTGTAATTTAGGTGGAAAATCTAAAATCATTACTACATCTCTGGATGATGCAACATACCATAAATAAGGATCATTTCTAAAACAGCTATAATCATCACTAGGCAATACACATGAGAATAAGAACAGGTAAATAATGAATTCATTCATCTATTTAACTAAAAATCTATTGTTAACCAAAGTTATTAATCAAACCTTTAGCTAGTGGTCAATAGAAAAACAAACAAAACACAACCCCACCCCCACCCCCAAACTATCTCCACAGTATTTCTTTGAAAGTAATGCATTAGAAACAGAGAATATGAACTTTTAGCAAAAGAAAAACCCAAGAAACATGCACCACAAAATCCCCTACAAATGAAAAACATCTATGAAACAAGTATGGCAGCACACCAACAAAACCCCTTCATATGGATGCAGCTAAATGGATGTAACAATATTACTAGCAGTAACAATATGCAATAAATGCTTCTTAACGCATAGGCATTATTTTTACCCGTTTACAGAATATGACTGAAATTATACATGTTTCAGGAGCAAAATACTTGTAAGTCTCAAAGTCATAGTCTGGATTATTAGAAACACAGATAAGGGAAACAAAGTTAATGCTGTTCTTTAAATAATATCTATCACTTCCCTGTTATTGAGTTATTTCTTTTAACAATATAGGTGTTTTTGATGCTATGTGTCTGAACTGAAGACTTTAAATTCTTTATTGTTCTCCATTTTGATGAAAAAAATTGAATTTGGGTCTGTTATATTGAGTTTTGTTCCGTAAATATACTGAAATCATATTTTTGTTAGAAACTATCAATAAATCCAGTATAAGAAAAGTAATAAGATACAAATATGAGCAGGACCTTTGCAAAGGAAATATTGCAAAGAGACTGTGCCCATAAAATATATTAGGGAGTGTGCTTTCTCCCTTGTGTTTGAAGAAAATACAGAAGGAATTTCAGGGAATTGTGCTATTTTTAATGCAGATACAGCACATGGAATCGTGTGACTGTAACTGCTGGAGGAAAATGTTTTAGAAAATGAGTGGCTAATGTACAGATTTTCTTAAAAGGCCATTATTTATTGGTTTCAAGATTTGTTTATCATTAACACAATTTACCAATGCAAGGCATCTCACTCCAAAAAATGACTGTATGTGTACACATTCAGCTCTTCACCCCCTACATGTGTATATGGAGTCATATGTATAAATATATGTGTGCACACGCGTGGTTATTTTGTGTGCACATATGCATATCATTGCACAGATGGGTTTGTATTTTTGTGTGATTTCTGTTAATCTAAGAAAAGATTCACCACCACAAGATCTGGGGCAAACAAGTGCTGATGAGAGAGAGGAAACATTAAAAACAGCACATGAAATGTGGGATGTCCCACAGAGCACAGTTAAAGGTAGAAAGAAAATAGCCGTACTTGCTGCCTGTGAGTCCCACCCCACAGGCCTAATATGCTGCATTTTTATAGTTGTAGCTGTGCTGTAAATAAGAATTTTGGTATGCAAAAAAGGGCCTCCAGACTCCAGTGTACAGCTGCAATGGGCATGAGAAACCCAGAAAGACTCCCCAAAATGTATGCGCCTCTTGCCGTTTACTGAACAATCTCCTGGGTGGCACAGGGGAGGAATTCTTCTGACATCATCTGGTTTTGTCTACATTTTATTAAAAAACAATTTACATTGAGCAACGGGAGCTGTCTTAAAGACCTATTGTTTTGCCTTGTTTCAAGCAGCATCAATGGCTCATTCCTGCTCTTACTGAACTTAACAACCTCGGGCTCTAGCTTTGTACTGCAGCTCAGGGCTGTGAGGAATGTGTGAGGCAGCTCTTGGCGATCTGCACCTGACACGGAGATCAGGCAAGCATCAGGACTCACTGATTTCAGACACCCCACAGCAGTTCAGCTTTTGGAGCATTATTGTTATTTATGTTCTTTTACAAATTGCACATACGAGCCTTATGCCATAGACAGTGTTTTTTGTTTTGAGGTGGATGAAAACATCCCTTTTCTCCTTGAAACAAGTATTCAGAAGTAATATGTGCTTAATAGACTTAAATATATGACATATAATGTGTTTGCAACATCACTATTTCTGTATTTGAAGTACTGGTGGGAATATACATTATTTAGAACCACATAGAATTAAACCTTTTCTAAAATGCAAAAGAATGTTATAGTAAGTATATTTAACTAAGAAGAGTCATGACTAAGTTCAGATAATTCTAATATAATTTATAGGTATTAAAATTATTAGGCTGTTTATCATTTTCATGTTGTGCACAATTTTAATCGCCATCAAGCATTACAGGTTTGATCCATGCCCTGATGCTGATAAGGGACATTTCTGCCTCCCCTCTCTGCTGCCACTCTCTTCCCTTCCCCCTCTGCCTTTTTTTCCAGTGTCCAGATTCAGGTCAGTCTCCAGCTGCTTTGCATTTTTTGCTTGATAAGAGAATTAGGACCTTAAAGGTCTTCTTTCAATTTTCTAGTGTAGATGCACTGTTCTTGCCTTTTCCTTTTTTTTTTTTTTTTTTGGGGCGGGGGGGTGGGGAGAGCAATATGTGGGGCTTTTTTTTTTATGTTTATGATTTCTAGATTCTTGAATAAAGCTTCCTTCAGGTTCTAAACTAACGGTAAATTTAAAAAACAAAACAGAGGAAAGAAAAAGATCTATAATGGCAAGTGGTCAAATTACAGGTAGAACTGATCACAACTTGGCTTTCACTTATTGGGCCATGAAGAACATTGACCTAAGGAATGATTTAAAGCATTTTGTCAGTTCCTGATACTGAAAGGCCCTAGAAAGAGAGATAGGCTGTGCCAGCTCAGAGCATTCTTCAGGATCTCCCAAACACGAACCTACAAGAAGAGCCAGACATCCAGAAGAGTTGGCTCCTCGGGAAAAAAAGCAGTACCCAGTAGAAGAGTGATATAGCTGGGTTTTTAGGAGTTTTTTTGGGAATTGATTGTAATTGTAACAGACATTTTTACTGAAAGGGACCAAATTGATTCCCTCACAGATTTGCACCACAGTATCTATTTCCAAAAAGTCTAGTTAGAAAAAATGTGATCAGAAGTGCACTTTCCAAAGATACAAGGTAGAAGATCATGCAAGTTTTTTACTACTTTTACAGTTAAAAGAAACAATCCCTTTCCCCTTACAACCTTGCTCCTTATGATATATGATGAATAAGTAATTTAATTAGTAGGACTTTCAAAAATTTTATCCTTTTTTAAAGGATTTCATTTAAATAAAACTAGGACTCCAAAGATAACACATATAACACTTGGGTAAAGGTGATGATTTTCTCCATGATAAATTCAGAGCCCTGGAAATGTTGCTTGAAATTTCTGAGGATAGGGTGATTTTTAAACCCAGAGAGAGTTTTTTTGACATATGGAGAAAAAGTTGGGGGGGGGGGGGCGCTGCCTATTTGGAGTTAATTTATTGTCAAAACATTGCATTCCAAAAAGTATTACCAACACTCCCACGTTAGACCATGCATTAACAATCATTCAGCTGCTCCCTACAAAACAAACATCACCTGAGGAGAGTAAAGGGTTTCTGAGGAACTAGACATGGACAAACATTTCTTTCCCTCCTGGATTAAATATGTAGCATAAACAAAAAGGAAAGAAAACAGCTTTTTTTGAAACAGCTCAGGTTTTCCCTGCGTTAGGCTGATTTCTCTCAGAGGTTAGTAAAGGACCCTCAGCTGGCTTGTGCCTAAGGCACAGGGCACCAGAGAGAGACCAGCTGGTGCCCAGGATGCTGCTCCCTTCTCCCCGGAGCCTGGGCCCTGCAGCAGCTCTGGATCCTTAGAGCAACTCTGTAAACGCTTTGGCTTTCCTGGTGCCAGAGCAGCTTGGATATGAGGGAGCTGTAAATTATTTCCTAAATCTGACTTCTCTTTTTCCTCCCAACAGGTCTTGGCTGAACAATTTGCCCGCTTTAACAATTCTGCAGATAGCCAGTCACTCCAATTTGTAAATGATGTTATATTTAGCATTAGAGTGCTTCATCGGGGTGTGCAGCTGATTCCCCTCTTTCTGAAACAGAGCCCCAAATCACACTGAAATCAAAGTAACATCAACATTTGTGCCCCTTTATCAGAAGAATTTCAGTTATGATTTTGAAAAAATAAAACCTGGACTGAAACCAACCTTTGCAGATTTCTAGAATGAAACGAACAGCAAAATCTTATGGAAAGTTTTAAATGGTTTAGGGGTTTTTTTTGTTTGTTTTGTTGTGTTTTTTTTTTTTTTAACCACAATATGTATATACATGCAGACATCTGGGTCTACTCAGTGGCTGGGATTAAAACAGACATAACAACATGGGAAGGCTCATGTCTTAGTATCTTGTACCTTACTGGAAATGGAGATAAGAACATCTCACACCAATGAAAAAAAAAAAATCTTTGCTAATTAGATTTCCAGTTAAATATTGCACAACGAAGAACATCTTTTTTCTTCAGACATAAATCCAAACTTTGCAGTTCTGGATCTCCTTTTCTCTCCATAATGTCAACCCACATTTCTGCTCGAGCAGATTTAACAGTGCTCTAAGGTAGTGGCCTTCCTCCTTGATATCCTTAGCTTAAACTGAAGTAGTAGTGAGGCAGCTGTGTCCTCTGCCCAGCACAGATTATTAACTCTCCCAGCACCCAGAATGCTAAAATGCCTCTTAGTGCCTTACCCCCCAGTCACACAAAATATCCCCAGCACTTAGTGCAGCTCATCAGGGTCTGCACAAGATCTCACCTTGCCAGCAACCTCTGTGCTCTGCATATTCACCAGGATGGGATGTTAGCAGGAAATGTCAAACCATTTTTGTTCTAATGGATTTTGGTTTCATTATCATGTGTTAACAAAATACGGTACGTCTGCTAAACAAAAAAAGTGACTTCAGAAGCATCAAAGCTGTTCCACAGGCCACTGGCTGACATCAAAGGCAATGTGTGTACAGATGACAGCTACAAACCTGGATTCAGGAGAAGGAGTGCAGGCTCCAGTAGTGTCCCAGTGGCATGCAAAAGCAGTTCAGTTTAGGGGTAGTTAGGAGAAATCCATTCTTTCACTGGTCAAAAGGACTTTCCTTAGTGTTAAGTTGTATCACTGTTTGCTGAGCTTTTATTTCAGACTTCGCGCATCCATTTTTTCCCTGCTTGCCTAAGAAAGTATCCACAAAGGTTCCAAAGCTCCATCCAGGGGAGCTCTGTATAATACGAAACATTTTCTACAGGCTGAATTTACACTGCTTATGCAAAAAACACAGATGAACTTTTCTGAGCAGTTTTAAGTATGCTGTATAGTTTGGATAAGTGATTGAAATGCAGCAGGGCAATGACCCTCTTGATGGGCAAAGGCTGAAAGAGTTTGGTAGGAGCAGCACCACTCCATGCATTTCACGTGTGAGTGGCCCTTCAAGGCTGGTGGGCTGGCAGCAGGCAGACCAAACCTGGCACAGGAGCATGGTAGAGGTGACTTTGATTGTGTTGTTATGCCTGTAGTACCAGGCTGCCTGTTAAGCGAATTGCATGGTGTGTGCTGCATAATTGATCTTGTGCTTCCCAGTTCAAGGCACTGCCCCTGTGTACAGCCAGCTTTCATTCTCTCCTGACACAACTATGCTCTCAGGAAAACCCTTTGCTGTGGGAAAGAAAGTACAAAGCTAACCAGTAGAGCTCACCACAAGAGGAGGTGTAACACACCCTATGAGCAGTGTTTGGGTGGCCCTTTACTGCCTAGGGAGAAACTCTGCTGAAGGACTGAACAAAGCATATAATTAAGGCAACCTCTGTTCAACTAATCCCTCAAGAATATCCTTATCTTTCAGTGCGTGTTTAAGTTCCAGTAGCTGATGTGTACTGCTGAGAGCCGCAGTGCTGCCTGCCTGGGTAGGCATCCTCTCTCTGCTTCTCTGCCTCTCTACCCATGCTGTCCTGCCATGCATCTGGGGGCTACAGCCACAGTTCACAAAGTGCTTGACAGATGTTAAGCAATTAAATTCAGTCTCTGATGTGGGACACAGATTTTGGAATGCTCTATCATCAGATCGCAAATTCTGAAAAAACAATGGACTCATTTGACATAGACAATAAAGGCAATAATGACACATAATCTGGGAAATGATTTTTTTTTTTTTTTTTAATACAGTAGCAGATGCAGGGCTGACTCAAGTCTTCCCAGTAAGCATAGGCAAAATTCAATTTTTCAGCCGCAGCAGAGCAGTTCCTTGGCACCAGCCTTCTTGGATGACTCAGAGCACCAAGGGTGAATGAATTCCCCTGGCCCCACTCTGCGCATCCATCCCTACTCTCCACCTTCCTTTGCTGCTGCCCTATTTCCCATTTGCCTCAGCATCCAACCAGAGTTAGTGGCAGGGGCACCACAGTGCATGGGGGACAAGAAACATGGCCATCTCCCAGCCCCACCTCTGACATCCTCACCTGGCTGAGGAGCTTGCTTTGTTCAGGACTCCCCTCTTCCCAGAAGCACAGGCTGCCCTATACTTGCATGTGAGCAATGTGGGCCAGCCAGAGCCATGGCTCCAGGCTCCTCACATGGGCCTGGGGCTTTGCAAGCCCCTTCAGACCCTGGCTCTAGGTGAAAAGCTTGATTTACTCACTCCTGGATGTCATCCTGAATCCATCTGGCTTCTCTTTTACTTGTAAGCTTTGCAGGATTAGAAGCAGATGCTTCTGTCACTGCAGGTCTGAGAAAACTTTCTGTTTTATGCACATCCACAATGGCATTTCTCATCAGTAATCACCCAGATAAAACTCACAGCAGCCACAGTGCTCTACATCAGGGCCATCTTCTAGAACTCTGCTGCCTCAGAGACAGCTGCCTGATCTTTAGGTCAGTGAAGCAGGTGCCACTTTTTTGGGTTTGTAGCTCTGCTTGCTCTTGTGAAAGGAGAGGCAAGGGGTACCTCACCTCCAGAAAGGAGACGGGAGAAGGTCCATTGTTCAGACGGCACCAGGAGGACAGGAAAAGTGAGCTTCGGTAAGACACAGCAATTACTCAGTCTGGGCTGTACCACTTCCTGCAAGAACCTATTTCTTCCAGCAGAGACTGTTTGTAAAGTTTTATTCCCAAGCAGTTTAGCAAAATGAGGGTTATTTTAAGCTTGCAACACTGTTTCCAGATTTGATTCAGTGAAATTTATTAAAAAAATATGAAAGGTTAAATGGCTGATTATGTTTCCTCTCCTGAGATGAAAATGCCGCACACACAAGTGAATGCATCACAGTCATTCTTCCTGCCTGTGTGTTTTCCGAGGACCATAAGAAACACCTACTAAATGTCACCAGACATTGATCTCTGCAGGAAGGGCCGAGATAGACACTGCACTTTATTCCTTTCCTGTTCCTCCCCATTCCTTCCCTTCCCTTCCCTCCTACAAGTATAATCAGTCATGGGCTGAGCTGATGGGGGTGGGTGGGTGGCCCCACTCTGCTATGCAGGTAGTCCCATGGGTGTTCCCCAAGGCATTTCTGGGGTAACTGTGCAGGGAGGGGAGCAGAGGGACAGAGGACTTAATGGTCTCCTTAGCTCCCTTCTTGCCTCCCAGGGAAATCTTTTTTTCCTTCCAGCTGATTTTTTTCCTTCCAGTTTGGGAATGTAGGTCTCATTAATGAGATTAATGGGAGCTGACTGTATGTACAAAGAGGACAATAGATCCCTAAGAAGAACCATGCCTCCTTTGGGGAATGTCAATACAAATGGGAAAGACACGGATTTGTTGTGGTCTTTTTAGATGCCAGGATACTACCAGAACAACAGCATAGAGTGGAGGTTGCTGGCAGCCCTTGTAATGGGAAATAATTACTGATGGTCGTGGGGTTGTGCAAATGTCTGAGAGTAAAGGTTGGTGTCCCTGTTGCTACCCAGTCAATAACACATTTGCAGGTAAGAAAGCTGCTCTGTGAATGCCATGTTAATAATCAGAAGGTGAAAACGGAGTAGGGACATTTTTTATGGGTAGCTTGGGTAGGCAGGTCATATTCAAACCTCCTCTTCTGTTTTTTAAATTTTTAAAATTTTTTTTTGTCTTCCTGTCCAGAGGAAGAAGTGGCTTAGTGAGCTGGTAGATTTTTCTCAAGATCCCTTAAACCAACAGAGAAGAATCCTGCCACAGTATGATATAACAAAACCCCAAACAAACCCCTTGTAGTCTTCTTCATGGGTCCCAGATTTTCTCCCAAGATTTGCAATCTGGTCTTCCTTCCCAGCCCTCCTGGTTGCCGTCTCCCATTGTAGCAGTCTGGAGGACCCCACTCCCCAAGGCTGGCTGTCCAGTATTTCAGTAAAAAATATCTGCCGCTGGTCCAACACAAAACTGATCACTTCGTTTGGCTTTTACAGCATCAAAACACACCTGTCCTAGCCAGAATATTAAATAAGACCTGCCTTTGGTTAGCTTCATGTTTAAAGAAATGTCATTTTCTACTAAAGATGAAGTGAAATTTTGTCATTTCAGGCTTATACCAAACTGCTTTTATTAGAAAATGAAGTCTACATTGGAATGAGAACCTATTACTTCTATTAGTCCCTGCTGAGCCATCGCAAGTAAATATTATATACGTTATTAGAAGAGATGAGGAGACCAGACAGATTGGCTTCTTGATCAAGGTTATGCTGTACTAATTATGCATCAGCACATCTGGAATGGTCCAGTAGTACCATGAGAATTCCTAATGCATTAATAAGAGTTACACCTCCTATAATTGCATTTGGCTGATTAACTTTCGTCCAGCTGGTCTTAGCTGCATAAAAAGGTATTTTGTAAGCTTGTTACACAGAAGTAAATTCTGAACATCTTTGGCATATATCTTGCCAACTTTTATTCTGACCTGAATAACTCACTTTCTGGCAGCTTTTAGCATAGATGAATTTAAAATATCCATCACAAACATTAGCCCCCTTGAGCCTGAAACTTCCAGATGTAGAGCTATGACCATATGCCACAAAGAGCTACTATGTATCATTTTGATATTAGTTATTTTAATATTCAGCCCTAGCTATCTTTCCCTACTTTCAGTGGAAGTTCAGCATTTACAGAGTATAAAAAATTGCAAAGCTAGATCTTTGGCTTTCTAAGTGTTGTGGTTTTAGCTTAGATGCTTTTGTTCCTGCAGCTGAATGCTTTCCAGATTGCAGCAGAGTCTGTTTGCTCTTTGAGGAGCGAGGAAAGAATCCACACATTCCCCACCAGTTTAAAAAGAGACCCCCCCCTCTTTGTTGCACAGCAAACAAGGCAGCTGGGGGGGGGGGGGGTCGGCTCTGCTTCTCCTGCCATTAGGTGTCACTGCAGTAAATGGAAATTACTGACAAACTGTTTGCAGAGAGGACCATTGCCAAAGATTATTCTGTGAGAAAAGAAAGAAATATATTTACAAAATAAATGATGGCTGTATTCTAGACCTAGGCTTCATTGCAAGTTTTCTAAACAAAACCCAGTTGGTTTTTTTTTTACTTTATAGACCCCTGAATGGTTTGAAAGTGCAAATACCCTAAACACTTACAGAAATTATTTAAAGATTTTGTTGCAAAGGCAAGTGTAGATTCTTAACATATAAACAATTCTTTTATCTGTTTAATGTAATTCAGTTATTCAATTGAAACTGGAAACACTGTGCAATACAAAGTATTCATCTGGATATACTGTCTGTACTCTCAAGTCTGTAGAGGGGAAAAGAATGAGCAGATAGAGCAGTCAAAGTATTTCAGAATCTAGTTCTCCAGCTTCACCTTTAACAAATAATTTCCTTTTACTTTCACATAGAGACTTTTAGTTTTTGTGATCAAAGCACCAGAAAACCCTGTTACGTGATGTTGATTTTTGTTTGCTTTTAAGATTTGCAAATTACTGCCATCACAAACACCTTAAGTAATTTTATGTTTCCATAACCATAATTCACATTGAATTTATGTACAGTTGTTGTTAAGAACTGATATTTATGCTTTTAACAGCTGCCTTTGTTCTACTCATGGCTCCCTCTTATGTGGGCTGATTTCACCCCCCTGTGTTTTAGACTCCAATCTGTGCAAAAGCCACATTTTTCTCCCTTCCTCACCTCACTCCCACTTTGAAGCACAGACCCTGAACCCATCCAGCATGACTTTTGACCTGCATGCAAGGATCAGGTTGTAGGCGGTGTCGGGGAAAGCCTCTAGATTCCTGAAGAACACTGAATCTGGTGATGATTGCTAAGCCACTTCCCAATAAACACAATCATTGTAGTTCTGAAGAGCCAAAATGAGGATTTTTCAAATAATTTCATTTTAATTAGGCTTTCCATTTGATATAAAGTATAGTATGTTGTGCTTACACTATTACGTGTATTTTATCAACCAAAGTAGTTAGTCCTGAAAAGAATATTTCAGTAAACACCCCTCTTCCCTCATCTACCTGCCCTCATGCAAAAAAATCATCCAACGGAAGTATCTGGGGTATTCCTGAGTGCAGTGGGACCATCCTTTGCTGGCTGTGCTCAGGCCAACTCCTGCTCTTATAGGATCACACCAAACTTGTCCATTGAACTGTCCAGACTCATTTTAATCACCACAGCCTTTCGCAGCTCTATACGCAGTTATTTAATTTGTTTCATTGCCCAAGGTTCTTACGCAGTAAGAAGGCTCATGTATATGCATTAAATCATGGTTTTATTTTTGGACCTAAGGGATCAAAGAGAATGCAGAAGTCTGTGATCCATTCTCTATTGGCTTCTGTTGCTGCAACAGGATTGATCTTCATAACCTGCTTCATCCACGTGATCCAAATCAGTGCCTGGAAAGTTTCACAAGTCCTGAAATACTTTTTTCTTCTTGCAAAGAGTCCCAGTAATGACCTAATGCTAAAAACCAAAAAAGGCAGATTTGTAAAAAAGTCAAAATGTGAAATATTTTTGTGACATAGGAACATATTTTCATTTTATATGTACACATATGTGTATATATATAAATATGTGTATGTATATATGTATTTTTACATACAATGTAAAACACACTTTATACTTGTAAACACATGCATATTTATGTATGTTCATGCATGTTCACATTTTGCACGGAATGTTAAGTTTATTTTTGCATTAAATAATATAACTACTCTCCTATTGTAATGGCTTACATTTTGGAAGATGAAGACAAACTGCTTAGACCTTGAAAAACACATGGGCTACTCAGATAGATGGCATCTGGGAGGACTCTGAACTCCCTCAACATTCTATAGGGAAAAACAGAGCCAGGTGCATTTCTTCCTAAATCAAATTAGCTGGAAGATGCCACATCCAATTGTAGTAAATTGATGTGAGAGTTTGTGATGTCTATAGCAGATCTTACAACAAAGGTCAATGTGCAGAGACATAGACAACAGGCTGGTATACAGCAACTTGTAGTGGGGCTGTTTTAACAAAAGCAAGGAAGATGTGAAATGCAATCAATCTTTTAATATAGGAAAAATACAGTCTTAATGATATATTTTAATTAGCCCAAGTCAATAATTTATATTGTTAAAAATGGTAATATAAAATGGTGTTTGACAGTATTTTGAGACACATGATTAGAAGATAAGTTTTGCTTTAAAAAATAACAATGCATTTAATGTAATCAAGATAGAGAATAAAATAAACCTGAATTATGTGGAGAGGGAAGGTTGGAAAAGAAAACAGATGTGGTTATCTAGTACATAAACTTATCGAAAAAATACTGACATATGTCAAATTTACCTATCATTGTCATAATTTTTAAACATTCTGCTTGACATCAACAAGTTTATATCCTGCTTTATGACACTTAATTATCCCTAAATTTATTTAATTAACTTCACAAGACATCTAAAGCAATTCAAATATTTTCTTAAATAAATTATGAGAAAGCAGCAGTTAAAGGGAGGGTACATATATATTCTATTTAGAAAATTACAGTTGCAGGAATGCTGAGGTAACACTTAAATACTTGTATAAAAACTGCCTGTGCAACTGTAAACAAAATGTTAAATTGAGAGAGAGAGAGAAAATGCTTTTTATAATTTGTTCATGCAGATTTTCTCCAAACCTTATTGCCTTATGCAATGAACAAAATAAATACTTATTAAAAATTTGCTATTTTATATATCTTAGTCTCAAGCATTATTTACCACATATTGTTCAAAATCTGAGCTGAAGACATTTGTTTCTTTGTGATTGCTTTTATATAGATTTCATCTCAGTGCTTCAGTGCCTAAAAAATATCCATGGATTTCTTTGCCATATCTAAAAAACCCTCAGACAACATCATTATTCCTATTTTTCAAATGGCAACTGAGATTGAAGTCAAAATTGCCAAACCTGGGTGCCCAAGCTGAAGCTTTTTGCAGGGGTTTTTTAGCATTTTAAATGTACACTGTCCAAATCCAGTCTGCTTTCATATTACCTGTGATCTGTCCACAAATTTCATGCTACTCTTTGAGTACTTCAACATGTCAAAACCAGGACAAGGCATGCCACAGTTTGGATGTGCAGCTTTGTGACTTTTCTCTGTAGTAGAAGGACCATGGTGAGGAGCCCCCTGCAGGGCTCACTCACCCCATCTTTGAGAGGTGCAGCATGGTCAGATGAGATACTCCAAGGAATCAAGCTGCTCTTCCACCCACTGACATCGATAACACTGTGAATCCACTGTTTCTTGATAACTCCAAAGCAGGTAAAAAAACCTCAAATAAAACCACAAACACTGGATGTAGTGAAAAACTCCAAGCTGAACAGCCCATTATATCAATTCCTTGGCTAGAACAAAGGAGAAACTGCCAGCAATGGTCAGAGCAGCACAGCCCTTTCGGAGCATGGGTACATGGTTTTAGTACACTGCCTCTATTTAAACAAGTTGGTACTTTTTCAGTGATTCTGGAGACAGGCTGTGGGAGGCTGGGACTTCACACATATTTCTAACTTGTGGATTTGAATGGTTTAGCTATGTTTGTGTTTTAAATAATGCTACTACAGCAAAGATGAGAGAACTACACTTTGCATTTCAAAATACCTTTCAGGGAACTGGATGACTCAGAGAATTGGGAACAGGATCGGTGTCCTTTCACCCCTTCCCTGCCAATTCTAATTCAGGCGGCCAGCAGTGGACAAAAAGTCACTCTGGGTGTCACTACAGTAGTGTGAAGTGCTTTGGGGACTCCATCCTTTCTCCTAATGGCAACACACTCCTATCATACCCCGTTCCCTCCCACACCCACAGCCATTATATTCAGGGCAACAACACAGAGGCCAAGAGGTGAATGAGCCTGAGAGTTAAATTACCTCTCAGCTACAGAGAGTAATTCTCCTAGACAAGAGGGAATGCACTGATGCAACAATAACACTGCAAGTTCTCTCTGCTCCTGGTTATCATCCTGCAGGCAGATACTCCCTTGTTTTTCTTTTCACTGTAGAAGATGTGTCATCTGCTGATTTGAGTACAGCATCAAAAGCAAATAAGATGGTGAGGGGCCTGCATCTGCCAAGAAATGAAAATGTAAAACCCCCAATTTCTGTATAATGGATGGTCCATTAGATGTGGGCGAAGCACAGGTGAATGAAAAGGTTCATGGATGTAATGGGACCAGACCCACAGGCAGCTTCTTCAAGCCTGTGGTACAGTCCTACTGCTTGTCCAAAAAATGAGAGCCTGTCCTGAAAATCTGGGAATCATGCTTGGACTTGAGTGCTCTGAAAAATCAAATTTCCTTGCAAGAGAGCCAGAGGAGTCTGAAGCAGCTGGGAAGAGGCTCCTGCCTGGCACCAACAGCCTGACAGCAATGCATTCTATCATGTGCAGCCTGAATAAAGGTATGGGCATTACCCACCAGGCATGGTAGGGGGTAATCAGGAGCTTCCAGCAGCCAGTGCTGTCGTCAGTAGGCTCTCACCTACTCAGATTAAGTAAAAAATAATTCTAAATGCTACAAAGTCATACATTTTTAGCACATCTGATGTATTTTTATTTCAGTAGAATCTCTACAGCAAACTGACACCAGCAGCCATATTTTGCAGATAACGTGGGTTTTCTGCAAAAAGCCTACAGTCCTGCACAGTGCTGGGACCTCTGGCTTGCAGCACAGCATCTTCCTGGCATGGGAACATCACCCATACACTGGGCTGATTTTTCATGGAGTTATTAAGGTTGTTTTAGAAGCAGATTGCAGCAGCTGTGGAAGTCAAACTGGTTGCCTTACACCAGATGTTTTGCCCTGACAGCTCATGCACATACTAATAATGCTGTCCTTATGAGTGCTGAGGAGGAACGATAATGTTGAGGGGGAATGGTCTCGAACAGCACACTGGAATTTCTTCCACATGACAGCAGAGCCTTAGTGTTATCTGCAATTTTTATGCATTAGTGTTCTGGTATCTCTGCCTATACAAAATTAGACCCTGTGAAGAACAACTTTCCTGCCTGGTTTCCTGAAGAAATGAAGTTAATTGCAGTAATGTTGCTGGCACATTCATTTGGGTCTTTTTTATCCTTTCTATAATAACTTCTGAGGCCCTTGTCTGATTTCAACCAAGTTTGATCAATAACAGACTCAGAGGTAATTATATTTCCACACATTGCATGAAAATGGACAGGCAAATAACCCAAATTATCCCCACCTCTTAGAGAAAGGCTTTAGCTTGAATTCACACTGGAGAATCCATGTCAAAAGAAATACCTTGCCAATGCTCAACACCAGAAAAAGGTTTAGTCAGACACTATGCCTTCTTAGAAACAAAGGAAGAAGTTCATGGTAGCACAGGGGGAAGAGGGAGAGGGAAGCTGGGGAAGATGGGATGTGGCTCTGGCAGAGCGAGCAAGTTGTTAGGTAGGTTCAGCCGAAGAGTATCGACAGCAGTAATTGTGTGTGCTACGCTAATTGCAGAAACACAAAATAACCAGCTGTGAATGAGACTGTTCCACACTGACTCCTTTGCATTTATTAGGTTGTGCATGGAAATTAGCAGGTTGGTTTTTAACAGCGTGAAGATCCAAGCCGCGACACAATGGGACAATAAGAGACACTGAGATGGCGTCCTCTTGAAGGTGACTTCCTCTGAAGCAGTGACATTCAGGTACAAGAGGTGACATGATTTCTTTGACGCCTTTCTGGGACTTTGACTAAAACTGAATTAGTCTGTCTATATTTAACAGTTATGAGAGTTGAAGTCTATTCCATGATGGTTAAACCATGCTCAGGGAGAGCACAGCTGTATAAAAGACCTCCTGGAGGGCTTACAAAAAGAGCAGGAGAGAGTAAAAATAGGAAGCAAAAATTCTTCTTATGCTGATACATACTGCAGCTCTTACACAAACCTGTGTTTAGTGCCCTTTTACAGTAACTGAATATGCATGAATCTCCCAAAAATATTTGTGCTAGGACAAGCACTTCTTGTTGAATACCTGGAACTACACTCCAGCTAAATAAAATCAAATCAGTATTTCAGAGAGATTTCAGGCTAATGATAAGCATTTTCTGGGAGCATTTTCCAATAACACAAAGTGTTGTCATTAAAAAGAGACACTTCAATCAAAATACACACCCACAAATTCTCCATGCCTTTATATATCTTCTAATGAAAAAACATCAGGGTTTTTGGAAATCAGAACTGTTCACTTGGCAGCTTTTATAAAAAATGATGGAGGAAAACAATAAAGAAGACTTGTCCATTTGTCTGCACAGAGATTTTATTTAAATAAAAATTGTGATTATTTCTCGCTTCTAATTTTAACTGTGTATTGACTTCATCTTAGTATCACATGTGGATACTCAGTTCTATTGATGAACCCTGAAATAAGGAGAAATAATAAAAAAGTTAAAAATTGGTTGTGGTCAGATCAAGAAATCAAACAAAGCCTTTCATACATCTATTATAATTCTAAATGCTGTTTATAGAATTTGAATTCTGATCTCTTTTTTCAGGATTTAGACAAATCCATTCTAGCAGAGGATTAAAGATCTTTTTCCCTCTGAGGTCAATGGCAAAACTTCAATGGTAAATCAGATGCTGGACCTGAATCAATACAGGAATCAAGCCCCATCTTCAGGTTATTAAAGGAGTTGTGAATTTTCCATCTTGCAATTTTACTGTAGGAACTTTTTCTTTCTTCATTTTAAAAAAAATCTGATCAATTCTTTCTCCCCCTTGAAAATTCAGATGCATTTAGTGGAGCATTGTGCTGAAATGGAGCATATTTATTGACAATGAAATGAGAGCAGTACACTTTCAAGCAATTTAAAAATAACTCCCTTCGATTAGTTTCAATGCAAGGATGATAGCACAGAGGATTATTTTTCTGTTGTAGTAAATTATTTATGTGAAAGTTGTTTTCCTTTTAACAAGTAAATCTTCCTAGACACAATTGCATTAGGTCTCTTGAATTTCATAATGGGGTTATCAACGAATGCACACAGAGTTTCAAGGTAAGCCTCAAGTGCAGTTATGCTCATGCAGTGTAGGAAATCAAATGCCATATTTCCGTGGTCACAGAGCCCTTCCATGTCCTTTCCCCAGTGGGGGAGAGAAAATCAGAGCCTGCTGCTGCAGGGGTTTTGGTTTGGGCTTGTGTAAGTTTGTGTTTATCACTTGCCCTTTGTGGGTAATGTTTAGTCAAGTTGTTGGGAGTACATTACAGCTCTTGCAGTTAGAACAGCACACGAGACTTGATTGGAGATCTGTTGAGAGCTGCACCGTGCCAGAAACCCTTAGCCTGAAGACTTTACTCATGTAACTGTGTCACCTCAAGCCTAAAGACTCTGCCAGAACATGATGGAAGGGGACAGGTTCAGCCCCATCTCCTGAGTCCCACACCAAACCCCAACCTTCAGGCATCCCAGTCCCTCAGGGGATAGCTGACAGCCTCTGCATCAGCTATCAACATATATGTCCCTATTTCATCACTGTTGTTTTTCCTGTACAGCAAGAATTACAAAATCCTGGTGTCATTGCCACATGAAAAAAATCTTGTCTTTCTTCTGATGTCCTTTTCATCTTTTTATGAATGAATGGATGATACAGAAGTAACAGCCTCCCACTAGACTTTGTGTTTGGTCCTCTGTGAGTTGTGTAGCAATATATGACATTGGAAGCAGCAGGATACTCTGCAGGCCAATTATTCAGATGATGCAAAGTCAGGCATAGTTATTTTCATATCTTCCCCTGACATCTTTACATCTATGTGAGCTTTCTATGCAGTGTCAGGAATTAATCGAAATGTGTCTGATTTTTATGGCACTTGTTCAACTCCTGCTTCTTGCTACATACAATAATGTGACATCACAAGCAAACAAATATTATACACATCAAGCAAGAGACTTGTCTGAAGCCAAATGCTGGTGGCCTGTTAAAAGGCACTCAGGGAAGCGTGAAGCCCAGACTGGCTACAGAGAAAAATGGGGAAGGTTTTGACTGCATTTGCTTTACAAATCAAGAAAAATCACACTTCTTGATAAGGGAGAGCACTTTCCTGGGCACGTGACCAGAGAACAATGATGCTCTTTAGAGAAGAGAACAGGAGGAAAAAGGCCAGCAAAACACCAGAGTCTGCTTTGAGGACTGATTTACCATCCAAGAGAGCCCAACAGTACATGCAGGTAAGGACCATGAGCAAAGGAAAGGGGCAATGTCAGGGGAGCCCCATAACAGGTACTCATTGCTACTGTAGTTGAGCAATGCCCAGATGGAAAACCATACAGCAGACAGGATCTGCTCTGACATTCAGGTGAACTTTGTGACCACACTGAATTGTCTTGGTCACTGTTTTCACACATATCCACCAAATGTCTTGGTGTCTACCATGGCAGAATAAATCGCCCTTTCTCTTCATGACTGTTGTTTACTTGCCGGTGGTGGCTGAAGAGACCCAGACTCTGCCATTTCTCAGGAAGCAGACAACTAACTTCATGTGAGGTGGAGAGGCAAGAGAACCCTGAATGGACCCTGAAATAATGTTCACACTGACAGCCCAAGCAATGCCAGACCCCATTCTCTGGCAAGGTCATGAAGTTTCCATTCCCCCAGATTGTCCTGGTGAGGAACAAGAGGAAAATGCCAGGCATGCAGATGCAGGCATGACCATGCAAATAACCACATCCAAGAACATGACATCTTACATGCCAAATGCAAGTACTTTGGTAAATGCAGCCTAGCTGTTTTCCATTTGGAAAATACCCGAGCCTATTTGCTGTGTGGTAGCCCTGGATCTTGCCTTTGTTCTGACTGCCAACAATCATATCTTCTGCTGATCAAGGAAAGCATAGCCCAGCTGTTTTTTCTATACTAAGAAGTTCCTAAAGTGGGAGGGGAGTGCTGTGTACCTGGTTTACAAGTATGGAAAGTACTACATCAAGTAGCTGAATAAGCAGGTATTTATTTCAATTCTGCAATGTCAATGAACTAAGAAGGCAGCCTGAAGTGAGTGCTCTGGTCATTTGCAAAACATTCTGTATTTCTCTTGTGAGGTACTTGCTTCAGAAATACCTATCAAATATTTGGAACAGCACCTTGTTTTGTAGGAGAGAATATCTTCACCTCAAAAAAGGTTTAATGATCACCCATCAATAACATGGGGCTAAGTCAGATGTTGGACAATGTTTGTCTACAGTGTTCTCTCTGTGGGGCTCATGAGGAAGATGATTGTTTCAGTGGCGGGCAGAGCACCTCTTGCTGACCTTCCTGCTGACATTGCAGTGCAGTGATGCCCAGAACATTGCTCCAGCAGTGCAGGGAGGAGCACAGGGAGCAGCACCTGGCCCCCAGGGCAGCTGTGTTGCAACACCACAGACCTCTGACTCTGCTGCACTGAAAACAGCAATTCTAAGTAAATTTCCAGATCTGAGCTTTTCTCAGGAACCGGGGTGTTTGGTGAACTCTCTAAACTGCCAACACAATATATATGTCTATCAAAAAATATTGGCTTGATAAAAGTAGATGGGGACATACTCTGCCCACAAGTGCTTCTTCTAATTTACCCTTGAGAATTTAAACTTTCAGATAATTGCCCTTGGGAGTGTAACTCTTCTGAACACGACCATGGCTTGCATTTTTAACCTTTGATGGAGTATTTAGAGATATCTGTCTTTTCTCTGCTCAAATATAAGCCAGAAATTACATTCAGTACATTAATTTAGACTACTTAATCTCTTTTGCAGCTACATATATCCTGTATTTTTTTTTCTCTTATGAAAGCCTGGCTTCATTTTTGACTGTTTTAAAGCTGTTTACGAAAGAAAAAAATAATATACTAAACAAACTAAAAAGAAAATATAATTAAATAATGAAAAGGTAGAATACAAATTAACATATCATACATGGCTCAGATTGTGGTTTAATAATAAAAATATTAAAGCAATTAAACAAATTACTTTCTGTCATTCATAGTAATTCTTGTAATGAGACTATGTGTTAGGGCAGAAGAGAAGTTTCAAACATAGTTTTTTTAAATTAGTTAAGCACAAAGTTTAGGAGCTTAAGAAGACCATATAAGATCCTTGTATTTTCTGGATTTTTTGAGTCATGATTTGGAGAAATTTTCTGTTTTCTTTCCTGAAGAAGAATAAAAAATAAATATCAATATATCACAGAACACCAAAAATTAGTGAAATGTGTTGTACTGAGAGATACTGCTCTTTCTACACTATTTTTTTCAGCAACATCTGCTTAACAGTCTGCACTTGGAATGGAACTGATCTAAATTACAGATGGGCCAAAACTGCTTTTCAGGGTCAAATTTGGCCTGATTTTAAAAGGCTTCTTATTGATTGAAAGTGGATCTGAAATCAGGCAGAGCTAGATGAGGCCCAGTTATCAGCAGGTTCCATTATGCTGTGCAGAGGGAGCTGCAGCTGGAGCTCTGCGTGGCCCCTGCAAGTTAAGCATATGCTTTAGTGCTTTGCAGGACTTGTGCCAGAGATCTCCATCCTTTACAGGATGGAGTTACCAAGCTGATGGACATGCTCCAAAACAGGACAGAAAAAGAAGCAGATGAAAAACCTTAACTGAAGGCTTATTTTCTTCTGAATGGCCAAGAACAGAGCGGTCCTCTCAAAAGCACCCATGATTAAGATAGAGAGCATTACAGTACTGCCACTCAGAGCTGCCACATGCACTGCATCCTTTCTAACCTAAGAGAAAAGAGATTTGAAATGCTGATAGACCTTACTAATTGATATGGACTGCAGGTAGACTATTGCAAAGAAAAGAACCCTTCTCTTTTAAAAGTCATGGCTGCTACAGCTTACAAGATAAGAATATGTCAAGGTAGCCAAATCTTTCTGAGGATAAAATAAAAATTAATATATAAATGAAAAAGCAACAATAGATTGTTTCAAAAACAGTAGTGTTAGAGCCAGGAGGATTCAGGGGTGACAAAAAGGACAAACACATGCAGTACCAGCTCAGCCTTGGAAATCCTTGTAGCAGATTCTGATTTGCTCATTTCTCCTGCTTTCATTTTTCTCCTGTCTCGGGTGAAGGGTTTGTGTCTAATAACATCATTTGCATCAGTGTGTCCCAACAGACCAAGGTACCAGGGCTGGGAGAGATTAGCATGGTAATCTCATTCTGATGGATAAAATTAGCAAAGATATTCCCCTGAACAGAGGGCTGCCATTGGTGAGCTGCTGTGCTTAGAATCAATTACTAAATTACTTTGAGCTCTAAGTCGACAGTAACAGAAAAAAATTGGCATCGACCGAAGTGAAATAAGATAAAAAATACGCGATCATTAAATCTCTCACTACTATTCGCGAATGTGACTCACAAGAACTGCACAAAAAATAAGGCAGAATTTAATTTTTAACAGTGGTCCCTGTCATCATTTCAACCAGAGCTGCTCAGTGCATGGGAGCCCAGCTCAGCCTTGCTACGCAGCTGCTCAAAGGAAGAACTGGACTGCTGGCAGCTTCCAGCATGGGCAGAGCATGGCACACTGTGGGGACCGAGAGCCAGAAGAGCGGCCTCTGTGTGTGCAGACAGAGCAGGATGGAGAAAGGCTGTGCCAAGGCATAAAGCCTTCCTCATCCTGTAGTTACCTGCTCTCTGTGCAAGCACAACATAGGTACTTAGTACTTTGCAAAGTGCCTCAGAAGGTACAATCTGGAGGCTTTTCTGTGCATGCACATATGGCGTACAAAATTCATAGCAGTGTGTAGGGCATTATGTACTCAACTTGCTTGCTCTAGCACAAAATTTAAAAATTTAAATAAATTCTAGTATTATCGCAAAAGATATCTCAAGAGCAACACGATAATGTTTATAGCTTAGCCAGGGGGTTGTTCAGGGTTAAAAATTACCAGTATCTGTGATTTTCACTGTTCACAGACCATCACTACCAGTTTGACATGCTGGGCAAGGTAGAAGTGCTCTGCAGTGATAGAGATGGCACCAGTACTTCCATTGTTATGACTGAGCTTTTGGAAGTATCGACATACCTCAGATTGCTGAGTTTTTACTGCTCCAGCTGAGAGCAATGACACACAGGTCTGGTTTTAAGCAAATGCAAGACTTTTGAAGCTTCTTCAGTTGAACACATACACCTAGACACCTCTTAGATCACTACCTGCTTTTACAGACCTTCTAGACTAAAGTCACAGGACCTGTAAATAAATGCTCATTCCATCTTTTATGAAATAAAGGAAATGTGAAAGATAAAACTGAAATAATAATTACCATGTTAGCCAGAATGTAGAATGTGGCATCTTTGCTACCTTTGCTACAGTTTTGAAATAAATGGGCTTCAGAATGAAAAATATCCAACTAGCACGCGATCAGTAGGACAGCAGGGATGTAGGAAAAAAGATATGTGAAAGAACCTTTTATGAGCTTTACACACTGGGAATCACAGTAGCATAAGTAATTGATAATATTATTAGCACAGTATACATATCAGCTGTCGGGATGTTATGAGGACTGAATCCAATCTCTGTTGAGGGAGTCAGGGTCAACATCATTAACTATAGATCCTGTCCTGGTTTACATATAGAGCCCTCAGGCCAAGTGTCTGCCAGATACATCTCTATAGATGTGCATAGCTATAGGACATACAGGGGGCTAATCACACACATCAGTAATAGACAACAAGCTTTTGTTTATCTGAAGGTTTACTGGAATTAACTGATTAGTGTCAACTTGACACAATAACTTTTGTCTACAATGTAGTAGATCATTTTGATGGTTTTATTGATGGAGTGTTGACTAATGTAAATTGTAAGGGTAGTTGAATGAAGTAGGAAACATTTAAGTTAAACAGAAATTGAAAAAGCCACTAGCAAACATAATCTTTAAAATGTCAAATTCTGCAGCCTTACAGATGCTATAATGATAACATCAACAGTAAGCAGGGAGAATTGAAAACAGAAATAGACACCACCTTTTCATAAATTTATCTCTTATCTAAATCCTCAGATGATATCATGATGTTAAAACTAACATAAGATGAATTTGGCATATATCTTTCTGAAAATAAAATCAGTCTAGTAAAAGAAAAAAAGAAAATTAAGTAAAAAACATTTATTTACCTAAAACCCATAGAGGTCCAATTTTGAATGAAAGTATGAAAAATATATAAGAAAAATGTCTGCAGGGATAAAAATTCTTCACATAAATTCATTAGGTTCATAACATTACTTTCTGTTTCTTGTTAGATATAATTAGTTTCTTCCATGGTTAAAATGGTGCACACTGGTTTCCTCTGCTGGGTGTCAAATAGCTTTAATGTACTAGCGTGGGCTTTCTGTTCTCATGGTTTCACAGTGTGGTTAGGAGTTCACGATTTAAAACTATACATGATCATATTAATCTTCTAACATAGATAACAAGAGACTTCTTTTCTGGCTTAGCTATTGGATTGTTTAGTGCAACTGTTGGTCAATCTCCTTTGAAAGTAAGCTCAGGAAATACAACATAGATTGTGTTGTGAATGCTTCAAATAACAGAGAGATACTATATGGTCTACTATATTTGTATTCTGCTATAAATATTAGAAAACTAGTCAATGTTATTTTATGACTTCAAAATCACCTTTCTTCCCTTTCCAGGCAAAAACTATTCTCCTCACAACAGCAAGTCAAAACCATTAAGCTAAGACAAGGGAGATACTGTGTGTCACAAAATGAAGTAATTAAATTTAGGCAGTATTATCAATGATGTCCAATTCCAACCATTGAAGCTGCCATTAGTAACCCCGTCTGTCCCTCTATCAAAAAGCTATTTATTCTTCATTACTGGCCATCCCTGGCTTATAGGGATTCATTGTCATTGTAGTAGCTTAGAGGAGGAACAGTTAGTTCAATGATATTATGGAAATAGCCATTTCATAGCTCATGGGCAAAGAAGTATTGAGTCACAGCTTTCCAGCAATTGTCAGGAAGGGTGAAATCTTGTCTGTATCATCACCCTTGAGAATTCATTACATTTGTTTGGATTATACAATGTAATAGACCGAGAAATTGTGCCACTGGAGAAAGACACCCCACTGTAGAGAGCCCATCCATGCAACTCTTATAGAAGTCTGTATGCAAGGTCTGCATAACTGGGGACAAAATGTGGTGTACCTTGGGAACACAGACTGCCCAGTTTAGATCAGAAACACCCAAACCAACAGGATTCCACTTGGGCTGTAGGCAAAAGTGTAGTTATGTGTGGAGTTTGCAGGTCGGTTTCAGACGGCCGGGACAGACAAGAGATCTCTGAAGTCGGGTTGTAGAGCATGAAGCTTATTGTGAAGAGACGTAAGTTTAGGAGACCTGCTGGGGGCTGCCAGACACAGTCCAGAGCAGGTCAGAGAGGCAAGAGAAGAGAAAGAAGAGCTAAGAAAGCTAAGAGCGAGGATCTAAAGAAGTTAAGAGCGAAGGTCTAAGAGAGCAGTTAAGAGAAGAGAGCTAAAAGTGAAGATCTAAGAGAGCGAGCTTGTTGCTTACAATACAATAAATCATCTTCTGTGTTGAATATTCTAATTTTCATTAACCAATCTAGAACAAACTACAAATCTTATAACATTTGCATACAGCCTATGAGAACTGTTGCATTACCATACAGTGTTATATTTTAAACTTTAAAAACTGCTTTTTGGACCCTCTGCCAAGTTGGTATGGTCTGCTTTGACCCTTGGACCTGTCTGCAAGCAGAGGGTATTGTTTAATCAAAGGGGGGATTACATGCAATGGCCATGCCATTGTTTTCCAGTTGTTCAGTAACTGGGGTTTGGTATCTCAAAGCTTGTCTTCATTTCAATCTCGTTTATAGTTTCTACATTCTCAGCATCTTTTGCTAGGTGATCATATTTATAAGGCTTTCCTATTTCATCTTCCCCAACAGTTATGCCTTCCTCCTGATCTGTCTCAAAACTACTCCTGCCTCCTCACCAGACGCCAGAGCACACATCTGAGAGAGCCTCACTTCTAGTACTGACATTTCAAAAGGTTTTCTCTCACATGTCTTTAAATCTGAGGGTGTGCAAAGTAACAAGAGCTTATTACATGGAAGGCAATGAAAGTAAATGGATGCTTAGATAGGTTGTGCCTTTTTTGAAGAAACACAGATTAAATTTATTAATTTTGGTTCCTTTTACCAAAGAGTATATGGATGCATCCAAGAAATCATGGCCCTTCTCCAGCAACATCTAACTTAACAGTCTTCTCCTCCATTCAAAAATTAATTTTAAACCCTAAGGTTTGATCAGAGCTTAGTGGAACTTGGCTGATTATTAGACATAAACATATTCAAATCCATGTTTGTTTGAAACTGGCAATATAAATTTATAAATATAAATGCCTCCTTACTAGAAAAAAATAACTTTAAATGTCTGGATGCTTGGGGGTTTTTTAAAGCTAGGAGAAAAGGCCTCAGTTTTGGAAAGCAAAATGTTTCAGGTGGTTAACTCTAGGCAAGTCACTTGAGCCTTAAAAACAAAAAAAGTAATTTTATCCTGCTTTATAAAATAGGTTCCAGCCAAAGCCGCCTTTCTTAAATATTTTGTTTCATTTTAAACAGTATGTTAAAATATTTAGCTGTTGATTTTTCTGAGGCTCTTATGTGCAGTTATTTACATTATAAATGTTGTATTATCATAAGATCAAGTCAGAAGCAGCTGATAAGACGCAAACACAATAAAGTGCAACTTACTCTTGCGGAACAGCTTTTATGGAAAACATAAAAGAACATTTTTCATGTAACTACATTTTCAAACACGATTCTCAGTTGTGCACAGTAGCTCTCAGTTAAGCAGAAGTATGGAGAGAAATTAAAAACCCATTTGTGGTCTATACAATGGCCAGGTACAACACACTATAGCAGTAGCATGGAGCAAGAGAATGGTAGAGGATATCATCACTTTTCCTGGTGATGTCTGGGAAAGGTGGGTTTTGTGAGGCTCTGATTCATTCCTGACAGTCCCCAAAGAACTGGGAGAAAACAGATATTGCAAGTGTAAGCGACAGCCCAGAGAGATGTTAGGGATCATTAGAAGATGCAGATGATGCTTTGTCAAGGCAGGGATATGCCTTAAATGTCCAACAGAGACAGGTATCACATGTTTATACACCCAAATAGCATTCATCAAATTGTAGCTATTTGTGTAGGGGAAAGAAGAAATCTGTTTAGAGTTCATGCCATGAGATGTATGGGCTTCTTCACCATAAACTTCATCATGACATCCTTTTCCTGCAGCATGCCTCCCACCTTCTTCACTGTCTACAGGGTGAAGGAAGCATTTGAGTTCTAAGCTCTTATATGAGAGAGAACTAATTTTTCCACTAATACTTCCTCCTCGGTCCAATTTTGAATGCAGCATCCTCGTAATGTCTTTCACTGGTTTTCATGCCTTTATCAACTTGTTCTTTCTTCTGCCCTCTGCTGCCTCCTTGTTTCTTTCTTTCTGCGTACATGACTTCCCAGAGATGTCTGAGCACACAGCTCTCTTCAACATACTTTTTTTTCTGCCTTAATTTTTTCTTCAGAATTACTTTGCCATATCTTTTCTCATTTCGCCAGCAACATCATTCTTGACAGCTAAAGGTGGGTATTCTTATTGCTTAGTACCTTGTTTACAAACACCACTGAAGAGTCTTCTTGCATCTTCTTCTGCCATCCTGCTAGACCACTGAAAAATATGAGATATGTAGTAATGGAAGATATTTCTTCCAAATTATCAGTGATCTTATGGTGTAGAAGAAATACAAAGCAACTTTGTGTCCAGTATAAATGTAGCTAGTGCAAAAGTTCAGCATACTAAATAATATGAAATACTCAGGTAGTATCTCATTTGAATATGAAACAGTTATCTTGGTCACATATCTTGATCTGTAATCATTAAGACCAAAGGACAACTCTGAGTAAAAATACTTTAATGCACATTGTCCCATGATTCTGTATTGAATAGCAATCTTAAATTAGAATAACAAATTAAAAGGAAAGTGTCAAAATTGCAAATAATTATGAATTTAAAAGACTATCATTATGATTTAATGATTTTTTGGGTTGGCATAGATAGAGAAGTAATCATGAGAGACATGTCTTGTATCTCAGTGTAATATAAAAGATGCATATTATATAAAATGAAGAGGAACGAAAAGTTTTGCTCATCCCACGACTACAATAATTGCCAAAATTTCTCATTGGTTCAAATACAAAGACCTTCATTCAGTAGCTAACAAGGCCTTCAAGCAAATTCCTCTTGGCCTCATCATTTTCTCTATAGTTTTCAGAGTCTTACAGGCAAATCACAGCTGCCCAATGGCAAAATTAATGCAACATCATATATTATTAGATATACATTTAAAACCTTTGCAGGTATGTGGTGGAGTGTGTCTATGATGTAATGATGTGCAAAATGCAGAATACACATTATTTAAAATATAAGATGAAAATGCTATTTCAATCACTGCTAATTTGCATTTCATATTCCCAAAACATCGTAATACTATTATAAGGTATTGATCCAAGCATGACCATTTGATTTCACATCAATACTAATATGACTTTTCTGTGATTTGTTGACATGTGGGATTCTCTGAGCAAAATACATACATACCAATATCCAACTATTTTCACTAGTAAAAGTGGATTCAGCTGTTCTGTATGAAAAAAATATTGGTAAAAATGCAGTTCACCCTGTCCCAAAATTTGAATTAGATTTTACTGGTAGACTTAGATTTATGTTCTTAGTGTTTTCCCAAATCTCTTTCATTTACCTCTTTGATATAGTGGTGTCTTTCTGATATTTTTTTATGGCTGGAGCCATATTCAGTATCCCAAGAACAAAGTATGGGTAGCAAAAGTAGTTATGCCATTTAGGAGCAAAGGTCCCTCAAAATCTCATTTGCATCCTCATTGTGGTTGTTCAGGACCTGACATAAATACTACTGGAATAACAGCCTTCCACTGAACCTCTCTGAATTATGTAAACAATACAGTTTATTGTGAAACAGTTTTTGCTCCGATGATTTTTGCATACAGATGCCAAAACCATCTGAGTCCCACCCCCATATGATTTCTTCTCTCCCACTAGATAGACAGGTTGAATGATACTCAAATAGCCTTCAATCTTCTCAGCACTGCTGAGGCACTTCTTCCTACTAAATCCCTGCTTTAAACATTACTCAAGAGTTTCAGCTGACACTGTTCTGTTCATTTTTCCTGGTGGTTGCCAACTTGAAACTTACCCAGGATCAAGGATAATCATAGAATAGTTTGGGTTGGAAAGGGATCTTGAAGAATACCCACCTTTTCTACAGATACCAAGACAGACATTCCTTTCCTCACCTGTATACACACAGATGCCCACAGAGCCATAATAGTTTCTGCTAAAGAAAATGCAGCATCTCCATGGATTTACTTGGAGCAGGCTTGGATTTTTATGACATGGAAAATGTGAGGGGGAGAATGCAGCATGTCTGGGAAGAGTGCTGTGTGCTGAAGATTTTCAGTCACTTTACTGTCACAGAGATCAGCACATAGAATGCAATTATGTCACCTATCTAAAGGATCTGAGTAAAAACTAGCAAAAAATGGATTTATCACAGATTCATCCCGAAATGAGACATCACAGTTTCCTTGCAGAAGCCAAAGGATCTAAAGAACAGACAGAGCTTGTAATTTGTCTCAGGTGAGATGTTCATCTTTCTCATCACCTGCCAAGACCTGAAAATAGTTTACAACCTCAAAATCTGGCTAGAGCCATTGCTGCTTCTGGATTGCAGGGTTGCTGATGGGGGCTTTTCTGCCTTTTGTTATGTATGACAGCTGTGACCCTTCTTGCCCACATGGAATTATAGTTCATGTTGAAAACTACCAAGAAGGTGAAGTAAGGGTCCAGTCCCAGCACAAGACAGGTCAGTATGGTCGTAAGACTCACCTTCAATTCCAGGCACCATTTTCCCCTATACCTTCAGATAGAGTCCATGTTGCAGGAAGATAAACCCCTGAGAACTTCAGGCTCATCTGGCTTCAAAGCCTCCTTCCAACCTCACTGGCCTTCTAAACCAAACCTGGATTATCAGAAGTAATAAAAGCAAAACTAAATCCAGTGAGTTTACATTACATAGAAGCAACATTTCTGTCCCACCCCCTCTCCCCCCTGCGCCCCAGTTATTAGGTAAAAACTTAATCAGGGCTCCAGAGCCTACCTAATAGGAAATGAATTCTAATACCTGATCCATAGTAATTTAAATTACACTGTGAGTTTTTTAGAGCCCTACCATCTCCTGTTTGGTTCTCTGAATACACTGTGTATAAACACAACGCGTATTGGTGTATGTCCTACTATCTGCTTATTTTCACACATCACTTTATCTAATTCTGCAGATATCAGCATGTTTCAGTATACAATTACAGAACCTGAAAACTCAATTAATGTGCTATTTACCTGAGTATTAACTAAAACAATGTCTGTAAATGCATTAGAAAAAGAAATTTCTTCCAGATTGTACATGAACTTTTAAGAACTGACCCAGTGCCAATCCTTTCAGCACCTGTCTGAACATAGACAATTATTTTCATTAATGGCACAACACAAGGCCCTAGTGTACATGCAAAAACCCACACTTTCCAAGAGAGATTCATGCAGGGATTACATAGAAGGTTTTAGTAAAAACTGCAGTTTTGTTCTCATCACAAACTATTACCCATTCATTTTGTCTGTGAATATAAACATCAAATTTACCCTTCATTTAAGACCCCTTCACATCAAACATAATCAACTTATGGAAGATATGTGGTCAGCATAAAAAAAAGACATAGTTTATATCTTACAGCTGCTTTTCATATGATTTCAGCTTTGCCTCCACTTGTCTCCAACAAATAGAAACTTCTGTATTGTCTTCCCTCTTCAGTAGGACTTGTCAGGTATTTTTTCTCCCTTTTCTGAAATTCTATGAGAGGGAGTCTCTGTTTGACTGCTGAGGATATGAAAGTTCCCTCAACACCCTTCTTGCGCTCCCTTAGCAAAAGATGGACCTTATATAACTTGAGTTTCAATGAAGAAGGCCGTGAATTCATTTTGACTGCAATATAATGGAAAGCCTGTTGATTAGCAGGAAGGCACAGGTATACTTTCTATGTTAACACTTGGGGCTAACTAGTAATAATTTGATTGGTTGATTGATTGATTGATTGACTGAAATGATTTTTACTGGGAGGTTAAAAATTACCAGCTGACAATATTATATCACTTTTACATAGGAGCCTGAGACCATCCATCAGGAATCATTTGCAAAATGGAATCCCACTTGGAAAAAGGAAAATAAGCAGAGCAAATGCAGCCAAGCTTTGATAAGTTGTCTTACAGAATTAATATAGCTGATACAATCAAAATAAGAAGAAGAGCCACAGAAGGATGTAGCCAGGGCTGGATCCACAGTGGTGACACCCCAGCCAAGAGCACTGATCTAGCTGTGGCCCCACTTACAGCAGCTGATAGGTACTGAGGGATTGTTAGTGGGAATGGAGCTCTGACTTTTAGCCTGAGCAAACTCTCCCTATTTGAATCATGAAGGAAAACATCCCAGCCCATTTGACTTGGTGTTTCTTGCTCATCATTTAAGGCTAATTACCATTAGTCTCTAAGGCATGCATCATTGCTGTGACCTGCTGCTCCTGACAGCCCAACAGGGCACGTTACAGTTATATATGGGAGCTGCTGTATCCTTCAGTTGTCCAACACGGAGACCTTTGATTAAACAGCTTAACACTACTTCCTTCTGCTAACCCATTCCCTTGTGTGGGAGCTGGAAGTACCTTGCCTGAAGGCACAATGCATCCCTACAGGCAGGAATTCAGGACTGACTAACCCTCCTTCCCATCACTGGCTTCTTATTCTGAGAAGAGAGGCCTTTTTAACTTTCCAATGACCTCTTGACAGACATCGTAATCCTTCACTGTGGGAAGAACATACCTTTCCATCTTTTTTACTGTCTCGATCAACCTCATTGGATTCATTGACAGAAACAGGCATAGATACATAAAATTGCTGTAATTGGGTCAGGCCATAGGTCTGATAGTGACCAGTGATGATTGCTTAGAGAAAGAAAAGAAGAAGCAGTGCACAAACAGCAGGACCCTTCTCTTTGACAAATCTTCTCTGCTACCAGCAGTTTTAAGACTATCAGAGAGCTGGAGTTGCTATCCAGGCTATCAACTTATGATGCAAATACTAAAATACTGAATAACAGCTAATACAAAACCCATGACTTTTTTGAACTCACAGGTATGTTTTTCATTAAACAATACAAATGTGTATCTGCAATTGTATATGACATAGATCCTTACATGTGAGTCACCATTGTGTTTTGCTGTGCTTCTGTATTGTGTTGCTTCTTTCTGTATTTGCAAGGGGACACATGGGCTGGTCTTCTTTTTTTCCATAACAGGCAAATAAAGTAATTTCTTTTTTTATCAACAGAATTTCCCTGATTATCTTTTAAGCTATTTTCATTGCACTCTCCCCTGTCCTACTCAGCTTTTTATCAGAGGCCTCTCAATTTCTATGATCCAACCTTCTCATTCCTCAGCCCCATTACTGACAAGGGTGTCACATACACACTCCCTACCTTTGTAACTAGGTTAAAGGTCAGCTTGCACAGGCAAGCTGCTGTCCTGCAAGCTGTTCAATACTATGGACCTGTTCTGCACTCTGCTGAAATCACAGTCTAGTCTTTAAAAGTTTCTGTAGGACTTGACCAACTTCATCAAGCTTAGAGGCAAGGCCCTAAAGAGGCATTACTAAATCTATCCCAGTGCACAGCACACTACAATCTGTAACTTGCTGGTTTTGCAATGCAGTACATTTCTTCTACCATTCGAAATACAACTCAGTCCTATTATTTCTTCTATATGTTGCTCTGCAAGAGCATCAAGTATCCCTAGGCATAAAAGTGCTAGGCATAAAAAAAAAAGGCATGATTTTCAGTGGTATTCAATATCAGTAATATTCATGTAACTAGGAAAAGCACTGCTTGCAAAACAGACTGTATAATTTGAAATGTGGGAGGTGTTTTTCTTCGTCACCAAACATGTCCAGACTTAAACTTGTGGTTGTGAGTTTTTTTGTTTGATTTGTTTTTTGTTATTTTAATTAATGGAACCAAAATCAGATAGTTCACAAGGCAAGAAAACGCAAGGCCTCCTGTCTCCTTACTTTTGGGTATACAAACCTCCCTGTATTTATTCCATCAGGAAACAAAGAAAAGAATTGTCCAGATCTGGGTCTCTCTGCCTGGTGGGTCAGGAGCAGCAGGAGGGCATCTCTGCTGGTGTCCAAGTCTCCACAGCGCTCTTCTGCTTGCCGTCCTTTGCTCGTAATGACGGAAGGCTTTGACCCGGCCACATCTCTGCTTCTGGAGGGAAAAGCAAAGACTTCTCTTAGGGCTATTTCAGCTCCCAGGACCCCTGTGCTGCCCCGAATGTCCTAGCAGCTGCCCGACGAACATTTCTGTCTTTCACATCCGCTTGCCGTGCTTACACAATCTGCAGCTAGTATTTTCCTTTTCTCTTTATTTTTTTTCTCCCTAATCGCAGAAAGGCCTCCCCGCCTAATCTAATTCCCACTCCTTTGTCACAAGCAGATGTCACTTTTACATCTGTGCGTCTGCTCAATCGCCCCGTCTCCTCCAGCCCAGCAGATGTTGCCGCCGCCGCGGCGGCCGCGAGCGAGGGAAAAAGCAAAGCGCAGATCCCTCTGCTGGCCGCCACCCGAACGCCACGGGCCTCGGCCGGCAGGGAGACGGAGCAATAAAAAAAGATTATTATTATTATTATTATTATTATTATTATTATTATTATTATTATTTTTGTTGTTGTTGTTGTTGTTGTTGTTGTTCTTCTTCTTCTTCTTCTTCTTCTTCTTCTTCTTCTTATTATTATTATTATTATTATTATTACTACTATTCTTCCTCTTTCTACACTTCTTCCTCAATATCATCCTTGCTATTGCAAATCCCCCCTTCCCACCTGATTAGGCAACAGGAGCAATGCCAAGAGCGCATCCGGTCGCCTGGCATCCTGAGCTAGAGAGAAGAGAGAGGGCGGCCTGTGCTTCCTGCTCCGCGCAGGGCTGCCGAGCCCAGCCTGAGCAGCCACTGCGAGCGGGACAGCAGGGTCTACAAAAAGTGGGAATTTTTTTTTCTCCCGGGCGTGGCAGGTAGCCCCGAGACGCGTAGGGAATAGGAACGTGTCACCGCACCGTCCCTCTGTGGCTGGGGGACAGCCAACACCTGTCCCCGGCCCCTCCGGTCCTGTCACGCGACACGGCTCCGCTGCGGGGGCGGTGAAGGGCCGGGCTCCGCGGCCTCGCTGGACTGCGCGCCCCGTCCTGCGGGGGCCCACAGCCCAGAGGAGCGGCCGCAGCACCATGGGGTGCTCTGGACGCTCCCTCCGAATAAAGCAATGCCAAAGAAACCCTCGTCCGTATTTAACATTTTATTCCGGCGGGTGGGAGCGGCGCAGCGCGGTCGGAGCCGGGCCCGGGAGGCGCTTTCCCATGGTCGGCGGCGGCCGTACAAAGGCGCGCTGTTCCCTGTTTTGTTCCGCTGCCTCCGAGCATTCCTCCCGCAGCCTGAGGGGAGTGGACCGGGCCCCTCTCAATGCTCAAGGAGAGGAAAGAAAAGTGGCTTTTAAATACTCGGCATGTTTGTCTCCGGCACCCGACCCCGTCGCGCCTCCAGCCGCCGCGCATCCCGCACATCCCGCGCATCCCGCGCATCCCGCGCATCCCGCACTGCCCGGCTGGGCCAGAGTTTACGATCGAGACAAAAGGGCTCTTCTGGAAGGGGAAAAAAAAAAAAGACGGGGGTGAAGCAAATGGAGGCTCTAATTCTATTTGTGTCGCCTGGAAATCAGAAGGGGTTTTTCCACACTTCGCCTTGATTTGATTATTTCTTGGAGATGGTTTCTCTGCCCCCAGCCAGACGCGTGGGGGAAGGCCGCTGAGGCAGTTGGCCTATAGTGGGAATAATCAAATTACCCATTTGCTGCAACTTTTTAGTCAGAAGCGCTCGCGTGTAGAAAGAACAACTGGAGCCCAAATCCCTCGGAGGGGGAGCGGGTGAAACTCCAGCGTAAAGGGGACGGGAGGGGCAAGGGGTGAGGCAAACCATCCCCCGCGGCAGTGCGGAGCCGGCCACGCCGGGGACAGCGGGGCAGCCGGGGTGGCAAGCCCGGGTACCGGACAGGTGCCGCGGTGGGTACGGTCCGATACCGAGCGGCCCCGCAGGCCCGGGAGCAGAAGACACCGCAGTGCTGCTGCGGGGAAAGAAACGCGGCACAAAAGGTGCCCCCCAGAGGAAACGCACTCGCTTTTTTTTTTTTTTTTTTTTTTTTTTTAGTGGCCTGTGTTGTTTGAGAGGGAAGAAGGCACGTCCTTGCCCCAAACACGTATTCATATTCATGAGAGCGCGGGTAAATAAAGACAAATCCCTGCTGTAGTAACACTTAGATTCACATCATTCTTTGGTGCCCTTTAGATTTGGGGGATGGAAGACAGATGTTTACAGCGCTTTTCTCTTCTTGTCTGCTGACCATAAAGGGACAACCATTTAGAGCTCGCAATTTGTTTCCATCCTCGCACTAAAACCGTGCTCACATTTATTTTCATTTCGACTGTGCACAAAAAGTGTCCACGGGCCATCAAAGGCCGTTCTTTATCAAATACACATTGTACAACATGCAACCGCAATAAAACTATCAAACCTCGCCGTAAAACTATCACCCGGATCCTCAGAGGCTCAAGAATCTTCTGCTTTGTTTTATTACCCACCGGTAACTCATAGTGACATGCCCTCCCTCCCCGCTCCCCCCGCTCCCCCGCAAAAAAATAAAAGGAAACCTCAGTCATTGGTGTAATTAAGTACCGCTTTGGAGCGTTTTTAATGTATAATAAACCACCTCAAAGCACAGGAGCCTGTAGATTCCCCGTGCTCATCCGCCGCCTTGGAATTAAACTACTTAGTCTGGCAAATACTGTGCGAGCCTAAATGCCCCTATAAAGACTTTATGAGTTTGTTACTTTAATTGTCGACTTGT